>JAOPTO010002320.1:0-600000 GCA_033822845.1 Tetrapedia diversipes
TTTTAAAATGTAGAGAAGGTAAGTACAGTGCGGTTTGTACAGTACTATTATTCAACATATAGAGAACATTAAGTTGTATTGTCGTGTTATCCAATAAACTGTTTGATTGAAATATGCACACTTTTATATGCATTGCATACAAACAGATAATTTTCTAATAACATAATTCTGAAATCGCAAAAGATACTTTTCGGGAATAATTTGGTATCCTAAACGTTTGCGCAGTAGCATTTTGAAACTCATAGTAATAGTTGCAACTATTGGTTTTCGATTCATAAATTTTATCACACATTTGAACGGTTAATATTGAATATAAAAATAAATATTGTTACAGAACTCGTCTGGACCTACAAATGAACAACGTGACAACTCCCAGCATCGGAAATCTCCAGAACAATTTCATATTACAAAATCAGATTATTTATTGTATGATTATTTTATACATTGTATTTTACAAAAATTATAATAAATCAGATTAATTTAACAGTACTACAATGCTTTATCATTTATTCCCTCTCCTGCCTTATCTAAGATAATAATAAACAATATCCTACAAAAATTAAAAATAAGATTCGCGAAAACTAGTAAAAAACGAAAAGAAATATATCCAGTAACGCAATCTATTGAAAATTTTGAGAAATGACGTCAAATTCCAAGAAATCGTGAATATCCAAAAAAATATTCCGCGTCACCTCCTCGGTCGTTATGTTCGCCAGATACAAAATTTCGAATCTTACCGAGAACTTTAGAAGGAATATCGCGAAATCTCGGTTTTGTATCAGGAGAACATAACGTATAAAGAGGTGGCACAAATTTCCCGCGCTTTCGAATTTTCGAAATTTTATGTCATTTCTTGGAATTTCGCGATTTCTCGGAGTTTCTCGGAGGCGAAAATTTTGAATCGAAATCGAATTTTTCTACGAAAATCGAGATTTTGTATCAGGAGAATATGATAACCGAAGAGGTGGCACGGTAAAATTTTTTCGACAAAATTAAAATTTTTCTGCAATTTTGCGATTTTGTATCAGGAGAACATGATGACCGAGGAGGTGGCACAAAATTTTCTTGGAATTTGACGTCATTTCCCGGAACCTCGCGATTTCTCGGAATGTGACGTCATTTCTCAGAATTAATTTGACGTCATTTCCTGGAATTCCGCGATTTCTCGGAATTGTGACGTCATTTCTCGGAATTAACGTGACGTAATTTCTCGGAATTAATATGACGTCATTTCTCGGAATTAACATGACGTAATTTCTCGGAATTAACATGACGTTATTTTTCGGAATTTCGCGATTTCTAAGAATTTGATGTCATTTCTCCAAATTTTTCTACATATTTCGTATTGTTTCTACCGTACAAAAATTTTCAACAAAGATTCCACGATTTTCGTTACTCTTTTATCTTTTCGCGTTTTTTACTAGTCTTTTCGAATCTTATTTTTAATTTTTGTAGGATATTGTTTAAATAATTATTATCTTAGATAGAATAGGTGTGGGAATAAATGATAAAGCATTGTAATACTGTTCAATTAATCTGATTTATTATGATTTTTGTAAAATACATTGTATAAAATAATTTTACAATAAATAATTTGATTTTGTAATATCTGTGTAATTTCTTCCGGAGATTTCTGATGCTGGGAGTTATCCCGTGTTCATTTCCAGGTCAAGACAAGTTCTGTAACGAATTTTATTTAATTATTGTATAATTAGACATTATAAAGATAGTGTATTATGTGATATAGTTATTAGAGTGCCATAAAATTCTTACCTGTAGGTCAGTCTACGATTTACATGTTTTAATCAAATAGACTGGACTACAGGTATGCGTAGTTCTTAGCTTAGTATCGTTTTCTAAAGATTTATGCTTTTGAAAACGATACCAATTACCAGGTCTCACCACGAGGAGGTGACTACGCTTACAAGGAGAATCTCAGGGCTTATCCTCTCCGATTTGGTAGGCTTGTAGCGCACAATAATTGCAATCAGAATTATAACTGCAGATGGGCAATCATTCTCAAGAAAAATGAGTGTAAAATTTGGGAAAACTGCTTATTCGGGAGTATTTAAGTAATAAAAACACGTAATACTTTGTCTCTGATTCAAATCATGTCACTTGTTGTCATAAATTACTTTTTTAGTTAACAATTATTATATATATGTTAAACTGTAATAGATTATATTACATATGTTAACTTATGGTTAACTAAAAAATATTTATGAAGAAAGTGTGACGAGATTTGAACCAGTGAAAAACTATTACGAGTCTTTATTACTTAAATATACCCAAATAAGTGGGTTCCACAACCTTTGCATTCACTTTTTTGCTCACCTACGATTATACTTCGGGTTACAATTACTGTACACATACGCCTATAAGCCTACCAAATTTCAACACATTATGAGAGGATTTATTCTGAGATTCTCCTTGTTAAAGACCCGCCGGAAACACACTTAACAATACAACAAAATACAATACAACAATATGAAGGCGCCTTCAAAAACCCAACACTAAAATCAACGAGTTCGCGAGCTGCCACTTAAGACGCTTTGGAATGTGCAACGAAAAACTAAGAGCAAAAGATTTCCAAGTAGCTAGTACAATGCCATGAATATCTCGTATTATGATTAAGTTGGTATAAATTTACCAAAGTTTGTTTTAAAAAAGCTGATAAACATTTGGCTCGATAACGCGAATACTATTTGTACTTCCCACCCCTTTCCCTTAACCCTTAACGCGTACCCCAAAACCCCCTATCGCTAATCTACACCCCATAGCCCCCAAAAACCACCCCACATCCTACACCGATTCTAAAAACCCCACCGCCTAACTCGCGATCCTCCCAACCCCCGCCATCTAATCCACCCTCACGGAAAACAGAACTACCACAGGGCAGATGACCGTACATAGGTACACATAAGCTCCGGTGTGAGCCGGAGGGCCCCATGAGACCGACGGTGCCAGATCCCTGTGCTAGTTCTCCCAACCCGTTCCCCCCTACTACGACTCCCTTCCCCCCAAATATACCCCTGAAATACCACAAGGCAGATGTCCGTACATAGGTAACATAAGCTCCGGTGTTAGCCGGAGGGCCCCATGAGACCGACGGCCCCAGATCCTTGTGCTACTTCCCCACCGTACCCCCTACCCCCGCGACGCGACCCAACTCCCTACCCTTCGCGAAACCCACCCGCCCAAACACCCCTGAACTACCACAAGGCAGATGACCGTACATAGGTACACATAAGCTCCGGTGTGAGCCGGAGGGCCCCATGAGACCGACGGTGCCAGATCCTTGTGCTAGTTCCCCCCCTACCCCCGCACCTTCCCACCCACAAACCCACCGCACCACATCTACCCCACGGACGGATAACCCACGAGCGAACCCCCCCAACCCACCACCCATAACCGACGCGCCCCGATTACCCCTTACCCAAAACCCCCTAACTGTTAGAAAACCCCCCCTACCCTTAACCCCCTAACGCGAACTACTAACCTAACACTAATCCCCTCAAATAGTATTCACGTTATAGAACCAATTTTCGGAAACGCGATTAAATGTTCGCAACACTACTATCTAAATCGCGAGATATATAGTGGCACTGTACGGCTACTCGGTTATCATGTTGCTGTTAAACCGCAACGATCGATCGAAAAGGTTCGCGAAAACTCGCGATAGTCAGAAGAAAATACGCTCGAAAGATCGAAACGATTGACCGAAAAGGCTCGCGAAAACTCGCGATAGTCAGAAGAAAAGACACGCGAGAGATCGTAACAACCGATAGAAGAAGCTCGCGATAGTCAGAAGAAAATACGTGCGAAGAATCGCAATAGTCGATAGCGAACTCGGGTAATAATATGCGGTAACGCATGAAGAAAAGGTCGCGAGAGTACGCGCGTACCCGTGACGTCACGGCTCGATATGTCAACATGTGTTCGGAAACACAACCGACACAGAGACGTCGTCGGTAAGAAGGTCAACCGACGACTAACGTGTTGCCAATGAATGAGCAGTATATCACCCACGAGTTGCGCAGTTGAGCGACATGCGCAATAGTGCATGCTCCGTGGCATACCCTTGATCACCACTGAGTGAAATATGATCATGAATATGAACATTTATTTTGCTATATTAATAATAATTTACCAAATATTAATTGTTTATGCAATAAATTATTACTGCACCCGTTGTTTATTATTGCTTAATTATCCTTTACTCTGCGAATATACCGTTATTTTATGTTAAATAGAGTTATTCTTAAATTTCTTCGTACTTAATGAACTGTAACTTAATTCTTCATAGTTTTTAAACATTTCGATTATATTTGCAATAGTTTATATAAAATTTATTATATTTTGTAAAAATATTAACAATAAATACCAAGAATATACAGAACATATTCTTTTAACAACTAACGACGTTTTGGAATCGTGAATTTATGGTACCTTTAAACACGGGAATAATTTATTAAATTTTAATTGTTCGTGCAATAAATTATTATAGTATCTAGTTATCGGCATTGTTGAATTAATTATTAGTTTGCAAATATAGCCAATTTTTAACACGAGGTAGTTATTTCTAAATTCTTTTTGTGCTCAACGAAGTGCCACAAAATTATTTATGTTTCTATGATTTTTAATCGTTTTGTAACTATTTTCAATGCTTAATGTAAGATCTTTTAATATTTCATTAAACTTTTAATAGCAAATAAAAAGTGAGAATACTGCCGTGCGCAATCTATGAGGTAAAGATGTTAATATAAGAAATTACTTATTATAAATAAAATCCGAACAGAATTTACATGAAAAGGAAGTATGTGTCTTATGAAAGAAGCAGCAAGCATAAAAGTGCGTAGATAACTGCTAGAAATGTGTTTCTTTATAAATTGAAAATTTGAACAGTTTATGGACCTCGAAACACTATAACCGTCTAGCGATGAAAAGGTGGAACCAATCTCACGTGTGCCTATCATGAAAACCAAGCATTTTCAAACTCCTAATGTAAAGAGTCGGCAATTATGATCAACCTATACTGAATTTATCTCGATATTTTGCTGGTATAAGTGGTGGAGTTATGTGTTAGTGATTGAAAGTGAGTTCTTATGACAAAAACTCCTTTTACACGTTGCAGTTTAATAAATGTATACGTACATACATATACGGTTATGCATTAGCAACATAGTGGCATACAATACTTATGCAATATATCTTTTTGCAATATATAAAATCATTTTTAAATTTCCCGCATATCTAAACCATTTTAAAAACGTTATTGCTGCCATCTCTCCAAAGAGTGTCCAAACTGGTAACAAAAATTTATCGACAAGTAAGTAAAAGTGGTAACTGACTTTGATGACACCTACCATCTATCGAAGAAAGCCGCAAACAACTGGCACATTTTTACCAACAATAAAAAGAGGCAGAGAAAGAACAACATAGTTGCTCCACCTATACGGTAAACAATCAAATTACTTCGTTAAAAGTTTCAATCAATATTAAACATAAACTATACATAAACCTTCTACATTAAAAATCACTAATTTTAATTTGCTGCTCCATCTGTTGAAGAATGATTGAAAGTTTTAACAAAGTAGTTCGACTATATACCGTATAGGTGGAACAGCTATGTCATTTTCTCTGCCTCTTTTTATTGTTGGTAAACATGTGCAAGTTGTTTACGTGTTTCTTCGGTAGATGGCTGACCTCATCAAAGTCAGTTACCACTTTTGTTTACTTGTCGATAAATGTTTGTCAACAGTTTGTACACTTTTTGGAGAGGTGGCAGCAATAACGTTTTTAAAATGGTTTAGATATGCGGAAAATTTAAAAATGATTTTATATATTGCAAAAAGATAAATTTGCATAAGTATTGTATGCCACTATGTTGCTAATGCTTAACCGTATATGTATGTACGCATACATTTATTAAACTGCAACATGTAAAAAAAGTAAAGCATTAATTTAAATAAAAGGAATTAAATGGTCTGATATAACATTCGTAAATTAATTTGAGAACTTTTATAGCTGTTATTTCTATAATTTTAAGTTGTATCTACCGTTTGACTATTTAAAAAAGTGCAAATAGAATTATGCATATGCTATGTATGCCGAAAAATAAGAATAATAGGCAGTCAACATTTCGGGCGGCTCGTTGCGCAGGCCTGCTTTCCACATTGGTTTGGATTTAGAGCTTTAAGAGCGAGGGAGAAAGACTCATTTGTTCTCCCTCTCGATTTCCCGAAGTCGTCCAAAACGCTGAGTTCACGTACACAAATTAACTGCAGTAGTTACGTAGTAGAAGGGGTTGTTCTCGGGAGCTCCCGTCCTCAGTCTGGCATCACAGGTTCAAAGCTGTTTTGTGACTATACATCCATCTACAACATTGGAAGAGCATGATGTTTGCTTCTAATCACAAAGATTATGGATATGTACATAAATGGATTATAATTATAATAAAGTAGTAAATAATTACAAATATATTTTATGTTACTAAAAATAAATTGTTTTATTATTACTTTAACATAATAGCAAAAATAGTTTATAATTTTTCCTATTTTTATGCCACGTACAATTCTTTTTTAATTAGATCAAATAAACTCTTTCTGCAAATAAAATTATAGTTAAAATTCTATATTTTTAACATTAACATTAATTTGAGCAGCACACATTAAAAAATGTAAATAGGTTTGCCGAAATATTTATATAAAGCGACGTAAATTATAAAACATTGTTTCGAAATTTCAATCTTCTGAACACTGACTAGTCCAAACCAGTCGAGCATGTCATACAGCGTATTTTGTTTGTATCTTTGTGCAAGAAGAAGTATATTACAATTTGAAAAATAAACTATTTAATATGCACAGAATTTATATCTGTTATAAAATATTGTTTAGGAAAGCAAAGTAATACAAAACGGATATTTTCTAAGATTTAATTAAAAATTAAAAGAGGAAAATACATTCTCTTGTTGATTACATGCTCATCGTGACTTTTGCGACTTTCTCAGGTACCTATAATTTTCCCAAAGATTGCGGTACGTTGAGTGCAACGTTCTCATGTAACACTTGATTCGTGTTACATTTGATTTATCAGTAGTGCATTTATAGTGCTTCGGGTTAACAGTGAGAATGACATATACTACGCAAAAAACTTGTAATAACAATCGGACAAAAGGTGTTGATTGTGATCGTGGGTAGCAGCCGGTAAAGAAATGGCAATTTCTAGTTGGATGATTTGGGGTAGGGGTCTTCGTACAAGCAGATCTCACCGGAGTATGTTGAATATTAATTGTCGATTTCTTTATTTTTGAAGTACGTCGTTTTCTATTTACATGTTTTTGTTATAGGCCGTCAAGAGAGTGAAGACAGCTGCGTGCAACTAGATCTGTCAAGAGGTTAGTAACCTAACCTGTAACTTGCAACTTTGTATGCATAATACTCTGATAACATGACTATCTTGCATTGGTCCATGATTATACATGCATGTTTATCTTTAATTTGCATCTAACACAGTGATACATGTTTTGAATTCTGTGAATTCAAAAACAACTTTCAAAGTAAAGTAACATATTAATAATGAAAAATATAGAATTATATTTAATATAAATATTTCAAATTTTTTCAATGTAACAATAAGCAAATTTTTAATTATATTCCTACTATAAACAGTGTGGAAATATTTATTTTTCCTATTTCCAATTGAAAATTTGATTTGTTTTAAACATAGATTTATTTTATAGGATTAAGAGAAAATGTAAAAGAAGTTTTGACCAATCTTTGTCAACGTGAAAATGTCCCAAGTATAAAAAAACTGGCTTATCTTAATGCCATCGTTAAATTAATTAGTGAAAATGATTCATCAGATTATGGATATCCTATCAATGATGTATTTTGTTGGTAAGAATTAAGAATGTTTATTACAAATAATGTATATGTATTATTACATGATATATATTAATTTTATAGTTTGCGAGTGGGACTTGTCCATGAAGCAACACAAGTTCGTGCAGCTGCACTACGTGCTGTACGGTATATGCTCAAAAAAGAACAAGATGTTATTGCAATTAATAAATTACAGTACCCATATTTTGTGGCTCGAAGTATGGATGTTAATTTACGAAATGAAATGGAGAGAATGCAAGCTCTTAGACTTATTAGAAGGATTCTAGTATTAGCTCCAAAACATTTTAGTCCTATTTTAGCAAGATCTTTAATAAGTTTAACAAATGGTGGAGTGGAAGAAAAGGATGGAGCATTTCGAGCATTCTTAGCAACTCTTTGTGAATTGGGTGTTTTGAATTCAAATTTGTTAATCAGTTGTGGAGGAATTGGTGCTCTTGCAAGAGCAGCCATGACTGGAAAAAGCCCTACCGTAATTGAATCTATTGTAGGAGTTTTACTAAAATTATTAAATACTCCTGACACAAGGAGTAGTGTTTCTCTTTTGTGTTTTGCAGCTCCCTATTGTGAGCTTCATTCTTCAAGTATAGATAGAACAAAAGAAGAACGAGAAAGATTTGCGGCAAGTAAATTAGCTCTGTTAAGTATACTAAGATCTTATTCTGGAGTTTTACATTTTTGTCGACCTGATGACAATTCAGGATTGAAAGCTATAACAGATATGTTATATGTTGAACAACTTGAAGTAAGAGGTGCTGTTTTGGAATTACTTTATGAATTGTTGAATTTACCTTTACCTACTTGGACAGATGAACCTGATGTTGCTTTAGCGGCAGTAGATCCCAGCAGAGCTCGAGATTCTTGGAAATTGTCAGAAGGTTTTGTTGCAGCTGAAGGGAAATATATTTTACCATCTTTATCGTCACGTTGTCCAAATATTACAGAAATACATTTAGCATTATTGGTTTATGCTTTACTGGAATGTGGTTTACATCGTGCTCTAGCAGAAGCTATTGTTTCCACTGATACTTTTATATCTGTGCGTGCAGCCGTTTTACTAGGTGCATTATTACATCTTGCACATTCTCTTTTGCCTTCCGAAGTATGTGATCTTACTCCTCCTTTACCAAATTTGTTGGAGCATGCAAGCGCTGGAAAACATCAAGCTTTAGCGGCTGTTACGATTTTGGAACGGATGCACATTATGATGCGACGAAGACCGGCACCTGGGAGTCTATTTCTTGATAAAATTCTACAAGCTGGTACCTGGTTAAGACCAACATTACCAAGGCGTCAACGAATATCTAGTAGACATTGGTTACGCAGGGAGTCACCAACTACACCTCTTTTGAAAGATGCTCAAGTACTCAGTTCTAAGGACGCTCTTGCATGGAATTGGCCGGTAGTGCGGTCTATATTACGTTCACGAGAAGATACAGCACGAATACTCCATGATTCTGATCATAGATTATTTATAAAAAGACTTGTACGATATTTTAAGCCATGTTCGAACGGTTACAGTAGAGTGGAGTTAGCAACAAATGCTAATCTAGCACGAGAAGCAACATTAGCTGGTTGTGATTTGTTGAATTGTTTATTGGAAATTCCTGAACCTGAGAGTACAAAACTATTATTTGAATTAATTGAAGATATCGACGAGCAAATCTCTAGTATTCGAACAGCTCAATCTGCTCATGAGTGTTTATTTTCGCCTCGTCATATGTCTACTACTTGTTGCCAGAAATATTTTCTTTTCCTCGGACAGTTGAGCCATTCTGCAAAGGGTACTAGAATTCTAAAAGAATTCCAGTTATTAGGAAAATTGCAAGACTTGGCTTTAGCTACTAATCATGACTGTTATGTTAAACTTATAATATCAAGCTTAGATTATTCTAGGGATGGTCCTAATAGGAAAGTATTAACTAAGATTATTACAGAAGCAACATTAGACAGTACACGTCTATATGCTACACAGTTCCTTCGATTGATACTCAGAGCCAGAATGGCTGATGCCTACCGTTGGGCAATAACATTATTATCAGAACGGTTATCAGACTCCAGTAAAATTGTAGCGCTAACTGCATTAGAGGCATTACAAGAAGCTTGTGAAGAATCAGAATATTTAGAAGTTTTATTGCAACAAGGAAGCCAATCTCGAGATTGGGATAAATGGTTGGAAGAATTAGGTGACAAAGGTTATTTGTTAAAAATTCGACTATATTCCCTTCATCAAGGTTTTATAGCACTTTCATCTCCAGCTGAGGAATTAGAAAAGTGGATCAGTCCAGGAGGTTTTGCAGAAAGATATGTTGGTCTAATAGAAGGAGAAATACATGATTCTTTAACTCGTCGTCAAAGAAATGAAACAGGAAGTTATCATAGAAGAACAAGTAATATTCCCATGACACCTCATAATATTTTTATTTTACCACATTTAATAGGGCAGTTGGCACAACACGATCTAGGCATACAGCTATTGTTACGTCGAAATGTGATACAACGCTTTACCAGAGTTATTCAACGATTTAGACTAGAATTTGCTAACAGAGATTCAGAGTCAAACTCAAGATGTACAAAAACCAATCGTTCTATGATGGATGATGCGTATGCTATGTCTGAAGAATCTGGTACCGATGAGACAGTAGAATCAAATAAACTAGAGACAATAATGGATTCTGAAACTATGGAGGGTGTAGATATATGTTGTCCGCAGAAAGTTGATTCTTTGGTCGATATTCGACGAAAAACAAGTCTAGATGATTCCAGACGTACTACTCCAGAGAGAAGTTGGAGATTGGAGCCCGAATCTCGAGAGGATCAAGTTGCGAATTTAAATAAAAGAATTTTAAAAGTAAAGGCTGCACTGTGGTCTCTTGGTCATATGGGAACTTCGGCAGCAGGGGTAGAACAACTGAATCATTTAGGAATTATAGAACTGTTAACTTCTATGGCAGAAATGTGTCCGTATTACGTGGTACGAGCGACAGCTATGTACGCCCTTGGTCTCATCGCTACCACCCGTGCAGGTGCAGATGTCCTGGTAACTTTCGACTGGCCATGTGTTAGACACAGACGTGGAGATCATTGGTCAATTCTTCCTCCTACGAGCAAATTCCCAGTTCCAAGTCCAATTCCTATACAAAGACATCATCGGAGTCTCAGCGATGGCAAACCAGAGTTACCCGAGCCAATAGCTCGAAGGACTAGAAATCGATCTGAAAGTGCAGCTACAGATCTTGAAGCCAGACGCTATGCTTTACCGTAAGAATATTATTTTAAGTACATTCACATTAATCAAAAATATTTTCTACTATTGTATACGTTTATAGAGAAAGAGGGGAAACACCAAGTCCTGTTTCAAGCATTCAAAGATTAAGTCAACAAGATGCTGAAGGCTACGCAAGACTTCGTAGTTTACAACGTCATCGAAGACCAAGTTATTCCCAAAGTAGCTTAGAGGCAAGAGTTTGAAAATTGATCTTCCATTTCACCGAACATTCGATTAAACGAGTGTTTTATTTTAGATGTATAGTTTAGATGGTCGACTTTCGTTACAAAGCTTATCTGAATGCGATTCATCCCGTAATTGGATAATGGATCAAGTACTCACTCCGACACCTCCTCCTCCTTCTGAAGATAATGATAATTTATTTTATATGGGTATCGCCCTTCCAAAGAGACTTATATCTATTTTTCCGGAACCGCCCCAGTTGTCGGTTCCAACTATTACGCTCGACGAAGCACTTAAGTCTGATATAGAAACAACCGAGATAGATGAAGAGTCTTGTTCAGAGTCTGATATAGATACAGAACATTATCGTATATGTTTAGTATGTTATCACGGTAAAAATAGTGGCAAAGATTCGATTCCAGAAAAAGACTTAAAATTACAGAGGTAATACTAAATTAATTACAGAGTTAACAGCATGTTGTAAGATAGACATATTGATATTTGTAGTAAAATAAAATTATATTAATTTTAATAATACTTATATTATTCGAATAGGAAAATACTTAGGCATGCGCAACGGTTGGCAAACCCTGTGTGGTATCGAAATAGTCAAGAAACTCTGCTTAGATTAAGACAATTACATTCAGAGAGGTTTCAAGTATGCATTTAAATTTAGTTTTAAAAATAAAAGTGTAAAATTTATCACTCATACATAATTTTGCTTTACATTATAGGATATTTGTTTATTTTCGGATGTAGCTGCTCGTTTAGGTAATAATACATACAGAATGCCAGCACGACGATTTCTACAAGAATTATTTCTAGATTCTACATTTGAAGCAGTAAGTTTTTACAAAGAATAGAATAATACAATTTAAAAATTAATATGCTAAATATGTTTTTAATTTTATCATTGTAATACAGCTTTATGTAGAAGCAATTAATGTTCTAAAGCTAAATGATAGCAATGATGTAAAACCGTTGCAATCTTCCATTTTCACGGCACTTGAATCCCATTCCTGTGTGCCTTCAGAAAATAAAGTCAACGGAAAACTTACGTTTTCTGAGATTCAAGTAACACAATTGGATGTTGGTGCCGAGGAGTCAGGAGGTGATTTCTGTGCAACACAACAATGTAATAAACCGCAAGAGCTATTGCGTAAACCTGAAAGACGAAGCGACGAGAAGATAATAGCTGAAATTTTAAAACCAGAAGAAAGGATACGTTTGTCAAAGAGTTCTGATAGATTATTAAAAGTATCAGGTACAAACACTGCCAGCAGCCTTGATTAATAGTCACCAACGTTCAAGCAACTGTAAATATTTTGTATTAAAATAATTATGAAATATGAAATAAATTACACTGCCAACATCGAATTATTATTTAACACACTACCTGTACGATTAAAATTTAATAAAAACTATTTCGGTAAAGAATAATCAAAAATGCTGACTTTAATTTAAGACATGAATAGTTTAAAAATTTGTGCTAAAAACTAAAAAATTTGTAAATGCAGTTCTTTGTATGACAGATATAGGGGCTATTAGTACCATCTTTTTACCGTTAGGTGATTATAGTCCACAAACTTCTCTAATTTTCAAATCTTAAAAAATGCATTTCTAGCAATTATATATAAACTTTTATGCTTGCTTCTTGTTTTATAGGCCTTATACTTCTTTATCATGTAAATTTTATTAGGATTTTGTTTGTAATAAGTAATTTCTTTTTGTATCATTTAAGAAATTTTTCGTTAGTGTGCTGAAGTACATTGTATGTTTTTACAAGAACTCCTGTTTTTCGAAAACTGAACATGATACAACAGTTCTATTTTCGGATTCTCGTTCGAGGAGCGAAGCTCTACAAGAATCATCGAGTGGTTATCATGAATTAAAGGATAAGGTTAAATTTGTTGAACAGTGTAATTAACCTAGGTTTTACAGATTGATTATTTTAATAATTTCTCAATAATTTCTGTCGATTTAAAAGTGCTATTGTCTTATTCTAATCTGAAGTGGTATTATCGCATGTGATACTAAAATGGTAATGGACCAGGTAGCCCCCTAATGATTTTACGTGGAAGGAGAGTCTATCTTATACTTCGTCAATGGTTGTAATTTTATTCTAAACTGAGTCGGTAATGTTGACAGTGAAACTACAATCGTAAGGGACTTACAAATTTCCGAGTTCCGGGTCGAAAAAATTACATTAGGCGTTCGATCTCTTCGGTACTTCATCTATGGTTGTAGGTCTTGGTCATTTTTATCATCGATACGCGGAAGTTTATATTTTGGACGACTGGAGTTGTTGTGAGGGATTAAACATGACTGATGATAAAACGGAATTCGTAAGTATACTTCATAATGTTGTGATAATATATGTTTATTACATATCACTTCACTTTGTACAATATGCACATTTTACGTAATTACGTGTGTCTTTTTATTTATAGGATTGGGGAAACGAAAAATTACAACGTGCTCAAAAGACAGTAGACGAGTCTCCTTATGATCTGGAAGCATGGAGTATCCTTATCAGAGAAGCACAAAACAGACCTATTACAGAAGTAAGGCCAGTTTTTGAGAAGCTTGTCTCCGTGTTTCCTTCTGCTGGTCGTTATTGGAAAATTTATATAGAACAAGAGGTAACGTTATTATATTTTCAATTATATTCGATAAAAACTATGAATATGTATAATTATTTTATTATACTGTAACATAATTGTGATTATTGAAAGTAAAAACTTTATTTTAAAACTTTTGTGACTGTTTCAGATGAAAATGCGCAACTTTGAAAAGGTGGAAAAGGTATGTTAACATTACTTGTCTGAGTTTCAAAATTTAATGAAAACAGTTTAAATATTGCTAATTCATAGTTATATGTACTGTTCAAGTTGTTTGAAGTGATACATAGTTTCTATTACTGATTTTAAGATAAAGCTATGGGTGGACTTTTTTTTTTAAATAAAGACTCAGTTACATGCATGTTTATTAGTTAATGGAGAACCATTATATAGGATAGGACAATTTTTAGTTGAATATTGAGAGTTAAGAAATTTTGTTTTAGTTTCTTAGTGTAAGGTTACATTTAATAATGGCAGGATATTATTAATTCATTGCGGTCAAATATTATCATACAATGTGATTCTAAGCACTTTGCATATTATATGAGGTGAATAAAAGCAATATTTCACCATATACAAATATTTCATTGATTAATGATTGATTTGTTGGTATATTTGGGAGGTTGTTTTCCTTGTTGAATAATATGCTTAATATAAAAATTAATATAAACATGATGTTATTAGTATAAATCAACTTAGGAAGGCAACTTCCTGAATGTAACAGCCTTGTATTCCTTCCTGCAATACATTTTTTTAGTGTGCTTGGATTATGTGATCTAAAATAAAATAAAGTTCATATTTTATGAAGTGTAGAAATCTTATTAAATATAATATGAAATAAAAAAATTATAAACAAATATTCAGCATTAAACTGATTGAATTATATTTGTGCAAAGTATATTTACCTCTTCATATGTAGGGAAAATCTTGTCTTGATATTATGATTAACAATATTACCAGAAGTTATTTCACAAATATGCTTTGGGAATTACATCATTTTCCTTCCCCTGTACAATATTTGAGGAATACTCTCAAGTATTGTAAAATTTTCACAGAGGTAGCATGAGGTGATGAAATATTAAATGTATTAAAATATTGATTTATTCTAAGAATATAATATTTAATACAAATAATAATTTCTATGGTAATTCTGGTATTTCTGTCACCTTATGTTGCTTCAAACTGTCTAAATTTTTTTGTCATGTTTTGGGATCATTCATTTCTAGATCCCGCATAGGTCAATTATACTATTAACCCCACTTATAAAGAATAAATAAACTTTTTACTTAATGGGGTTTATTTTATGTTACCTTTATAATCTCATATCTGAAAAATTTCTCCTTAATTATTTACAATGAAAATATGTGTTTATGCAATAAACCATTCTCAATTGATGCACTGGTGCATTATTATTTCTCCTGTTACATATAAATAATATTGTAGTAGTGATTGTATTAAAGATTTGCTTAATAAATTATTGAATTTTTACTTCCTGATATTTTGATGTGATTCTTATTGGTATTATTAATAATGTTTAAATATGTGTATATAAAAAAAGACTTGCCTATAAGGGTAAGTAAGGTGGTAGATATGTAATGTTTTTGTAGCCACACATGAATGGACTTCACATGGATGTTAATTATTTCTTTGTATTGCCTCTAAAATTCTTGTTTTCTCTGACAGCTTTTCCAAAGGTGCCTCATGAAAATCTTAAATATTGAGTTGTGGAAACTTTACCTTTCTTATGTCAAAGAAACAAAAGCCAGTCTTGCAACATATAAGTAAGTATTTATACATCTAAGTAGATCTTCAATCAAAAAATTGTATCAATTTCTTACATAATATACTCACAGGGAAAAAATGGCACAAGCATATGATTTTGCATTGGATAAAATTGGAATGGATATACATTCGTATAGTATATGGAATGATTATGTTACATTCCTCAAAAGCGTTGAAGCAGTTGGTTCATATGCTGAAAATCAAAAAATTAGTGCTGTTCGGAAGGTAATGATATTTTAAACTGTATATTATAAATAATAATTTAAATTATATTGTATTTTAATGATCTTAATTAATACATTATTAATTACAGGTATATCAACGTGGTGTTGTCAATCCTATGATAAATATGGAACAATTATGGAAAGATTATATGGCATTTGAACAAAATATTAATCCAATAATTGCAGAGAAAATGGCCATCGAGCGTTCCAGGGATTACATGAATGCAAGAAGAGTTGCCAAAGAATTAGAAGCTGTAACAAGAGGATTAAACAGAAGTGCTCCTAGTGTACCTCCAACTGGTCATCCAGAAGAAGTTAAACAGGTATTTCAACTGATTTACAAATACTTGATTGGTCATAACATATGAATATTGCTGTATTAGGTTGAATTGTGGAAGAAGTACATTGCATGGGAACGTAGTAATCCTTTAAGAACAGAAGATACTTCATTGGTTGCTCGCAGAGTAATGTTTGCTATAGAACAGTGTTTATTATGTTTGGGTCATCATCCTGCAGTGTGGCATCAAGCTGCACATTTTTTAGAACTTAGCTCAAAAATATTAACGGAAAAGGGAGACGTAAATGCTGCAAAAAATTTGAGCGATGAAGCTGCGACAATGTTTGAAAGAGCAACGAGTACATTGTTGTCGAAAAATATGTTATTATACTTTGCACATGCAGATTTCGAAGAAGGAAGAGTCAAGTATGAAAAAGTACATCAGATATATCAAAAGTTCCTTGATATACCCGATATCGACCCTACACTCGTTAGTATTTATTATTTGTTAAGGTTACATATTTTATTATAGTGGTTTGAATATTATTAAGTGAAATATTTTATAATAGGCGTATGTACAGTATATGAAATTCGCGAGACGCGCAGAAGGAATAAAATCTGCTAGAACAGTTTTTAAAAGAGCCCGCGAAGATCCAAGATGTAAACATCACGTATACGTTGCTGCTGCATTAATGGAGTATTACTGTACTAAGGATAAAAATATTGCTTTCCGAATATTTGAACTAGGTTTAAAAAAATTTGGAGATAATCCTGATTATATATTATGTTATATCGACTACTTATCACATTTGAATGGTAAGATAAACATAAATTAGTTTTTTTTAATTTTCTTATATTTTATTAATTACATTTTTAATATTGCAGAAGATAATAATACAAGAGTTTTGTTTGAAAGAGTTTTATCTTCTGGTAGTTTAGAACCTGAAAAATCAGTGTATGTAAATATGTTTATTTGCATATGATATTTATAAAAATACGATAATTATTTTTAATATTATTTTTAGTGATATATGGAACCGCTTTTTAGAATTTGAATCTAATATTGGCGATCTAGCTAGTATCGTTAAAGTTGAAAAACGTCGAAGCGCTGTATTGGAAAAAGTATTGTTAAGAGCTTCTAAAGCATTCAATTTTTATTTAGCACTTTTTCGTGGTACGTGTAACTTTATGAATTTTATGTTATTTTAGATTAAAGAATTCGAAGGTAAGGAAACAGCACAATTAGTGGATAGGTACAAATTCTTAGATTTATACCCATGTACTCCTATGGAGTTACGGTCTATTGGATATATGGAAGTATCTAGTGTTGGAAGAACTACAGTTGGTGCGTTACCAAGAATACCAGATCCAGAAGAAGCTATAGCATCATTGCCAAGACCTGATTTATCACAAATGATTCCATATAAACCAAAAGTAAATCCATTACCTGGAGAACACCCAGTACCTGGTGAGTTCTTACATTAAAATATATTTGTTATTTTTTATAATTAATAAACTATGATAATTTGATTTTATAGGTGGTTCCTTTCCGTTACCACCAGCTGCCGCACAACTTTGTACCATACTTCCACCACCTGGATGCTTCAGAGGACCATTTGTGGCTGTCGATTTGCTTATGGATGTTTTTAATCGAATTCAGTTACCAGACCATGGTATGTTTAGCAGTATTATTATGTAATTACTTTTAAATATATTCAATAAAAGATAATAAAAAGCGTGAAACTAAAGCAGTGCGGTAAGAAAGAGTTTATTTTGTTTGTTTGCAGCTCCATTACCGGTAGCAGATAATGGATGCGATACCAAGTTATTTGACCTAGCGAAATCTGTACATTGGATCGTTGATGAAAGCAACGATGGGATTAGTATTGGATCCAAACGTAGAAGAACACGCTTAGGAGGTGACGATAGCGAAGAAGAAGACTTACCACCACCTCCTGCAAATGACATATATCGCCAAAGACAACAGAAACGAGTCAAATGAACAAAAGAGTAAAATATCTAACAGAGTTATGTATCATCTCCACTTATCTTGGAGATATTTGATACATGTTATCATATATTTTTACATTTTCAGTTTGTTCGAGAAAGAAATGTTTCTTAAAAGAATCGTTTCTTAAAAGAACAAACCTATTATTATTAAAAAGCGTACGTTACGTATACATGAATAACTACTAAATTTCTTATGTGACACTGTGCACGACATTTTGAGTACTGTGTACTCAGAAATCCTATATTTACACTGTTGATTTCATCTTTGTTCAGATGTGTTCATTTACATACGAGGTGTTTAAGAGAACTGAGATGAAGACAAAATTGGAAACGTCCAATGGATTAAACTTTATTGTACTGTTACCCACGTCACTATATACCATGAATTTAGCATAAATATGAGATCGAGATTTAATTTTTACACTAGTGTTTACAATTTATATTACGCGGAAAGAAAATATTTTTCAGATCTTATGAACTAGGTAGTGCAATTGATCGGCATAACGTTTATGGTTTTATTGGAATGAATCAATCAGTACGTTATAATCTTAATTGAATTATATTATAGGCATGATATTATTTAGAACGATTATTTTACGTGGAATCTATATGTAAAAACGTATACGAATGGAGAAAGAACAATTTATTTTTTTCCGTTTATGGAAAAATTTACCTAATAATACAGTATCCAATAAAATATATTCGAACAGATAGTTTTCTCAGTTCCTTTCCTATTTCAAGTTTTGTATTTGGTTTTATAAATTTTGTATACTTTTTCAAAGAAAGTTGAAATTTTTTGATACGTTCCATTTATTACCCACCTTCTTTTTTAAAATCGGGTATCTTTGCGAAACTGTTCGTGCGAATACATTAACAATGAATGGATAATAATAAACAGATTTGTATAATTTGATGTACAGGATCAATAAATTGTCGGAATACCATTGCAATCTTTTTCCAAGACAATTTTTATCTTTCTCTGTCGATGTTCAACATATTTGAGTTTTAGTTGGGAGGTATAACTGCTCGATGAGGGTGCAATTAAACTTTGATCGCTGTAACTAGTTCGAGTGGTTGGTAATATGTAGTTCTCCCGAGAAATAGTGAATTTGGAGTACAAGCTGCGAAAATGGTTGTTCTCTCTCGCTAGGATTGTTTTCAAAACTTCTGCTGAAGCGCTTGGAACCTATTTCATATGCATGGCCGTTGCAGCTTTTGTCAGTTGTGTTCGATTAAAGGTCGTTTACCTTAATGTAACTTCGAAACTATAACAATATATGCAACTTCATCTATCTAAACAGAAAATCTTTAAAAACAAATTGTCTAACTGTTTACGATACAGTACAGGACAAACACGTTTTCAGTCGAACAAACTTCTCTACAATCCCCATGCTACGACGATAACAAGTGCTTGCAGTTAGAAGCAACGGAGTCTGGAAGGAATCTCTGTTACACAAGCATAAACACCGGTACGTTTAATGCGTAATTGCGGCATAGTTCTGCTTCCATCTATCTTAGACGAAGATACCTAGCATTTGTACACTTCTCCAATTAGCCAAACTAGGGACATTCCTTTAGTGTAACCGAGCTACGTTTTGCACGAAGATATCGACGTTACCGGGCATATTTTGCATGCTCCCTACATAGTACAGCGGTGCTCAATCCGTTTTGAGAAGACGGTTAAGATAGAACAGAAAGAAGTTAAGTTTTTATCAGCTATACGTTAAAAGGATAAATTTTAGCCTGATATTGAATTATTAGAGAAAATGCTAAGAGTATTAGGATTCTACTTGAAAAGAAAGAAACAAATGGGAAACAAGTCGAACGGTTTGTTTTACACGAGTGGTGTAAAATATTTCAGCTATTGTCTTTCGTGCACTATCACAGATTGTTTCCTGTTGGAAACCCGGCGGGGGAACCGTACCGAAAGAGATTTTCATAGCCACCTGAACCCTTGGATCCAGGTGTTTCTGTACCCAATTCAATAACACGGCATCGTGCCGTTTAAATGCTCAACGTTTCGCCATTTTCTATTCTGAAACGTTTTCATCGTTTCCGCTAAAGCTTAGATTCAAAGTCAGAGAAGAACATTTTTCGGTATAATTTTAATTTTGTGTTGGAAGACAATTATGATAGATTTTGGAATCAAGTTATCTTATTTTTATGAAAGATTTCTTAGTGAATATAAATACTTTCTTATTTCAAAATAAATTAATAAATTCAAAAGAAGTTTATTCACAAAAATATGGAAAAAAAAAAAAGAAGCTAAACGTACACATGCGAGCCAATTAAAGAACGATTAAATGTAACGATGTGGGGAGAGTTTCATATTATGACACGTTTTGGTTGCTATTATTACGCTGTAATCGGTAAAATCAGCGAATCGTAACGCAAATTATTCGAAAGATACGTCCTGAATGCATTGCAGTTTAATTAAAATCGTTATTCGAACGCGATTTTCCGCATTACATATTGCCAGCCGTATTTGCTTTTATACGCTACGCCCTATTATGCTAACGGCTTCTTAACGAGCCACATGCGTGGCGCACAAAGTGCAATAATTCGGCGCAGCTTGTCCGTGTTTCTACATTGATTAATGTACTCACCGTCAAATTCATAGTTGTAACTTGCAATTATGTGGCAGAAATTGGAACCGCTGAAGGATGCGGAACAACGCAGACTATCTTCACGATACACCGTTGTAACAATGCGCAAACAGAAGCACCTTTTATGTATGTATGTACTTGCTGTGAAATCCAATCATGATCTGTTTGAAATTTAACGAATTAAAGTATACTCGTAAATAAAGGAAAATAGCCTGTAAGCTTTGGGCATCGCATCGTTTAATTGGTCAAATCATCATTTTTAATCCCAAAAATCATCTAACATCTATTAAACGTATTAGGAGGACATGAAAGTAATGTCGTTTTTTTACATTAAATTCAAACACATACATTTTTAACGAGTTTTTATTTTTAATCAATGAAGTAATCATTCGTTTGCCACTAGTGATCGATAAAAATCAATCAGCTTTTGAGCAAAATATCTAGAGATGGAATGACAGAAACGACATTATTTTCCGGTCTCCCTAATACATATATGATCTTTTGTTAATTTTCTGTAAAGCCAATTTAATTTTGAACATCAGTTCCTTTATTTCATTTGAACGTGTAATCAAGATTACTTTCCAGATGCATTTCATTTATGAAATGGTATCCGAGCGAAATGAAACGCAGAGAGACATTAAAAATGTGATCAATCCTATGTAGCAAGCAGTGTCGTAAAAATATGCGCGATCTTCGCGTTATTCATGAATTAATTACTTTCTGTCGAAAATTCGGGTGCTTCGGTAGGGTTAAATTGAATGCAGGCCTGGAAGCGAATCCGTATGAGATTTATTACCGGATATTCGTAGCCGGGTAATAAAATTATAGAAGCGGAGAAATTAATTGCGACTGGCACTGCGGGAATAGAGGACAGTGACAGCAAGTCTTTGGAATAGCATTTAATCACAAAGGGTCTTTGTAACCTTTGATTCAGATGGTAAACCTATGAACGTCGAGTGCAGTTGCATATAGCGGCACAAAGCTGAATAGTTTCGAAAGGAAGATAATAGCATCCGTATTTACACAATTCAAAACGATGATACCTGTGTTTTATTATTCTGTTCATTCCCAAATTTAGTATTCTATTTAAAAATACAAAGTGCACACGTTATTAAACTGTTTCCTTCCCTCTTTGACACTAGGATTACCGACAATTAAAATGTACTTCTTTTCATGGAAGAGATTAAATTGAAAATCACATGAAAAAATACCGAACACATAGAAAACAAAGCTTTATTTATACGTTCTGCAGAAAATCATAGTCAATTTCGGAAGCTTTACCACAGTAAATTTATAACATTGCTATGAGTAATCACCAATTGGTCATTTTGACTGCTCTGCTAGTTCTAAAGTTGAAATCGTGCAATTCTCGCGCACGGCAAGTTTTTAATAAACGTGAAGTTTAGGGATTTTCAGGTGTACACGAATTAGTCAGTCTATATATTTATAAGCTCCATGAAACCACGAAAGATTCTCATTAATTAAAATAAAGAAAATGCTTCTGGCGTTACTTTAATAAAGAATTTCAATAATCCTCTGTTCTCAACTAAAGAAAACACTACAGTTACTAAAAATTGTGGTATTTCAATCAGTGGCGTTTTTGGAACTCGAGGTCCCCTTTAAGTCCTAAAGGACTGTGGCATTATTTTAACAAAAAATTTGTTCTACTCGCTTTTTGCAGCTAAAGGAAAGATTACAGCCACGAAAAATAATCGTAGTATCTCGATCTGTGAGTCCGTTCCACTTCGGGGCCTTCTTCAAGCTCCGAGTCCCTGGCGATCACCAAATTCGACGCTAAAATTTGCTACCCTCCTCTGAAATGTGCACACGACGATCCCTGATCGGATCGGTTCCACTTGCCCGCGGCTAACTATCGAAACATAGATTCTAGCAGACCTCGCGCGAGGTTAACGAAGATTTTACAAACTACCGTCACCATTAATTCCTGCAGCGAGAAAATTTAGGGAGGCGCTCTCCGGTAACCGCTTGGGATGCAACTTGGAGAGCTCTTTGAAACTTTGGCTCTATCTCGGAGGAAGACAAATGACAAGAGCCGAAAGGAGCTCCTGAAACTGGTAGTTAGCCTTTCATAGAACGCAAACGCATAATTCTCCCACTTCGCCGGGAACGGACTATCGCGAGATAGCGTGTAAGAGTAATTTCTTCGGCAAATCGATGAAAAAGGTAGAAAGTACCTTTTCGACCCTGGAAACGGCCGAATATCTCGGTCTACTTCGCCGGCGAATAAATCAATAACCCTCCTCTCCTCCGATGCAAATGATTTTTATCCGCGTCACGGAAAGAGGCAAAATGGGGAAAATGTTCAGGGTAAGAGGTTCCTCGAGATTTTGCCCGACGAAGAATTTTATCATACGCTTGCTACGGTTATGACAATTAAAAGATGAATGTTTTTAACGACAAGGAGTGCAAAAAATAATAGTAAACGCGAAAGTGACAAAGAAAACAATTCTTAAATTAATTATTAAAATTAGTTTTAAGAATAATTAATTATTAAAATTAGTTCAAAGATTAAATTGAATTTATTTGTTACGACATATACACTTTCTAATACGATAAAATTGTACATAAACAGAATCCAGTATTTGATCTGTACAGCTTTCCTGGAATTAGGCCTGGAATTATCAGAATAATCGAATATTCAAATATGCAAATAGCGGTTACAAGGATATGGAATGCACAAGAAGCAGCAAGCACGCTTTCGTCTGTTTGCTCTGTTCATTATCCAAATTATCTGGACGTTTTTGACTATCCGGATTGTCCTTTTACCATACGGAGTACTTGAATATCAGGATTATACGGATAATCAAATTGGACCGTCCTCTAAGTCTTGCTTTCTATGTTACAAGAGAACACTTAAAAACGTTTCGCATGTCCGAGCGATTCGACTGCAGCTTCGGCGGAGGGTGAAATAAACGATTTCAATTACGATTGTCACCGGTCGACGGTCGAAGCCATTCTACCGAGAAGAGTATTATATCGAGCTTAACTCGTTTATGCGAGCCTCGTCTCGACCTCGTCCGCCTCGTCACACGTGGATTTATATATACGTTTGAGCGGCATAGGAAGCAATAATAGGCGTCCCCCCCCCCCCGTGACTATATTAGAAGCTTTATCGAGGATCCGATTCAATAGCACTCGTCATCCGGGCCCGACATCGTTATCTCCACAATAGCTATCTCAACTATGCCTGCCTCGCCATAATGGTGTTTTCTAAGACGAACGGATCGCGTCTTCGATCCGCTGAACCAACCCTTCTAACGATGCCTCCGTTTACCTTAACCAAGGGAAAATGCTTAAACAACAAGGGCACGAGGTGTACTCAATCACGTGCAATGTCTCTCCCTTTCTACCCTTGCGAATTCATTATTTATGCGTCGCTTCATCCAGTGACGGACCTGGAGGAGGTCGTCGGGGAGTAGTGAAATCCGAAAATATTTATGAATATGGTATTTTAAATATTTGTTCGGCGATTTACGCTTAAGGCGTTGTCGCGTATCATCAGAGGGAAACGTTAAAATGTAAACAAGTAAATTTGAAGTTGCGTGGAAGAGCTTTAAAAATGTGCTTTAATACTAAAATTTAAATAAGTTTTAAAAGGGGAGTTGATCTGGTCTAAGATTGGCCAAATGGAGATTTATACGGCCACGTTAGTTTTAAAGTTATCTTTTGCGAAGCACAGAAACAGACATTTTATGAGTTTATGACAACCCTTTTGCACAAATCGCTTTTAACAGATTCCTTCGAAATATCTAAATTAGGGTAATACTCGAACAAATGTTCCTTCCGCCGTGTTAAACTCGTACACGTAGCAAAGAAATGCACGTGAGGATAGAAATTTGTTACCAAATGAAACAGATAAATTACCAACTTTGTAACAGATATGTAAACAAGTGATTAATCGGTTACTATAAAATAGAGATTGCTGTTTCACGCGAAACAAATAGGTTTTTCCCCGTTTTTCTTTTACTCTTAAACTTTTGTCCGCCTCTGCATGCTCGTTCACGTTGCCTGTGTCGCCATCCCCTCCCAGAAGAGGGGCTGAATAATGTATTAATACGAAAGGAGGAAGAATGGAAACGGTCAGTGGCATTAACGTTCCCCGATCCACCGCGATGAGTAATAAGGGGATTATGACGTTAATTCGAGCAATTGGGCACGGATTATCAGTCCAAGTGGATAACATTGTTTTAAGCGGCTCGGTTTTACGCGTCGGCATAATGCAATTCGCGGATAATTTTGCCTTTATCGCGTTCAACTTTGCTTACAGGATTAGGCGTGATCAGGTCGCAGAACAGATGGAGCAAATTAAAATACCGATAGCCTCTTCCTACTACGATGCTTCTTAAAGTACCTTCTTTCCGGCAATAGTAACCTGAATTTTATATGCAGGTTTCGAAGGGCTGTTGAAATATTCATACAATCCTAGGAATATTCTTGCGAATCTAATTCCGTTGTGCTGGATGCTTCTAATAATATTTGCAAACCAGTTACCCGTTCCTGTTATCTCTTTGAATTTTCACGAAATTCCTAAAAAAGTGTAATTGGATCTTCTTGTGCTTTGCAAAATGATGTAATTGCGCCGAACGTTTCTGTTCCACTGATAAAATAAAATTTTCATCCCCTCTGTTTCTCGTTTCTTTTTTCTTTTCCCGGGGAGGCGTGATTAAATTTTGTCCTGAACATATTCCACGAAATTACATCAACGTTTAAATATGTGTGTTTTCTATTTGGGACACGTGTTAATTAAACGTTCCCGCAGCTGTTTCTGTCTTTGCTGCATAATGCACGACACAATTTTCAGATTTTTTTCCCTCGTCGCGCGGAGCCTTTTACATTTTTGAAACGCTCGCCGCGCGCGCAGATATGGGTCGAGACTTTTGGGACTCTTTAGGAGGAACAAGGGCGGCAAAGATAAATTGCGTCTGAATTAACGATCGTTCTGAAAAGGTAATTTAAGTCGCAGCATAAGAGACGACGGGTTTAACCGGTGTCCCAGATCTCGCGGCTCTTCTTCCCGTTTCGAAATTAAACCTTTGTCTATCTCTGCCGTTTATAACTCGATACCTTTGGGTTTAGCGTTAGAACGCAGTTCTTTAACTCGTGTTCAGGCGTGATGCGACAAAAAAGGTTTTGGATGCGATCTTTCTACCGAACCTGAAGGGTGATTCTTCCAGAAAATCTAAAAAATATCTAGAAAAATGTTAATCCTTAACTTAAAATGACCAATGGAGTCCGATAGACTTCGCGGTATACATTAATATTCATTGCCCTCGCTGCAAACGGGCTTGGAAATTACGAGTACGTCTGCAGCTATGAAATATTTTGCAATAGAAATGTGCAACCCAGTTATATTACATTTCTATATTTAAATTAACGTCACGTCTACTTCATAAACAATATATTTCAATCGGAATCTGACGAACTTTCTGCTCGTATCTGTGTCCGTAATTAACTCTCGGCTGTCGTTCTCACTGAGTTGAAACGACCGCGGGGAAAAATATTTTCAAGCTGTGACGTTATTTCATTTATTAGCTTTTTATTTACCGCAACACATTCTAGAATATTCAAACTGCATTCCAAAATTTTTTCAACTTAATGCAACCGTTATTTTTCAAACAGTAATTAAAAGATGACGTACGTCTAGAATAGATGTGACAGCCGAGGGTTACAAATTAAAAGTAAAATAACACGAACAATAGTAACGAACGGACAACAATGATAATAATTAAATAACAATAACGATCCTTATAGTAATTTTCTACACCTTTTCTATTCGCAAATTTCAAAAACCATCGAAGCATCGACAGGCCAAGAGAGAACAGCACTTAGGGGGTGGCGTGAACCACGACAAGTCCTGCGGAACCACGCGCCACGCTACAATACTGTTAATTACGGGGGCGTTATTTAATTGTAATTACACCGAAGCTCGTGCCGTTAATATTAATTACCGGGCGTGTCCCGCGCGCCTGTTTCATCGTATTAATGACGCGGTCCACCCTTGACTGATGCCAGGCTCGTGACCTACATATCCATTTGTCGTGGCCCGGCTATATTTACGCGTCAGATTCACGTCGTATGACTCGCCCTGACGGACAATGTCACGGATATTAGCCTCGAGATCGCATCGTACGTGTCCGCGTTTGTCCAAGAAATTGACAAACGCGAGCCACGCGGGAAGATGTAACAGGAAGGTGTTCTATAACGTGAAACGCGTTGTTAATCTTAGATATTGTTGACAGTAACAAGGAAATAATTTTGAAATAATGTTAATCAGTAATCAGATTCATAAGGCCTCGCAGGATTGTTTGAATGTTCGCAGACAATTGACAAAAATAAATGTTGGTATTGCGAGTTATGTCTTGATGAATTACATTTTTCAACGAACAGCTAAAAACAAGTTCTACAAAGATAGTGAGCACAGCGAATATTTTCAGAATTCTAGCTGTAACAGAAATTTCTGGGGTTCGTCACATTTACCAGTGGCAAGTTAAACTAAAATTACGGTCAACGTTGCTGTGTGCAGAGTACACATCCGCTGAATTTCCTTCTTTTCCCCGATGCACCAGCACATAACACGTAGACGTTTAACGAGAACCGTTGCATTCGGCGATTATATTACTAAACGGTACAAAGCAAATGTTATCACGTGTACGATAAACTGGCCGCGCATCATGCCACGCAACGATTAAACGATAAACATAATTCAACGGGGAAAGCGTACGCAAAGCGTGTATTTGTACGATCCGTTGGCCGCTGGAACGAGTCTCGAGTATGTATGTTTCATCGCGTAACGGTTATACAGGATGCTCCATGGGAAGTTGCCGAAATTAAATGAACGTAATCCCTCTAGATGACCTCCTCGAGCGTCTTTCGGACAATTATCGCTTTTACCTGAGAGCCCGCAGTTTTATTTTAGCTTTGGTAGATCAAAGATCGTGCGTGTCAAAATGAACAAATTTACGTAAAAGCTTTTTTCTCCAGAGGAATATTTTATAATAACGCATATAGAGGATTTCGTACCAGGTATTGAAATCCATAGAGTTACAAGTAAGAATACTCAAAGAATATAAGAATTCCTTTACTGGCATTTAATCTTCGTAATTCTTCATTGTGTAAAATTATGAAAAAAAACGAATATAAAGACATTCTCTTATAACGAGTATGCAAGCTCGTTTGAAATCTCTGTCCTTATCTATCGGAAACCACTCGAATTTTTCAATAAGCTGCATGTAATTTAAAATCCACAGCCGATTAGTTTCAGCGACTTCTCATTAAACACCCTGTACCGTGCACAGGCAGGGGGGGAGGGGGGAGGCACCGGGTCGGTTCAATATTTTCCAAGGCTATTATAAATTCCCTCGGTAGAAAGTAAAGCAAACTCGAGATGAATGCAACGCGATGAAAATGGATGCATCCCGTTACGATGCTCGCGTTCTCCGCTCGGCGATTCGTGTTACGAGAGTTATAAATTTCAAACGGGAACGCACCTCCGCCGAAAGGATCTCAAACGGTGTGTGTTCACCGAAACGCGGCCAGTTCGTGCATCCCTCTTTCCAGGCTCGTCCAGTTGCGGCGGTCCTTGGTGCCTTTTAATCCGTCATACCGAACAAAACCCACGTACAATGACGATGAACAGAAACAAAAAGAGAGAGGGGAAAAAAAAAGGAAGGAATAATGCGAACGAGCGTCGCTCTGGCCATCGTCTATTTCTATACGATTTCGACTGGAACGTTCATTGAAATCCGAATCGCCGGCGCAATTGCAGCTGATGCATCTACTTGACCAACGGGCCAGCCGCTCGACGTCGAGTATCATCGATCACCCTAATGCACACGGCACATGCACCTATGCATCCCCCCGGCGCGGCGGCGCGCGTGTGTTTGCAAGGCCGGGTATCGGTTCTTCCGGCTGGAGCAACACCCACAATGCCCCTGTCCTATCCTGCTCGATGCCAGTTTTTACCAAGGTATCGGGGGCTGCATCGTGGAGTACACATCCGGAAATTCCGATCTCTGTTCGAAATTTCAGTGTGTCTTGCGTGGCCGATCGTGTGTCGGATTTCGCTCGGATTTTCAGAGGCAGCTACGAAGAATACGTTTGTTGATCAGCTACTACTACATTTTAATTTGAAATTGCTTGCCAAGCATTTGGCTATCATTGTTTCGATTTCACTTTCGAATGTCATCTATAACGAAACGTTGTTGTGTTCTGTATCGAGCTTCAAGTTATTCACTCTATCAACTTTCATTAACTTTTACTTCTGATCAATTCGAGAAGAACGATAATCGAACATGCTGAGATTTCTCATCGTCGAATTTCGATTTCGCATCGATTGTTTCCTGGGAAGAAAGTGTTTTCGGTCACGTAAGTTTCTGGCGGTGTTCGCGATCTGGTGTCGCTCGGAGCTACCGACCGGTTTCCGGTTTTGGAGATTTCAATTTCTGAAAGCGTTACCTACTGTGGCAGTCGGAGAACGGTGGCAATCCTTCAGTTCGACGAGTAATGGAATTGGTTTGGCCAATTGCGGTGTGCTGCGACCACCTTTGATACGAAAAATCCAAATGACGTGGTTCCCGAGATTCCCGGGGGAAAACTAGCGAACATCGACGGTAACGATTCCCGTCCGATCGCGCGAAAATTTTTCGTGAAAACTCGCGGAAACGCTGCCGTTGCAACCTTTCCATTTACCATTGACGTTGCAGAATGTTTGTTCAACGCAAATAACCATACGTTTCGTTTACTTTACGATTATCCGCTTTCCTGGCGGCTCGAGGACGGGTTTGTCGATTCCTTTGACACGCGTACGCGCGCCGTTCGATTGAACGATCTTCCAGCCGAATAAACGCGAACAGCTTGCACATGACAGATGCACCGATGTAATCTTCGCGATAGAGACACATTATTCTTCTCGGAATAGATTCTCGGCGACCAGTTTCAACCGAGCTGAACGCAATCTTTCGCGCGTCGCTCCCGACTACCGCTTTCCACGCTCTCGCTCGCCCAAAAATTTCAAACAGGAATTTCAGCTCAAACGAATCTCGTTGCTTTCACATTTTCCGAATTACGTACGTAGCCAGACGCGTGATTAAATTACGGGATTATAACTGAGAAGTTAAATTACGAGGTCAACGTTACACGTTTCTGGGAAACGAATGCGGCGAAAGTTCTTGGTAATGCGAGTATCGATTCTTTAAGATTTGAATTCGAAAAGCGAACAACAGAAAGAGGAAAGTTTCGAATGCAAAGTCAGCATTCTAATAAGTTTATCCATCCATAAGTTTATGCTGAATAAATTTCCTTCATCCGCAGTGCCATGGAAAGTTCGGGGAAATACGAAGTTTGGAAAAATCCTCTCGAAACTAGGATACCGCCATGGGCGGGGCAAATATACGAATACCTTGAAATTGTTTCCTTATTCCGGTCGACGTTTTTTCATCCAGACAAACCCTTCCAGGCGTTCATAGATTTGCAGCACGAAAACCGCGAGCGCTTCGTAAGAAAGGAACAACACGCAGTAGTATTATGCGAAACGTGTCAGACGTTCGTTACCCCGTAAGAATACGGGTGGTAGCTTAAAGAATTAGAAAGCTCAGTTATAAGCTCCCGTTATAAGCTCAGTTCCTTAATTTCAGCCAGTGTTTTGATGTCTGAACAAGATCTTTTTCGAGGTTATGGGCCTGAAGCACGAAAAGCACGGCGGTTGTGTTATGAGCTGCGAGTGTACAGTAGTATAACCCGGGATATATCGGGCACGAACTGTTTGGCGTATAATAGCTTACTTTAAAAGATAAAGAACATTTTTCTGCATTTGATTGAATTATATTAGAAGTAAATTTTGCTTGGCGTATATCGTTTTTTATACATTAAATTAGCGATTTATACGGAGTACTTTTCATTTTTTCTTACAAACAGCAGCAATTCCACGATCCCACGAGTAAAAATTATGTTATACGAAATTTGGCTACAAAACTTTCTCTTTTACCAGTCTGTTTATAGTTTCGCCTATCATCTCACTGTCGATGTACTCCAAATTTTTAGTTTCAATTGGCAACAATCTCATGAGAAACACATCACACCGTTCGATCATCGTGTTCAACGAAATGTACGCCAGAGCATCGCCGTTAATTACTTCATCAAACCTGCGTTTCTCCGGATGAGCACATCATTTCAGATCTTGTAAGGTTTCCGGCACGTGTGATTTCCTGTGCGGGGCACTCTAGCAGGGGGCCGGCAAACGCATGGTGTTCGAGAACGCGTCAGACACGGGCCATTTGTTACACGTGTGCACGGGCGTGTGTTAAAAAATTAAGAAGGAGGTTCCGTGCGTCGTGTACACAGTCGTTAGAGTCGGCGAAATTGATAACACACGGAAGCCCGCGAATGATAAATAGTTTCGTAGGGCGTGCAAGAGCAAAGGTGAGGAGAGGCGGACTGGGGCGTGGAATGGAGACAGAAAGAATGGTGTAGCTTCGAGGGGAGAAGGGAAGCTGAAGGAGGAATGGAGAGACGTGGTGCTAGCCTAACCGAACCTAACCGAAATCTACCTTTATGGTCAAGATTAGAAGCCTTAAACCTGAAGCAAACTCGAATATAAATCGAAACTAACTCAACTCTGCTTTGATCGTAAAGATTAGAATCCTTAAACCCGAACCTAACCGGGATTGTGTAATTTGCCTAGGTGGCAAACAGGGCTAAACGGAAAGTCGGAAGAGCCAAGGCTCGGTTTTAACGTATCTTACGAATTGCGAAAGAATCAAAACCTCTTTTTTTTGCTCGCGCCTGTTACAGAACGAAAGAGCTGAAAAATGAAATAAACGTTCTGGGCGTGTACTCCAGCTGAAACAATGCGCGTTTTATCGGGTCGATCTTTTAGATCGGTGGGATCGTTAAATTCATTGTTCCGCGGGGGCAAGCTATAACGTGTTTTCGATTACCAGTAATAATAGCCATTCCCTTTCGTGCGTTTGAAAAGTTCGATGAACGTATTCCTCGTGTCGCCCCTGCTTTCCCATTTTTCAGAAGCTAGGAAAACGAATCTAAGCGAGCGCGTTTTTCCGTTTCAACGAGTATCGCGCGGAAAAAAAAGGAATGACCTAGATCGACGTAATTAACGTCGAACCTATAATTAACCGACAAGCGTTTCCTTAAACTCTCGACGGACGAATAAGAATCGCTCAAGAAACAGTGTGGTTGTTTCACGTCCAAGGGCGGAACGAGACGTCGCGACGAGTCCCATAAAATAGAAATGATCGCGCGATCGAGCGACCAGAAACGCGACTTCAAAGAACGTCGTCGCAGGCGGAATTCCCGTGATTCGATGAGGATCGGTCGAGGGACAAACGGTCGGGACGTGCCGAGCAGAATTTCCACGACATGATCGGGGGGACGGTGGCCGGGAAATTGTTTGCTCGAGATGAAACGAGGCGGAACGGGCTGCGAAACAACAGAAGCGATCCACGACGATCACTGCAAGCCGTGACGGGGCTGCGTTGTTGGGCCATCTGAAACGAAACAGCGACATTTAACACCTAGATTCACGGGACTCGTCACTTTGACGGGTTTCTAACTTCCTGAGCAAAATTTGCAAAAGCATTTACTTATTATTGTAGGAATGTGATCGGGTGGATGCAGTCGAGTGGATGCGAGTTTAGGAAAATGTGAAGGGTGCTTGAGTTGAGCGACAGTCGTGTAAACGTAGAACGTTTGGACTCGAGTGTTTCTAAGGTGCGAAAGATGAGCACTTGTGAAAACTGAGCGACTGAGCAATTTCGAGTGAACGTGACCGAATGCATCGAGTGAGAAAAGTTTAGAATTAGAAAGAAAGGAAACGAGTGTTTGGAAGAATGTATGACGGGGAGAATGCGAGCGCGTGGCAGAAAGAGTGTGATTCTGAAGGATATAAGAACGTCGTATTTACTAAGTTGAAAAGTCGTTTAAGTTGTTATTATTAAACCATTTTAAATATATTATTATATTCTATGTACTTCACCTTATTTTACTCACATCGTAGCCCTATCATCTCACTCTATTAAATAAATAATAGTAGACTTTCCTATATTATTCCTAGCAACTTTTACTAACTTTTATCGCTGGAGCGATACAAATATACCCAAATCTATTTCCCTCTTGGTTCTGCAATTTTAAATTCTGTTTCATGTATACCTTATTCTATAGTATATGTATATTGAAAACAGATACACGAGAAATGTCCGTAAATCTAGTGTTAAACGCGTCACGAGGCGCTGCTACGCCGGATAACTCGTCGCTTTTATCATCTCAACGGAGTTTTGTTTCTGTATCAACCGTGCGTGGGTCCTTTCATGAACCCGCGCGTGGAAAACGAGAGAGGAAAGTAGCAGTGGCACCGAGAAAAAGCGGGAACGTGGCGGTATGACGAAGGAGTGAGCGAGGGAGGGAGGAAGGAAGGGCGGAAGGGTGCGGGATGGTGGGCGAAGGATGAATTTTCTGGCGCGTTTAAAGCTCAAAGAACTCTCGCCCTCATAGTCTGACCAAAATGTTTTAATTACTCATAGCACAAAAGCGTGGACGGCGGGCCAGCGCGGACGAGGGCGGGAACGGTGAAAAGTGTGAGCGTGCAGGAGAAAGGTGAAAAGCGACAAAGGGGGCCTTGCTACTGGGCGGTCTACCACGCGGGTGCGGCCGCGGGAATAAAGAATTAAATTGGAAAAGGAATAAAAGAAGCGAAATGAAGGAGAACGTTACAAGACAATGACGTACACGCAGCCTTCCAATTCCCTCCATCCGTGCATTTCCTTGCCGCGTAACAAGGATCCTTGAATATTATGCAAATTTTCTGGTTAGGCGAGCCGGGAAATCGTACGATTTACCGTTACCCTGCTTTTTTTTCTCGTTCCCCTATAACAACCTCGGCATGGTTTGCATTAAGTGCTCGCGAATGATGTTAAGGTTCTACCGTGAAGACCTTTCTCTTCGATTCTTAATGGAAATCATTCAGTTTCTTGCAATTTTTGTTTCTTTTTTCATTCTTTGTTACGAGAGCAGATATCGAAGTTTTATTAAATAACTTTCTTTCATAAATTATTCGCGATGTATCGGGAGCTAATTTGAATGTATCGTAGTAATATAAATATAAGTAAACAATACTTTAAGGAAGTAAAAAGAAATAAGGTTGTTGAAACTAGCTATGTATCCCTGCTATCAAAAGTCGAAAGAACTTTTGCACCTACTTAATACCTTTAAAAGTGTACAGGTTTTGTTGCTTTAAGGGGGAATGAGAAAAGAGTCGAAACAGGGAAAGAGGATATAATTGTGCGAGCTGCAATTATTGCCAGTGTGAATGCTAATGCAAGTTGTGCTGGCATGGGTAAAGGAGCTTTATTAAAGTTATAAGTCTCGTGCCACGGTAACGAGATTTGTTTCCGTGTAACAAGAAAGTTGCCGGGTCGCGGGAACCGACGTTATGACGTATTCATTTTTATATTTCTATTCCGTTTATTGAAAATCGCCTGAAAAACGCCGAGCCTCGCTAGGTTCTATTCTGTTCGTTGACGAAAAGAAAAGGTTAATGGGACGAAACAGGAGAAAAGAGGGTATCTATTTCACTCGCACCAATTCTTTTCGTCACGTAGTAGAATATGATTTGAATGTGTTACGTTTGTATACAATTTTGCGGTTCATCGTTAAATTCGAGAAAGACGTCAGACATCGAGAGGAGGTTCAAGAAAACATGCACGATTCGCTAGGAAAGGGTGGCACGCGAACGCTAAACGCGAGAACGACGTGTAAAGGGTGAAGGAAGCACGTGGAGAACGGTGACGGAACGGTTAATCTTCTTCGAAATGAGCGTCACGAGTTTTTGGCGCAAAGACCGTGCGTGCAGATTCGTGAACTTTATCTTTCGCTTCGACTCGGTTCAGATAACTATGTATTTTCATTCCGGGGCGTTTCAAGCTTAGGCGAGAACTCCTCGAAAGCCTCTAATTTTGTTCCTCATTCCTCGGGCAATAAACGCGCGGAAGACCTCCTCCGCGCTCGTAAACCGGAAACTCATCGGAACTAAGACCTGCCGAATTGCCGGTGCACGGTGATCTTACGTAAACACGCGAAACAGCGGTGAACGAGAAAGGATTCGCTCGGATTCCATGTGACACCTATGATCGTGATAATAAACGAGTCGGAGCAGACACTACCAGGGAAACTTAGTATACTTCGAGGCTGACAACGATATGGGAAGAAGTTCGAAATCACGAAGGATTAATTATACGCGTATTCGATCTCTTAACGTTTAGTTAAGCTTAGTTCTAAGCGTGTTAACCCTCCAGTTACAGTTTAATACGACAGAGATTAAGGCACACCATTATCAATTACAGTAACGTAAGTTTCGTGTCTTAAACTGTATTGCAGTAGTACAATTAATAAAATTGATTGCAAAGAAATAGTTGAAGTTACGTGTGTATGTTTCTGGTCTAGTGCAAAAAATACAAGAAGTTTTGATAAGAGGGTAATTACTTTTCAAGCTTCTCTTTATGTATTGTTCGCTATTTTATTACACTGTGAAAGAGTTAAAGCACCTTAATGGTTTCAATTGGTGCCTCTGGTCAGTACTCAAAGTTCTCTTGTAGATAGATCATCTACCAATGCCTCACAGAACGTGTTAAATCGGTGGTCTTGAAGATCATCGATAAATAACTGTACATCTAACTGTAAATTTTGATACGTTCACGTTTACTCAGAAACTCAGTTCACTGCTTCGAGTTCGTCTCACGGTATACGGAAAATAACCGGATCGTCTACCCAGTAATCTAGTCGAGGTCGAAACTTTTAAAGTCTGTCATCGAAGATACAACTCGTTGAAACTCTCGCGGTCGGCGATGGCTGTCACGTTCGGGGGCCAACTTCCGCGTTACTTTCGGCGATTCAGCGTTTCCGGCGGGGAAACGAAGCGCATCGACTATGTTCTTTCGACCAGCGGGACTCCGTTTCACGCGGACTCGATGCAAAGTTTATAATTTGGAGGAGCGTCGCATTCAAGTGACTTAAACCGACGAGGACTTGGAGCGAGGAACACGACGTTCGACGCTGCGGTTTCGACGGAAACTTCGGACTGCCCACGTCGATCGATACGAATCGCCGGCTAACGTCAAATTTTCCTTCCGTTTTGGCTCGACGACCCCTTGCGGTTCGGGAGGGTCATCCTGTTAGCCGGCGCTGCCAACTCGAGGAATCTTCAGCGAATTTAAGACAATGTTTTCTCGAGTCCTTACCCTCGATGGCTGATCCGTGGTACCGATTGTTCTCTCTCGAATTTAACGATGGCCGCGTAAAATTTTATACGGACGTAACACGCTTTTAAGCTGCCACAGTTTTACGTCCCTTCGCTATCGACAACTTTATACGCCATTTAGCGTCGGGATGAGTTAGTACCACCAATTGTTGCACGCATCTGAGTCGATAGCTTCCCGATGCAATTATTCGGCTTGGATTTCTTTCTCTCTCTTTTAATATTTAAACATGAAATACAGTTCTCGAAGAGCGACAATTTGCAAGGAAGATAGCATTTCAGTAACCATTCGTGAAATATTTTATTCGCAAGATGCCTAGGTTTTAAAAGAGAGCTTTTTAAAAAAGATTTTTATAAAGTTAGTTTGCGTTTAACGTTCGAAAACGGTTGAGATGACGCAAATTGTACGGTTATTGTAGATTTTCGTAAATTTATCGGTGTTGTTTAAAATATATAAATGCGATTCAACGAAAAAGAGTTCAATGTTTGAAACATTTATTTCCATCTGTAAAGAGAGGAATGGATTCGTTCGAATTCGAAAAACAAGTTGTTAGCTCGAAGCGACAATTTAATTAAGGGATCATGCATTTAGCGAGTTATTGACGGGACAGTTAGCTTTGTTTGTCCAGTATTCAATTAACTTCGAAGCATCGGGCACAGCCAACCCTTCGTCCTGTTCAACCCTCTGTGATTCTTGCTCAGCGTCATTCTTCTTTCTCGGGACTGGAACGATATGGCGGAAGATAAAATGGAACCGTGCCCTCCCCACCCTTGCAATCGCTGTTTCCTCAAACAGGGCACCCTATGTACGCTCCACGGGCGAGCAAAGGGATGGAAAGCCGAGCACGTCAGAAATTTCTGTGATAGAACGTCGAGAAGATCTGATTCACTCGCAATTTTTAGTGCCTCGACCGTCGATACGTCGAGGGTTTCGACGTAGCAGCGAGCAGAAACGTTTCTAAAGAAGTTTTTTGATAACTGTTATCTTTCTATTTCACTTTAACACTTTTTACATTTATTTGTTAAACAGCGAATTAAAATAAACTAAGGAAGGGTTTGATACAATTACGATGTTTCATTTTCTCCTTTCTACCTCTCTTATTTATCTATCAAAGATATCAATTAATTTCCCTCAATCCAGCTGTTCAATATTTGTAATTTTCTGGATTGAATTTTCGACGTGTTCTATCTAAAGTTGAAAAGGCAAATGAATTTCTGTTTCTGATTTTTCTAAATAACGTCGAAGCTTAACAATTTTGAATTAATACATTTATACAACTTTAGAATGTCCTCCGTAATTCGTTATAATAATAAACGTTAATAGTTGACGCGTATTCCTGCTGTGTTTCAAAGATAAGAATGTAATGTAACCAAGAATCGTTGACGTTTTTACTGTACACGAACGAAGGTTTTTACGAGCAACTTGGTTCGCCAGAAAAATCAGTGTCATCGTGTAAGCACGACGTTCATCGAGGAACGTCAATAAAAGGGGTTGTTTCTGCCGTGCAAATAAGATCGATCGTTCAAACAAGCCGCTCCTTGTCGGTTGGCAGTAGGGCGAGGCGATCGATCGAACGATTGGGTTGCTCCCCGTATTTACGCAATATCCATATTTTTTTTTTTTTCGTTCAATTCGCTCTCAAGCATCGCACAATGGCCTTAATACGTTCGGGGCTCGTGCACCCTTCAACGAAACAGGGCGGGGTGGACTTTATTTAGTCGGCAACGGAGCTAATCGAAACGTTTACCGTGCACTCTCGAAACACGGGCAAAAAGTTTTAATTGAATATGAATAATTAATGAGGAACACGGGGCCCGGTGAAAAGGGGCCGGGCTTGCAAGGTGCAACGCAACACAAGTATCCCTGTAACTACGAAACTGTCATTGTTCCCCGTGTTTCAGTTCGTTCGTTCGTTCGTTTTGCTCACCCGGCAAAATGGAAATCTCGCTTCAGGAAATTTTAAACGTTCCCTGTTAATCGAACGAAACGCGGAATCGAGCCGATGCTCACGGGATTCCGTTCGGTCCTCTCGATTCCGAGTTTCACCGAGTCGAAACTTTCGCCGGGGATTCCGCGGGATCATCATTTTCGAGGATTCCAAGGAAGTGGTTCCCCCGTCACGAGCACGAAGGCCGTTAGAAGAAATTGAGCGAGAGAACGAAGCCGGGGAAAGGGGAGGTCGAGGACAACTATCTCGTGAAAATCTGCCCGTAAGCAGAGCCCTGGCTCGATTTCACCCGCGTCGAACGGAAACACTGGACTTTCTTTGAGAGCGCCGGCCTGCGCTTCGAGGCTGTCCGAGGAAACAAGCAAAGAAACCCATTCGAAAAGGAAAGAGAAAATAGCCAAGGGAGAAGAAGAGAGAGACATCGTCGACTTGCTCGCGGGAAGCTTGCGAATTGAAAAATGAACGCGAGGCGTTCTCAACGATGTCCCGTGCCGAAGCAAGTTAAAACGAACTGCAAAGTACAACGCGAGTTATAACCGAAGACGCTACCCGAAGGAAGTCGTTTTTTCCAGCTTCCCTTTCAAGCCTCCGCTTTCGAGGCACCGGTCGAGAACCTCTCGAAGCCGCAAACGCACCGTATAAATCATATCCGGTGAACGGTGCACGTTTCCATCTCGCGCTGGAATCCACGAAAGTAATACTAGAACGCACCGATATGCTCACCCCCGTGTCACGAAACAGGCGTCTCTGCCGCGACATCGATCCTTAACCGAGAAATCGTTTCGATGAAAGAGTCTCTTACATCCCTTAATCTCGTTCGCGAACGTAAACCGTATTCGCGTAGAATCGACGAAGTTGGCCGGTCAGCCCGGTTTCTCTGTCCCCCATAAATTCGTCTTCGATAAACTCGAGAGGGATCCAGGCTCGAGAGGTCGATCCCTCGGAAAAATATCGGCGGCGTTACGCGATTTACTACAAGAAACATCTCGACCCATGGCCCGGTGTTGGTGAGCGCACACGGGCAAAAGAACTCGGTGCGCCCGGTGATCCGATGTCATTTTTACGCGGGCGTCGCGTCGGGCGTCGGCGTCGCGGAGCTCGCCTCGGCCCTCGAGCCTGGCCGGGGAAAATGGATCGGCCGCTCGATCGGCAGACGTATTTCAATTTCATACGCGAGTGCCCCCGTCATTTTCTCGTACGTAGAAAGTGTCAGGGAGTAATGAAAAATTTACCATGCGACGACGAAGCGGACCTGCACCCCGTTCCCTCCTCCCTCCCACTCCCCCCCGACCCTACGTCCGACCTTTCCGGTTCCTGTGCACAGGCTCTGCAGGCTAGCACCGTCGGATGTACCGACAGTCGTGTTTATGTCACGACCGCGTCGCACAATATAATGTCCGCCGCCATTTTAACCGGTCGCCCCTTCTATTTTTCACGTCCAACTCCCATTTCGTCGTAACGTACGCGAAACCAGCCTCGGAATCCCCGTCACGTCGAGTCGCGTCGTTATTCACGCGGTGAAGAGCGACGTCCCGCGACCCGGATGAACGAGCGCGGGCTCAAAGGGAAATTAATAAGGACGCCGTCTGTTCCTCGAGCGTCATGTCACTGGGTCAGATTGGTCGCGACTGATTTTTCCGGGGAAATGAAACGCGGGTCAAAGTAAGTTCGACGGGAATATCCCATCTCGTACTTTTTCATTTTTCAACATACACACTCGACGTTTCGCACGTTTTGTTGCCTTTCAAGCAAAAGTAGAAAGTTACTAAGATTTCGTAGGGGGCTAGCAATTGTCCAGTTTGTTTGCTCCAACTGCTCTTCAAATAATGTTACCAATTTCAAGTGATTAAACTCTAGTTTTCTGTCGCAGATAGGATATTTTTTAGCTTAGGAGGACGGAATACGTGTGCAGTTAAGAATCTATTTTTACGTCACGTTAATCTTATACATGATCACTATAAACGCTGACACTGTCTAAATTTCAGCGGTTCATACGCATGCCTGTTTCTTGTTTCTCGAAACGATATAGTCGTTAATTACAAAAAGAACAATTACAGGCATTTGGCGGAAAAAAAGGAGAGAACGAACGAAGCTGTGTCGTGGTAGGTAAGAAAAAGTTTTCCTAACGCAGCGTTGAACCATAACGGGACAATAGCGGGAAAGTAATTAGCGACTTTTCACAAACGAATTTCTATGGAACCAGCCAAGTTTCGGTGCTTACAATGAAATATCCAGCGCCAGCTTTACTTCGCTGTTTCCCCCGATCTTGTTTCAATCCAACGGCTCGTTTCATTCGATCTTACTCTCTCAATAGTCGGTCCTAATGAAATCGAAACAATCGTCGCAGGACTAAAGAAGAATCATTGTTACCACTATCGATGTTCTATTGAACTTTTCTTTCGATGTCAGGTGTGTCTTAAGCTTCTACCGAAACACTTGTAAGGGTTGCAATTTCGAAATAAAGATTACAATATACGAAGCGTCGAGCGTCATTTAAAGTTATCCCATATCGTGCATCGTTATACCAATAAAATGAAACGATATATTTCCTTCGGGGTTAATTTATATGTCAATTATACATTACACATTTTACTTATTTTAATCACATTTTGTATACCTCTAAATTATTTGATCTTTTCATCGTGTTACCATTTTCAATGTTTATTTTAGTCGAAACAGAACGTTCGAATAATATTTCATTCCACGAATCTCTGTTAGTTATTCATCAAGAAACTTCGAACAACCTACTTAAGCATTTCCACGATCAACAAGGTTCGGTGTAGCGACCGGTAAGATTACACGCGGTTGAACACGATGGATGCAAATGCGGTTACGAAGGTCCACTCGGAGATCGAGGAGATGGCGAATTCATGAAGCGGCCAGAAAAACAGTGGCGGACGAGTACGGGGGACCTTAAACTGGTGAAAATGGGAAGTTGGATGTGGTCCAATGCGAAGGTAATCGGCAGTCTCGGATTTCGTGCAAGCAGCAAAAACTGTCGAGTTGGAAACCGACCAATGAATCCGCCACTGCGCTGTAATTTTTTCCCTTGTTCCCCACCCCCACCCCCTTGAACAGGATAACAAGTAGCTTGTAAAATTGAATACCAGCGAGTTTGTAAGACGCCGGTCCTCCTTTTGCTCGTCGAGATCCTGTCTATGCAGAGATGCACCATGAAACGAGACAGGAAGCTCGATGGACGAAGAAGAATGGAACCGAGCAGCGTTTGACCAAAGAGAAAGAAAGAGAGAAATCTTCGAGGTTGTGCAGATCTCTAGAGATCCTTAAAATGATCGATTTAATGGAAATCCGATCCTAGGTTATCGAATAATGTAACAGATACGTATTGGATTGACTAGAAAGGTCGCCGTTACTTTTTAAAAGGAGAATCTAAAAGGAGTTTGAAAAGGCCTAAAGAAGTTTAAAATCTTTCGGGAAAATATAATTTTCAGATTGTCTCGAAGATGATGAAGGATTGTGGAGGAAGATGGTGCAGCATATGTAGAGGGAAATAATTAATTTAAAAATAAAACCTCTAGTTTTGCACAGATCAATCTGACTGTCACTGACAGGAACAAATCACGAAGCAACAATTCCATCCCCCTCCTCATTTGAATTCAATATCCCCGTTTCTCGAGTTCCTTCGCAGGCCAGAGAAAATTCGAGCTTCGTTCGAACGAGAACTATCGTTTCGCGGTTGATGAAATTAGGAAATCTATCGTAGGGGCTGGATTCATTGAAACGTAACGATGTCCTTCCCGTAGCCGAGGGGTGGGGGGTGGGCTCGGGGCCAGTGTCGGGATTAATCTTCGTTATTCTCGTCCGGGCGTGAAGTACGACGAGAAAACAAATCTCCGGGACGCCATCCGCGGGATTTATGCGGCGTTGGAGTGGGCTGATTTGATTCGAGGGGGAAACGAGAGGGAGAACGAACGATAGGGACGGTTTTACTTAAGAAGCTTCCGGGGCCCACCTTACTTCACTTAGCTCCGCCGTGGATGCGGTTGGAGTTTCAAGTAAACATCCGGCTGGGCCACTTCCTCCCAGAAGCGAAACTCTCCGGCATATCTGATTTTCTAACCGATCGCGGCCCAATAACTTTCACCCCCTTCCACTCTTTTCCCCCCTCGTATCGCCGTCTCATTCCACCTCACTTTCGCGAGGTTCGTCTTGAATTATTACTCGGGCGGGGGCGTTCGCAATAATCTGCATCGAAACTTCTCAAGTCTATTTATTATTCCCGATGGTTTCAGTAGGATCGTGTCGGTACCGTCTATACCTGTCGTTGCAGCCGCGGATCATGATTTACACCGCGATTTCTTTTCGTCTGAAAACATGTACTCCCCTGGTTAGTTAGCCGAAGAATCTTTCTGCTCGACGACGGTTCGCTCGGTCTCGCATGGTCGCCGCTTGCAGCGGGCGTCGAATGGAAATTGATCGTGGTTGGTCGAGAACAATGCAGTCGTTCGTTTTGACTAACGGGACAGCGGGAAGTTGTTATTGGACAGAGGAGGATGGCGAATTCGTGTTTTCGGTATACTATCTTGAAACGGCATTTCAAATCGAGAAATCCTAGGGTAATTAATTTTGACGGACGAATACAAGGAAGCGCGTTCGTTGCCAGTTTTACTTGATGCAATTAAATCGGTGATATGGTTTACTACAAACAGGATTAGATTCCGATGCCAGTACCTATATTTTTATTACAAATAGAATCATATGCTTTTGTTATTACGATTTATTCGTGGCTTATATATAGGATCCAATCCGAAGAATTGCTGGGATTAAATGTGATAATCCTTCCTTTCCCACTTACTCTTTTTCGTTGCTTCAATCTAACCTTTCGAATTCTGTTTTTGCCAACGTTAAATATGTATTTTAACCGAAACGTAATAATCGATTAGACGACGAGCTATAAGCGTTCATCGAAGAATAGACAGAAAACCCGAAAGGTCATAGTACGATCTCCAAATTTTAATTGTTTCCATGAGCACACACACTGCTGCGGGTAAAGGGTTTATGTACAAACCGCAGAACGCAGATCAACAATTATATATATTAGCTATAAAACCAGGATAATAAAAGAAATGTAAACTCAACCAGGCTGCGTTTACACAGCTCCCTCTTTCTACGTTGTCAAGATGTTTGCTTCTCCTGCTGCATGTATTCCCTGAAGATACGCTGTTTAAACTTCGTTCTAAGGTTCCACCCTTGCAAATATTCCTCTCGCACTCGTATAACCGTGTGCACCAACGTACGCGCGTATTTTTCACAATGAACTTACGCGTTCACGACGCGCTGCGTTTTCTATTTCAAACTCCGACGAATATTAACACTTAGCTAACCGAACGGGAAGATTTTCCATTTTTTCCACAACAAGGACGCTGCCATTGATTCTATTTACTTTTGTTATTTGTTGGTATTGAACTAGTGTTGTTCACAGTTCGTTAAATGCATTTTCTGTTTCTCCAAAGTATAATTTTTAATCAATTTTTAATTCGGTTAAGTGTGGCACCGTGCGGTTAGCTAAATGTTAATAGGTTCCCGGTCGGTGAAGTGTTAAAACTTCGTTACCGTTGCCAATTTATAAATACCAATAGGTGTTATCTGTCTCGTGAGATTTAATTACGAAGTGCGATTGTTACGACTCTAAATTAATAATCCTTGGACCGCTAAATTCTGGCACCTGGCAAATTCTAGCACGAAGCTGTTACATCGTTCGTAACCTAAGTCGGGTAGTTAGAGTTTCAAGTGGTCGTTGATTGCGAGAGGTCGACGCGGGGAAGTAATAGCCGACGGGGCAGGAAGGGTGACTTCACCATACACTCGATCCCTGCTGCGGCTCGCTTATCCCGGTTTGTTATGATTGGCAACGCCTTGGGTCGTCTTTCTCGAGTGCGTTAACTAGCTGTATCCCTTTGGACAAAGACTCACAGGGTGAAACTGATCAGCTTCCGAACCCTACGTCGAACAGCTACTTCATGTCGACAGATAATCCACCAAAACGAACGAAAACATCAACACCCACCCTCCGTGAATACGGAATGCATAATAGGGAAGATGATTAAATAACCAATCTTTCGAACGGGTTGCTTTGTACACATTTGGCTCTATACACCCAATTCGTTACAATGATAACTGTTGTATTCCGCTGTAGGTTGTAGATTATTTTTGAACATAAAAAAAAAATGCAACTTCGAACGAAATAAAGGACGAAAGTCTTATTTTGCAATCGAAGAACATTTGGTGTAGACATACGACTTAAGACGACCTAAACTGTTCTTCTAATTCAGAGAAGGATTCGAGGCTTTTATGAACTTTAAAATGGAGAGGTGGGGGTTATTTTGGGTTAGTGGTCAGTAACGGATGAGGTGTTACGGACAACGTTCGGAAATGACTCGGGAGGGTGAAACCATCGGCCATCGGGGAAAGAATCTCGGGATGTTTATCGAAGGATGAGCATGTAGTCTTAGCTTAAGATAATGCTATGCGTTCGCATACAACGTAACAACAAGTTTTCCCCCGTTTTCATGCCCTGATTCCGACACAACCGTTCGAAAGGGATTCGGTAGGAATTCCTCGACGAGATCCATCGTCGAAACGCGTCCGCGTTCCGTCCGTCAGCGGCGTGTCAGGCCGCGTGCCACGATCTCGCCCTGCACTCGCTCGAAATAATAGTAACCGTTATTATCTATTTAACGACGAGGCTTGCGGACAATTTAGCGGCGAACGCATTAGCCAGCGTCTGTCGGAAAGGGAAAGAGAGAGAAAGAGAGAGAAAGAGGAACGAAGTGAGAGGAAGAGGAACGAAGAGGGTGCGTTCGCGAGGATGCACACCGAACCGTGCACTTTACAGCGGGGCAACGCGCGCCAATGGCAATTTTAACGCGCGCATTCATCACGGGAGCCGGTGGACGGCATCGTGGAAGTCACGTGAACGCGGCCACCGAGCAATGGAATAAATTTGCCGAACTCTGATGCGGCATAAACGGGGTCCTCCCCACCGATCACCGGACGACCACCGTTTAAACCGGCCAACATTATTCACGTTTCACCGTTTCACCCCTTCGCGTGCGCCCTCCGCCTCTACGACCGCCATTTTTGCCGTCTCCAACAAATTTACGCGAATTCACACCGGTTGCTGGCCAACACCCTCCGAAAATGTAGGCTGGAACGTCTATTACAATGGCGTCGGGCCGAGTGTTGGGTCCAAGTGTGCCAACCACGTTGCGTTACGAAAACAGAGGGATAGAGAAAGCAGGAATGTTGAGACAGATACATGATCCACTTTTACAAGTGGGAAATTTTCAGGAGAAAAAGCTATCAATCTTCGTCTACCCGAGCTGAATCGTTTTCATTAATTCTATTATCGTATTTCTGTCTACAGTTCTATATGTATAGCACCTTGAAAGATTGAGGACAGAAAGAAGTACGAAGACACGATACGAAGAAGAGTTACAGGATAGATTATTTTTGGTGGTTCTTCGTATAGCTTTACTTAGAAAGCACGCCAAGAGGAAAAGTTAAAGAACGAAGTTGCATTATTTTACAGTCCGATTTCAATTACGGTCGGGTTTAAACAAGAATTGACTGAAGTAGCTAAAGCTCGTAAAAGCTTATTCGCGAGAGATCGACGCTAGCAAAGGGTTTACAGTGACACAGCTTGACGAAAGATCGATCGTTTCATAAATTGAGCCAGATAAAACGATTCTTGTCTTTTCGAAGTGAAATTACTCGACTCGTGAATTACTCAACGAAACACGATCGCATAAAAGCCTTATTAACCGGATACTCTGAATTATCAATTAGATCGTCGAATCGCGAGTTTTGCAACACGATCCCGCGCGAATTCGTTAACGAGAGATCAACGTTATCGCCGGCACGAATGTATTCGATCGATCGTAGATATTCCACGAGACACGATCGGGTTTGTGAAACGGTCCGCAGAAGCAGAAGACGAAATTGACAGAGGATCCGCGGAACGAGGGAAACGGTGCTTAAATTCATCAACGTATTACGCGCGCCAGGCGGCGGGACGGAAACCAAGATTTGATTAGCGTTTCGGTGCTGATGCGCCGGCAATTAACGCACAGTAGGCGTGCACGAACGTAGAAACTGGGTGTGCAGCCGCGTGCACGCTTTGCTCGCAGCTAATGAGCGCAATGAAAGTCGCTAAAAGGGCGCGCATCGGTTGTGAACGAAACTCCAGTCGACGAGTAAGCGGATTTCGCGATGGTAGGGCTGCGAAGAAGATTTTCGCGAAACAGATTGCCTCCATTTTGGTACTTCACAGAGACTCCTATGATCCCTTTGCTCGGCGGAAGCGGTAATTGCTACTAATTAGAATTTAAATTCGTGGAAACCAAGAACCGTTGTTGAATTTTCTACGGAAACGTAATTGAAAGTATTTGAATTGGAAGCGAGAGGGAAACGAAAGTTTCGACTACATCATAGCGATGGTATTTCGAACGTACTGCATAATCAATGACTTCTACTGATTAATTAAATAATTAATTGCAATTTCATCTACTTCTGGATCTACGTATGATAATATTGCCTATGTATATATATTTAACTCGATTGTCTCGTCGTTTCTCATCGAAATTGGGACATCGAAACTGTGGTTTCGCAAATTTCACGAATTTATTTGGGTACCGATAAACCGTTAGCGATTGCATCGATAAAAGAGTCGACCAGAAGGCGAGCGTGTTAAACGTGTCCGTTTAACGTTCGCCACGGATTTAAGATTCAATATTACCGTCCACTATTCCAATCTGGAGAGAGCCATAAATTTTTCAAATCGTTCCGGCGCGACCCAGTCCATTTAAATATCAGTAACAGGAAACCAATCTACTCCATTCGGTTGCCGGAAATTACCTTCGCCCGTTGCCAGTTCGCGTTACGTCTAACGTGGCCGGCTAGAAAAATAAATGCTTTCCAACGGATCGTAAAAATCGCGAGCAGGCAAAATAAAACGTGTGCTTCCACTTTGCTCGCCAGACTCTTCCAGCGAGCGTTTATCAAACGGTAAGGAACACACCAATAATAAATTTGCTCGGTCGTTGTTTAAACTCTTTTACAACGCTACGTAACTTATCGTCAAGTAAAATTGACGTTTTCATGCAACGTTTGTTCCCGATTATTCACATCGAAACGAAAAACTGTGAACAATTATCGCTTATCTATTGGGGACAAACAAAATTAACAGCGCAGGTATCAACACCTTTACGAATACTTCGTTACACGGGTGCATGCGTTGAAACAATAACAGAAAAATAATGAAAAACAGGCATAGAACGTTTTTTTCTTGGTTCAAAGCTGTTGTGTTGATTGTTACAAATTGAATACAGAAATGCTACGAAGCAAAAATTACCCATAGACCAGCTTTCTCTTAACGTACTTTCTCAAGGGTTTTTTTTAAGAACCCAAGCCACATCTGGATTTTCGAAAGCTCGAAAACGTTAAGAAACAGAACAAAGGGGCTGAAGGACTCGAACAGGGTTGTAGGAATTTCGACGCTGCGTTTTGCTAATCTCATGATAAAGATCGCAAGGTTCGGTCACAGTTAACCTTCCTCGTGGTATGTAATAAAGTATTTTAATATTTCACATAAGAGTGAACTTTATTTAAGCAATATAAAACCCCATTTCCAATATTGTTTTGCTTTAATTTTGTTCGAGCCAAGCAAAACGCAAACTTCGGCTATTTTGCTGCACAATCCGCGTTCATGTTTACACGTGTAACAAACGATCCCCGATTTCTTTACTACCAGCAACCGGGTAATCACGGGCTTGTCTCGTTCCGCGAAACATTTATATCCTATTTGCTCGTGTCTTCGTAGGTTACTGACGTGGCTGCACGGGAAAAAATTACGCTGTGTAAAGCATCAGGATAAACCGATCCCTGTACAAAATATAAGCTTCACGTTGACGTTCGTTTCCTCTATTATTTACACGAGCCCGAACAAACGCGACAGCTCGGATCGGATCACGTCGAATCGTAAAGATTTAAAACCCCTGCGAACTTTTAGGACGCTTTATGGGCAGCTGCATAAATGCCAGCGGATCCTTCGATGATCGAGACACCCGATTTCACTGTGTCCGTGTGCATGCACAAGCGTATCTCGTATCGGATCGCGCGATTTCATCGAATCCGCTGATCCTATACCGGTAATGCGTCGCGGTTCCCGAAACCTCATCCTTCTATTATACGAAACTGAACCGCGTTTATGGAAAGCCCGTATCGTTAACGGTTTAAGCTATAATCATATTGGATGATCGAAACAGCAGTAACACAATGTTATAAAAATTTACCATCGCCTCTCGTTCACTTTGTGAGAAGTTCCGGAAGAACTTCAAGATCGAGATAATACCAACCGATATTCCATAAAGCGGTCTAACTCTAGTATTTTGATAACCTCAACATCATGAATCTCGCGACATGATTATCTCAGATAGCTTGTGAGTTATATGGTAGAGTCGATAAAGTTTCAAATAAAAATTGCACGATACCGAGGGGGTTCACGGTACTGTAATATTTTAACCTACTACCTAACTATTATTTCAAACATTTTTTTCTACAAGTACTTGAGAGTGGGAGGCTCGAGAACTCGAAAAATTTGTTATTTTTATGACTCGAAACTTTCGAAGCTCTCGAGGAAACTTAATTTTTATACCCTGCCAGGATCTGGGTTTCGATTTACCTCGACAAATAACTTTAAACTTATTTGAGGTTCTTCAAATAGCGAAACTCACGCTGCATCGATGTATACGAGCTCTCTTGCTATTTCTACCCCTCCCCCTGGCACCCTGAGCTCGTGACAACGCGAATCACCCAATACGAGGATCTGGAGCCGCCTCTCGAACGTTCAGAGTTAAGCAATGCGAAGGGAAATGGTCGAAGGATGGTTCGGGCCCGATACGAAGTCGGGTATTACCGTCACAATGAGATTCCACAGCGGCACCGGAAACGGCCGGCCGGCCGCGACACGCAACGTCGCGGAAACAAAGCGCGACGATCTTGGTTATTTCGTACCTAAACGCGGCCCCCGTGGAAATGTTTCAATGTGGACGACATAATGGGTCGCCTAGCATGCGGTACTATCGCGAGGGCAGAAGGTAATAACTCATTGTCCAATGTTCCGCGGGCCTGCGGGTCAGGTACTGATGATTTCCTTCCGGCGCTTCTAGGCCTGCCTCTCGCCTCGCCCCTATCGCCAGACCAACCCGATCGTCCTCGTGCGAGGGCACACCAACCCTGTTGGATATTGCACGGAGCCTACTATCCCGACTAATGCACCGTCACCAATGATTTATCGAACGAGATGACGCGACGCGTCCTTGTACGGATCAATTATTTAACCTTCGACCTATGGTAGTTTGAAAGTTTCCTGATGGAGAGGAAGGTTTCTTTCGACGGGTGAATTCGGATCAAAGAAAAGAGATTTGGAGGGTAATTTGGACCCAAGTGTGTCGACTATCAGATTACGATTTTGTGATCCAAAGTATATATGTGATCTTTGCGCAAAAATTAACGATTTTTCGATGCACCATCGCATATCGTCCCTTGCCTTTTCGATCGAAAATGCGAGAAAGTGACGGTCTAATAAAGCTTTCGAAAAATATAAAAGCACGATCGAATGAAAAGCAGGAGTAGAAACGAGGCGAAATAAGAAGAACTCCGTTCGAGAGATCGAATCCCAAGGAACCTAGGATCGATACCGTCGATCCCTGCGCCCGTGATCGCGCGCCGCTTGTTCCGTGCGTTGCGTAAATGGAAAACTTTTATCTCGGTCTCGATCACCAGGTAACGATCCAACTTCGTGACGAGGACCCGAACGGCAGTCAGCCAGGCGACGCGACGCGTTCCTCGTGCACCAGCGATAAATTCGCATCGATCGAGTTGCCCGGTGCCGGCAGATAATCCATCAAAACTCGTTCCGACGATTCACGTCGGTCCCGGGGCCGGGCTGTCGCGCGGCTCCGCTCCTGGAGGAGAATCGTCGACGGAACTTCGACGCGCCGCATCGTTCCCCGCACCGTTGTCGTCGCCTTCTTCTTCGTTCCGCGCGTGGAAACCGCGCCACGCTTGGAAGTGTCGGATGATTGAACGGCGAGCTTAAAACCTGGAATCACTCGAACGGGGAAGCTAAAAGGATTTCGATAGAGGCGTCGAGCGTCGAGGAAAAATGCGAAAGAAAAGGGGCAGGCGCAGCGACAGCGGGGGTGAAAAAAGGGGGTTGAATGGGGCGAAAAAAGCCGGAGAGAAGAAGCAGCGGGATCCACCGCGAAGCGAACTAGCGGGTGAGGAGAAGAAAAAGGGGAAAAAAAGGTGGTGGAAGAAGAGAACACGGCGTGTCTCCTCTACTTTCGCAGGGTAGCCGGTGTCTCTGAAAATGCAGATGTTCCAGCATCGGCTTCCATCGAGCCTTCCCTCACCTTCTGTTACGCTACCACCGACGGCGCATTTGACAGGAATACGCAATAATCTCTGCTAGCAGTATATGATGGCGCCTGTTGAGCATTCATCATACCTGTCGATTTCTACGGCGCGTCTATCCAGACACCTTCGCTTCCCGCTCTAAATTATCGCGTCTGTTCGCACGGACACAAACGCCCGGGACTAAATCTACAGATCGGTTCAGAAACATCTTGGTTGGCTTTCAAAACGAACAATACCCGAGTCCAAAAAATAACCGTGCTGCTCTGCTGCATTCGGGTTCGATCATATTTGAATTTGAGTGGAGGAACATTTAGAAGGTTACTGTTACACGTTTAAATAATTGTCTCAACGCAGTATTATTAATGCAACTTAAATGCATTGTCATCTATCTTTTGTTTTCGTTTTATGGACGAAACTTGTACATAGCTATATCCACTTAGGTGTCTTCATTTAACTTGTAAATCATCCAATCTGAGCTTAAACGAGTAAGCGATCCTTAAGGTGGCGACCGTAAAATTCATGTGTAATATTTAATCACGCCTTAAGGCGATGTCCGCATATAAAAGATTAATATCCGTGCTACATGGACTAGTAATTTTAATGATTTAACCGTTTGAATTCTATGGACGCATATATGCGTCTGGCGAAATTTACTACAGTATTGTCTCTCTATGTGGCAATTTGTTACCACTCTCTAATTGGCAGTCACTATCCCCTCTCCTTGGAATATTCAGCATTCATATGCCTTTGTTTTTCGATCTTCCACTTACTGCAACACGATTACTAGTGTATGAGTAACAATATTCACGCAAAGCATTTCGATCTAGAGTATTCAGCGCTCAAAGGGTTAATTAGGCTTACGATAGATTTTGTGTTGCTAGATACACAATAAATATCGTGCCCTAGACATAATCTTTACCAAACAGCCAAGAAAACATCGGTTTACATAGACCCTTCGTCTGAAATACACAAGTAACCGAAACCAATAAATCCAACCCATATTACGTTTCTATTTTCGCACGAGCCATTTAATTCCACCGACGGTTGACCCTGCTTGAAACAGCCTCTAGTATAGGTGCGGCCAGAGTATATCACAGGGCGGTGATGCAACGTGGGTGCAACCAGTGGTGAAAATATATAGTTGCTCGTCGTGCGTTTCCCTAGCGCACAATGTATCGGTCGAGCGAGAAAACACGAGCGCCGATCCTCTCCCTTCTTCTCCTTTTGTTTCCCATCCGCCGGGTATATTTCATCGGCTCCCACCTGGACGACGGCGCCTCGAATCGTTCCTCTGATTTAAGCGCGGCCGTTTCGGAGTCTTAAAAAGTGGGGTGCGCGCTGCGAGCGTTCTCGCGTCGTCCGGGGAAATACGCTTCGCTCCGCTTAACGCCATCGCTCGCTCTTATCGTCCCCCGTAACTTTGCCGATGCGACGACAAACGTAATGCGTGAAAAGTGTTGTTGCCTGCATCGAAACCGTATATTTTTCGGTACACATTCCCCGTTGAATTTTCTTGTCCCCGGCGCAGGTTACCGATCGTTGGTGCGTTGCGTTAAATATTGAAATACGAGAGCAATTAACACGTATAATTGTAGATACTATATTTGTTCTGTTTTTTGTTTTTCAGCTCGCAGATTTATATGGAATCAATTTCGAACTGTATCCACTTCTCTTCCTCGTAAGAAAGCGTACACGTACCGTTTAACCCTTTGCACTCGAAAAGTGACTCGTAGTCGTCCAGTAATACTAATCTCAAAGATTTTCAAGCGGCAAATTATTTATTAAGATTCGTTCATATTGAACAATATACTAAAATCTATTTACTCTTGTGATTGTTTAACACCTTGGATTTGAAAATTTGCGAAATTATCATTTGGTTGCTGAAAGTCACCGAGTTACGGTTGTAACAAGCTACAAAAGCAACAAATCGATGCATAATCGTTGCCGTAGTCACGACAAGAGTTAAATCCGACCAGGATAAAAAGCAGATTCGTTGACTTAATTAAAACTCTCGAAGGGGCGCGATTAATGGGCGCAACGGGACACGGGGAACGGAAGTGAAAAAAGATCGGCACGCTCACCGGGTTTGGCACTATTCCACTTTAATTTGACGGGTGAAAAATGGGTCCGTTGACCATATCTGTTTGTACAGGGGTCGGTTCGACCACGTGGAAAAAATCGGACATTTTTCCCCGCGATGATTTAGCACATCCTTCTCGGGATCGAGATCGGGAAACATATTTTAAACCAGCGCGTCACGGCCATCTGACGATTTGCATCGCCATGAATTTACGGGCGTTATCGGTAATTTTATTCCCAGTTTCGCCCAGGTGGTCCCGTCTCGGTCGTCATTTTCTCTTTTAATCGCGCAGATTCTTCGAGGTGCCACGCGGCAACGTACTCAGAGAGATCGGTACCCTCGGACGTGAAACGGCAATGATTTATATCGGCGGAACGATCGCGACCGAATTAGTCCGAAGGAACGTTTCGTTTTACGGGGGAACGTTCCTTACGCCGTCGGTTTTACACAGCCGGGCAAGTATAAAAGAATAATTGAGTTCAACCGGTAAGAAGAATCCGTTGCCCCTATCCACTGCTATCCATATTATCCCTGCGCTTAGGCTAATACGAAATTATCCCCCACGGAAGGAAGCCCTAGGAAACTGAAATCCGCTCGTTTTCCCGGGAAAGTAGCGACTCGTTCCTCTACCCCCTCGAAATCCCTTCATCGGTGGGTTATTTTAAGCGACTCGCTATTGCTGTTCTAATTTAAATAAATCGCTACGGCATACAAACCAGATGACATGCTGCCCTTTTTTCTTTCTTTACGATCCTATTATTTATCAAACGTGAACAAAATATTTGCCCCATGTTTTTTATTTTTGGTGGTGGCATCACTACACTACCGTGTGTAATTAAATTTACCTTTATAATTTACAGCGCGCTCATATTTTCTGTTGCAACGTTATTCCCCGCGAAAGCACACGCGGAAACAATTTCTCGCGTAATTCATACGGAGAAACGTTTTCATTACACTGGAGGAATATATAATATTGCGCGTTCATTGCTATGCCTCGTATCGGGGTCTATAACGAAAGTAACGAATGGAAATTATCCAGTTACTGCCGACAGCTTTATCAATCATCGTAGAACGAATGTCGCTCGATAACGACCCGTTAATGATTTCGTTGTTGATAAGCATCGATTATCGGGTGAATTAAATCGGGAAAATTGCACGAGCCAGCTTTTTACGGCCTGATCGGTGCTTTTGCCGCTTCGAGAACTTTATTACGAGCGAGAATATGCGAGGGGTGAGAAAGAGATAGGCATCGTAAATTTTGATACCGAATCGCGTGGCGTTAAGGTAACGTAAAATTGCTAAACGTCCCCGTAATCGCCACTCACTGTTTAATATGTAAGTTTTATTGCTCAATTAAACCCTTTAGAACGTGTCTTACGACCCGCCCTCCGCAACCCCATACCGGTGACTTGCACGCACAACTTGCATGCTGTACAACACCGATAAAGCAAAATCACGGAACAGGCTCTCGGTCAATTTGTCATTCTTTCTTTCTCGACTTTTTCCTCCGCCTGAGTTACAGGATTGACCGATCAACAACATCGTGATCGATTCATCCGCATCACGGTGGATTCTAAATTAACAAGCGCCGTGTACAATAATCGTACAAATTGTCATTACATAATGTTTAGTACATAATGTTTAGTAGTTCAGAGAGTTTCAAGAAATTACTACAAATTTTTCGAACAACTTAATATTTACTGTAAAACCTTCGAGGCATAATTGTAAAATTATGTTATGCGTTCAAAATTTTCCAAAGTCTACGAAAATCATATGAAACCTGTGTGGTGCGACGATATTACGATATTTAAATTACGCTAATACATACGTATGTCATAAATTTCCCCGAAGTTTAGGTCGCCTAATGAGTAATATATATGTTCCAAGTTATTCACATCAAAATTTCACGAATTTCGTGTCATCCGTGACATATAGGGACTCTAGAAATTCCAGGGTGCCTATCTAGAATTCCACAAATCTGAGAATATGTTTCACTGATCTTGCTAATTAAACACATCGATAATTCTAAATTATTTCAGGATTTCGTGTTTTAGATTTAAATGTTCAGAAATTAAAGAGATTTTATGTTACAAAATCGTATAAGCGTTTTCAGCGAGTTTTACCTTGAAACTCTGTGCGCTGATTTCGACAAAATCTGGAGTCGTCGGATTCCTGGTTGTTTGCGTTGCATTCTACGTATACCTGGCAAGTTTGTATCGCATCCCACGTGTCTGAGGGTTATCCGTATCTGTTCCCTCGAGCCCAGTGTCCTCTGCGTCACGTTCCACGTATCCATGGTCGTCCACAGCTGGTTCCGTCGAAATCCTTGCTGTTTGCGTTAAGTTTCGCAACTACAGGATCGTACAGGATCGATTATCAAAAATCCGCGCTCGTCTAAATTTAATATTTTACTTAACGATCGCTAACAAAAACTTGAAAGCACATACGAAAAAATTATTGTTAACAAATTTTTTGAAAATGATCCCTTCGTTGTGCAATCGAAGCTGTGAATCTTAAAACAGTATAAACTCAGTTTCTGTAATAGACGAGCCACTCGGTTATATTTAATGTTTAACATTTTGACCGCCATGTTGACCATATTTGAGTGACGTGAAAATTTCTACACATAAATTATCGAGAACTCTATCCACGTAAGTAGCAACAATTTCGATAATCATGTTTATCTATATCCAAGCAAAGAATAAAATGTTCATTGATTTTGATCCCTCTGAAGATACGATAGGATTATACGAAATTATAGAATTATAGGATGGATTATACGTTAATAACAGGCTTGAGACATAAGAAAGACGATGCAAGCGTTTTTTGAAAATCGATGATAAATTTAAAAGCGTTTACCAACACACGTGGACGACAGAGATTTTCAGATGTTTCGGAACGATCGAGGATCTATCGTAAAGTATCGGAGCAACGAAGTTCGAATTCATGTTTTGGTGCGCGTTTGTCCGATAAACGATAGCGTGTTAAATCTCATATTTATCGCTTCTCGTTTAACCCGGCCCGCAACAGCTGGCACTGATTTATTCGTAAGATACGACATTGTAAATGGTTTATGCGCGACGCATAAATCGCGGAGCGGCTGAACGAGAGGAAAGTGCAGGAAAAAGGAAGTCTACTTCTCGCTGTTAGAAGATACACCGGAACTCGCATCCATCTTCGGGGTCGCAACTCTTGCGTCTCTCCTCAACTTCGATTGGTTTCAAGTTTTATCCGAAACGTTACTTTCAGCAGCTCGTGGTAATCGACACGGGAATTCGAATGGATAGCGAATTTTTAACGAGACTCAAAGACGAATGAAAGAGTAAAAATTTGAATTCCTTTTAAAAACAAAATCGTTTGAAATATGATACACCAAGCAAACACGTCGTTTAATCAGTTGTCGAGCATATGTCGTGTATAAAAGTTAATACTGTAAGAATATTGCCAAGAAAACTGGGAAAATGTTTATCAGAATGTTTCACGGTACGTCACAATATTGCAATATTCACCCTACTCTTCTTTGCTCATTTTCTCATCCGTTCGTTTATTTTGCAACGCTGAAACGTAAACGCAATATGCTTGCGCGTATATCAGGATTAAAGCAGCATATAAATTAGAAAACTGGTATCGCTGAAATGACGAACGGTAGAACAAGAGGTATAGAAAATATGTATATTTGTCGTGGTGGTTTAATAGGAAGATCACTAACACTTCAATACCTTCAATAATTCAGAAAACTAATCTTAGGCTAATAATGGCAAGTCAGATCTCGAATCTATTTAGACGGAAAGAAAGATCCCGCGCATTCTCCCGGTTCGCGGAACGACGAATAAAATATGGACGAACCGAACGATGCGTCGTTAATAATCGCGAGAGGGAAGCGTGTCAGGAATGGAATCTGGAATTCTGTGCCCGACAGCCAATTATAATCAGTCATGCCCCGGTCAATTAGGCAATCGAAGTATAGATCACCGCGAGTAATTAGAGCGAATCGTATATCTCAATTAACGGACGTATTAATTGGACGACATTCCTAATTCGTACAGCCGCAACCACGGGGCCCCGTAAAATGTCTATGCCTGACGCCTAGCTGCAATTATTCGGCCGCTAATTTAATCCCTCGATCGAACGAGTTCATTCATCAACGAACGCAACGATAACGATAATGCTAACGATAACGCGGTTTTCGTTATCGACGCGAAGATCTGACGAGAATTCGCGGCAAGAACGGTTGACAATCGTTGATCGTCGTCATCGTCGTGTCGACGCGAACGAATAACGCGTTCCATGATAATGCGTATTTCACGCGGCACCTAGATCCATTCTGCGCTCGCACGACACACGTTTCGGGCACACGGAAGGCAATCAAAACGTGTAAAACGGTCGAGCGACGGGCAACAATGTAAGCCGGTTTCCAGACGCGGCGTGAAATTATATGGAATTTGCGTTGATCTTTTTGATGTATCCGGCGAACTATTAACAACGGCCCTTCCTCTTCGGCTGGCCGAACAACGCGACTGAATTCCCCGTCGTAACTTACGGTGATTTTGACGAACCAATGGACTGCATTGTAAATTACTCCTACCGCTTGGCTGCGTACGCGAATTTGTACGTTCGCTCGCGTCTCGTCGAATGCGTTTCTGGATTCTTACGCGTACCAATGGTGCGCAAGGTACGTATAAGGGACACGATATTGCAACGATTTTGAATCTTGTGAATTCTAGTGGTTTTTCGTTGATTGAATGTTGCAGAAGCATCTGTTATTAAAATACGCAGATGACCACGAGAAAGACATCAAAACGGAATCGAACAATTTTTCTATTTCTTGGTATCCATTTACATTGATTCACGCAATCATCGTCAACCCTTTTGTCTTCATTATTTATCATTCACTACCGTGTCTATTGCGTACTTGTCCTTTTATCTTGAACCTGCCGACACCCGTTGAACAGCAAACAAAAATCGTTTCCGCGTTAGCCGGCGTCGCAGCCACCCTTTTCAGAAATATTTACATTTCACGGCGAATTTCGTTCTCGGCAAACGTTCCCTCTCGCCTCAGACAGTGTTCCCGATCGACGTAGCGAAGATCACGCGGAAAGATCGATCGCAGTCACCCACCAGCCTGTCCAGGGAGAGAAGCTTACAAATTGCCCCGACGCATCCTCGCGAGAGATAAAAATCGCGAAGGAGAAGGACGGAGAGGAGAGCTGGAGTAATGGCCAGAAACACGATGTTATTAAAATCCAGTCTGCACAGTCCGGGGACGCGGGGATATTGAAATCCCGGGCGGCGGAACGCAGGATTTCTGCGGCGTTCGTGCGAGGAAGCGAGGGTGGAAAGGAACGCGGCACGAAATTCAACGGCACACGCTTCGCGCGTGTATCGAGCGCCGGAAGGAGGAACCCAAGGTGCTCGGATGGCAGACAACGAGAGAAAGTCAAGACAACAGTGACAGCAACAGGATGCACGTCATATTAAATCCGGTTGCGCCAACGTTTTCTTATCGAGGTTGATACGCGGCTTTACGCGACGAGGGCGGCTGTATTTACGGTGGAACTTCCGTTTTTTTCCCTCTCGAAGGAACTAGTCCGAACTGGATAACCAAATACGATGGGAATTCACCTAATTGTCTGCGTTATCTATGGCTCCTCGTTTAGATAATAGGAGCTCGTGTTCGTATTGATTAATAATCAATCAATATTTGGTTTTAAAGAACTTGATTGAACGGAGACATTGCTAAATTTCGGTGATATAAATGGAGGTTAGATATTCACAGAGTTCCACTGTAAGTGGGGCAAGTTAGAATAGGAGGCAATGAGATATATCTGACTCTTTACATACAGTTTCCATTAAGGCGATTTATTCACAGTTGTAGCAATTAAATAGATTAAGTGTTAATAATTAAATAACGAATCGTGACACTGCAATTAATTAAAGTGAAGTGTTTCAGCGAATGCATTTCTATGCTTTGAATTACCTTTTGTTCCCGTTTACGTTGAAACAAGTTTTATACATTTTTGCCAATCCATATTTGCACGCCTTCTTTTATACGACGGATTTCTTTTACTCGATACTCTTTTACCGTGTAAAAAGAGTGTCAGTTACAATTTGGGATATTTGCATACTTCCTTCGCATGAATAATTCTCTTGCAAGGATCTGAATTAGATTGGGCTTCCTTGAAGGAGGAAAAAGTAGGAATTTCGGGTTGGACCGGTTGCGTTGCATTTGCAGACGATGAGATCGGTCATGGATAATAGTTAGAGGATTAGGTGCTGGTATTTTGCACACGAACTTAGACACTGGGCTATGAAGTCTTTATTATGTGGGACAGACGGGGTAATGGATTATCTCAGGCTGCTTAATATTGGAGAGCTTTCCATGATTGATGCGCTCCATGCTACAAGAGCACAGCTTCCTTCCCTGTACAAGAAAATATTTACTGTTCTCTAGGCTAACCCGTGTCGCGATCCATTTAAGATCACGCAGTAAAACGCTATAAGTGGAATAACTCTTGACACATTATGCTAAATGGTGTGCAGTTTGCGTGGAACAAATGTGACACTCTAGGTAGTAAAATTCTAGCGTACAAACTTGGAAACCATAGATGTTCAGGCACAGAACGTGCGAAAAACGACCATCGTAATAATACGTAGTAACAAAAGGAATATTTAGATACCAGAAAGTACAATTTGGATTACGTTATAGGTTCACGTCTTCAACTCGGATGATTTAAATCACCGTATATAAGCGATAAAGCCATGAGAAATCGATATGCTTGATCAGGAATGCGCGGAATCGATCATAAAGAGCACCCGGTGATGTTGTCGAACTTTGACTTGTTCGACTACAGGGGCGCGGAGTTGGTTCCGTACTAGTTGAAGCTTTAGTATTTTAGATTTACATGACCTCAGGATCGTAAGTCTACTTCACCTCGTAATTAGAAGATTTGAAACTCCAAAAGCTGCAGGTCATAGACCTTCTCACGGGCTACCTCAAAAGGCTATCAAACTAACGAATAATATTTACAGACGGGATTCCTCCAGTAAGAAAAAAAACCAACATTGATTCGGTTCATTTATCGTTTAATCGAAAATAATTCTAGAATATTACAACTACAGTCGAACGGCTCTTTAAACGCTCTGCAATTTTAATCACGATCGCACAGGCATCGTTTAAGGTGTTCTACTATATTTAAACTTCTGTTCCACGTAGCCCCGCGAACGGAGAACTTTTCATTCGAAAAATCGACGAACCTCGGGAACAACAAAAACTTTAATTACAACAGATCCCGAGCTTTGGATACAATTGAGAGCCGCTAGTTAACAGAAACGGACCAAAAGGAAGCGATTCAGGGCGCGCGCGTGCTGGCGCCGTGTGTACGGAATAAAGCTAATTAATTAAAACAACTACCGACCAGTGGCCGCGTTACGAAATACTTCCGCGGGGTATAAAAACTGACCGTGTAGCAAGATAAATAAACGACCCGTACCGGCGCGTTCTGGAGATAGAACTTTTACCGTTAAATACTTCTCCCGGCGTAGTTTCTCATCTACCAGAAACGAAACGCCAGGCAAATCGACACGAGCGAACGGAAAAAAGACGAATCTCGTGCGCCAGTTTCTATTTATCAGGGAATAAATTGCACGGAGATCGAGCTGAGAATCACTGGTTCGGCGCGACCTGACTCCAGAAACAGTGCAGCAACTCTGGCCAAGCTTCTGCCCTAGTCAGTGTGCTCAAAATCCTGACAGTTGTAATTAATACAAGCTTTGACCATCAACTGCGCCCTCGCCGCATCCTCTAAGACACATCATGCCGCCGCACCGCTTCTCTCAAAGTTCCTCGTTCCCGTGTATTCCGACCCGACTTCCCTCTAGGCGCACGATCGCGCGCCAAAAAGGCTGGAACGCGTTAGAGGGAAGAAACAGAGGGGATCTACTCGATCGCAGGATCCTTCGAGCTGGAATAAAGAGTATCGATCGAAGTTTCTGCCGCGCTGCGAAACACTGGTTCGCGGTTTTCACAGGTTTGTCGTCGCGCGAAAATTAATTAGGTGTTGATCGAGCCTCGCGATGAACGGGGGTTGATTGAGCTTTCGATCAATCGTTTTATAACTCGCGAATTAATTCGCGCGGCGTGACACGATCCATTGGATTGGAAATTTAATTCGCGTGCCATAGGGATTTTTGGGGATCTTTACGCGAACGCTTTGGAATCGGTCGAAAGCGATTTATTGAATTTTAATATAATACACGTGCATTAGATATAGTACCGAGATAAATGCGAAAAATATTCACGGCGAATTACTGAGAAATTATTCAACGATTATTAATCGATGAAGCTGTTTGTAGCGTGGACACCTTACAAGTTAACACGCTCCGTTTTGGACCGTTTTTTAAAGACTTTCCGTTCGGGCCGCCTTTTACAATATAAATAATGTTTTTAACCTACATACTTATGCCTTACAATTTTTCAATAGTTCAAAACCATAATTAAAATTTTTAAAAAATTCTTTATTTTACAATGAGAATACCTACCCAATGGTTTGAACGGAAAGCTCAGCGGCACGGAACGTGTTTTAAAAAATCCCGTACATACGTGTTGTTTCTGTTCAGAGAATCTCCCATGAGATTGACCAAAAGTGGTAAAGTAAATACCTACATCGTTCGCGCAAATACCTACGTTTTGCAGCTACTGGCAAGTCGCCACGTATTAGAACTTTTCTAATCAAGGAACAAAAAGAGGGGTTGCGGATTGGATTCAGGGACAGAAAATGCCCCGGCCAAAGAGCCGTTCGTTTTGCTCGCCGGCAACGTAAAAAATGTGCCGGCGGTTCGATCGCCGTTCTCGATCACCCCGATAAAATTCAAAAGGGACGAAAATCAGGCCGCGTTCACGTGCACCCGATAGGCGGATACTTTTTACGGTCAGGCCACTCGTGTTCGATTTCGAGAGCCGTGCACCACGAGAAAGCGTTCGGTGTCTATCTGCTCTAGATAGTTGGCCTATTCGTCTTGTTTTTGTCCTGGAAATAGAACCGGTCAGGGCAGCGTGAATGTTACAATCGTGAATGGACCGTGGACATGGCCATTGTTACCGCACCAGCCGCTAGTCACCTGCAGATCGGGAGGATTAATCGAGCTATAACCGCTGATATTCGCGACGTGTTCGTTGAATGATGCAAATTTTTAATTATCGCGAAGTCTATCAATTTTTAATTGGCGTGGTCGATCGGATCGTCGAATTTTATATTTAAGAGATTAGTTCGAGAGAAATCGATTCGCAAAGGAGAAAGTATTTGTGATCAATATCGTATGCAGTATTAATTCTGTATAAAATGATGTTTCCTTTGATTACAAAACAATGGTTCATTACAGTTTTCAATTCTGTTGTCGCACATCTGATAATTTTCGAGATGTGTATTATATATAACGATGTATAGAATTATCCATTCTTTATCCAACCATTTAATTCGAAAACGTTGGGCTAAATAATCGTATACTATTTAATTTCGCTTAACATTACATATGTGCAAAAATGAAAACTAAAACAATTTGTATCGTTTAAAAATCGATGTACATGTACAAATTGGCAAGAAGAAAATTTGTGTACGGTTAAACAGTTTCAAAAATCGTATAACGTTTCCGGAAAATGAGATTAAATATACTGTGATCCTTTGAGAAGCCAAGTAACGTATCCACAATTAATGACAACGTGTCGGTATATCTACTAGCTCTACGGCACGAGGCTAATAATAATTAAGCGTACAAGATGAGGTGGTTTTAACGAGAGCCGTCAACGTGAACTAATAGAGGGAGAACTTGCAACGAGTGTTTGTACAGGGGGGGGGGGGAGGCTTACAAGAACTGAGCTTAGCACTTAAGAAATTTCATAATTTGTACTGAACAGGCAAAACCACATATACAGCGGTTCAAAATTAATTAAAATAACCCCGTTCCCAACGAAAACGTGCTCGGAAATTAAAATGCAAGTAGAAACATTCAAGGAACTCGATCTAACAATCACTCCTTTTCACGGTACTTATACGATATTTAACCAGTGTTCATGAATGTTTATACAAATGAAATTGTTTGCAACAGTATGCGAAATGTTTAAAGTAAAGTAGGCATTTAAAAGGTTACGTTTAAAGGGCGAAACGAATCTTTACTTAATTTTCATCTCTTTAGTTCGGTTTATAAAAATACGAATTTGCACAAAAATCTAAAGTCTACGTATCGCTAAATATTTTCTGATACCACAAGAAGACTTTTGATAAATTAATTTACACTTATAACTCGTATAAGCTTAACACGATCATCTATAGATCTATACAATAGATCTATACAAAACTTACGCGACAATCGTCCAGATGTCGCGTTTAACGCGTTAATAAGCTAAGATTATTTTCTGGACCTTTGCCATACTTTGGACGTTACCTGCGACGTACGTAAATCACAAGGGTCGCAACGCGAAGATTAGTTTAGCGTTGCCGACGGATCCTTTGGAACGTATTTACATACATTTCTGTTCGTCTCGAGACGCGCAGGATGGCAAAAAGCCGACGACAAATCGTCGTCCAGAAAAATGTAGAACGACGTGCGTGGAGCCTGCGTCGCAGCTATCGCTTTCACTTTTCCTCGGAGGAAAACTTGGCGGAAACATTTACGGCGACCTTTTCTCTCGAGACGGCGAAGAAAGAGACTGCCCCGTTCGTTTTTACGACTCTTCCACCCCCCGAAATCCCTACCCGGCTTTATATACTGCTTTGCAAATTCGACCGAGTGGGCCGACCCCGCAAAACAAACGTTATTCTCGACTCAATGGCATAATTTCATTTGATTCATTGCGTCTCGGGGTGAGCAGCGTGATAAAAGCGGGTCGATCCGCCGTTGACATGCTTTCACAACATAAAGTTTTATCGCCCTGTTCTACCGCTCCGTTTTATCTAATTTTTTTCTGTGCTGCAATTTTCATAATGGAACTTCGTTGGATTGAAACGTTGTTCGTTTGATGGACGAGATGAGATGTGAAAAATTAATTCTATCATATGGAGAAATTACACGTACAGCAGAGACTCTCGTTAACTGAACACCCCCGATAAGCTTCTACGAAGCTACTTATGTTAAAAAGACTTACGTCAGTTTGATTTTCGAATTCTGTTCGATTTAAATGAAGGTTCAAACGAAAGAAGATGGTTGTGTTATTAACCACAAATTTTATTAATTTTATTATTTATTAAGTTCGGATAACGGAAGATTCGGAATAGGTGTAAGGAACTTTTTCGAGACGTCCTCCCCTCGACGAACAACCGTGGTCTGCTTCGCTTAATTTTCCGCGAAATTCATGAAGAGCGAACGAATTACTTCCGCGCAGCGAGCCACCCCGATGAAAAAGATTCTCCGCTACTCCCGTTGTATCCCGGTAAATATTCCCCGGTGTAATCGGCGATAACAACATGGCTTGTTTGCCAGCGAGTTAGCGGCACTACACTTTTCTTTCGCGAGCTCTTCTCGGGGTTCTTCTTTTCTCTTCTCGCGCTGTCTCGCACCCTGTCCATTTCGCGCCCCTGCTCAGTCTCTTTAACGAGTTTTCATGAGATTCTGGCCGGTCGCTGCTAACGAACTTCCCTTGATGAAAAATTCGCCCTCGCGGAGACGAGACAGGGGAATCTTATTAAGAGGTTTAGTGCCATGGTAGTTGGCGATGATTTGGGCGATTTCAAAATTAATCGCGGTACAAATAGCAACGTTTGCAAAACATTAAACGCTGTTAATGTTATAAGGATGCAACGCGACAGTTCGATTTTGGAATGTTTAGATAATCACACTTTTTAATACAGTAGATATATGCATGAAACGTAATGCGAAATTTTCCTTTTGAAAGAAGCTTAAGACTATAGTTATGTAAGGAAAGTGGAACAGAGAAGATAGAAAGGTTCTTTCAGCAAAGTCATGAACGTAACCATCCAATTCAGTTAACAGATTAGTTTCGGACAACCAAGTCGGATCAAAAGTTCTTTTTTGATAGAAATTGAATATATAATTTCTTTGTTCCTTTGATAGCGAGCAGAGAAAAGGAGCCAAAAGTGAGAACACGGATAGATTTATACGATCATCGAATATTAATCTTTCACCTCGTCTCAACTATTATATATTAACGAGGAAGAGTTAAAATATTCATCTTTTCTTGATCAAGCAGTGCAATAAATAATATATTCCTCACATTTCAAATTTACTATTTCAAAATGCAGTAATATCTGCATTGATTAAACGGATGTTTAAAGGTGAAAGAGTTAAAGGGATTCAGTTGTTCGCATTCCGTTCCTATTTTCGATGTCGAAACGAAAATCGTCGAACAAGATGCTCGAGGAAGCGTAGACGCGTTAATTGATTGCAAACGAATTCACAGAGACGCGAGTGCGTTCATCATCCGTCATTGTGCGCGGAACTCCTGTTGAAGATAGAACCGGCTAATGCGTTAGTGCATCGACGTGCAGCTGCCGCGATACGGAATACTAATTCCCTCGTAAACCGGATGTCGAAGGCAATGCGGGCTAACACCACCGACAATGAACGAAACAACGCCCCCAACGCGAAACTGTGGTTTATTAATTCGGCCACAGAAGTCAACGGCAACCGTACATAGACGCCCATGGCTATACAACGCGTTTCTTTCTATCTTCGATCATGCTCGTCTTAATCAGGAATTACAAAAATGTTATCGCCGCTCAAAAGTTTTGAAACACTTTTCAATTTATACCATTGTCGAATCTCTTACGAATTTTCTCACAGACCAGGAATTATCGTATCATTATACGCGTGGATAACAGCTTTATCCACTTTTTGAACGAACAAATTTCTGAAGTAAAAGCATTCTAAACACTTTTTTTTTTAGAATGTAAGGTGTTTTTGAGTCTTCGACCGATAAATTGTATTTTGATTTTTGAACGGATGCTTGACGATATATTTAAATAGACTTTTATTGTGTTAATAAATGTCAGTCAAGAAAAATGGATTAATTAATTAGCATTTGATTATTGGTACGATTTGAGAAAGAGGGATACCTTTCGTTCTTAATAGAATACAATTTCATAGATTGCTGCATTATTCCGTAATGATGGCTAACGCCGCGCTGTCGTTAATGAATCTCGTGAATAATTAAAGCCTTGTCATAATATCATAATGGAATTGAAGCCTGTCGCTAACAAAGCAAGAGGGAAAGGCAATAAACGAGAGTATAATAAGCAACAACGATGTTATTATAATATTATTTACGGGCGACGATCTTCTGTCAATTCATCGACAGCGTATCGAGAAATCTGGTACACACTGCACAATACAAAACACACCCCGTCAATGAATATGCGTATTAATTATTCCTAATAGATTGCGTAACTTTATATTACCATCGCCATTTAGGATAATCAATACATATTTTTCATTAGCAATTAATATTTTCGAGCTGATTAACGCTTCGCGCCATAGAAAGAGAATCACAAAGCGAAGCAGTATGAAAACCACTAAAATCAAATTTAATAATAATAATCCTGTAAACGATCAATGTATATACCTATAAACGAAACAGTGCACTGGATCCTTTTTACTGATTGCGTTTCGATCGTAAAAGGCATCGCAATACCTCACCCTTTATTGTGAGAGTTAGGTTTCCTTTTAAGTTTTAGAAAAATTCGATACCTCGATGCTTCCTTATGGACTCATATATGCGTATGTCAATTTTTGTTTTCTTCACCTTATGGATTTTTCCGTGGCCACGCATTTCGGCGTTAACCTTTTAGTGCCGACGAAAATATGTGTTTGTCAATTTTTTCGATCTTTCGCTTACTGCAACGCAATTGTCAGTGTACGGGTAACAATACTCCGTCTCCAGCGATAACGTGCCGTCCCTTCGAAGCACTTAGGCTAAGAGTATTCAGCGCTCAAAGGGTTAAAGGATTGCAGACCGATCGCGCGGAAATCCAAGGAACGGTAGCAAGGCCATCCTCGTATCGTAGTCTTCCCCTTTAATATCCCGCAGGGTTCGATCGGAGAATCGTCTTCAAGTTGGTCCACGGCCAGCAGGTCTATGTTTATCCGGATACATGGTTAATCACAGGTTAACCGTGAGGCCGCAACCCCTACGTCTAATGGCACCTGAGCGGCGAGCCGTGCATTGTTACTACGTTGCACATCGCAGTGTTTGATTAATCATTGGCTCAGCTCGTGTAATCCAGCTGTTAAAGCTGCGCCTGCACGCTCTCCCCGACCGTGTCCCGTCGCGCCCTACACACTGCACATCCTTCCCGTGTACGCGCACCCTTGCTCGTACTCCCCCGTCTACGAATGTATGCAGCATCGACTCCCGTTTAAGGCTCTCCCCGACAGAATTACGAGCCGGCTACGCTGTTATAAGCACGCGGAGCGTTTCGTAGTTTAATAAGATTCGCGATGCCGGTGACACGGTCGAGCAGGCTGTCGGGACAGCGCGAGGCTTCGCAAAAATTCTCGCCTCTCCGACCTCCTCCCTTATCCTTTCCCTCGCTTCCTTCCCCCTCGCTACGCCGACCTTTCCTTCGTTTTTTCTGTCTCTCCTCTACTCCTTTCTTTCGCCTGCCTCCATCCTCCTTTCTGGCTCATAAATCCGTTTAAAAGCCGAGGATTTATGTCGTCGCGCGGTCATGCACGCGCTCTCTCTCTCTCTCTCTTTCTCCTCGCTTCTTTCCCTCTGTCTCGTCTCCGCTCATCCCTGCGAAAACTCGCTGTTTCCCCGTATACATTGGCCGACTGTTTCGGACGGTTTTTCAAGAACGGTCTTAAGATCCACGCCAAGTCGCTTTCTTCTGTCTCCTGTCTCGTTCGTTTCGCAACCGTCCGACGAACGAATCGGTTATAATCGCGACGAATTACCGGCTCTGTACTCGATTTTTGCATCGAGACTCGAATTTCATCCCCTTGAATTCTCATCGATCGTACGGTATCCTCGTTGCGCGATGGAATGTTATGGAACGGTTACGGAATAATCCTGTAGTCGCGTGGATGAGGAGCAACGAGACAGGTCGTGCGATTTTTTACGGGACGTTGCTGCTACCATGAGCGAGGTGATAATAATGCGCGGGTTGCTAGAAAAACCGGGACCGGCAATTAAACGCATCGAGGTAATTTACAGCGGGAACACGCGCTCGTAAACGCGACTCCATTAAATCAAATTGTCCAATTAGTGTAGCTTTGTTTGTTGAACGGGGACCGGTTGATTTTCCTTTCCCCGCGCGATTCACACGGCTCGATCATCCCTCCCACACACGATAAACATGTGCGTGTATAAAGTTCCGCGTGATAATGCAATTAAATATGACGTTCCCGTCCACGTTATTGGCGAACGAAAGAGTCTCCTGTTTGATTCGACCGGTCGAAATGCGAAATTATACCAGGACGGGATTTAATTACCTTCCGGTTTCGGTTATTTACAGTAACGGATATGGATTTTTGGCGCCGCGAAAGGATTGAAGGATGATGAAGAAGCGGGCGGTATAACGCTTCGAGAATTAATTGAAACGGTGGACACGGTTTGATTTAGCGATGAAAATAATTAAACGCTATGACGGTTTAAGGTGCCGTTCGTAAATCCAGTTGGTTAATATAAAACTTCTCAAATATACACATGGAGAAGCTAAAAAATTTAAAAAGGATAAGTTTGTGAAAATCGCATCGTTTCATAATCTATCGTTTAATGATCTAAAAAGTCAGAAATGGATAATTTTAGAATGCATTACCATAAATTTGCGTCGTTTGTCTATAAACGTCGAGGTGCATTTAATTATTTAAGCCATCATACTTTTAGGTCACAATTTTAATATACATACGGGTGTCGTCTATTTATTTTCTCGTTTCGATACGGTTAAATTTACGAACGATTTCTTTTTTTCGTTTCGATACAATTAAATTTACGAACGACGGTATAAAATCTTCGGTGACTGTTTCGCTACGATATGCAGCACGGCCGAATTCACTTGAAAATACAACCGAACGATTCATCCTGAGATTTCAGTCACACCGCCCTCGAAACGTATGCGCATATTTTATCGCTATCATACAACTCTCTATTCACATCCCTTGTCCCAGTTCCGCCGCCAGAAAAACACGCTTGTTCCACGAAGGATTTAACGAAGGGTGCATATTTCGCGTTTCCACCGTTGCCGGTACGAGTGCAAAGGTAATGAGGGTGAAAAAAAAGCAGAACCCGTGGAAAGTAAAAATCCTGGCGAGCCTTTCGAGCACGGAATCCCGGTCGATGCCGGTAACACGTTCCATTGTAAAATGAGCGTGCGCGAACGTTGTTAGAAACTATCGACAGGCGATCCGTGCACGACTCTCTGTGTATGTACACTTGATGGGCCAGCGATTACGTTTTGTTCGCCGATTTAATGGCGGCTCGCAACGAAGCTTAAGTGGCCGTTTCCCCAATTTCGCGGCCGCAGATAAAACCGGCGGAATCGTTAAAAGATTATCCGTTGTAATACCAGCGGCCAACGTAATGGACGTCTAATATGCGCTTTATAATTAACGAGAAAATTTATGGGTGTTGAACCGGCCAACAGGTGTCGACGTGACGAAACTGTTGGTCATCGCTTTGATTGTGCTACGATATGTAGAATTTAAAGTTTGCGACGAGCATGAATTACTGAGGGAATATCGGGAAGAATCGCATTTCGCATTAACCCTTTGGCCTGTAACCACAAGTTTGACTTGTGGTAAAGAATTTGTGCAATAAGTGAAACCCACGAGTCTGACTCGTGGTAAAGAATTTGTGTGATAAACAAAAGCCACGAGTCTGACTCGTGGTGTGGAATTTGTGCATAAGATGCCGCGTATTATTATTAGAACAAGCAATTGGAGTTATTCCATATCGAATATTTTTCCTTTGATTATGATTACCTTAAACGTCTTAAAATTACTATTTGTACCTAAACATTATTATTTCACAATTCCTTTCGTTGCACTGAATTATATGTTATGAAAAGTATACATTTTGCGCCAGTTCATGGTTGAATAGTTGAATGGCACGGTGCACGACCGACATTCTTGTTTACTATAGCTCGCGAAATTGGCAGATATCGTGTAGGCCAAGGGGTTAACGACGATCGAAACATACGACTGATTATGAAACACAATTACTATAAAATTGAAGATGCTTAACGCGTTCGGTATTAACCCTTTGAGTGCTAAATACTCCCGGTCGAAGTACTCCGCGTGGACGGCACTCTATTAGCAATTCTGTTCTTCTAAATGGGAGATAGGAAAAATTGTCGAACACATACACGCGACCATAATCCACGCGAGTAACTTTTGCCAGAGACGCATATACGCGCCCACAGTTTACGTGAGTAGCTTTCGTCAGACGCATATATGCGTCCATAGCGGTCAAAGGATTAAGGGCTTAACCCTCCTACGCGTACGTTTTCTTTCTTTCTCATTATTACTTCATCGTCTGATAATTTCTTATTGCTAATTTTCATACACGTTACCAAACTTGTATCATCACGTGTATCCCTCAAACTTAAATATTCAACTGAGATTAAACAAATAAACGCTTCGAAGTGTTATAACACTTTTCCATTCGACGATAGGCGATACGACACCAGAAATTCGTGAAACTGGAGTGAAAATTTTGTAAATCCAATAACGAGGATAGACGACAAGATACCTATGTTCAGTTTAGCGTGTAGTGGTACCCGGACAGGTTGAAAGAGTTTTTTTTTTAATTAAGTGCCCCGGTACAGGGCGTGACGAGGCGTGACGCAAAAGGAGTCTTTTACCGTGAAACTTTTGAGGAACGGCGATCAGAGGACGGACAGAGCTTTCAGGGGCGTCGTAACCGACCGACGCCCGCAGTGTAAATGTAACGACGTCCCGCAATCGGGGCTGATTATCTGCTTGCCGGCTTTCGGTGTTACTTCGGGTTGAAAACGCTTACTGGCACGCTTCGAAAAATTTCGCTACCCATCAAGTGTGTCTTGTATTTCGCGCACGTTAATCACAGTAAATTTCAAACCCTTATGAAACACCTCAACCTTTGTTAAGGTATCTACCGTTAATTCTATGTATTATTCAACTCTGGTATTACCATCGATTGATCTTTTCAGGGACGATTTTTTAAAGTAAGAAAAAAGTGACTTAATATTTTGTTTTATTACGATTTATTCGTTTTACATTAATAGGGGTTCATAAAACAAAAAAAATAAAAAATTGGAAAAACAATAAAAATTCACAAAAAAACTTAACGTTCACATTTGTGGCCACTGAGTGTTATAATTAAAAAAATCTAAATGTCCACATATGCGGCCAAGGGCGACAAGAGGTTAACGTAAAATTATAACCAGCGAAGATGTCGAATTGAAGAACATACTTATAAAGAAATGCACTAAATATGAAGAAACACTATTAACACCGACACTCGATACGTAATCGATAATCGATAAAATCAAAGTAAGTTCCATCCCAAACTCTTATCCATCCCGACCGATCTGCGAAAGAGAAACTTCCACGCTCCCTTTAATCCTAACGTAAAATACTACCGTCAAAGCATCGCCGAAAAAGCATTGGGGGGGGGGGGGGGGTCGGAAGAAAAAAAGCGGGAGAGGGGGAACGGAAGTTCTACGACGCTTCGAAAGTTCGATCTTATAAATCCGGCAACGAGTTACCAACGACAAGCGAGCCGTAAAAAGATTTAGCGTCACGGCTCTTTCGAAATTACCGGCCGACAAATTCGTCGTTCCCGTTCGAAAAATAGCCGTCGATCCGGCTTTCCCGCGGAGAAGGAACGGGACAGGGGCTGGCGTATTTCATGATGGAACTTTTAAGGAACGATCGCACGGCCAGCGGAGCTTTCAGCGCGTCGCGACGCCCTGAATGGAAAGGCTCGCTGGGAATTGACCTTTCCGGCATAAGCGGTGCATTGTCTGTGGCGGAGGGTCGGATCCTCCAGATTCACCGAGAATGCCGCTGATGTCTCACCGACTACTTATGGGAAAGGAGAAACAGCGAAAGGGGAGCTCTGTTCTGTTCCTTCAGAAAAAGCGAACGACTTCCTCGTTCCCGTTCGTTGTCGTTGCGAGGAAGCGGTTAATAACCGGCGGCTAGATCGCCTTGTTGCTTATTAACAGGCTCGCGCGCGTTACTCGGACGCGGAGGAACGACAACGCTGCTCCTTTAAGGTTCCCCCCGACGTCGAGACGCTCCGCGTAACCCTTTCTCTGCTTTTACGTTGGAAACACTTCCGTTCTAAGCGACGCAACTGCTTTTGTTCCGGACAAAAGCGTTCTCGCGTCAGAGGGCTTCTTTGCAGCGTGCACAGGACGGTCGGAGGAAAATTTTCCAATTTTTTTTAAACCAAGAGGCTGGTCGAGTGGCGCCCCAGGAGCAAGAAGGTCCGCGGAGGAGAGGACGCGGGGGGAGGCTGGGAACCGGAAGTAATGAGGCGTCCGGCCAAACGAGGAGTAATAGAGGGTCGTCAGAGGTACGGGTGAATTTGGTAAATGATTTATCAACGTCCAGTTTTATAACGTGTTCATTACGCGGCCGAGCCGAAGGCAATAAGGCGCATCTCGTCGTCCCTCGCTCTTAAGGAAAAACTTAATGCCCCCGCTGAGAGGCCCGTTATTTCAGGCTTGAATATTCCAGCCTCGAACCGGCCTTGGGTTTTGATGGACGCGCGATCAACGAGTGCTCGTGACCGAGCTATGCTCGTTCTCCGTTTTCTCTTCCGTGCTCACGCTTCGTCTAGTCCAGTGGCGGGCAACTCGTGCTCACGATGCCCAAGAGGAGCGTAGCCGGGAGCAGATGGCAGAAGCAATCGAACCGCTTTTCCTTCGCTTCATTCGACCCACGGGCCTGCTGAAATATTCTGACTTGCGCACAATACCTGTAATTGCCACTCCATATTCGAGGTACGTTCGCTTTCGTTCAATATTTTATTTTAAAGGTCGACGATCAATAGTTTACGAAACGTCCAGCATTAAAAACGCGATATCTTTTATTTTTTTAAATGTGGCTGTATTTGCCATATGTGAAGGGTCTAACATCACAAATATGCTCTTCCGAAAGAAATTCTTCAAAGATACCATTTTTCAATTTCTGATCCTTTCTATCACGTATTTAATCCACCATAATGCGCGACATTTAAAAACTAAAACGCTTAAGATTTCATCGACGCCTTTTCTACCCCTTCACCCTCGATTACCCGGAAAGCGCAGTCATACCTAACTCAGACACCGAAGGAGATCATATTTTTAGCGTTAAATATCTCATAAACTGTTGATCGCTCTCTAAACGGAACGCCATTAACTTGACCGTTTCAAGCTCTATCATCGCGCCGGATGCTCATCAAGAAGTCAACGGTCGCACCCGGGGAGCTCTCCTAGCGGGTTGGCCCGCCACTGATCTGGCCGCTGAAAAATTTCCCGGTCGTTCGATCGTAAAGTTCGGAAGTTCCGGGGGTGTAATAACTCGGTGACCAAATGTTTCGCGCGGGGATACTTCCTTCGCCGACGCAGCGAGTCTCTCTCTTTATGGCGCGTATAAAACGGCACCGCGCCGCTCGGGCCAGTCCGGGCTACACCAGCGTAAAGTTAGTAATATCAGTGTAACCGGGACTGTTATTTCTTGCGCGCCGTGAGCGGAATTAATTAAAGGGTTTTTGCGTTCGCCCGACCTCGGAGCAATCAACATCGCGCCGCTGCTCTAATTGACGTTGTTTTGCCGTCCGCCGCCCTACTTCGAAGACGTACCAACGATGGATAACCGATAAAACGCGAACGATTGCTTCTTTCGCGAACGTTTGCCCGTTTTGTTACGTCCAACTCGATCGTACCCGCCCTTTTGTTCCAGCCGTACAACGCGCGACTCGTTCGCAGCGAAACGTGATTAAAACGTGTAATACAACACTTTTCGCCGGTGATACTGTTTCTGGAAGAATTTAATTATCTCGGACGGATGTTAGGGCGTGCGGATGCACGGTTACTTGTTGCTTGTGCATTATGTAAAAATGTTAGGATAGCCCGGGATATATTGCGAGGCTTCGGTTACCGGTTTTTTTTTTTTTTTTTTTAAACCATTCTTCGAAATAAAGCGTACGCGTACGATACATCGTTTGAAACGGTTTCCAGGCAGATTGCGATTGCACGTTTTTCATCTGCCCGCGTTTCCACAGCTCGATTCGTTTCAATGGACTTGAAACGCGTAATAGTTTCGGATACGTCTCGATAATAATTCTTTTTCATTCTCTTTTAATCGTACACGACCGATACTCGTTAAACATTTAAATTTTAAATACTTAATGGAACAGGGGCCTAAAAATTGTACCATTTCCAACCGAAGATTTCTATCTTCTTTTTAGCCTTTAGAGAGTACTGTTCTTTGTCTATCGTTTGTATAATTTTTCACGGTGCTTCGATAGCTCAAATACGTATTTATTTAAGAATAAAGTAAAATTAAAGCTTGGTGCTTAATAAGTTAACACAAAAATGGATGTAACTTTCGCCGTTGCATTCAGACGCACGGCTATTCAACGAGATACGTAGCATTAGACGTAGAATCGCTTTCTCACAGTTTGCTGAGCAAAGAGAGGGATCACGGGGGCGAGACTCGCTTCCGGGCAAGACGGATGGGAGCGCAACAGAGAAACCAGAACCATTTAGCAAAAGATAAAATGTATACACATCGGGGAGAACGAGTCGCCTACAGTTTAGCCGGTATATGCGGTATTGTGCTGGTTACAGGGTGGCAGCCACCATATTTCTGGATTTATGCTGACGTCCCGGGAAATGTATCGCGTAATAAAGGAGGACGCGGCGAAGACCTTGGGCCAAGTGTAAAACGAACACGACCAAACGGATAATTTACTAATGTCCCGTTGCCGTTCCTTCCGACGAGACTCTATCCATGTCGACTTGATTCGAATGCACGATTAAACTCAGTCTGCCACGGCGTTGAACGATCTCTTCCGATCTTTGGTCGCGTTTCAGAGGTATAGCGAAACGATGGAAGCGAATACTGTAACCCATAATTTGATTGAAATCTAGGTGCACCGAACTTTATAACGTTTTTTTTGTACACAATCTTTTCAACGATTTTTGTAATAATTGAATGGCAAAATGTTTTTGTTTATTTTTTGAATAGTTTGTGTTCTATAAAAAAAATTTCGATACACTTCTGTCGATAAATATTTGCACGACTCTTATCACATGATTCTCTTTCAATCGCCATGGTTTTACCGTATAAAAGAAAAGTCGGGTTTATAAGTTTTGCAAATATCTTAATTATAATTTTAATGAACGTCAATTATGTTCAACTTTTCCATTTGCAAATCTACTATTAATCTATCTAAAATCTACTACTAAACTATTTCAATTATACAAATACAAATACAAGCTGTTCTACATTAATCTTTGACAATATTCTTAACATGCTTCAGTTTCACTAATAATAACGCGACGTCAATTAGATATGCATCGAAAGGTTTGTTTCATTTATACGATTTTCTGCTTTATTTTTACTTGCCATACGAGTTCATTATCTCGTAAACAAATTCAAATTTTCCAACCATCGTTTAATGTTTATAGGGCATTCAGTTTTCTCAGCTGGAAACAGGGAAATCTATTTCTTAATTACCTGTGACGCGCGGATTCGTTTCAACGTCACGTTAAACGGTTAAGATTAAACGTACACCCCGTCGCGTACGGAAGCTACACGGACGAATTCACGTACACCATGTATCCTTATACGCGTACGTATCGACGTAAGAAAGGTCTGTGGAAGAAGTCCACGGGGAGTAACGACTCGTGACTACTTTTTGCATAGCGGATGCCCGAAGACGGCGGAAAGAAAGAGTGGCTGCGACGAGGCAAGGGCTGCAGGGCCCGCGAGAAGAGCTTATACAGATATACTGCTATCCTTTCGAAAGACGACTATTTGCTTACATTTCTAGCCCCCCCCTTCCTTTTTCCCCTCTTTTCTCCTTTTCTCCGTCGTACGCCGACCTTCCGCTGTCGGATCAATGCCGGTCATATTCCACTGCGAGTGGAGTAGCTCTTTCAGCCGGCGGAGCTTTAATACCTTCACCGGTGGCGCATTGTCTCTCTGTTTCCTTTAACCAGCTCGCCATCGCGTGGCCAGCTACGCGTTCAACGCGGACAAAAGGCCTGGCATTGTATCGTGGAAATTAAATCGCGCTTATCGAGCCCCGTTTTGTTTTCCGTTCGCCGGGGAATTTCGCGGAACGCGTTGAACGCGTGAGGTACGCGAGGTGTCGGGAAACGGGCCAAAGTTTGGCGACGCGTACTGAAACTGTTGAAACTAGGGGAGAGAGGTTTTAAGGAGGTTTTAAGTTCAGTTTGTAACGCTGTCTGGTAGCGTGCAAGTGATCGCGAATAAGAGACTTCGGGTATTCAATTAACTCAACTGCTGCAATCGTGTTAAAAGATTTGCAAATTAATTATCTTTCAATTTGCATACACATTAACACTTTATTTACGGGGTCATAACGTTAGCTTTCCTACCGTTAAGAGGGGAAGAAAATATATATGCTTATTTCTTATAAATGTCTTGAGTTAATAGAAAAATAAGGAGTTTTGAAGCGAAGCTATTAAAAATTTCACTTTTCACTTCTCACTTTTGCACACGTTAAGAATTTAACTGTAACTAACGGCGGCGGCTACTTCGCACATTCAAATGACGCTTAACGGCGTCATTCGTAAATTAGGGGTTAAGAAAACCTTCGTCAATCTTGCAGATCATTTTCTAGGGTTTGTTTTGCTTTGTTTTCCGTAATCCGTTCGGGACGTATCAACAGATATTTCGTTTTATTAAGAGTCATTCTCGGGGAAAATACGGATTCTTCCGATTTTATTGCTCGGAGGTCTACAGGTCCGTTAAGCCAGAGCATTGCCAGATAAACGTTCCACCCTTCAACTCCGCTGTCTTTCTCTAATCCTCTCTCCTTCACCCTTTCGCTGGTCGCCAAGGCATTCCCCCTCTCTTCCCCTTCCGTTGGATTCCAAGAAGCACGACGAGGCTCGCGGGGAATTATTAATGGCATTCTGGAACGTACCGTTAATTGACTCGGATTTTATTACACTCTCGCTTCGACTCCGTCGTAGGAAGGAGTTGTCGCGAAGAGGAGCCCCGTGATGGATCGTCCCCGTGGCGGGAGAGCTTCCCCCCGACCAGAGTTCCGCTCTATGAGGAACATTTTTGAAAGTCAGCCATCCGTATCGGCCGCCATTCAGAGCGTACCGCGCAGGCAGAACAAATAGAAGCACAGAAAGCATCGTGTCGGTTAAGGCGAGCGGGGCAGAGCAGAGGCTTGCACGCGATACCTGTTTCGTCGTGCAATGATTAATCGTTTCCTGGACGATATAATTAGCCCCGCAGACCTATCGATCATGCGATTTGCAAACAATCGTTCCGTTTCTTCGAATTATTACATCGCCTCGCCTCGCCCCACGGTCCCGCTTTTTATCGCCGCGAACGGATCACGCTAGACAGGCATTAAACACGATTAATTGGCGAAATCTGTCAAATGCAAACCTGTTGCATCGGGTCTGTCGGACTCGCGTTTGTTGAATCGCGACAACCTCGTTGGATGCTGTTCGAACCCATCGAAAACCTTTTTATCCTCCTATTTTCAATAACAATTACGGATGAAATTCAAAAGGCGAGCAAAAATAGCTTTCTTTTTCGCATTCCTTCTTTCGCAATATACTTGTTATCGCTGCGCTGTTATAAGCTTTCATCAGAGCTTTTGGTACACTCATTCGATAAATCGTTCGCGAGTCGAACTGTCTGTTCTTTGTCGTTGCACGTGACGCGAGTCACGCATGAAGCTTTACAAAATTGACGATGCACATCTCGCGCGTAGAACCGTTCAGAACTTGTTCCCATTGCTCGTGCAACGTCAACATTTGCGCAATTATAGAGCTTTGTTCGCGACATAAGCACTTCTTGCGCGAAGTGCACTCTCTATTATAACAGATTCGCGGATCTCTGTTCTCGAGGCGTCCCGTCGGTACGCGCGTCGGCGCGGGGGACTCAGACAGCAGGTAAGCGTCCCTTAAACAAAATTTGCATAATAGTGGCCCGTGAAAAGCTTTTATTTACCGAAGCAGCCCGGTTCTACACTTAACGCGCGCGCGAAAGCACGGCCGCCTCCTGGCTGCACAGAGGCCGTGCAACAATGCGCGTTAATAAATGCATGCTATGCGACGCGAGGCGTCGCGACGCGTCGCGCTGCGAAGAAGCGACGGGGAAAAGAGTAGCGGACGACCATAGGTAATGCATTATTTTAATTTCGCCCATCTCTTTTTTCCCACCCTCCCCTCGCGCCTTCGTGCACGCTCTCTTTAATAACTTCGACGCCCCCGCGTTGCTCGAATTCTCGTCGTGCCCCGTATTTCCAAGCTGTCCGTATTAAAACGAAATAATGCATAAATTTACTACGACCCACGGACGCGATACCTTGAAATTGTTTTGCGCGCTGAAAATTGTTCCGCTGAACGACGAAGTCATCGGGCCGCGTTTTAAACAACGTCGAAATTGTTACGATTTCGCGGATGAAAAATTTACGTGTCAATTACACAGTTCCAACGCTAAATCGCGCGTTCGTTTCGTTCGTTCCACGGTGCTCGAATTTTCGACGCGTCGAGAAACAGGAATTATCGTTGCATCAAGTGTATGAAATTAATTCTGTAAATTGCATTGGAACACAAAAACAGGTGGAAAAAGAAGAAAGGTTGCCGTGCAGAGGCAACACGAGCGACCATGCCCGATATTTTGTTTGTCGGGAACGTTACGCTGGCCGATCAGCTGTACCGTTCGTTCTGATTCTGACAGCTAGTCGTAATTATGAACGCTCGATAACGGTCCATTAAGCAATCACAGATTGTTCGCTAATGATGTTTTAAACAGGGCATGTTTTAGCTACACGGCGTTAATTAACATCGTCGATGCTTAATAAGCGGCAGTGAAACGTGAAACATCATTTGCGAACGATAGAGCCGCGCCTCTTGTATAATTGAAGTATCCGTTCAGTTATTTGTGAAACCATGAGAATTTAATGTTGAAAGTAAAGTACTACTGTCGAGACTCGTTTCCCAAGTAATTAAAGCCGTGACTACGAAAACCGTTTCGAGTTTATCAAGCAACGTAATGATCGCGGGGAAAGCGATTTCATTCGCTCTGTTCTTCAACTTTTTCTTCGCCTTTGCGTCCTTCTTTGCGAGTATCGTTTTTGCATAACTTTAAACTAAATATCGAATACATTTGAGCGAACTAATAGTTACACCAATCATTCCTGCGGTATTGAAAGGCAAACTCTTGCTGTTTTTAAATTTCACGTTACCAATAACCAAATAGAATTTCAACGAATTTTCTAAACACATTCTAACGAAAGAATCGATCTTGAATAAACATCGTTCGACTTTCAGCACAGCTCCAGTTGCTTACAATCATCGTTCACACCCTCAACTGCTATTCTTCCGGTAACCATAGCTGACGTCCGACAAATTTTACGGTCGCGCTACTTCATTTCCGCCAGCCGTGCCCGGCGTTCGCTTAAAACCCGCGATTACACCGCGAATCACGCGAGAATTATCTGAGCGCGAGTCGCGACCCGACGCAGCAACAATTTCACGGTGTTTTCCGCCTTAACGACGAAAAGAAGCGCGCGGAACAACGGGCGCGCAATTTCTCTTCCGCGGGGATTGCACAGCCTCGAAAAATATTCATTAAAAGGTCGCCGTGTAAAAGAAGTGTAACGGCGTTTATGCGAGCGTGGCCGGAGACAGTGGCGGAGTGAAAGGGGGACGCGGCGGCGCGGTTACCTTTCCACCGACTTTCCAGCCGGGCTGAGCGAAAAACAAGAAGCGGAACAGCGAGAGAGTAGGGGGGTCAGGGGACAGGCAGAAGAAGGAAGAACAAGAAGAAAAACAAAAACAACAACAACAACAGCACAGCACCGACGGAACAGGGAAAGAGGGACGAAGGAGGAGGAAAAAGAACAGGAAGAACAAGGCGGGAACGTGGCATCGTATTGAAAAGTTTCGCGGAGGCGCGTCTCATTTTCAAATTACTGGCACCGCTCGACAGCGGCGGCCAAAGCCCGGGGAAACCGGCAGAAAGGAGAGGAAATGAAAGGAAACGGCGAGGGGGGGGGGGTGCGCCCAGGGTAAGGGCACATTTTAATCAAGCGCTTATTGAGTTGAAAACTCGAATATTATTGCTAGCGGGCCAAGTTTCGCGGCCGCAATCCCGTTTACAGATGGAGAATCCGCACGCGGCACGGCGCCATCGGGCCCTGATAATACAGAATCGATATTTTACACTTGGAGAGCGTCGTGACCGGGGTTAGAGCCGCGCCGGAAACGGCGGCCACCGAGCCCGCGCTGCGATCCATTTGCTTTATGGCGCGAATAATCGCCCTTTTAATTATTTCGCCTCGCGTCGTACGTCCCGTTTATTTCGACCGCTGTTAAATGACTGTCAGAGGCACGTTTGCTTGATTCTACCGCGTTTCCCGCCAGCCGAATTTCACGTCAGCCATCGGCGGAAGAGAAATACGCCCGTGCCCGAGCGCGGGCGTGTTTAAACGGCGTTCTGTCAGCGCCTGTTGAAACCCTGTCAACCGTGCGAAATTAGGAGGCGAGTCGAGTTTTTCGACGGATTACGGTGAAAACAGCGACCGTAGATGTGGTGGTGGTGGTGGTGGTGGTGGTCGAGCAAGTATATAACTAGGATCGTCTCAAGTAACCCAAGAGTTATTCCGGTGAAAAAAATGTATTTTAAATAAAAGTTACACGATAGATTAAAATGTTACGATAACACGTATGCTCGTTGCCTTGATATCGTGTAACTTTTATTAGAAACACTTTCTTTCTGTAAGAGATACATAATTTACGAGTTATCTTAGGAGATTAGATTAGAAGACTCGTCCTGAATAAAAATCAAAATCTTGATGTTTTATTATTGTTTGGTTTATTACGATTAACGAAGATGGCAATTTCGTCATTTTTTTGCTGTTATATTTATTGACCGTTTTAGAATCGCAAGGCAATATTTATAGGGAGGAAGAGAGTGATGGACCGAAGATACACTCGATTTCGTTTTAAATATTCAACCTTTTAGCGCCTGTCAATGTACAACCCGTCAATCATCGATTATTTTTTAATTTTAAACAACGTTTATATTACTCGTTATGAATACGGTATATTTTGCCTTTACGTTTAAATGATTGAATAGGTCACTGAATATTAAATTGCCCGGGAATATTAAACCACTGTGAATGTTTCACCTGGCAGAAAACATATCTTAACGTGATATTATCCGTAACAATTCCAACAGTTAATTCATTATCACATTTCGAATCCTCTTGCGTACAATGATTAACCGTCTTAAAAAACTGTTTCCTAAGCATCAGTCGGAAAATACGAACGACGAAAAAGTATCCATCAACTAAACGGATACCGACGAAACAATCGAAACTATATCAATCTCGTTAGAGTACGTCGAAAAAAAAGAACAAAACAAAACAAAACAATATTCGTTCTACGCTTTTTCTCCTACCATATAGTGCTTTTTAGACTCCAGAAAAGAGGAAATGGACAAATCCTGCACCGGTCATGCACGTAGATATCTTCCAGCGCCATTCGTCCGAGCGGACCGGAGCGATGCTGATTTTTTACTCGTGACTTTTATCTGCTTGAAAAATCGTCCTTTCCCCTTTGCAGGAACGCGCGACATCGACGTGGCACGCTATACACCCTGTGTATAACCCGCTTCTCCGATCCCCTGTTTTTTTTTCCCGCAGCCCTCTTTCGTTCTTTCTCTCTCCTTTCTCCGTTTCTTTGTGACTCGCTGAATACGAACGTTACGATCGATACCGGTTTCATAAATTAACTGTCCCTTCCCGCGTGGATGCCTGTGCTCGAACGGGGACACGCACGATACACCCCATTTTCCCCGTTTCTACACGAGGAACGTTGCATTTCCCTGGCCAACGAGTATTCCGCTACAAATATCAGGATTACTTTTGTTACCTTTTATTTATAAACGGACCATTTAGCGGGCCCTTCATCTATGGAACAGTAATCGCATATGTAGGTTCGTTTGATTCGATATTCATTCGTGCATGCACGATGTTAATTTGACAACAATCCTATGGTTCCAACACGACTGTTTGCAAACGATGTATTCAATTGAAATTTGCACGTGAATGGATTTCGTACAAAGAAGTCGATACCTACTGATCGGGTCGATAATAGTAAGTGAGCTCACAATGGTTGGATTGAAATAATAAAATTAATCGTTCTGGTAACTTTTCGGTTGTTAACACTAAGCTTAAGGGACCCGTCAATTTGACAGGTTTTGAACTTCATTAGTGAAATTTGCAAAAACAATTACTATTATTCCTAGCAATTTTTGATAAGTTTTATTGATGGAGCGATACAAATATACCCAAATCTATTTCCCTCTCTGTTCTGCAATTTCAAATTTTTTTTTATGTATACCTATTCCTTAATATATGAATATTAGAAACAGATATACAAAAAATGTTGGTAAATCTAGTGTTAACAAAACCACGTGTGATCTTGTGCAAGAAATATTAGTAGTCTTGAGATATCGAAGTTATTAATTATTGTGTTAATATAAGAGTTTGTAATTGTTTCTTAGCCGTGTGATTCCACGTGATATAGAAATTACTCGAAGCATCGTAAATATTTGGTACTTCACGAGTTACTTGAATACTCCAAGGGTCAGTTAATTAACAGCTTTAATTTGTAGACACTTAATTTGTAGAAACATCTCCACCACGTATGTTCTGTCCATGGTTTTGAAATAATTTTCGAGATGCGCCACGCGGATTCACGTTCGGCCAGGACGCGACAACTTCTGGAGCTTAGACGCGATTCGTAATTTAAGAGCGCGGGAGGAAAATGCAATCCGGTCGACTCGGCCATGGTTCAGGGCGAGCGACTACCTCGTTCTCGTCCCTCTTTTTTTCTTTCGCCGAGGCAATACTCGGTGATATTGCACAAAGAGTCGCTCGGCGAGACGCTTGGTTACGAGCGACTAACGACGTCGAGGGCGAACCGTCTGAGGAGAATCAACGGAATATTTTCTGGAAACTTGTTCCTTCTTGCGCTGACGAGTCGAATTCCTAAATTAGAGAGCAGCTTTGTTGTCAAGCATCGCGACGGGTAGACCTTGGAAGAAGGCGACGAAGCGCGGAGTTGATTGCTCCTACGGTGATCGTCAACTCGGCTAAACCTTTTTGAACCCTTTACGGTATCGCGTTGGAAAATTCTTACCCGCGTATCTGCATGCTTCGAGCCTTACTTTTCATCTGCTTATAATAATTGATAATCGACCGAGAACCGTTATCAGCTGCGATTCTTCAATCTCAAAAGCAAAGCGGAAGAACGACGAAGAGTAATCAAATGAAGCTTTGTATTATTATTATTATTTTTTTTTTTATTTATTAACGGGCAATAATCCTTTGGTAATTAAAATTTACAATATACACATTCGAGATCAGGTAATACTCTATAGTCATTTTTTATAAAAAGTGTAGATATTTTAGAGCATACAATTTAACCGTTTAAGATTCTGAATGCAAATGATAGATTTGTTGTTGTTAAATTTGAATAATCGTGCTCTGACACTGACGTCACAAGACCTGTCGCTAGACGCAGAAATCTGTTTTGTGCCTTTTCTAACTGTGCTAGCGTGGTGACCGTACAACTGAACAATATTCAACATTAGATCTAACTAGAGCACAGTATAACTAACGCAAAGTATGAACATTTTTAAAACGTAACTATTTATAAACCCAAGAATTTTGAACGCACTAGTCATTTTATTAATGCGATTGACAAATAAAAAGTTAGTTGCGAATAGTATTATAATACCTAAATCGCATACATTATCAGCAGAAGATAACATAGAGCAACCGATGGTGTAATTTCTGACGAATGCTGCAGAAAACAGCGTGTACAGAGTTTCCGTGAAACCATCGTGCATTTAGAAACACTGCTATTCAGCACGTCCAGCATCACGAACCCCGGTCATGGTCAATACTTTCGCCGAACAAGCGGGATCCTTCTCGCAGAACTGATTGCGGTACCGTCGTCCGCGATAGCGTGAACGATGGAGAGGTCGGTGAAAAAGCGTCGAATCGCCAAGATAGATCGCCGTCGGCGTATTTCGCGGAATTGGTGGGTCCCAGCTACAAGCCAGAATCACGGTATTCTCGGTGTGGAAAGGCTAAGATTCGGCGTGGTTCTCTGGCCGCCCCTTTCTCATGCTTTTCGGCAGTTCCAGAAAACTGCCACGTCCCCGGCCAGTATTTCATAACCCCGTAACAGTCTGCCAACCCTCATTGATTGAGCAGATACGAGTCGGAGTTGGCGGAGAAATAACCTTCGCAGGCAGTGGCCGGACTCTCTGTATTCCTCTGTGTCAAAATACGTGCTATCACGTGGTACTTGTGTATATGGGTGTGTGTATGTGTGGGCGCGTGTGTCGTCTTCCTCTCCCTTTCTGTCGTTCGCACGTGTTCGGCTACACATAGCGTGTCCGTGAATAGGGCAGCGTCGTCAGCAGAATTTTAAAATCCACTAAAACTTCGCGACGTATCGTGGAGCATCGAAATTTCGTTAAGTCCCCCTGGATGTATGTGTGTAAAGCTTAAGAAGCTTGGGGTCAGCCGATTGTGCGCGACGATTGTGACGGTCACTTATAAAATGGATGGGACACGTGGACTTGTTATTTAATTTTGTTTGAATTAATAAATAAAGTAATATTCAAACACTTATTTATCTATTTACCTTTTCTTATTTATTTGAATTTACGGGAAGAGCCCTATTTATGTACGAGGGTCACAAAAAGAAAACATTACTTAACATTAAGTTACACTGGATTAAATTCAATTAAATTAGATTAGTTTTCTATATGTTGTATTATATTGTATTGTGATATTATAATGTCATGATATTATGTGACCTTTAATAGCTTAAACAAATCGGTTCTGAAATTGGCAATATTGTTAGAAAAAAAGAAAGCTAACTTTCGTAAAGTAACAGTTAGCTAGGTTACAGACTCTGGTTATAGAGTCGAGGATCATAAAAAGCAATGGATTTCTGGTATATCTTGGAAGGAGTATTAAAATTAATAGAAGCTAAGAGCTCTGGGCAGTTAACTTTACCATTAATAATTCTGTGTAAGAAGCTAAGATCCGAGATGATCCTAACGGTTTTCTAAGGAAGGCATTTATTTCATTTCGTTCCACTGGAATGCCGTTTTGGTGATCATAGACTCAATTTCAAGTAGAAGCACGATATGCCATGTTTGGTACAAAATGCGTCCTTCATTCGTTACGTTTTTGTAGAACAACGTGATAACATGCAGGAGTCTCGAGTAATCGCGTGCGTTCACATTGATTTGCATAATTCTTATGTTTTGTTCATACGGACATGAAGGTTTGGGAAATTTTCGGTGAAGAAATAGAAGATTCGTTACATTCTATTCGATTGGAAATATTCGAAAACAGTAGCTATTCTCGAACGAAGAAAGATCGGTTGGCTTCGTTTCTCATTTCCGGTTCGTCGGACAGCCCGTGAATCAGGATGTAATTGCTAAATGTAGCGTGACGCGTGGCCAAATGGGAATGGAAAAATAGCCTGTGTGTATAAAATTGATAAAAGCCGGCGCAAATACCGCTGCTGCATTATCTTCCTCTTTGCCCGTTGTAATACTCTTCGAATGGCTTTACGAACTGAACCAATCAAACCCACTCTACCATTTAAATCGAGATCCTATGATAAAGCAGATCAACGTTAACATTTATTCGTTCGTTCGTTCGAGGGGCCAATAGAACGGCCCTACGGGTATTTCCGGAATTAGAGGGCAAATCTATTTTCTATTTTAAAAGAATTAAAACGATTACGGTATCCAGGACGACGCTACCGAATAAATCATTTCCCGTTTCAGCTTTTTTCTATTCGTATTCTCGCCGTGGTATGTAAAATTAAATGAAAAACTGTCGATATCGAACGTTGAAACAGTTTAAATGTTCAATATCGACTTATTTAAAAATGAACAGCTTCGAAAATATATCGCCCTACTGTTTGAATCTTCATTTCTCACAATCATCTTTACATATATCCTCGAGGTTCTATACCCAATTTAATGACAACCCTGAACGCAAACGGCGAGCAAAGAAAGAAATTGAAATATTCGAAGGGGTTAACAGCGTAACCGGAAAACGTCCTCGATAAAGCACAATCGAATTCCCTCTCACGGAATCGAAAGCATCGTGTAATTAGAGCGAAACGGTCCTGTATTTAACCGTGCGCAGCTGCGTTTCTCTAATCAGCGTCTAAGGTATTTGCGAAGGCAGGCAAGCGTCAGAGCACTAATTCGTGGGAACACCGTTACGAGGTTCAGAAGCACGGCAATCGATACCGGGCCGTGCTAGTCCCGATCTTCCGCAACGGCGCACGTAGCTGCACGAAGACCGGTATTTGTCTACTTATCTCGAGTAAATTCGCTTTACACCGTGTCAACGCGCGTTCCCCGCCACGCCGGATCACAACGGATTTGAAGATGCAAATGCGGCCGTCTACCTATTTCCATGCGTGTTCCGGCTAACCGTTCTGTTTCGCGAACCGTCCCCTGAAAGACAGCAACCGGTGCTGGTCTGGCACGGACCAGAAACGTCAATGGATCTATGCAAATGCTCGCCATCTCTCGTTCAACAGCGAAGCGTACGCAACGTCGGATAGACCGACGTAAGACCTCTGCTCGGCGATTCGTGAATCGCGATTCACGTGTAGCGGCAGGTCATACAAACAATAGCAAGCGACAGCAGCTACCCTTTATGATTCGTTTCATCAATTTATCGAGTGGTTTCTTTAGAGTTTCCTCGGAGTTCCTGGTGACGGGAGTTGCCGTCCTCTTCGAATGAACGTTGGCTAGTGCGAGCTCTCTATTGACGATATTAACGCTATTCCTACTACAACCGGTTAAACGACCGTTTTTGAAATTTCGATTAGAATTTCATAGATACAACGTAATTGAAACGCCTTTAAAATTGAGACTTTTTCTCAAATATACGTATAATACATTTTTCAATATTCACTTCTTTTTTCATTGTTTATTTTTTGAGAAAAATTTGTAGTCTCTCTTACATGGAAATGTCGCGGTAGGAATAGGTATACGTGAAGTGTCGGTAGGAATAGTGTTAAGGAGGTTTGCGAGCGGAGCGATCGGTTTGGTGAAAGATAGAATTGAAAATTACGCGTTCCTTAAAATCTGAACTGGAAACTTCGAGTAAACGTAGATTTCTGGTTAAAAGTCACGTGGAACGAAAGACTCGACGAAGCTTCGATCGAGGCCAACCGAACAGAGATTCTACAGAGCGACCAATAACGTAATTTATTTTGGGCCCGTGTAACGCTTAAGCCGGAAACGGACCCGTTTGAGAAATATATATGTATACTGCCCGCGAAAATATCGCGGATAAAATGACGTTTCATGATGGCCACAGGCGCGGAAACAGCCGCGCGAAATGTAAGAGGATAACAGAGTAAAACACTTAGTCCGCCGCGGAGCTTTATACAGCCGGTAGCGCGAAAGTCAAACTGTAAGCTTTCGAGAGAAACAGGAAGCGCCGGAGTTTATTGTTCTGCAGCTTTTTCCCCGAGATTTAAGCCAAAACATTCCCAGCGGTGACTTAGTTCTATTGTCTTTAAGCGCCCGCGAATTCGAGACGCGTACGTTTTCGTTTTTTCTTTTTGTTCGCACAGAGTTAATGCTTGTCATAAAAGAACATCCGCTGAGAAAAGCGTGGGACGCGTTCGTTTGCAAACGAACACGGACAGACGTTTAGATTGACGAAAGAGAGGTGTTTAACCCTTTCGCTTCGGCAGTCCAGTCCGCCGGAAGTATGCGCCAGAAGTGTGCGCAGTGCGCGTGGTTTTTGTATACACGTCTTTAAGTCTTAAATAACAATTGTGCTTAATCGTTTGCGTATCACGAACCACTTTCGCGCTCTTCCGATTTCCCGTTGAGAAAACCCAGCGCATTTGACCGATCTAGACAATTAACAGCGCACTCACAATTTATGTAATATATATAATATAATAATAATATATAAATAATAGTATATAATACTAGAATGTAATATATATATATATATAATAGTATTTCATAAAATAATAAGTTACAAATTAAAAATATGAAAAATTCGAAGAACAAATAATATTTCGACGCATAATCGAAACAGCACGATCGCGATCCTTGGCGTTTTTCGATCGTGTTTTTTGAAAACCGTCTGGTACGCAAACGGTTAATAAAATAATCTCTAGTTGCTCTAATATAACAAGTATATTTACGTTTTTGATATGAAAAGACTTACAAAATTGTTAAAATACAAAATACATTTGGATGCCGCATATATGTGCGGCGCTCGTAAGCGAAAGGGTTAAATCGGATTCCGATTAAAGGGTTAAATGTATCTCGAAGCAACGCGAAGCAGTCTCGTGAAACGATGTTTACGTTTCGTTTTTCACTTACGCAGTCGGTGGACGTTACACGTTTGAGAAAACAACGATAAATGGAACTATCCGTCCCGTGCTGGACCCGTTAAATTTAGAAGATAACAGTACATCGTCGAAGAAAAGCAGTTACTTCTAATCCGCGACCCAGGGCTCGTACTTTCTCGTAGAACCTCGTTGGCGCCCGTTCGCAGTTCATCGCGCGCTACGTTATTAAACCCATGAGATACGAGCCGCCCGTCCATCGAAATGTAACCTCGCGATTCGAGACGTTAATATAGTACCGCGTTACTTTTTAGCTGTTTTAACCGTAAGAGGGGGTCTTAACACTATTCCTACCACGACCGGTCAGATGACTGTTTTTAAAATTGTGAATAGAGTTTCATATATACAACATAATTGAATCTCCTTTAAATTTTAGACTTTTCCTCAAACATACGTATAATATATTTTTCAATATTTACTTCTTTTTTCATTGTTTATTTTCTGAAAAAAATTCGTAGTCCGTTTTATCTACCATGACCGGTCATTTGACCATTTTTAAAACTTCGATTACAGTTTCTTATATACAACGTAATTGAATCGCCTTTAAAATTTAGACTTTTCCTCATACATACGTATAATATATTTTTCAATATTCACTTCTTTTTTCATTGTTTACTTTCTGAGAAAAATTTGGGAATGTCACAGTAGGAATAGGTATACGTGAATTGTCGGTAGGAATAGCGTTAAGAGACAGAAAGAGGGTAATGAAAAAGAATGAGAACAAAGATTGACAAATGAGCTGTATAGCAAGCTATTAGTATAACACTGAGAATTCTTAAGATGTTTTATTTAAAAATTAATCTTATATAAATGTATAAAAACCCCGAATCACCCCTTGCGTGAGATGTACCTTCTCACTTCAAAGCAGAAAGAATGTGAAGGAAGTAAGAACGTAGTAGCTGCTAAATTGTAAAGTCGTTTAAGTTGTTACTATTAAACTGTTAAATATACATTTATTATATTCTAAGCACTTCGCTTTATTTTATTCACGCTTAAGCATTATCATTTCACTAAATTAAGTAAAAGTAGAACTTTCCTATATAAATTGCATGAAATCGCGAATGCAGTGATAGTAATACAATTTTAAATGCAGAGTTAACTGTTCAGCCTCGGTTCGGAAACTGACCTAAGTGACCGTTGGAAGGTCCTATATAAACCAAAGACTCCAACTCTGAGGAAACCCACTAGGTTACCAGATGTTTCCGAGCCGAGGCTCGTACATCGTTGATTCCAACACGTACAATAACAATTAAGGATCGGCTGCAGTTTCCGGCAGGCCAAGTCACGAGCAAAACAACAGCGGATTACGAAAAAATGTAAATTGCGTTGGCCACAACGGAGCATGCTTTTAGAAGTATTGCGAAAGGAAAATGCCGCATGGCATGTACCGAGTGGCTGCAATGACGGAAGGATAGCTAGGTAAAGTGCGCCACGGTAGCGGCGCTCGCATAAAATGCAAAATATGCCATCCGTTTCCGTATTATCAGCGCTTCCCTATTCGACGCGGAGATCGAGTGGCGTTCGTCCACGAGAGTACGTCTTCTTGTCGAAATACAACCGAACGTGTATCCGTGCCACGTAGTCATGGCGTCCCTCGATTGACTGCTGTCGTTCGATCGATACTGTTGATCGGGTTCGTTGCTGTGTTTACCTTCGAAGCTGACTGTAATGCCTCTCTGAGAAAACAGCTATTGCTAGTCGTTGATCGTCGTTGTAACCGATTCCCGGACTTCTATGGCTGGATATTCCAGCCAAAGGGCTTTCGATGACGGGGATACAGGCCGGGAATTCGGATTTGACAACATTAATAGAGGTATTACATCGCTATGATTGACAGGAACGAACGTTTCCCCAATATGCTAATCTTAAATTTGAATGAAAATAACAAATAGCTTTAAATAGATTTAGACGTTTATATCTAATACCAATTATTCGATTTGCACTGAATATAAACGATCAATACTATTATATTAGGTGATGGAAAAAGTTGGCTCGAGTTTGTAGTAAAAGATGGACACAGTCTTTATTTGCTATATTATTCTAACAGCATTATATAGGGAATTCGATTTCTACTGATCTCTAATAAGGAAACTACATGAGCTTTTTATAATGAAATAATTGTAAAGTAACATATAAGCTGTTCGTAGTATGTATACAGAGTTTCTCTTTAACAGATTCGAGAACAGTTTGTATTATATAAATCTTTGCGAACGATCTAGGATTAAAAATTTTATATTAAAACTCCTCGAAATAGCGTGGATTTAATGTTAATCGAGGAAATTGAAGTTACGATGAAACGAAGATTACACATTACTTAAATTGTATTGCACCCTTTAACGAGGTGCCATCCAATAACACGAACCGGAGGTTTGTATCGTTATTACCGCGTAGTCACGTTATCATCTCAATTGCAGGCCATTTTCTCGAATGCAACGCGACAGTGTTTCAATTCTGATTTACCTCAAAGTGAATAGCGTCAATGTTCCGGGGAGAAAATTTCATTAGCCATTCGAGCAACGCACGTTTCTCGATAGTAATCGCGTTATTTCGGTCACAGCTTTTGGGCATCGATTGAAATTACATACACGAGTACTGGTATAACTTCCGATACAAACGAGGTATGCGTTACATAATATTACGGAGAATTTGGTGTAATATTAAATTTAATGAAATGGGAAACAAGGAGAAAAAAATAAATGCTTTAGAAATTAAAGTAATAAACTACTAATATCAACGATGAAACACTTATTGCATAAATTAAGTTAAATCTTTTAAAAATGAGCAATGAGGGTTATTAAAATTAATATGGCAATAATTATCAATGATAAATTTCAGTTCTCTTTATACGATAATTACAGTAGATAATTAGACAAAGAGAAGCATTCGGTAATTAAACTGATAAAAAGATGTCGGAAGAAAACCATTCAACGAGATTAAATTTCACGTAAAATCCTTGTCAAAGGAAACTCGCAAGCAAAAATTACCTTTTTAGTAGCTCATAAGAAGTATACACGCTAAAGTGTACGAGAAAGTTCATGGAACGTCGCAAATAAATGAATCGAATCTCTTCTGTCGCGACGTCTGACCAACGCCCGACTTATTCTACTTAAACGCGAAACTCGAGTGTATCGTGATCCCGTCGCTCGTCTCTCCGCCTAATTTTAACTCAATTTCACGTTCTCGTTACTTCTACATACCTCCAAGCCATGTATATTTCCAAAAATATTCAAATTATTTATACCATATGTACTAATTATCGCACACAAATTTCGCACGAAGGTATTCGAAATATTACACCCGCAATATCGTACGGTATCCCTTTATTACCGTGTCTCGAATAATATTTTCACGTTACACGGCATTATCTTTAGGCATCGCCTGTACACTAGATCAACGAAAAATAGGTTTGCTTATCTGCTCGACGCTTTTCAGCCGCGTTGCTGGCGCGAACCAGGTCGGACATGTTTCCCAGCGTGGAAACGCGTTAAAAATACGCCCTTAAATGGGATTCCGGCCGGCGACGGGTCTTTTTTTTTTTTTGCTACGTGCTCCACGTTCGCTACGCGGATCCCGGTACCCTCTTTAAAGTTTCATGCCTCGTGGGAATGGCGTCGTGGCCGCGCCACTACGGTTAAGCGATGCAGATCACAGCGAGGTGAACGGAGAAACCGCAATCTTGATCCGGCAGAATCCTTTGTTTCTGTCCTTCTTCTGCCCCCGCGCTTAAGCTTCAATGAATTATCATCTCCTCCACCCATTGCCGTTTCTGCTATTCACTTACATCGTCGCATTATCTTCGCGAATTGCCGTGTATCTGCGTTACGTTACGTTACATGCCAACTTCAAAGTTGATCTCTCGAAGAGAGTTTAAAGAAATCAAGAAGAAAAAGAATTATTTTAAAAGAGGCGGTGAAAAAAATGAAGAATGAGTTAAATTTAGTATAGACGTAGGTTCGGTTTTGAAGAGAAAAGTGGTACCATAAATCGGGAGTTTTCGAATTTTTAGATACCGAAAAGAAACAAGAATTCAGAATTGATTTGATATAAATCGAAGAACTGAAAAAAGCTGCACAGAAATAGCAGTTTCGATGTGATCTTTAATCAAATCGACTTCAAATTAATTGGCCAACCTTTTCCGTATTTTAAAACTCGAAACAAACATGTAAGCTACTGTGACATTTTAACATTTAACGCGACCTACCCAAAATAAGCTCGAGACCTACCAATTATTTGGAACTCTCGTTTTAAAAACCTCTACTGTAGAATATACTTAAAAATAGGAAAAAAAAAAGGGAACAGATGAAGTGTAACAAGGAAACAGTTGGAACGCTTGTATCAAGTATACCCGTTCGATTTTACGTTGATTATCTAGGTTTCGTGATCTAAACACGGCCCTAAATCACACGGTAGATAGATCAGGATTGAAAGGAAAGAACATGCACTCGGGCGTCCTGGTTTTTCGGCCCGAGGTGCTGCACGGTGACGTACACCGTATCGAGATTAAACTTTAAGGTATCACGTGAAACCATACCTTCCCCGTGAGAGTCGCTCGTAACTCTCCCGTATCGGATCGGTGTCTCCGCCGGGGCCGTGAAACCGGGGTAATATCCATTTCGAGGTGCGGCACGTCGAAGATTGATCTCTTTCTCTCTACCTGCTTGCCCACTGATCCGGAAGAGACTACGATCTTAAGCAGTAACACGGAACAGACCCTGGCTTTTGCAATTGAACTTTTCATCGGTGATCAACCGACATTTCCTCTCTAACGTCTCCGTTATCGAATTAGAAAGCTGTTCGTACGATTGCTTTCAGTTATAACGAGACGATCGAAAATTCGACAGAGATCGCCTTTTTCGGTTTTAAATTTATTTCACCGTTCCGTCGTGCGACTCGAATTTAACTTTTCAAATTGAAATTGATGCACCGGAACGTGCAACGCTTTAAATTCAAATTTACCAATTAAAATTTTCGAATTCAATATCTGCTTGTATTATAAAATTCTTACGTTTAATTGTTGTAAATCGAAACGCAAACGTTTCGAATTCGACGTAACCAGAGTAAGTTGTATATTAGAAGATACAAGGTTACAATGACACGAATGCTCAACGAAACCGTCGTCTTTCTATCCGTATCAACGACTTCTGTGTCGTCGCATTACTTTCAGCGGAAGCCAGTGTTTTTCTGGCACGAAGTTTGGCCGCATTTACGGGGGGGGGGGGGGGGGGGGCAAAGTGAAAAGGAAGACGGCAAGTCTTCCATGATAAACGCCCACATGCACGTCCCGGTTCATATACCGAAAGTGAATGAAAGTTGGCGAGCGGCAGGAAAAGGAGACCAAGAAAAAGCCTCGCAAGAGCGTCAAGCGTTTGATTTATAGGAGGCTGGTGGTGGAGCGCGAAATCGAAGTACGTGTCGCTTTTATCGTCCTTTCCGTTCATTAAAGTTCCCTATGAATATACATTCTAAGAGAACGAGAAAAAAAAATGGAAAGAAGAGAAGGGAAAATATAGGTTAGAAACGCAAAGGGAGGCGAACCTATGACGAGGACGCGAGCGAAAATGAATGGTAACCAACGGAGGTGCTCGTTGCAGCCCTGAATCGATATACGGACCTGGCTCTCGCCACCCGTTATACACGTTGTCAGATTCAGTTTTCACCGTGAAAATACATTTCGCTCGACGGATAATCACCGAAACTGGATGCACCACGACCTTTTTCTGCGCTTCAACATTCAAAATTCATCGAAATGAGTAGGCGTCTGGCCCAATTACCGACCCCCTCTCCTGAATCATCGAGTAGCGAATACATTTCTCAATAATTAAACAGAAGCATGTGGTAATTAAAGTAATCATAGATAGATAATTTTTATTTTCGGCTCAACAGCCAAGAAAAGAGAACTCGGTTTACGTTTCTGTTCTTCAGCCTCATACACTCGCTTCTCTCGTTCACACTTCTCACCTTCTGTTACCTACGTTTTACTGTAATACAATTATACGTATAATATACAATTATCTTTGTTTCGGCAACAGAACCTATCTATTTTTATTCTAAGTTTAACTTGACATAATTTTGCCCTCTTCTCTTTTGTCTATATCTTCTTATTGTCCCTTGTCAAAACCCTCTTTTTCCTTATCATTTCCAACCATCTCTCTAATTAAAGTAATGTATCATGTAGAAATATACACAAACACTGTAAGCTGATTAAACACATATGTTACTTTAATTACTGCACTTTCTTGATTCTTAAGAAATGTATTCATTCTGATAAATTGACCCAGCTCCTCTGTCTACATAACACGTATTTATGTATGTAAGCTGGAATGCGTGTTCGAGATCACGACGACAAAAACGCAAAGAGTAATTAATAGAGATGCAAAGCAAAGAAGACACCAGGTCGGATACTTTTATCGTCGTCGCTCAACGACGATTGATCGGGGGTAGCCGGGAGGTCGTACGTAATTTAAAAACGGGGAAGCTAATGGAAAGTTTCATCGACGAAACGGTGGATCTGTTTCAGCGTGAACTTCGTGGCCGATCACAAAATTGACTATCGATTCTACAGCATCGGGGAACCTGATGCTCGCCGAACCGAAGCTGCTCCGCGAATTGTTTTAAAAGCTACACGCGAAGCACCGATCAGCCCGTCGCCTATTATTTTCGATCCGCGATTTTCACGGTGTGTAAACGCGTTAAGCGATCTCGGTTAATTCGCAGAAAAACATTTCGTTCTCATATTTGATCGCCGTCGCGAGTCGTCGCGAGTCGTCGCTCGCGCGAAAACGGAGCATCCGAACATAGAAACGATCGGTCGCAAGGCTCGCGTTTCCTTCGTGCACGAATAACAGGATCCATTTTCGTTTCCGTGGTTTCGAGGAGGTACGAACCATCGGACATAATATTATTATCGTCGCGGAATGTTGAATTTTAATTTCAAATCTCACTCCGCCCGACTGTTTTGCCCCGTGGACGGTTCGACCGGAGGGGTAGATGAAATTGCTGGCCACTCGAAACGCTGATCGATCGGGGCCCGGTTCCGGGTGCGCTTGGATTACTCGTGACAAATGTTTATGAAACGATCAGGGAACCTGATAAATCGGCAAATAAATAGCGAGACCCGTCGCGGATATCTAACGCGGGCGAAATATATTTCATTTCTGCGCGATCGTTCGCATACGCGATCCTCGAGACCGGCCAGAGATCTTGCCGATCGTTACGGGTGAAATCATTCGTCGAAGGGTTAAAACTTCGAGTTTCATATCTTGCGTAAATTAATACAAGTGCTGTTAAGTGGTACCTCACGGACACGTACCTATCTGATAACTGTAACATGTTGGAACACATGGAAATCGGAGAATCGCAAGGTTGGCGAGGGATTTCAATTTGCAGTCCCGCTCTCGAGTCCAGTGGCTTGAAAACTCGATCCGCGCGCAACGATCGCGTGAACACGCTTACCCCAAATCGCGATATTTAACTACCACCTACCTAACCTACCCACGACATACTGGGCTGCTGGTTTCGTTCGAACGTACGCGAGCGTGTTACGTCCCGTTGTACCGTTACCGCGAGAAAAACACACGTCCGAGCATACACGTTTACCTTGCGCGCCGTCGTGCACGTTTTTGTTTCGCAGAATGGCCAGGCTCGCGGTGATAGAGGGCAAAACGTGTTACCTGTTAACACGTTCGCCGTGTTCCCCGCGAGATTCGGAACCAGATATCCTTCGTTTCGAAGCGAGAAGGGTACGGTTATCCTGTTTCGCGAACATTAGTCACGAAAACGTATGGGTATTTACCACGGAATCATAAGCATGACAAAACCAACTGTTTCCGATCCACGAAACTTTTACGGATGACACGGAAAAACGGGGCTGAAGGACGTTGGAAAATGTTCGCGTGCGTTCACGAGATCACGAAACGAAGTCTGTTAGCAATTGATAATTATTTATATGTAGTATATGTATTATATTAAGGGTTACTAACTCGTAAAATAAAATTATTATTATTATTATTATTACTCCCCTTCCTTCCAAGTATTCGGGTCTACACTGAAGTCAGACGGGACATTACCAAGACTGGTTCATTTGCCGTGTTGTGTTTAAAAATATTCTTGTGATGTTGTTAATTGATTATTATGGAAACCGGCTCTGGGCCTGACCATCGCGTCTTTTGGGTCAGACCCTAACCCATCCGGGTAACCAGCACACTTCTCCCAGTAAATTCCTTTTCCCAAATTTTTCTCTCTACCTTCCAATTGGCCACTTCCCTCTCCCACTTCCTATTTTCCAAACCCTTAAAACGTGCTTGGCCTTCGCCTACTGGCAGAAGCAAAACGAAGAAAAACGAAGAAAAACGAAGAAGCATACTAACAAAACAACAAAACGCGGCACCCGGGTAATAAGAGTCCAGGTTATTATCAAAGAAAGGGCACCAACGCAAGAGCCGGGACAATACGTCACCGCAGAAATTAAGAAACGTTATTGTGGTCGATAACAAAATCGTCGACTCGATAAAGCTTCGCTCTCGTGTCCGCGAGAAGTTATCGTTCCGACCGACCTATCTGATGTCACGAGTATGACTTAATAATGCCACGGTTAATCGACTAATTTCCCCTGGAAAGATTGGCCGGGACGATGACGGAGCAGGAGGAGGGGGAGGGGGTGGCCGATCCGGAAGGACGCGGAAAAGATACGGACTCCGCGTAGCCGGTCGAAGCGTCGCAGGGAAGAGAGTAATAATCGTTATGCAAAGCTGTACTCCGCTGAAGATAACTGGCGGGGGGGGGGGGGGGGGGGGGGGGGCTCCACTTAAAACGAGGCTCTCCAACCTCGAGCGCTCAGGGTGGCTCTCCTCGGTGTCTTACATTTTATATAATTCGAGAGAGCGGGGGGAAGAAAAAAACGAGGAAGAAGGGGCGGACTAGCAGAGGGTAACAGTGGACCACGATAAGCTCCGGTATGAAATTAAGAAAGAAGGGCACGCGGGGAGGGTGCTATCGAGTGAGCGTAGTTACTCCATTTTCTCCAAGCACCAATGAGGTACGCGTTATCAGCTCTTATGTTTATAACGTATCCGGTGCTTGGTCGGCGAAACTGCTTGGAAGAAAACAGGCCGCCGCCGTGCTATCAAGGACGACAATTTGTTCGTAACGCTTTATAGATACGGTAGCGGATAAAAGATTAAGGCCAAAGGGGCGAAGATTATAAATTAATTAATGAATAAGGAAAAACGGTATAAATGAAATTTGTATTCTTCGCTAATCAATAAATAGTGTTCTACTATAATGACGATAAAAATGTATAGATGAATAATATTTGCGAACCATAATATTATGTTTTACGTTGTCCTGTCGTCTTAAACTTTTGTCCGTTACTATAGCCTTTGTGGTAACCTGGACGAAATTTTAACAGAGACACGTTCAGCCGTATCGAATAGCGAACGGAGGAGTTATTTATAACTAACGACGGAAGAATAACGGTGCTTGTGATTTCGTTGTTCCAGAAAATTATTATACTATATATTTCTCTCACCCACATTTATTTATATTTACTTACGTTTCTGTATTTTAAAGTAATTAAGTGAAATGTACGAGGAGTTCCACGTTAAAACAAGTCGACTGATTATTTTTAACGAGTGATTTATATTTAATATACCCACTGCGTATCGTGGCCCATAAATTTTCGCTCGTCCATTCATTTGTTCTCGTTTTGTTCGAAAATGTAGAAAATTTGAAAAGAGAGCTATTCCTCTCTACGGTAACGTAGACAAATGAAATTTTTGTGCATGGACACAAAGGGGAAAATTAGCTGCCCTATTTTGGTCGAGAACTTTTTAATGTTCAAGATATACAATTCCATGATAAATTATCGATTCCGTTCTCCAACATATATATTTTGTAGCGATAAAATAAAAGAAGAATTATCAGATTTTGTTTCGCACGAAAATTGTGCCCAGAACGAAACGCTTTTCCGGTTTGTCTGTGCTCATACAGCAACGATAGTATGAGTTTTGGCAGCTGATATCGATGATTGATGAGGGTCTGGCGAGGACACCGATTATCTAACGACATTTGATGTACATGAAAAAAACATCATCTATAAACGACACCGAGGAAACATTTAGGTCAATATAATATAAGCTGATCCAGAAAAACCATTACGCGTCCCCTGCATTTTCGCCAGGACCGTTTTTATAATGTTTTCGTTTCGGTTCAAAAATACCATATTCGATGCTAAACATAACATCGCTGCAGGGAAAACAGTAATTACCGCGAAACTTCTCGTGTTAAGAGACGATTAACCCGATGACAGATCAATTGAATAATTTCGACGAGATAGTTTATTAGGATACTGTATTCTAGGATGAATAGGATACACCATTACTTCAACAATATTATCGATATCCGTTAATTAACATAACCGCACGAAATTCACCCTGGAATCGTGCTATTAATGAACTGCCGCTGTCGCGCAACTTAAAGTGGAACGATTAAAACGATAATATTCGCGTTCAGTGATATACGAGCACGCCGTTCCAACTTCAGAAAGTTTTCCTACCTTCCTCTTTCCACTTCGGTTTTTAGATCTTTCAGATTTTATCTTTCCCGGCGAAGGGAACGGGAAAAATCGTGTAAAACGGTATAAAGGTGAAAAGGAAATACAATTAAAATAATGAAAGGATATCCCCATTATACGCGTCATAAAAATTTCCCTCTTCTTTTCTAAATCGTCCTTTTCAATTACATACATCTCTTATCGCGTTCAACGTATTCCCATAAAGCAAAAGAAATTTAAAAAAAATTTTTAAACTTCGCTCAATTCAATTTCCAGCTGGAAATCCGAGACAAAGCTAACCGTGCAACAAACGTAACGCAGTAGCCGAGTCTGGCCGGAGATAAATAACAGGAACTTATTAATCCTCGCACGAAACACTGAGCGTAGCTGCCGGTTGTTACGCGTGGTCGATTACAGCGTGTAACGGAATTATAGTTACGACCAACTGACAGAATCCGGAACATCCGCGCGGAAAGAGAGAGGACACTACGCGACGGTAAAGAGGGATTGGAGATAGAGTTAAGCATCGTCCGGGGTGTGGGAGGGGCGGGCGAGTACTTAAAAGCCTACCTGGCACGCCATAATGTTCTCATTACGTTTCGCTCACCCACTTCCGTTTCGGATTTTAATGCTCCCGCCTGCAACCGTCGCTGCCGTTGAAATCAGGCCAGGACGATGCAACCAAGTCCCTCGTTACAACGCAAACGCGACAACTTTCGAAATTCAATTATAATACCCTCGAATATCCTGTTTTTCGAACTTCGAATTTTTCTTCTTTAGAATTATGAAAAATTTGAAGAAGAATAGAATAGAACACACGCATTATAATGTTTAGGATAGCATTAATATTTTTCAACCCTTTCTGAGTACCAACCTCCTTTTACAAGGGGGTTGCTACGACCCCCATATAAGAAAAAAGTATTTGAATGCGTTAAAGAAAACACATTAAAAATAGTTACGCAAGAATATGATTCCAACTCAATATTCAGTTATTTCAATATATTTAACGTAATCCAAATTTTCATCTAAACCGAACTCTGGCGACTTCCTGAAAAACGACCGATAGATAGGAAGATCGAAAGAATCTCCGTTTAGATGCCTGCAGTTTACCGACAAACATTTAATACCTCATTAAAAACAGCTCATCATTGTATATCTTTATTGGTCGCAATTCGAGACACGTGCAAAAAAAGAGGAAAGATCGATTCGAGTAATCTTGATTTTTCAAGCCGGTCGTCAGCATCTCCCCGAGGAGTGATGTAAGAAAATTAAGCGTCCCGACGGGTTAACGTTGCCTCTTATAGTATGGACAGCGAACCGTCCTGTTTTTTTGCCACGTCCCCGAGTACACTTGGAGGAGCGCTCCTCTAATTTGCAGAGGGGCGAGAAACGGTCGGTCAATGCGACGGGGGATGAGGCAGAGGAAGATAGAGGGGGGAGGGGGACGAGGGCAAGTAGATACCGACGCGATTCAGCTGGTGCACACGATGACCAGCGTAGAACCAGGACGATGGTGTGGAGACGGTCAGTAGGATTTATGTATGAGACGCCACCAGGGCTTAGGGAGATAAATTAGTCGACCTGGCAATAAAAAGTCGACTCGCGGATAGCCCGGATTACACGGATGTACTGCCAGGGAATCGATGGTACTTCTTGCCACCTTCTTCCCGTTGCCCTTTCGTTTACCGAGGTTATACGTTTTCCTTTCAGGCTGCAGTTTTTCCCTTGAAATTCCCTCAATCGTATCCGTTGCCCTTTCTTCTCGGACAATTACGGCGCTGACATGCTTGATGCACTTAAACTTTCATTACCTCTGGATAGATGGACGGTAGGATACACGTGCATGTGCACTACTGGCGAAAAAATTCCGACGATCTCTCTTCTCGTTTCCAAAAATACGGTTTAACCCTTTGCACTCTGATAAATATTGATGTCGAGTCACACTCGCCACTTTTAAATATGGGTGGTGTTAATGTAGCAAGCTGATACACATCTTATTGTTGTTTACACATTCAAGTGGTGGATATTAATATAATTAATAAAAAAGATCGTTTAAAATGTGTACCAGTCAAGGAATTGTCCTTTGAAGTAAATTTTAAATAAAACGCCTAAAATACTAGGAAGTTATTGGAAATAAAATTGAAAAATAATTCGGATTACAAAAGGTTGATATAGTAGAAGTTTATGAACAGCAACAAAGGCATCGCTTTTTTGTTGCTTACGAAATTCCTTTCTACCGCAGTTCCAGTTACTGTTTAAGCGTTAAACGTTTAAACGAATACAAGCTTATTCTTTCGGCTTTGTTGACATACTACAATCCTCAACAGATATTAAACTGATGGGAAGCTTGTTGCCGTTTACGTACCACCAAGTCACCCTGGACGCTATTATGGTTTTGTATTGTTCGCGTTCGAAGTGAATCATTGAAATTAAGCAACAGCAGGCGTCGCATTTCTCTTGTAACGAAGAAAATAGGGGAAAAAACATGTAAGTTTGATGTCGAAAGTTTCATTTCGCGAAGTAAAAATAATTTTAAATTTGAGAGAGACACCGTCTGTTTGTCGTACTTCCGGTGTCGAATAACTCTGCCGTTGTCGTCGCTGCCGCAACAGGAATTTCTTTCTTTTCGACTTTCTTCTTATTCAACACGACTCATCTCGCGGAAAACTCTGTTTTTCTGATCGTCGCTCCGTGCTGCGTTCATTTTTCTCAATTCTCGCAGAAAATTCGAGCGATCACGATAAACTGCACGCATCAACCGCTCTCAATTACCGTCACTATCACAGCGTGAAATTTCCTTCTCCATTTTTTGTTTGTCGGGATGCTGCTTCGCGTCGCGTTCTTTTTAAACATCGCTCCCTTTTTCGTTTCGGCGACGCGCAAAGGTGGTACACGCTCGTTGATCAATCGGTTTCATTCATTTGCTCGTCGCAAATTGAAAACGTTCCAGTCGACGGAGTACCTATCTCTGTTTCGAATCATCGTTACGCGCTACCCCAATCGATGTCCGAAGGATTTCAATAAATTTGCAGCCAGGCTAACGCCTAAGCGCTCGAGTCGGGGCCACCGGCGCATAAATAATTTCCAATCAGCACCCGAACGAACGCGATCGATTTTTGTATCGCGCCCCGTTATCTACCGGCTGCCCGATTCCCGGAGTTCACCCAGAAGTACAAGGCGGACAATAAAAGTAGGCCACGGATTTATTCAATGGCGCTTCGAAAAGTAATAACGCACCTGAGGTTGCGCTATGTATCGATAGAACTCGGACTCGATTCGTTCGAAGCCGCTTATTAGTTGCTGGCGGACCGATGAAAACGAAGGAAATGTCACGACCCTTCGCCGCGACTAATAATTACCGGTGTGCCTCCTCCTTTCATACACCTGGTGTCTCTATTCAATTCTGAAGTCAACAGTCGACCCGTTTTTATCCATTTCCTTGATAAACATTTGTCAGAGTCGAACGAAACGATGAATTGTTCCAATGAAATCGTCGATACGGAATACTGTGCGAAAGTTATGTTATACAAGCTCGTAATGGCCAAGCATTTATACATATGAACTGTGAAACGAGAAGGAATTTTTAGACATCGTTTTCATCGTATTTATTATGTATTGGGTTCACGGAATAATTTAAAGATCCTAAGATAAGAGTCCTATAGAATTATTTGGAACAGGTTACGAAATAATGTTGGCAATGGAATAGATACTTTTTGAATTATCGAAGTTATTCAGAAATTATTCAGTTTCCTTTGTGCGAGAACTGTAACTTTTTTTAACGGCTCTTAAAATGATAAAACTTATTTTTAAATTCGTCTTTAAATAAAATATTAACACACTGCTTGGAACGCGGTCCATAATGCTTTCACACTGCTACACTACAGTGGAACTGGTTTAAATTGCCCGTGTCCGTGAACCATAGATTAACCATTACAGCCCGCTAGGTTATTTTAACCGAAACCCGAAATAATTTTCTTGGCGCTAAGGTATTAAGGAAGATTTTTTAATAATTTGACCACGGCCCCGTAATTTACGTTGTACCTCGGTCCTTCCCGTGGTCGCCACGTCAAATTACAGTTTCGCATAATTAGGCCATAAGGAGAAGCTGCCGTGCTTTCTGGGCCGCTTTTCCTGGCCGTTTTCTCCACTTTTCTTTCTTCCTCTAGCCGGGATCGTCGCTTCTTGCTGAATTTTTCCGTGTATTAACGCTTTATTCCCGTCGCTCAAAGAAAACCGCAGCGGTCAGATATAATTTCGTGGTCTCGCCGGTGCGTTATCTCGACGGCGTTCCGATCGATTTTACCGAACCACGGTTCCCCGCTTTTGTTCCAATATATTTGCACGCCGCAACGCAGCTGGCAAGCAATAAAAAAAAAAAAAAAAAAAAAAATTGCAATAAAATGACGAAGATAACGAAACACACGCCATCGAGCGTTACACGGATCGTGGTTTATCGATTATTAGCAACAATGATGTTTCCTATTGGGCGAATTGAAACCGATTTCTGTTGAACTCATGCTCAGTGTTGGAAATAAAATATGTCCTATCGAATAACCGAAAATCAATCTCCTCGAAGAAATATTTATGCAAGATCGAGCTATGCACTGAAGAGGTTCTAGGAACAGATAAAGTATTTTATCCTTAATACGCTGTGTTTAAAAATTAGAGGACCCTAACGAATTGTGTCCTTTAGTTTCTTTTATTCATTCGAGTCTTGCCTCTCGCTGCATAAAGATCGGGTTCTAATATACCTTCTTTTAGAAATAAAGTTTAGTAAATTCTTAAAAACAAAAGTTATCTTTATTTTCTTCCTGTTTAATCCATAATCTCCAATACTCAGGTATGGCGAAGAAAAAGGTGAATCAAGAGCAACCCTTTGCGTGATTTTGTCGGAACGAAAGAAAAATCGTTGATACATTTATCGGAGTTAATTTGTCATCGACAAATCGCTTTAGGATGGGAAACAAGAGTTAATTGAGCAAAAAAATTTGCCGATTACGTTCTTGTTCTCGGTGTGGGGGAATTTTATTTGTATTGGAAATAAATACAGACATTTAATTGTTCTGTTTGAACCTGTAACTATACGCAAGGAAGCATTCTTGTCCAACGAAACTGCCGCTTAGTAAATTAAATTAATAAACATTCGTCATAATGGTGAAGGGGTTGAAATCGCCAAGGGAACATTGCGCGTGTGTATACGAAAAAATTCGATTTAATTCCATTCGATCGCATTATGCGTATATACGCGAAGTATTGTGTCGTGAGAAGCAAGTGCCTGTCAAAACCAAGTATTGAAAATCGAAGCCAGACGCACGGCACATGGGATTGAATAGAGCCTTCATATATCCAATTACCGGCTTCCTTATAAGATCACGTTCTATGAATTATACATTGTATCGGCGGGTCGACAAGAAGTCCCTTTTCGTTGTACGAACGGACCCCCCCCCCCTCAAGAAATATAAAATGTTATCCGCGGAAACGACAACTTTCACGGTTACTCATTTGTTCGTTCAACCCGTTAACATACAAAGACGAGTTAGGATCGTCATTCATTTCATGTGCCACTGTAGACTTCGACGAGTCTGACTAACCTGAACCTAACCTGACTCGTCAGGAGCTGTTTTCAGCGAACGCCATGCAATATATCATTAGATCATTCAATTGCTTCGCTCGTGTGTCGATACTGTTTCGTTTAGAAAGCTTAGAAATTCAAAATACTCCCCCCTTCAGAATAAATTTTAATGCTTTGCACTCTAAAGGTTAGTCGTCTGATGATACTAACTTCAAAAATTTTCAAATTCGAAATATTTACTAAGATTCGCCTATATTAAGCGTCATTTAGCTTAATTAAATGATATACTAAAATTTACATATATGACTGTTTAACCTCTGAGTCTAATTAATAAGCAAATTAACTAAAGTCTGAAAATTAGCGAAACTATCATTTTAACAGTCACCTCTCGAGCGGAAAGGGTTAAAACAAAATGTTCTGTTTCCATGCTTGCACGTATCAAATTCCATGTTATTTGTACATCAAGGGATTAATCACCCTCCGCTAACCCGATCTCAGCGACGTTCAAGAATCGCTCGAGCGTATTTGTCGAGTTCGAGTCCACGCTTATCGATTCGCATGATTACATACGCGGGGACAACGTTCGTCACCGCTCGGCCAGGATAATCGATCAAAATTATACGGATGGTTGTTGACGCTGACGTGGTTTATAGTTCATAGGTGCTTCGTTCGATCACTGTTTAGACCCAGTGTTGAACGCTCGCAGAAATTTACCGTGCCCCGAGGCGCAGCCCCGGAAACATTAATACGGAAACGTTAAACTCGTTCGCACCGTGACGCCGGTATTCGAATCAATTGGCGCAACTGATTTTCTGCGCGTAAAATCGCGCTTCTCGCGCGGCGAGATTTACAGTAACCGAATAATTTACAGCGGCACGTTTTTTGACCGGAATCCCATTAACCGTTCCCGTTCTCCCGGTGCATAATCCATGGCTCGCGTCGCTATCAATATTCCGTAATCATTTCGACTCGTTAATCCGACGGAAAAAGCTTCTGTGTTTAAAGCTTAACCGGCACCGGTTCGTAGTTACCTAGTCCGGCGTGTTGGCCGATACAAACGAACCTCCACGGGGCTACGGGGAAGCGGCGTGTATTAACTTTAAAGGAAACGATCGCTATCCGACACGCCGGTTAGCAATTGCTACATCCTAGTCATTAGCAGAGACAGCGGAGGCAGGAAACAAACGGGAGGCGAGGTTTTAAACTAAGGTAATCAGATTACTCGCTGCTCGCTAATCTTTTCCTCGGAATTAGAACGGGCTTTCTTTTTAGGAGCGAGCCAAGTTCCTCGCCGGGTTCACGAGGCTGTTTAAAGTAGACTCTCTTCCCTGCTACCCGTGAAATTGAATCCCGCCTCCACCTATCTCATGGAACTTCGATTCGCTACGGAATAGCCGGTGTGACATTCTGACGTTCCCCGAAATCCCGTTAATGCGCGATTTTAAATGGATGAATAATAATCGTCATGCTATTAGTTCGATCCTGAAACTGTTACAAAAACTTGACCGTGAAACGCGATCCGCGTTCTCTTTCTTCGCCAAATTAATGTTTGAACTGTGTTGTTGCGGAGTAAATCAATCTCGTACGATTTAATGTCAAACATGCAAATTCGATACAGGTTTTGAGGTTGTTTTTCCTTTTCAGTTTCAAAAGAAAAAAAAGAAAAGAAAAAATAGAAAACAAAACGAAACCCCTCTGAAGGGGTGAAGCTTTACATACAGCAATGATTGGGAGAGTGTTTAGAGAAAACAGGAACGAAAAAGCGGGAATTACCGATCGCGTCGATTTTCACGGAAGATTTCGATGACACGGGGAACAGGATATTGAATGCGTGTCGCGAATTGGAACTCGACGATTCGACCGCGTCCCCCCAAAATTTGTCCATACAATCGAAAACAGTGACAATTTTGCACGCATTTGAGGAATGAGATTCGCGACGCGCAACGTAATAGCACCATTCATTCGACACTCGAAAGAGGATTTTACGGGAGCGCTGTATCAAAGTACAACATGCAAATGCGATTATGCCCGCACGATACAGGAGTGGATCGATCGTTCGACTCTGAACGAGTACCCTTTTAAAGCGAGTGCAGTTAATTTTCCGCGGATCTAGCCCTGTGTTTCGCCGCATCTCCTCTGACGCGTAAGTTCCCCCGGCATTTATAACGTTTTCGTACGTTTCAAGGAACGGCTTCAACGGATTAGGATCCGATCGATCGGCCCTCGATGAGAAACGCGTTTGAATCTCGTTTCGGGAACTTTATCGCACCCTGAAAAATCGTTTACCCGAAACAATTCGCGCTATTTCTGTAATATCGCGGAACGCGTTTAAAATCTGACGCTCTTGAATACTTTGTCGATTGGGAGTCAATTAATCGGCTTTTTAGATGCTGCGTTTTTAAATTTTGTATTGTTCAGTTACACAAAGGTAACTATTTTAAACGATATTGTACATATACTGTAGGCAAATATTAAACAATTAACTACGCGTAGAAAATCATTGTAATCGATTCATTAGCGATGCAACTGTGCCAAGATGGCCGGTAAGTTCAATCATGAGCTGTCGGTAAAGTGTTAAATATTCGCAAAACGGTAAAAACATCAGGCGAATGATTTTTCTTTTTAGACAGAAAATTAATTAAAAATCAAAATTTTGAGTAGTTCGTGAATTTTAAATTGCGTCTACTTTCAAACTTCAATGTCCATAGAGTCTCTATTAATTTCTAAACCTTTCGAAAATCGTTTGCGCAACATATAGATTACCGTGAAACTATTTTAACAAACGATTCGAATGAGTGAAAGATCTACGAAGAATTGTTAACAATAATAGTTAATCGCTATTGTAAATGCCCCGGATGTCATCGTATGATTCACAAAACACGTAGGCCCTGTTGCTGACATTCATGGCTCTCACTCCATCGACCAGTTACCACCGTTTCGACGGCGTGCAAACGCGCGGCCGTATTCACTGAATCGTTAATATTTTCGCGACGGCATTATGCACAATTATTCCACAATTGCGCCCAATTTCTAGCACTACACTGTCGAAGTGCTCAGATGTTACGGTAACGGCACAGCGCGGTGCGGTGCCCATTAATATTTTGCGCTTGTCATCGAAATTCAATTTCCGCGCGGTGGCCGACATTCACCGGGAACTCTAATTCAGTGTCTGTGGTCGCGTCAATCAACTACAGTGCCGGCCAGCTAGTTAGAAATAATTAACGGTTTTCGAGCTCCAAACGGATAAACGTATTCGCGAAGATGAAACGTCGTGGCATCCGTCTAGTCGCGATTTCACTCGTTTGTATTTCCTTCGAAATATTAACCGTTTGCGTGCCACGAGCCGTTTTCACGCTCTTCCGACTTCCTGTCGAGAAAACTCAGACGCATTTGACCAACCCAGACAACTGACGGCGCTCATAGAATATATAATAATATACATAATTGTAGAATATGAGGATGAAGGGGAAAACACACGAGTCATAAACAAATAGAAACAACAGTTTATTAAAAGAAAAACACACAAGAAAGGTTAATTTATTTGAACACGCAAGAAAAAGAATAAGACTCTGAGCGGCACTGCTTTCCGCGACTCTTCTTCTTATGCACGCAAGAAAACGACTAAGACACTGAGCGGCACTGCTTTCCGCGACTCTTCTTCTTATACACGCAAGAAAACGACTGCCGCTAAATTTGTAGGTCGCAACAAGTTTACCAAAACAATTGACTATCGACACGGCGGCGAGCCGTGTCACCTTCGTAACGGCTATTTTACGGACAAATACAATGTATCTCCAACGGTTATTCCGTGGAAGAATCCTACATAATAATTACAAATTAAAAATATGAAAAATTTGAAGAACAAACAATACTTTGACACATAATTGAAGGAGCGCAATCGCGCTGCTCAGCTTTTTTCGACACGTAATCGAAAGAACGCGATCACGCTCCTTGGCGTTTTTCGACCGTGTTTTTGGAAAACCTTCTGGTATGCAAACGGTTAACGTAAGAATGCGATTGAGTGGATACGACTTTGGAAAAATGTGAAGGGTACTTGAGTTCAGCGATAACTGTGTGAACGTAGAATGTTTGACTAGAGTATCTGAGCACGGACTAGAGTATTTCTAAGGCGCGAAAGGTGAGCACTTGAGACAACGTTGCGACTGGGGAATTTTGGGTGAACGTGAGCGAATGCATCGAGTAAGAAAGGTTGGCAATTAGAAAGAAAGGAACCGAGTGTTTGGAAGAATATATGAAGGGGAGAATGCGAACGCGAGGCAGAAGGAGTGTGATCGTGAAGGAAGCAAGAACGTTGAAGTTGTGTTAAGTCGAAAAGTCGTTTGTGTACTATCAAAGTTGTTTAAACTATTAAACTATTTTAATTACAAATATATATTATATCATTAAGAACTTCTCTTTGTTTTACCCACACCTGAACGCTACTACTCTCACTAAATAAAAGTAAGAAATATTCCTATATTAACGCGTCCTATCCTCTCTTGTCGTCCGGCGTAAGTCCGATTTATTGAATTTCACGTATGCATGCATGCGCGTTCAACAAATTCCCCGATTAAATTCCCTGATACCTACGTATGACGAAGTCGAACGTAACGGTAGCGCGGAACGGTAATATCGAGAAAGATTTGTTATGGTTTATTTGATCGTCGGTTTAAAGACAATAAACAGCTCGAAATTATGCAGAGCGAAACGCGAGAATCCCCTAGTAATAGCTACGTACAGCCGGTTCTTAATCACTGGAGATTATACACGAGTGGGTGGATCGACTCTTCCATGATTTACGGGTTTAATTTAGTGCCAGCACCGGTAGGTATGCGATCTAATTATGTTTTCCAATTCCGATAGGCCAGAACGGGCGGCGGTACGCGAAATCCGTGAGACTTAACAGAGTCACAGCGGGAACGATGGGAGAAGAATTGAAAAGAGGGAAAATATCGTGGTCCGGTTACGAAACGAAGGGAACGGCGTCATAACGTGCTTGGTCACCGAGTCGAAGTTCTTGAATTATGTTACTTTCTCTCCTCCTTGTGTGTATCCAATTTCCCGACGAATACCGGGGACGTTCAATCTGTAGGAAACTGAGAGATCCCGAGTTCGAAGTAGTACATGTACGTGCAACCTGCACGATGGGGTATGCGGGATATTTTAATACCTGCATCCAGCGTTGCTAGCTCAGCGATCCACGATTTATGTGTACGCCAGGGAAATATTTGTTGCGATATTAAATGCCTTTTCGTGTGTACCAAGAATGTTCGTGTTACCGCAAAACTGGATCCACCAGTCGAGAGTCTTGCGGGCAATTAAATATCGAAACGCACGCGTGATTAACGATCAGCACCGATCGTATACCTATTCTCGATCGATAACATTTGTTATTTTTCTCCCGAGCTGTTGATAGTTTTCAAAGAATCGTCGCTAACAGGACATAAATCGAACTGACAGGATATGAACGTGGAAACGAGATTAAAACGTCCGAACGAACATTTTAAATGAACGCGCATTAATGTAGATACGGTTTGCAATTCATGCGTATTCGATATTTAATTTGCTTTAAATTAAATCGTTATAGAAGCGTTGTAGGTACGAATTTAATCTGGCGATAGCCGTGCATTCGGCGACGGGACAGCTCGATTTTTATCAATCCACGCTTCGCCATTATTTGGCCGTTACCGATGTAACCGATACGCGCTAAAGCCTGTATTTACGGACGGTGCATTTTTACTGCGCGCAATCCTTTTTTTTTTTACCCGCGCGCGTTTCAGTTAGATTAAGAGGAAAGCCTGTAAATTATTTTCTAATCGCGAAACTTTATTTATGAACACCGTGAACGATCGAGTAAACAGATTTTCTGGCTATCAATTCTGAATCTGCAACCATACTCGATTCACCACAATCCGCTACGAATACGTTAACATGTTTCGCAAATAATTAATTACACGTAGAGCCTCATCGAAATGCGAGTGTAACGTTTCAGAAGTTCCCTTTATGAATTTCCCGCGACTGCAAATAACGAAACGGATGAAACTGCATGGAGCATGGCTAACTATAATTCTGAAATTGCCTACAGCGTAAAGAGGATAACAACAATGCAGTTAACAGAACAACTTGGAAACAGGTAATCTATTTTTGCGTAACGCTCTTGCTAATAACAAATGCTAATATTCTTAATTGCATCGCATACGCATTCTCGCTACAAGTAAGTTCGCGAGTAACGTGTTCGATGTTAAGTGCCCCCACGCGGCGTTACTCTTCAACGTTTGCCGAGGTAACTTAAGAGGTGTAAGACGATTTTCACGAGTAATAGGGAGCGGAAGAGAGGGAAAGAGACAGAGATGAGCTGCATCATATAAAAACGTAACTTCGTTGCTGGAAGGCCAAGTATTTTGTTAGCCGTGTATGCCTGCACGAGAGAATGCCCCATATTGAGGAGTAAAGTATTTGCCTTCAACTTTTTTACTCCCGTGATCCTCGCCCCAATAACTTTTTAAGACCGATATGCAGGTAACAACGTAAGTGAGCGCGTGTGCGTGTGTACACGTACACGTGTTAGGGCGTAGGTTTTAAAATGTGCTAGTAAAATTGTCAGCGCCCCGCAACACATAATTTTTAAGCTTTTACGGTTCCCGCCGCTAGAATAACTTCACGATGCTCTATGTAACCGACGCGCGATGTATGCGTGCTGTAAAAAATACGCGCGATTAAAAGAAGTTACGGGCGCAATAACCAAATTCGATCGGTCAACGGGCAACCGGCGTTAATTTATCTCCCGTTCCGCGCCTCCTACATTATTTTATAACCGATCCATTGAGATCGCAATTAATTCTAATCACGCTGTTGTAACCGCGCGGTGTAATTAAGTGAAAATTATTATACAGAGATAGGGTAGGACGGAGCACGGCCCATTATATTTCTATAAACGTACACCGAACGCGTTTACATGCAGAGTTACCTATATCTACATGTAAATACATCAAAAGCAGCTTTCATATTAAACGTACGTCTGTTCAGGTACAATTGCTCGCTTGGTTAAATTGAAAGGATTCCAATGCCAATCAAAGTAATGGGTAAGCATTCATGTGACATGAATTCCCATTGATTGAATGAGCAAGGTTGATTACGGTAATAACAACTTCGATGTTAATAAAAGGAGCGTTGCACCGTTCCCGATACACAAACATGTAGCGCGGGACATTTTTTCGCGAACAAGCAATCATCTAGAACCCTTTGATACAGGTTCGAGCAGCCATTCGATAGCTACGTATATAAAACGGGTTCCCGTGCTCGCTCCTGGGCTCATATTTTAGTGGCAGTCGCTACCGGTGATTAATCAAAGAGAAAATTAGTGAGTCCGAATCTTGGTTCACCGTATTCATCACGAACGATGAACATCGGTACACCGGTGTAATTTAGGTTGCCTGTGGTTAGGCGTCTACTCGTGTCAACATGTATCATCTCCGTGCCCTTCCACGTTTTAACCCTATCCTGCGAAATCGTAATAGCGGAACGAAGAAGGATATCGCGAACTTATCCTACCGAAACGGCGAACTCGACCATTGTATAATGGTAACAATGGTAACACGAATAGTAACAATATTGCTATTCGTTCGTATACCGCTACCAAACAATTATAACAGCGTGCTTAACGTAAGCACACCGATCCCGTGTACAGGGCACGTTTACTTTACAGCATGCGTATGCAATAAAAGTGTTGTTACATGGTATTACTCGTACACGGTCGTTTCGGACGGCGGCGGCGCGGGTTCGGCTGCCTGCCGCCGTAACATGATTATGTGTACGTGTGTGCCTGCACACAATAGTTGCCAACTCGATTAGCTGAATCCATAGAAGTGTTCCCTCTCTATCGTTATACAGAAACAGCGGTACGGTGTGGAGATCGCTTGGCCGCAAATTAGAACTTCGCTTTAAAGATCTTACTATCCATAACACCGGTTCAACGATAACGTTAACGTTAGCATGATCGCCGTGCATTATAACACAGCCGCTCGATAAACCTAATTTCGCGTCTCGAAACAGAAACAAATGCAAAAGGCATTCGTAACGGTGTCTAACGGTTCACCGGTCTGCGTCTCGACCGAATTATCGCCGATCCATATCGACCTTTCTTTCGGTGATCGACCAGCACACATCGTAACGATTCCTCGGAGCAATTAAATTTCGACGAGAGTTAAAGGAAAGAGATTTTAATCGAATTCTATCTGTAGCTAACTTTCATACTGCTGTGACTGTGATGATTCACTCATGATCCAATTGCCTTTAAACGTTCATTATACAGTCTGTTCAATAATTTGTAATTATAATTCTTAGCCGTTTTGTGGCATCGTCGTACTATAATATAATCCATTATTTATAATTTTATGTATTCCAAAGGCCTTGTCCCATTCATTGTTAAATAAATAAATAATAAAGAGACGAAGGGAATCCGATGCGAGATTTCGATTCGAAATTTCGCGATGCTTCCACGCACATGCCGCGAAACTTTAAATTGCTGTCTATCTCGGGTGGAACTTTATCGAAAAAGGAAATGAATTTACATTTCGTGCTGGAACTCATTGTAAAAGGAACGTAAAAGTTTTAAGTGCGCCGGTTAAGAGGATACGCGTATTCTCCCGGAGTCAGTATTTTCATTCGAGTAACATGTATCGAGAGTATTCGAGAGTATGCTGGGAAGCTGGTACTATCTTACCTGATAAATTCCAGAAGTACGGTTCTTAGTGCGTTCCTCCTTGGTACCATGCTGCCGCAGCTTCCGTGGTCTCGAACGGCACACCTTCGACGTATCGGTCACGTACGCCGCCTTGGTGAATCGTATTCGTAAGACCTAGCAACGTTATCGTCGGGTAAACATCGATACGAGAGCATTGTCATAATGCACGTGGCGATACACTTACACGCTCCGCGGCTCTGCATCTGGTCTAACCGTGGCAGGGTCGTTCCACTCTATCGCTGTACCTGTGTACGACCCCTCTTATCTTAACACGGGTTTAGCCTCTCTTTTCTTTGCTTTCGTGCAGCGATAATTTCTTCATAAGGCCTACTGCCGTGTAACCTGCGGACCATAAACCCGTTTCTGAAGTTTTCTTTTTCGAACGCGGTCACTTTGTTAGCAATTTCGAGTTCCACGAGCGTGAAGCTTCTAACGGGGAAAGAATAAACGACATCGTTGATCGTGATTAGAAACTACGGCTTAAATCCTTAAATCGTTATCGCAATACCTGTACGCGTCCGACGAGCCTACTCTGATGTGCGTCTTTAACTCCTAATTCTGCGGCTATTTATCGATAATTGCTTCCTCGACGAGTAACCTCTAGACCGTGAAACGATTTCTTGTATTTTTCTTTTCGATCGCGGTCAATAATTCTTAAACGCGAAGCTTTTACTCTAAAGTAGAAACCTGTTTGTAACTGGACGCGTACGCTTTTTAAATTTCTTTTCCTGTAATCTTTTTGTTTAACGCGAGATCTTTTCTCTGTGTAATTTTACGTTCTACCGTATTCAATCTAATTTGTTGTGCAACTTTCACGAGAATCTATCGTACTGTTTAAAGGAATTGAATAACGATGAAATTGATACGTTCGTGTTTCAGGTATGGTAGAAAGTACACGGCCATCTTGAAATACACGCACAATTTTTGTCTCCGAACAAATCGCACCTCTAACTGTGTATATGAAATATCGAACGAGCTATGGATGGAACAGGTCAATGAAAGTGTGACACAGTGTATAGATGGAAAACTTTGAACGTTACATAGTAAATATATGTCACAAAGCACCTACTTATACCTATTATTGGAGTAGTCAAATATTTATTCTCTTCAAACAAAACTCGACTTACGATATATCGATCATATCTCGATGCACCTGAAGTCTCGAAACTCGAAAGTATAGAAGCAAATATGGCGACAAATTCGAACTTTTTATAGTAACATTTAATTTATTCTCAAACAATAGAATAAGAAGAATGGAAAGATTAGATTTGAAATTTTCAAAACAAAATGACTCCGATATTGTTTAACTTTTACGATAAAAATAGAACGAATCTTAGGTTATCTTCTATTATACAATGTTTCACTACTTTCCATTCATCCATTTTGTAATGAAAGAAATATTATATAACTACGGAAAAGATAATTACAATAATTGTGTACCTTACATTCCACTTTGTTTGCATAATTTGTTATTTATGAGCAACTGTCACAGAAGAAAATACGCGGACTCGTTATAGCCCACCGGTAAACTAAACGTGTGATTCAACGCTAAAGAAAGAAAACGAGAGACACACGCTCTCGTGTGTCCTTGTAAATCCATTCTTCAGGTAGAAAATCGTGAATGCCAACGCGAACACAAAATAAACACATAATACCCGGTATACGGTAAAGTGCGTGTATACGTAGGTTAGGCACGAAAGTAGGTATACGGTGGACGATATCAAACGACGCTATCGGGGGATCGGGCGTTCGGGCGATCTCGGCTGCTGCCGATGTCTCACGAAGCGGGCCGAAAGCAAAGCGCGCGGCAGACGGTCTTCGCGCGCCGAGCTATCTGGTTGGCACTCGCGTCGAGTCGGGCACTTACATTCGAATTGACGTCGCACGTCTCTCGTTCTCACCTTGTTTTGTCCTCGTGATAACGTTGACCACGTTCGCGTTAGTTTCGTTGCCGAGTTTTGTGCTTCGTCCGGTTGGAACGCGTCGTTCGAATTGCCGGCAGTTCGTTTTCCCAAGGATGTTAGACAGTGCATTTTTTGTGATGTGCAAGGAATCAACGAGCCACTTCAAGATGACGATCGCCTGGGTCTGCCTTATCGTCCTGTTGTGTTCGACGGCTGTTAAAGGTGCGACAGAAATAAAATTTATACTTTTCTTTTACTTTTTAACCGTTCAATGTAATATAACGAGATCGTAATTGTGCGTCTCCGCCATGGAAGCAAAATCAGTGACGTATGCGTAATGGCTTCTTTTCTACGGTAACGCCGCGCGACGCGTACAATCGATTTTTATCAATCGGTCTATCGAACGATTCGCGAATTCTCGCTTTAAAATGGCGTACAAAAGGCGGGAACAACTGTTGCAAAAGCTATCGTGTTCGTGAGAAACATATGATGAAACACAATGGAACGCAGGCCTTTTTTACGTCGTTGCCACGACAGAACGTAATAGATCGATCGAGTTTTGAACTAGTTTGTGGGAAACACGTAATGGACGACAAACAGTTACGACGGATTAACCGTTCAACGATGTATAACGTTGACGGTGTTCTGATTGACCGCGTACATAGTCGATCCTTGTTGAAATCATGGTCAATTAGTTAGCGAGACAGACTGGTGCCAGACGACACTTGGTTTCGTCTCGTCGCGGTGCAAACGCGATTAAACGAATTATAACCGGGCCCTAATTGTGAATTATTGTTGAGAAACCAGCGAAAGCAATCTTTAAGCGTTCGTTGGCTTTTGCTCGCTTTTACCGGTCACTCTCTTCTAGTCGACGGACGCGGTAATTTGTATGATCGTCGTTAAGGTCAAACGATGAACACAGTGGGATCATGGTCGTATTAATAGTAAAGTAAACGTGAATGAAAATGTTGCCGGGGTCCGTTCGGAGTCGCGTGTAAAGTGAAAAACTATCGGAATCCGTTGAAATGTATCCATTGAAAGGGCGGAAAAGAAGCGGCATTGTCTTTTTCATCGTGAATGCGATACTGAGTCGTAACAGATATCTTATCTCGAGATTGCTTTATGAAATAGATACGAAACGATCCACGATTCGGGGTTTTAAGGGAGAAGATTGGGAAATCGGGAGATTCGAAGAAATTATCGAGCACTTATCTGAATGTGGGAGGGGGGGACGTCCCGTGTGAATTATTATATCGTGATAATGGAAGATTTATCATGGTTGATGCTCCGTTTTACGCATCCATAATCTACCCGATAATGATATCGACCTAGTGATTGTACCTGCTCGAAACGTCTTCGCTGTTAATCGTAGAATCGATGCACTACTCCGTTCTCACATCATCCATATAATCAGGCACAATGGCACGGTGTTATGTCGTTCGTAGCGTAAGCATTCGTTTTTTCAGTAGTTTCTTTGCGACTCCACCTCCTCCACGGTTGTCCGCGAGTAATTTCAATGACTTTAGTCGGTTTTCGTGACTTCGTCGTTCGTTTCGATTTACTTCTCAATTCGCTCACACCCATTCAACTTTGATCGATACTCTACGTTATTACTATATATGAAACGTTCAAGCATTATAGATAATCGTCGAGGATGAAATTACCTTTTTTTTTTGGAATTCCTTTATCAAATGTGTATTTGTATGTAACAGTGCTTTTTTCAGTTTTATTTTTACTTTTATTCTTTAATTATTTTTATTTTTGCTGTATTACTTTTTTTTATAAAAAAAAAAATAAAATATGAACAATTGCTACGTAATAGCGAATCGTTTCGTTGTGATCTTCTGTAACACCGTGATGTTAAACGGACATCAGCCCATGGAAACCGGTTGTTTCAATATTTATCCTGGAATAGAAAAAGTTTACGGGGGCGAGGGGGGGACGAAGGGATACAGATAAATTTTTCAATTGGAACTCCCTTGCTCCGAAAAAAGCTTGTTACCCTAGTTAGGGTGGTGTTCAGGGTCAACGCATTTTTCCCTTGATGGTTTATAAATTTTGTAGTGGCTGGATGGTATCTTGTTTGAATTCGATTACCATGCAAAACAGACGACCACCACCCCCCACCTCTCACTTCGAGTTTTCCCTCGGCGGTTGTATTATTTTCCTCGGCCTCTGCCAGTGTGTAAAGTAAAACGAAACGGATACTTTCCCTGGAAGTGGGTATAAAACGGAGCAAGCGTTTGGTATTTATCGATCTAGGGTTATGAATAACGCCCTGGTATCAAGCAACACCAGCTTTTGTTGTTCACCGTAACAGAAACGACGCGACGACTCGAACAGAGGAGGAGCTGCTCGAGTTCTCTCGAGGCGGCTTTCTGTTTCTTATATAATTCAAGGATATCGCTGAGATTAACGCTAGATTTACAGACATTTCTCTTATATCCATTTCTAATATTCATATATTCTCGCTCTCCTCTTTTGTTCAGGACTCCTGTCCGTAATCATGCTCCTTTAGATCCAATCAACACAATTGGTAGTCAAGCCAACAATTTTTTTATGAGGGTTCACTTTTTCATTTAGTCTATTTTCTAATCCCCAATACTATTCTCTCTTCATTTTTTTATTGTTTGTAACGCTTTCCTTTATACAAACTATTTTCAATACCTTGTGTGTACTAGTTTACCTAGTACTAGTATAACTAGTACTAATATACCTGTTACTTATGTATATAAATAGGGCGACGCCTGTATCGTAATTAATGCATTAAAATATTAAGGAATAGGTATACACCAGAAAGAATTTGAAATTGCAGAACCGAGAGGGAAATAGATTTGAGGATACTTGTATCGCTCCCTAAGTAAAACTCAACGAAAATTGCTAAGAATATAATAGTAATTATTTTTGCAAATTTTACTCATGAAGTCCAAAACCCGTCAAATTGACCTGTTAATAAGATGCGCTAAATAATGTCCGTGAACAAATCCAACGAGGAATGTTATTATTCTCGTTGTCATCGTTTTTTCCCCCCTTTCACCCGTTCGTGACCAACTTTTGCGTTAGCTTCGTCTGATTCGCGTTCGAAAGTTTACGCGAAATCGGTCAACACTGAGCAGTGAAGCCAGACGGGGGCGCTGAAACTTGAGTACTAATTAATACTCTGTTATATCATAATTACTCTCTATAAAGTTTATTATCGGCCGAAGCAGGAGTACCAGGACGAAAGTTTCGCGTGACGGAGCACGCATTTGTTCAGTAGGTAAATCCAACGGGTACGACGCGGATCTGTACACGGTGCCTCGTTAAAACGTTAACCCGCGCGACACACCCGGAAGGTTGAACAAAAACAGTGTCGAAAATTAGCCGGGCGAGAATTATAATCTATCACCGGAGAATTATAATGTTGGCCACGTGCATGACATCGTGGAACGCGTCGAGGGGATACGCCTCGTGTGCACGGAAAGTTTAAGGTCACATTTACACGAAATGCCTTTCCCTCTATGCGACTCGAACTTAACTCGTGCTTACCTTGAGCTGTAAAGAAAGGTCGATGCAAATGACGCAATCGAAAACGCTAAAGATAGTTCCTCGCTCGAACGGTGTTGTTCGCCGTTAATTCAGATCTTCAGGAAGTTCGATTCGGTTTCGAAGAATCGAAAATATTTCGTTTTTTCTTCGATACGAAATTTTTGCGTCCGCGACACACCTTGTTTAGACAGCGAGGTGGACAAATATTATTTCGTTGCTAAATATTTGGTTCTCTGAAACGTTGGAAATTATCAAAGTGTCACGTTGCGAGCTAATCGATCGAGTTCTCGTGGTTATTTTAAGATTACAGCTGTGTTATCTCGTGGCAAGAATTTATTTCAATTTTAACGTTTCAACGAGTTTGCGTTACTCGAAATCCAAGGATAAAGTTCTAACAGAACTTCGTGTTAGGTTTTGAGATGTTACAGAGGATTATAATTCTGCTTTAGTGGTATAAATTATGTGGCTTTAACGAAGCCACATTCGATTACAATTGAAAGTGAAAACTATAATTATGAAGAAATTCATTTCATTCGAATCCAGCGACGGATACTCCAAGCTTTCGAGCGATAGTGTATACGTGTACAGGTCTCTTCAGGGTCTAGATAATCCAGTTTCGTAGCCCACGCGCACCAATAGCAGAGACGGTTAATGTCCGACCTATAGATCGGTCAGAGACCCCATCAATCCTCCGAGCAAAACGGACGAAAATTACCGAGTCAAAGGAGAAGATTTTATCTAAGCAATCAACCTGCGAATCGAGCAGAGAAATATTCTCGGTCTCGATGGGTTATTGGAATTTCGGTGGAATTTCGTGCGCGATAAACGAAGGCGGGGAAAATTAAAAATGTATGCTTCAGTATGTGTTTAACACTAGATTGCCGGAGTGAGTCAATTTGACTCACTTGTGATTTCGTCAAGTTCAAGTATCATGTGAAAGGAATAGAAATAAGGGCGTTTGTGCTAAATGTAATAATAAAATCTGCGGGAAATGTATTTTAAAAACGGCATATATATGTAATAATTGTTGTGAACAAACTGTCTTAAAGATAAAGTTTTATTTTTTTTTTAAACTTCAATTTGCATGTTTGAGTCAAATCGACTCGTTTCAGGCAAAGTAGGTATATACCCAACATCCGGCAGTGTAGTATTAAGGAAAGATATAACGATTACGAGGTCAGGGAAGTGTAATTGTTATTGTTGTACTGATAAATTCCAAAACAATCTTATCTGATGTTTTAAACGCGCGATAAATAAATACCGGTACTCTGTTAACGGAACCCGAGCGTTTTCGAAAAATAATTCACTAGATTAACCAGTGCATGTGTGCTTCGTAACCGTATAGAATTTGTTGGTTTAATTGATATTGCGCGTGGAACTATGCGGCACGTAGGAAAATTTATTTTAGAAGAACGCAGGGTATGTTGTTCGCTGTAGAAACAAATAACGACCTAATTGTTACGCTCCTGGATGAAACTGGAGAGACTCTACGTACCATACATTCTTTTATGCTTGCGACGTGCAATTTATATAGTTTCCGACACATAAAGGTCGCAATTATTCGACGTTTTCATTTTCCACAAAAATTTCATCCGTTCGCGTTCTTTCTTTATTTTCGAGTGAAATATTAAATATCAAAGGAATGCAACGCAAAGTTTCACGAGCGGTATTAAATGTGCCCCTTGAATTTTATGGTGGCTGGCTTCAATATAAAAATTCTTACGCTGAAAATTGTTGTTTCTTCGCGTCGAACCACGAAACGGTGTCAGAACTTGTGTAACGAACGTCGAGGCGAACGAATCGATAAACAGACAACCGTTCGTCGTGAGATTTCGCAAGCGATGCCAATAGTCGCAACGAATAGTTAAGGAACTACGCGATGAGTTTCTCGGTGGTCGATGCTTCGTAGTAAAATGATTCATCTCCCTCGCACACGCCCGTGGAATGCGAGTTTACGTATTACCTTCGTAACACGGCGACTCATTAAATGCTTATCTCGTTTAACTATCCGACTCATCGTAACATCCGTCTCTTAACCTGCTCTAGAAGCTCGACCAAAGAAAATCTTCGTTCTTAATCCTTTGACATACAAATAAAACGGAATTTGTTGCGTTCGAATGATACTATTTAAAATAATAAAATTAATCATGATTATAGAGCTATTCTGTCTAATCTCAATATGTTAACTCTTGAACATCGTCGATGTATGTCCGATTTATTATTTACCCATAAAGTATTAAATGGTTCAATGTCTTTCCCTGATATCTTATCAAATTTTGTTCTCCGTGCAACAAGGATTGCTTTAAGGCATCGTCCTTTTTTACGGGTTGAGAACCATAGAACACTTTATGGCCAATTCCATTCACTAAATCGTATGTTCTTAACAGTCAACAAATTCAGCGATTTTCTAAATTTTTTCGAATATTACACCAGATTTAAGCACAATGTCCTTACAGTTGTGTCTAATAATATCTAATTATACTACACGATTCATAACACACCTAATCTGTGTTTTTATGTACCAAAGGGTTGCCCGTTACCCAAAGGTATCCGTTAATAAAGTTATTATAAATTATAAATTATAAATTATAATAAATTGATAGTTCTGTAAAGTATGAAACATTTCGAAACATTCTGGAATACGCAAACAGTTCTTGACGTCTCGAAGACAACAACGTCTATAATGCCACATGAAATGGATGACGTTTCCCAGTTATCATTGTGTGTCAAAGGGTTAAAAGATCGGCTGGCTATCCCCTGTTCACGCTCACGTTTCCATGCCCCCGGCTAGAGAAATTATACAGTTCGTTTCATCGGTTTCGCGTATCCCCGGTAACGACCGCAAATTTTTCCACGAGCACGGTGTATTTATTTGCATAACCGTCGTTGGCACGGTGAATTAACCGAGGGTTGCGTAAAAGCTCGTAACGTTTTGGTCGCAAGTAGGGTACGACCTACTCTAACGGTCGTTGACACGGTTCTCTCCTGCGAGGAATCTTGCCGTTTCTCCCGAATCGGCCAAAAGATTCGAGGGCCAAAGTCGTGGGCTGTGGTGCGTCGCCATCGATCTTCGAGGTTTCGAAAGGTCGAAGGAGCCGTAAACAGCGGCGGTCAGAACCGAAAGCCATTCGGAGCCGGCGGAAAGAAGGTGAAACGCCCCATGAAGAAAAGTTACGTGGCAGGTGCGTTTCTTGTCGGTGTGTATACCCAGGTTACAGGGTACCCCTGGTGCACGCGGGCGTAGGTTGGTGTAGGTGCGAGCGGTTGTACTATATTTATGCCTACGACGGCCAACAGGTTCTCCCTGGAACAGGTTTCGGTGCCTATTTTCGGCCCTCCTCCGCTGCCTAAACTCCTCAAATTACGCTCAACCAAGGCAGTCCCTTTGTCGTGTCCTCCTCCGCTCGTTCTTTTCCTTAGCCCACGACAGGGAGCGCAGGCCCCGTAGGGCGTGCGTAATTAAAACGCGAGGGTTATGGCGTTTTTTCTTACGCGTTGTAACACGGCTCGTAACTCTGGTGGTGCGTTGTCGGAGGCTGGAAGCTTCTTACCGGCACTCGGTCCTCCGTTTTTGCTTATTTACGAAACGATGAATCGGAGTGGTTTTATAGGTTTTCTGGGGTGACTGTGCCGGGATTTGATTAAGGGGTTGGTAAAGTACCTACTTAATTATATTGAGTCGAGTCGTAAATAATTTTCATCTTTCTCTTCGTGTTGGGTGTTGCTTCACGTATCTTATCATTTCTATGAATTCTGTTTGTCATGAATTTTGACTTACTCGTGTTCTTAAAGCGCCATCGTAACATCGTTGGTATTCGGTGAGTGGCCTGTATTCAGTTCGCTTTTGAGATTCAAATCTTCAGAACTTCGGAATTTCATCAGCTAATTTCATTCTGTTACCTATTATTATGTCATCGCTGCATACGTTATACGTGTTTTTAACTAACACGGTTGTGCTATTCTTTTATTTGAAATGTCAGCACGCCATGTGTCGGATATACACGCATCTCTTTTCTTTGATTTACGATCAGCTACGAACAACCAGTTTATTACGCAGCTCCAATACGTAAAACCCCTGTTTGAAACGATCTATATGAGATTTTCCAAGGAACTGATCTTCCTCTGTTTACAGTTACTCAATCGAATAAATAATTAACTGGTACAAGTGTCCGAACAGGGTTCACTGTTTATTCCCGCTGCAATCGAATTAATTAGGTTTCCGCGATGCTCGGCCGCGATAAACTCGTCTTCAATTAAACCGCGTTAACACAGTTTGCGTACAATTGCGTATGTACGCGCGTCGTATCAAAATACGTCGTTCGAACGATGATCGCGTGCGATAGCGTGATAATAAAGGCGTTTATAGTTTGTACGAGCCCATTATTTAACACTAGGTTTACAGAACCCTTCAATTTGACGGTTTTCGGACTTAATGAGCAAAATTTGCAAACAAAATTACTATTATTCCTGATAATTTTTGTTGACTTTCATTCGATGGACTGAGACGAGTATACTTTAACCCTTTGCACTCTGCGTCATCTCGGACGTATTGGATGGACGTATTATTGGTCCCTCAAAATCACTATTTTTTTTATATATCTTGGTAATTGTACCATATTTTGATTTGATATCTTGTGCCATTTTAGCAGAAAACTTCACAGAAACATGCATTTCTGAAAGGGTTGCGCTGGGATAAGTTGATTCCCCGGAATCACTAATAAATTCTAATGTCCTTTGAGAGGGGACAACGGAGTGCAAATGGTTAATCTATTTCCCTCTCAGCTATGGAGTTTTAAATTCTGTATGATGTACATCTATTTCTCTTAGGATATTTGTATTAGAAATATTGGGTTGGAGGGAAAGTTCTGTCGTATTTTCCGTTTCCGTTAATTCATGTGGAACCCAAACACTTTGCTTTAACGCAAACCCAAGAGATTTAATGTGATCTCCAACAGTTGTATGATGAATGCCAAACTCTTCTGCAATTTCTCGACTTGTTAAATGTAGATTATTTTCCAACATGGATCGCAAAACATCATTATCGATCTTGGATGGTCGTCCAGATCGATCACTTTCTCGGAGGCTCAGATCCCCGGAACGAAATTTGCTAAACCATCTTTGACAAGTACGAACATTTACAATATCTTTTCCAAATACCGCACATAAATTTTTACATGCAAACGATGTGTTGCTTCCTTTTTGGAATTCATACAAAATGCAGTGTCGTAAATGCACTTTATCTACTGACATGTTTTTCACTTTAAACATCACAAGTAAATGATGAACAGTAAAAAAAGGACTCCTTTTATATTATACAGCAGGTAAAAAAACAAAACAAAAAATTCCCAATGACTCACTAGCCAGATGTTTTATTTATTTACAAGAAAAGTTACCTGCCTGTTTTAAATACGACAGAACTTTCCCTCCAACCCAATAGATGCACAAGAAATGTCCGTAAATCTAGTGTTAAGCGGCGTTGTTAATTAAGCGACGCTCGGTACCCTCAATCGCACGCACCTATTGCACGCGTGTTGGTCCCTGGGCCTCTGTGGCGTATTTCATACAACGAGATCCACGGTCGAGCGTTTTCTAAAGCGGGCCGGACCGTTAAGCTGCCACGAAAATACGTAGCACCGTGTCGGACGGTGTGTGCAGCCACGCATAATTAATGAAAATCGAGATTCATGGCGGATATGCATTACTTTCTGTGCCTCGTCCGCGTAGCAGCTATTGCCTGTTGGGTCAACGTCCGTTGGTTGACGATTTCACCGTTGATATCCGTTGATCGAAACGGAGGGAGAGACCGTTACGCGGTGGAACGATGATTCGCGTGAAAAAAGAGTGCTCATTGTCGGAGATTTATCGAGCGACACGTCGTATTTACCTGGGAGAACTGAAAACACACCGGTCCGATTCGAGAGACAATTATTTTCATCTGGCTTATGAATGCCACCGCGTTTTGTGACCTGTCGGAGGGCGAAACGAAAAAGTAGAGATTAAAAATTATTTTTCCAGGTACTGTTTGGATGAAGCTTGGAATAATAGCTTTATTAAATAACTTTGCCCTCCGTGTGCAAGAGGTTAACACATAGATTTATGAATGTTTCTTGTATAACTATTTGTAATATACATTGTATTAAGAAATAGTTATACGTCATACAGAATTTTAAATTGCAGAGCTGAAAGAAAAATAGATTAGGAGAAAAGTCAACAAAAATCACTAAGATTAATAGTATTTGTCCTTGCAATTCTTGCTCATGAAATCCGAAAACCGTCAAATTGACGGGTCTCGTAAACCTAGCGTTAAAAAAGAAGGTTGAAGATTATAAGACCTGGAAGAAGCGAAAGGTAATCGTTCAATTTACTATTAGCAAGATGAAAAATCTGTTGTACGAAGGAACGTGTGTCTCGCGAATGAAGTAGCAGGTATATTCAAAAATTTCGGAACATCAGGCGTTTCTGAAAGCGTCTTCTTTAAGAACATACGAAGGCGTTTGCTGTTTCATATTGGAGAAGGCAGAAATTTCGTCTCACCCAGTACTGTTCTCCCCTACGCCCAATTATCCGTTCCTATCCGTTCGGTTCTAATGCACGAAATCCGTTGCCCCAATTTTCATCCACGCTTCGATCGACCCAAGTCAAATTTCGATTGCTGCCTATAGGCAGAGTTCCGTGCACGGTACACTTAATGGATTCTGATTGTCCGGTGATACCCCGACTCACGGAAGGTAAATGATCAGAACTAACGGAAGCAAATTGGCTGCTTAATCGATCGAGACCGGTTGGTGTGACGGTCAAAGAACACGGGACGAACTTAACAGCGTCAAACGTTACGCGGGCCTCGCTTAATCGACGGACACTCGCGTAGGGCTTAATTGTACGTGGCTAAACAGATGAAAGGAGGATATTGACCCGCTCTTAAAGAGCACATGGTCACGGAAAGGGACCTCGTAAAGTGCACGCGAACCAAACGCTCTCGCAACTTTCCCTCCCGATGGTTACGCAATTCACAATTCATTGTATACGTGGCTCGGTTAGCTGTCCGTCTGTTCCCTCTCTTTTTCACGTCGAACGCGATGATACCTTTCCAATTTTTATGCTTTCCACGTATTAATTTACGAAATTGTTCGTCGAAGGTATCAGTTTTCCTAGATACTCCATATTTTTGATCGTTTCCGGTTGCGCCACGAGGGTATCGTAGATTTCAACGTAAAAGTCGGAGAATATGAGTCAGCGAACATTCTTGTCCTCTTCTCTCTTCTATTGTGTCAGAGCAATAATTGTTATCTTAGTAAATTGAAACAAGTAAGTAGGTCTAGGACTCCTTGAGAAAATTAAAATTGAACATTGCACAGAAATCAATGGAGAACGTTCTATGTGCATGCAATATGTTGTTGAGGTGCTTACTTCGAAGCATGAACACTTTCAAATACCAAAATTGAATGTGATCCCTTACAACTGTTTTCGTTTTCTTTCAATGAGCGCTGCAATTCAGATTTTTTCTTAATTGTATCACATTTTCGTAACGTCTTCCACTTCATTTGCCACGCAGACGACTACGTATCGCGAAATGAAATTAATTAAACTGTGTTACGAGCTAGCGTTCTTTACCGAGCGATCCAATTACGCCTGCGCTGTCAAACCGGTGGATTCTACGAAAGAATTCCAAGTCAATTATAGGCGCACCACGGTTTTCGCAATCGCACCGAGTCCGTTCTCCCTGCGCGGCGAATGCAATCGTGGACGTGAACCACTCTCTGGTTGCACGTATACAGGCAGGTTGCCAAGTTTTCCTTTGATCAAGGATTCGCGCGATACACCGTCTTGATTTTATGGACGCCCAGCGAATCTTTTCGGGTTGCCGGGCGCGAGCGTTTACGATCACCAACGTTGATCCTGACGTAATCATTATCAGCGTCGGATAATCTTGTCGGTGAATTTTGCTCGTCGTCGATTTTATTTAATTTCTTTTATTTTTTTAAATTTCATTTTCACCCGAATTCGAATTAGGGATAATTCTCGCGAAATTCGTGCACCGTACAAACGCGGTCGGAACACGAGCAAACAGATTTTAGCGTGTAAAACAATACATTGTGCGTGAATCGTGATACTCGAAATTATAGAGAGAAGATGAATACGTAATCGGTGGTGTATTCAAGAGTTGCCTCTAATTCAACGGTATTTGTTCCACGCAGTCTGTATCGGAATTGTGCGTCGAGCGGGATACGCATCGTTCCTAGTGATATTCGAATTGTAAACGCGACCCACGGTGTACGTAATCTTTTTTTACATCGAACGCGATTATTGTTGGGTTCGCAACGAGCCGTCGACGGTTAAATAGACGTGCGGTGGTGATCCGTGTTTTCGTGGCTCATCTCGTGTTTCGTAATCGCCGTCGTGGTTCGTGAACGAAAGGAGGAAGTAACGTATGCGCGCACGTGTAGATACGGGAGGCCCGCGTCCCGTTTCGAAAAATCAGCCTCGTGTCGCGAACGCGTGTACCCTCTTATCGGAACGTTGTTGCAGGTACGCACGGTCTGACAGAATCTTTTATGCGCGTGGCCGCCTGAGATGCGTGTTTTTAACATGGAACACGCGCGTGTTGCGTGTTAACGTGAACCGTGTAACTGTTACGGGTGACGATGGGTTTCCACCGTGAACATTCACGTGGTTCCCGTACGGCGGGGCCGTGTAAGCCCAAGAGAAACGAGCGGGATTTCTCGGCCGGTAATGCCGGAAAATACGGTTTCCGAGCGGCGTACGTTTATTGTAAATCTGCATAGGGAATCTGTGTGTACGCCTCCCGGCCTGTTTATCACCGTGAAACTTATTTTTCTTGGAACGGGGTCGATGCCTATTGTTCTCACTCCGGCGAAACTTTCATAGTTCTGTCTAAGCGGCCAGGCGCGTTTACGAATCGGCCTTCGCTTCGATAGTTTCTGCGTTACGCCCATAGTTTTCAATTGAATCTATTCACGTCAGCAATATCCAACGGTTCCATCGAAATCTATTCTGTGTAACCGGGGGAGGAGTAATAAGCAAGGTCGGAGCGTATCGAGTGCACAACCTCTCTGATTGTGAGATTATTAACCCTCTACAAACGGAGTTTCGATCTGTTAACTGGGTCATCCCGTGGAATTAGAAATTATTTTTCTTTTTATATTTCAAAGAGTACACTGCATTCGATTCTCGGCAGGAATTATAAGCAATTACTTTGGTGTATTACAATGTCGTGAGGAGTAATTAAATTATTGCAGTTGGATTGTGGATACGGTACTCAAATTAACTAAATCTACCACTTAATTTTAAGAAATAGATTTTTTTTAATCTGCGAATAAAATTTATTATAGCCAAATTATTGATGGCACAATTTTTTTAGGAATTGGGGATTTTTCGATGCATCAGTCCTTTGTATTTCTTGTGGCCTCCTTATTATATCGAAACTCATGCGTCTAATACAAATGTAACGACAGATTAAAGGGTAAAAAATGTCTGGCAAGAAAAAAAGGTTGTAATTGGTTGTAATATCTGTTTTACTTGAAAATTAGGAATCAATAATTGTTAGATATCGGTAGACTGTTTGGTGTGAAATAATGGTGTAAAAATAAAACGTAACGATAGTTAAACGCGATAGTACTTAAATACTGAGTTTCTTAGCTTTCAAATTGCACATCGTTGCGTATAGTTGCACGACGCGATGCAACGACTGACGTTCTCGCATGGCAATTGTCGTTGATCAAAGGGTCGACCGGTGAAAAAAGTAGACGAAGAGGAAGAAACAATTACGCGAGGGCGCCCGTGGAGAGCCACTGGCCGTTAATTAGTACGACCGAGTAATGGCCGTTAATCGCGTTTAATTCGACGTAGAATGCCAGTGGAGTTTGCGTGAGCGATTCGCTCTTTCTTGTCCCGTCGTTATAAGAAGTCGCCCGGGGAGACCCGTGGTCAGAGACGAGCATAAGCGAGTTTTTTCCTGCACCGGCTCGTGCATGACGCCTCGATATAAGCGCACACCCGGTACGTAGGCGTGACTATTGCGAACATGCACAATTATCGTACAAAAGACCTAAGCCATCGATAAAAAAAAGTATATTTCATTGTTCTTTAGGATAGGATGATCGAATGAATTTAAGGTTAGCCATCGTTGTTTTAATTCCAGGGTTACTAATTGCGCCAAGGAATATCGATTAATTCTAGATAACCTATTTTTGTTCTTCCTACAGCGATAATTGTTTCGAAGAAACTGTTGAATAATTTTTCAACAACATCCTATCTTCTATCTTTAGCCATTGAGAAATCTTAGGTTGGATTTAAAGAATTAAAAATTTATCCAAACCTGACAGTTTCTCTGTATCTTTTTTAATATTTTCTCTCTTTTTAAATAATTCCACGTGTATTGAAAAGCAAAAGAAAATTCGTTTCGAAGAAGCTGTTGAATAATTTTTCAACAATATCCTATCTTCTATCATTAGCCATTGAGAAATCTTAGGTTGGATTCAAAGAATTAAAAATTTATCCAAACCTGACAGTATCTCTGCATCTTTTTTAATATTTTCTCTCTTTTTAAATAATTCCACGTTGAAAATTCCACATTGAAAAGCGGAAGAAAATTAAATATTGTAAGGAAGGAATCGTGAATCAGACGAAATCGTGAAAGAACAGCTCATTGGCGAATCCAAAATATGTACGCGAAGATTTATTTCTCTGTAATGGTATCTGGAACTTCATCCCATGGGTACGTTGAATCGCCATTACAAGACCGGTAACACAGGTGGCCTAAGACTTTCGTACGATGCTATATGCGGTTACGTTGGTACATGTGCGAGCCAATGGTAGAGGGAACAAAATGCCTGCGGACTAACAGATCAGTGCGCTGTTATATTCCTCCCGACTAGACCCCCACGGGAATCGAAATCGGCTAGGCCTCGTATATCAGTATCATTTTCTCCGACGGGAAATCGATCAGCCGGGGTTGCCGTTCCACGGGTAAATCGCAAAATATGCCTGGCATAATTTAGAAGGCCAACGTACAGGGGAAGGATTGCCTTCACGGCAGTGTGCCTGATACCGAAGTTTCTCTTGCTGTGATCGAACCGTTCTATTTATCTCGATTGAAGGAGTAAACGCGGAAATATGAATTCGCGCAGGGGGTATCGGTGCCGCGTAATGGAATGTTCGATAAAGGGAACTCGTGCAACTTCTTGCTGGACTTGTAAAATTGCACGTGGAATAGAAACGAGTCCCGTGATCGTCGTGCATCGAGAACTTTTCGTTTAACTTCGCGAGTGTCCCGTATCGGGGACATTATGCTGACGCATAAATTTTCATGGATGGTTAGTAATCTTATCTGCTTAAGCAGGAATAATTTCGATAGATATCGACGAATACCTTTTCTCAACGTTTGTTACTGTTTATAATTAACGATTGCGTGTCGGTTAGATGAAATTGTGATCAAGGAAAGTGTTTGTTTAATTTCTATAAATCACCGTGCATTCGAAACGATTGGAAATTATAGAATATATGTTCATTCATTAAGAATTACATCGTACAATGTACGGTAGGCATAAACCGCGTTACAATCAATGCTAATAAATTCTGCGAACAAGTAGATCTTTTCTCGCCATATGCTATGCTTTTGCGAAGCTTGGAATATGGACTAAGAGTATTAACTTCAGCAAATATATGACCAATGTATTTTCTTGTAAAAACTTTATTATTTAAATAGTCCAAATTATTATTTTGTAATAATTTTTGTGAAAATCTCTAAATACACATCGTATACAAGGGGAAACTCGTTAAATAAAAAAAAAAAAAAAGAAACAAAATTAACTTTGGACCCGGATGAAATTTCGGCACCGTAATCGTTGAACCGTCCATTCGAAATGTAATTCGTAACCTTCTGAACAACTGACCTAATCATCGGTGACAGGGGCAGGGTGAGGTCAATTTCGACGGCTGGGTTCGACAACCGCTTTCTACGATCAAACGGAATGATTCATGCGTCCGCGATAAATTAGCACCGTTAGCCGGCTCTCGGTCAGAGTCGGAAAGTTCTTGACGACGAGGGGCGGGAGTTGGAAGTCGAAAGAAAAAGGAGTAGCGGAAAGAACAACGAAGTATTGTTGCTTCTTCGTCTGCAAGGTGGATCCCAGCGTGCCGCGGCACGATGAAAGTCGTGACTTGGCTCTTTCTTCCACTCTGATACTTCCTCGTTTGTCGCCGCGCGACGGAGCCTCGATGAGACTTGGCTTAGAACTTGCCCTCGTCTCTCTTTTCAAACGTACGACATAATTGCCTTTTCTCGTTTCGCGATTCGACACACTCGAACGAGTTCCTGCTACTGTTTGCCTTGTTATTATCGCACGAACTTCGATGTCTACCGGACGGAGCACCGCGATCGATAGTTGTATTGTCTTTGTCGAGAGGAAAAGGTTTGCCGATTCAGCCTTCTAAATGATAGAGGAGGAAGGAAAAAAAATAGGTTCGACGTAACTACGCTATCTGTTACGCGGCTGTTTCGTTGTCAACGAATACCCCGGCTTTTATCGTTACCTGTATCTGTGCACGATACGATTTTCCGCGAAACTGATAAAATGCTTGAGCAGCGCACGATTTCCCTCGTTAAAACAACCTGGTAACCATTTTTACGTTCGAGCACACGATAATACGCTCTCCGCTCGAGGATTCCTATTTCCGCGGATTACACGAGCGCGCCGGACCGTTCGCGCGATCACGCGTTTTCAGTCATTTTCATTGTAAATCGCAATTATGTTAATTAATGCCGTTGTTATTACACTGCCGCGGATCATGCCTTATTATGTCGCACAATTACGATCGCGCACGTTCGTTCTGTGTACGAAAAGACACGATCGTAATTAACAAAAATGCTGCGCGACCGCGGATCGATCACCCGATGAATATTAAATTTTGTAATTACTCGAGTACTTTGCCGTGCAATTAGAAACGGTGTACGACGCGAGGCAATCGGTCGACGACGCGACCGTTCGCGGGCATCGTATCGATTGCATAATTCCGCAGGCCAGGATTTTCCACGCTGATGATTTCGTGTCAGGGCGAGTCGACACGGCCGAGCATCTTTACAATTTCTGTCCGACGGAGACAGCGGGAAAATTGAAACTAAAATTGATCGCGTCGTTCCATTATTCGATGATACTTCTTATTTCTCGCCGTTCAGCCCGAGCCCGGAAGCTCGTTCGCGGATTCGATGCAATTTTTCCGCGTGGTCCCTTTTGCCTCCCTCGTTCACCGCCCGCCACCACTCCTCCCCCCGATTTGTCGTCGTTTTTCAATTTCTTCTTCTCCCCGATACAGCAGCGGATCGCATTATTCTCGTTAATCTACGCTTCGCGTGCCGGTATTACGTTGGCCGGTGCTATATCCGTAATAATTTCTTACACTCGAAGCGTTTTACGATTTCAACGGTTTTGCGAAGCAATAAAAATTGTTTTTCGATACACGGACGGGTTTCCGTGTCGTTCCCTTGGCTCACGAACGAGCCGCCGCCACCACCGGATGTGCGTTCCGTGAGCAAAATTACATCGGAGGCTCGCGCGTTCCATCACGAGCCAGTTGGTCTCAAGGTTCATCGGGTGTTTATGCTCGGTATGAGACAATCGAGGTTTGAACATTGCCACAGGCAACCACCACGATTCTTACAAGTTCTCGTTGCAACTAGCATGCATTATTTATGAATCGTACGAAAAAGTGTCTGTTCGACATTTAATATCTATCAACACGTTTCGTGATTCACGTGAACATCCGATCGAAGTATCTTTAATAATCTTATATTGCATGACGCACGCTGTTACGTGTGCGTCGTTAAACTGTGCTAAATGGCCAAGTTGAGCATTTTTTAGAGTGACTCATAAATTCGCGATGCTGCACTGTTAATAAAATACTTTTTATCGTGGACTAGACTAGTTACTCATATCCTGTCACGTTAAGTTTGTCACCGAAAGATAATTAGAATGACAGCGAGCAGTCAAGTTCATGCAAACGTTACGATTCAACGGGGACAAATGAAATATTAGTAACGGATGCGTGATTATTGTCACGCGTACGTTACTTCACGCAAAACTGATAAACTATACCGATATCATGACTCACGGTATCGAACATACGTATCGAACGTCTAGTCACCTAAGATTTCTCGAAGGTAGGAAGAAAATGAGTCAAAGTCATTTAAACGGGGAAGTACGAAGGTACACGCCGATCCACGATTCACTTCACGGGTCCTTCGTCTTCCAAGGACGCTCCTTACTTCTTCAGACGTTAATAAAGTCTTCTGTCTCCCCCTTGCGCCCGAAAGCCGGTGAATTTCCATCCTACGGGCCATTCTTCTTCCACCAATGTTCCTTTCCATCGTCCACCTCCCCCTGTTCCCCTCGTTACTACCCCTCCGTCCTTCTCTTCTTTCTTCGTCGTTCCGTCTGTCTCTCTCGCTCCCGCCGAAGACCATCCATTGCGATCATAGGTCTGCATCGTTGGCGGTGGAGACGGCGTGCTGCTCGTAATTACCCCGTCGCTAGTGCACTCCAGAGGCCACCAGCCTACCGCACAGCGATCGGACACTTTCACGCCGAGACGCACACAGGGAAACGAGCCAAACCCTTGGTGTCTGTAGTACACATAATGCGGGCCAACTTCTAACGGAGATCTATGAGAGAATCCCGGTCAATTACCTACCTACTCCATTCGAACCACCGAATCCATCGACCGGAAGATTTAAACGGTTGTTGGGATATAGATGCGTAAGACAGCGGACCAAGTTTAAGCGCTCGGTATCTGGATGAACGCCGTTTCGACGTTGACAAATATTGAGCGCTCGAGCGCGGCAGGTTCGCTTTGTAAATTTCGTACGTCGAGTCTATCTCGTTGAGCGTGTTCAATGGCACGCTTCAACGTCGTAGATCCAAGGAAAAGACTTCTTGCAACAATTACACATGAGGTGAAACTTAGTCTTCCTCCCCAATATTTAAATGACGCTGTGAGGCTAATGAAATTGTTTTACTTATTCGTGACTCTTTGCGGTGGAGTTATTCACAGCCAACATCGTAGGTAATAGGCGCAAGCTTGGGTACGAAAGAGCTAGCCTTCGCGGTATAGTAAGCAATAGATGTAAATTTCGCGTGGTAGGTGCGAATTGTGTGTATCGAGACACGGCAGCGTACAGTTTCCAAATTATCGATGAGGGAACGGGCTCGATCAGACGCTGCGTACGTTTCCTACGTACGTTTTTGTACACGCCATCGATCTCTTTCTCCGATGTAACGCTCGAAATGGTGTGAACGACCGAGAAAAAATAGCACCGACGTCTCCTCCTGTTTTTATCGCGGACGTTGTATCGAGGCCTTCCGATCCAACGGCGATATTCGCCCTAAGTTGACCGTGCAACGAGAAACGGACCCTCGTTTCGGCCTCGGGGAAACGAGACGAACGAACGAAAGAAAGAAAGAAAGAACAAAGCGACTGAGCAGTGGGAGGGAGCGTACTTTTGCCGGTGATCGTTATACTTCCTGGAACCTTCGCGAAGGTACCGCAGCAAGGAAAGCCGGTCGACGAGTTCAAGGCTGCCTATAGAGTTCAATGATCCTCGAAGTGGGGTCCACCTCTTTGCGAGGAGTCGGACACTTTGAGAAGCATTAACTATTTACGGAAGACGCTACACTGGCCGGGGAAAATAGTGCGTGTTGCCGGTTATTAAGTTACTCGCTTTCTTTTTTTTCTTCCGCACACGGGACAGTGAGCGGGATACCCTTCGATAATCACCGACGATACCTCGTTATTCTTTCATGGCGCCGTAATGGCGTTTGTCGGGACGTTTCTCAGATTATCTATTGTTAATCGCACTTTAACCCTTGAACCACTATAACCGTCGCGTAATAATGGATCCGAGGTAATTTCAGAGTTGTAACGTAAACGTTTGAGTTGGAAGACCAATTTTGTTCGCCTAGAGTTTAACCGCGCGACAAATGACCCCATCCTTTTAAGAGAGAGAACAGAAAAAAAGCTGTAACTTATATCGAAGATCGAGCGAGGGTGAATGAAAAGTTTTTAGTAATCGTTGAAATTGTACGCTATAACGCACGACGTTGTTCGGTAACCAACGTGCTCCAGAGACTCTAGTCTGGGGATACGAAAGGATTCGAGGCGATGTAGCATCGAGCGTAACATTGTGTTCTTGCAGTCGACTCGGTTCGCGCTGGGTTTACGTGAATCGGACGTAAAGACGGAAAGAGACGGCCGGGGAGAGAAAGAGAGGAGCGGTTGGCCAGGTAAGACCGGTCGAACAGGTTTCTTGGGTCGAGTAGGCGAAAGCCTCTACTCCGTTAGCCTCTTTCTTTGCCCGGCGCTGGCTGGACTCTCCCGAGAGAACCTCGGACACCTCCGCTCTCTGTATGTCCACGAATACTCGCTGGGAATCGTCGAGAATATACCGTGCAACGTGACCCTGTGCGATGTTTACAGCTGACAATAATGAATCCTCGCTGTAAAATAAGATAAAAATGCGCGGGGGTGTGTTTCCGAGCGAAGCGCCACGGCGATTTGAAATATCGATCGTCGTAGTGTAAAATAATAACAGCCGCGGTTGCACAGGTCCGTCCGACGTTAGAAGCATCAATTTTATCGCTCGAACGCCGAACGCTCGACTCGGAACGACGAGTGTAATTCGACAGCGTTTCCGTCTCATCGAAGTTGTTATAAAAATCCTCTGTATAGCGTGTACACTTCATGGTACAGACTCGGTTTTCCGTTTTTACAACCAGACGTCGTTGGCAATTGTACACACGACGTTTACCGTGGTATTCTATCTCTCTTCCTATATATATATGTAATATCCACCTTCCGAACTTTTCCTCGACTGGTCGCCGAGGCGTGGCTCCATATTTTTCGGGAACTCTGCCAAGATCACTGTTTATAAACGTCTTCGGAGGCGACGTTCCCCGAGACTTTAGGGAACAGGAAGCGAATCTTCCTTTTTGACGGACGTTGGCGAGCCGTTTGAGGCGACGTCGGGACACACGGCCGTCGTACATTGCACATTTTTCTCCGTGGAGCGATTCCGTGGAAACGTGCCGGTATATTGGACCCTTGGCAGGTCGGGTTGTATTCTTCCAGTGTATCGCGAAGGTTATGCGGTAGCTCCGCTTCGCTTCCGTCCTCTCTTTTCTCTTTTTCTGTATCCCAACGACGACAGGTCGGGACGTATTCGCGACGATTCCCTGCGAGACCTCTCAGCCAATCGCTGGCGGTGGACGATGGAAGAGAGGACTCGCGTGAATTTCCAAGAACGGTGCCTGCTTCGTGGCCGCGCCGTTGGTTCGTTTTGCCAAGATCAAGCACAAAAGATCGGAAGTCGAGATTGGAACGGGGCTCCCTTGTTCCCCTGTGTATCCAAATTGGAGTTTGTGTAGTACGGGGGAGCCGGGGATCTTAGGGGAGGGCCGTTTTAACAAAGAACATCGTTGGATCTTCGACTCGGCCGAATGAAAGCCCCGCCAACTGTGACTTACTTATCTTGACGACGTCGAACGAGATAGCTCGTGTTTTATCGCGGCGACGAGGGTTTCGTTTGCGAAACGGCGAAGACCAGAACGGGAGGGGACGATCCGGATATGTTGGCGGTCGGCGTGTTCTCGGTAAGGACCGTCCCGGCTGTGTCTCCCTTCTCCGTCCTGGTTCTGCGCCATTGATCAGGGCCGAAGAATATCGTGGAACGATACGATATCCGATCGTATGGCTGCTGGTATCGAGAAACGTTAAATTTACTGGTACACCGGTGCGCAAACTCGTTTTGACCTAAGCTTTAAGCTAGCCTCGGTGTCGAACCACTTGGACCGGTACGGTGGTCCGACTCTCTAAGTTCACCTGGTTCCACGGTTTGCCACTTCCTTCGTAGTCCCTCGCTTTTCATCTTCCTCCGTGTTTTTCATAAAAATACCTTCCACTCGCCGTTCAACGGAAATACGTGCGATACGATGTTTTAGTCTCGATGAAGACATAAATTTCTCGTCTGTTCCCGTTACTTAAAAACCGATAACGGCGGCGCGTTTAACTTCTTCGACTTCTCGTAGTATATAGCAAGTTTCCCCAGGTATAGTTACGGATAACGTAAGAAGTTATCGTTGTTCCGTGGACGATAACTTGGCGGCAACGCGTGTGTATATTTTCCATGGACTCCTCCTTGCCTGCAAAAACACTCGGTCCTGGATCGAACTCGGTGGAAAGTGGGCGGGAAATATAGCCGGCCCGTTTTCGGGACGCTTGCCAGAATTTCTGTTTACAAACGCGAAAAATGACAAAGAGGAAGTTAGCCCGGAAAAGTTTCCCGTTACTCTTTCATTCGTCCTCCTTTCATCGCGTTGATTCCTCCTCTCTGGCTGGGGAAACTCGTCCTATCCGCGTCGCGTCGAGGCCACCGTCTCATCAATTTCTGAAACTTTTTCGCTCGCGCGAACGCGTGCGACGACGACGACGACGTCGACGATGTGTCCTCGCGTTTGATATCTGGTCGCGTGCTTGGTATGGCGGCTATCAACCGTACTTATCGCGTAATTCGAATTAAACTGATCTTGTTCAATCGGAACCGGTTAACGTTTTCATTGGTTTATGCTCGCAGTACGGTTAGCAGCGCGTTGGGTATATTGATTACAGCGGTATTCGAACGAGGAGGAACGATCCTTCGTAGAATGCGCTTTTAAATCAAGGTTGAGCATACCAGCGTGAGTACGTATCGCGTTTGTGGCCGATTTCGGTTCGTTCTCGAGTGAAAGCAGCATCCAGCTCGATACCGGTGCTCGTTAACGGTTTCGTTTTGAAACGACGAATTTTTCGAAACTGTTTCAAAGCTGTTCGTTGGTATATTCTAACCGTGCAGCGTGAAATTTCGTTTTTAAAAATTGCTTTCGTTCGTCCCTCAACGCTCTGTTTTATGAATTGTTAACGTAGCTTGTGTATTGTGACGCGTATGTACTACTTGTCGAGTCGTAAGTGAAAACGGAGGAAAAAGAGAAGATCGAAGTGTGAATAACGGATTATAGATTTCGTCGAGTCGGAAACTTTCTCCCCGAATTAGTCAACAGAATGTTCTATACTTCCTAATCTAGCTCTCGTTCTCAAGGGGACCGGTTATTGTTTCTAGGGACCCTGCGAATTTTCGCGCAGGGACTCAAGCGTTGCACGCGCTGCGCTCGTAAACGTTGCAACGAGTCGACGGGTTACTTGAAGCCTTTAATTTGCCGTATTTAGAACAGCACACATGGGGACTTCGTTGATTTCCCAGCGAATTCGTCCGGTGCATTCGAAATTGGGAAAGTTTTGGCCCCGGGTTGCTCCTTAACCCTTTCACAGTGCTATAAAACAGCAATAAATACTGAAATAATGTCGTAAAGAATATTGATGTTGCCTACAATATAATTTAAAGTATGAAACTTATAAAATTACAACTTTCTACAATTCAACGATACAATTCTACAAATCTGCCTACAACTTCGCATTTGTAAAAGGATTAACAATTACATTCACGGCTATTCTACGTTTCGCATGACAGTGTTACGAACTTTCGGCTACTTATCACCGACATGCTATACAGAGTTATATCGTTTCAGAAGTAGCATAAAAGAACAATCGTCCGTGCAATTTAAATTTCCAAGCAGGTTTCTGAATTCCCGCGATAACTCATGTTCCGGCGATGGATCCTGAAGGTGGAGCTGCACGATATATCGAAGCTGGGATTCGTGCGTAAAAATGGCGGGAGGTCGCGTAAAACTCTCGAGCCTGGCACGATTAACTGTATCGAGCGTAGTTTCTCCGTTGAGCAACGAGTGTCCCGGTAACTTTCCTCGCGAGAACGTACAGACTGATAGTCGAGAAATATTGTAACAGAGTTCTCAACGGGACAACGCCGGAACGAGATCCAACTGAAATTTCATCCCCCGAGCGAGCAGCGTGTGCGTATGCATACAAAGTAAACGGGCACGTGAAATTGTTGCTCGCAATCGCGACAACGAGTTGATTTCCGGTATCTAGCGGTTCACTCGTCTCGCGTTGTCTACCCTACCGTTGGTCGAGTCCTTTGCGACGTTCCTCGAACACGGTCGAGGACGATTTCAGGGGAGATTCGTCGTGTAATAAACCCACCGTGTCCTTTTTTCGAAGTTCTCGGACGAAGACCGGTCCTCTGGTTCGTATAATAAACTGTGAAAGATCCTACGCGCTAAACCTTGGCGTCGAGTGACGTGGTCACTACGGTGGACGTCCAAGAGGAATAAAAAGGTCGGATCGGACTTGTGAATCAGAGAACGATTCTCATGGCGGTCGGAGACATTTTTTAAATTCTTCCACGATGAATCGGTGACTTCTGTTAACCTTGGCACGAGTCACGGATGGTGAAGTCTAAAAGATGTTTGGTACTGACAGCGTGTCTTTTTCTTATAACTTGAGACTTTTGTGATAAATGTTCATCGTTACCGAAGTTCAAGCGAGTTTCATCGAAAATAGTCACGAGCTCTTCAGAATACACACGTCAAAAGAAAAATCACTCGTTACACTTCGGTTTCAAATTCTTGATAAACCTTGACGTTGATCGTTATCTCCACCAATATTTCGTTCCGTGAAATATTATACGACCATAGGTTATCTATAATCCTATATCTCCGGGAAACGCAATTTCTGCTGGACAAGCGTTTCGACTCGCAAGTTCTGGTGCAATAAAGCTCGCGATCTTAAACGTAAGTCACGAAAGCTGACGCTTTAGCCAGATCCCAGATAGCCTGGCCCGGTGCCGTCAGCATCTGTATTCCCAGAGCGATCTGGCAATTTCTACCTGACAGATTTTCGAATCAGCCTGGAGATTGGTCGTTTCCGAATTGACTTGGGAAGCGGGAGCGCAAGCAGGAGGAAAACGGTCGTTAGGAGTGCAACTTCGACGTCCGCCGTCGCGAGCCCCGTCGACGATCCTTCGAATGGTCCCGTTGCATGCAAATGAGCGCGGCAGGGCAACGAAGTTACCCCCCCTAGCCAAGGTCGATTTCATCGTCTACGATTCGATTAGAAGTTGAAAACCTTCGGGTCGTTCGTGAGCCCGGTCAATTCGAAAACTCGTCTGGGTCACGTGCCACCTACTCCGCCGACACGCGATTCATCGAAACGATGATGATCACCGCCAACCGAGGAAGCACCTGCGGAAGCTGTTCCTACACCTGCCAAAGGTGCACGAAAGAATGGATGAGCCGTCGCGGTTGGATCGTCTTTGTTATTTCCCACGGATCGGAAGCCACCTTTCAAACTCTGCTGCCCTGGATAATGAGATACGTGGCAAGGTTCTGCAGCTCGTCCTAATTGTCTGCTCCGTTGCCGCAAATAATTCTTGAAACATATTCTACACACGTAGTGACTGTTTTTATAACTCGATGCGACGACCTTTTTTTTACTCGTTGATTAAATCGAAATACCGTGCAGTACAATCTTAGTTAATGATGCGATAAAGTTCTGTGGTTGTTATAGAAGGAAGGGTTTGTATGTGTAGTACTCATCGGTAAAGCTACCTAGCTGACCCATGCCTTAGACAGAGGGATAGGAAGGGATAGGTCGAAACTCGTATACATAGAAACTGTGGCCGGACTCGAGCACTTGCTCGAGGAGAAAGGTAGTAGGTAAATCCCTCCTAGTGGCGAGAACAGGAAGGTCGCCACAGTTCTGTAGCTGGTTCTAATTGTCTGCTTCACTAATAATTTCGAGACACGCGTACAACGATAATGACCGTTTCTACAATTTTTGTTGCTCGTTCACCTGCTCGAATACCTGCATTAGCTGTGCAGGATGATCGCAGAACAATTGGAAACGCGAAATTTTGGCGTGTTCCGGGACGAGACACAATAATGAGCCACACCCGTCTGTGGATTCGGATGCAACATTTCCGTGCCAGTATCAACGTCAGTTTTGACCCTAATGAAGCTGCCTGGTAACGCTTGCGAAGTATCGGTATCCAAATAGACTCGGCATGATTCAATACCCCAAAGCCCCGAATCATATTAATATCGAATGCAGCCAATGCGATCTTGCAAATTCGCGAACGCTCGTCGCAGTCGAATACGCTCGCAACGAAATCCCGTGGAACGTATTAACGCGGAATCGTTGTGAACGTAACGGATAGGGACGAACTTCAATCAAGATTGCATATCGACCAGGTGCAACGCGTACAGGTAATTGATCAACACCACACACCCGTTCGTTATTTCGACACTCTCGACGTTCCAACGTTCTGTGCGCGATTGCGCGTTCCACTTTCAGCGTGGAGCTACGTTTGGCTAGTCGTTTCGTTGGGGAAAAGTCGAGTCAAAAGCGGGGGACCTGTTGGGCGGGTTCCTCTACGTGCCCGTGTAGTTTCTGACAGAGCAGACGAGCATCACGTTCTGTACGGGGTGAAACTACGCTATAGGCCAAACGTATTGACCCCTCAAGGCCATTTCGGTTCCACTCTTACCACTCGATAGTTAACAGTCCCTCTACAGAACGGATGTTCCCGTTCCGTCTTCAGATCACGTCTGCCCTCGTAAGACGTAAGTCGGGGAAAGTGTACTGTACAGAAAAGGTGCACTCTCGTGGATTAGGTGTTGTCTCTAAAAAGCGAAACAAAGGCTGTGTTACTTTCGAATTAACATTAAATTTGCATAGAGCTTTGACATTTTGTACTACCCATAAACTTCGTTTTAATAAATGCTCCAAATACAGTGGTGATTTTTGTTTTAACGATAGATATCATGGAATTGGATTCTTATATGCATACAGATTAGGCAGAAAATTTTATTTACAAATTTTTTCATCGTTTTGATCGATGAAACTGAAAGACTGCATTTGCGCTGTACCTATTTGCTAACGTATTAATTTGTATTCATTTCTTATGTATCATATGTAAAGTGATGTCTATTAACCCTCGAACGGTGGACCCCGGGTCCATTGTAACCCAGTCGTAAATACTTTTGTATCGTTTATCACGTAATGCGTGTGGCTTTCGTTCGTTTATGTACATATGCATATAGTTGGTTTTGTGTACATGTCATATGTGTACTTGCACCTTCAAAATGTTTACACACGATTACTTTTTATATTCGACTGCTGAAACTATCTCAAAAGCGTTCGCCATGCAAGGGTTAAAGAACTTCGCAGTCCGTTAAAATAAATACATAGAAGCAGCATAGCGTACAAGTAGCTAATCTATCAACATGGAAAAGTAATTAGAAAAGTCACCTTGAGCGACCAATATATTTAATCTCTAGTATAACCACAATAGTACATTCCGATTGATAAAATGGTTTATTGGATACCTCGCTGCAAATGACACGTTTGACCAGCGATAAGTGTGAAAATACAGTTACGACGATTGGGAGTGTTCATGATTTGGTGGGGACATTCGGTATGCCGTGCGTCTACGAAGGTAACTAACATAAGTCTACCTCGAGGCGTACAGTACACACCGTTTGCAGTCTACGTGGCTCCTCTACACTCTACGCTGCGTGATGTACCGTTCGTTCCTTATACCGAACGCGTCCGTTGTAGCGGGAACCGCGAGAAAGTGTTTCCTTTCGTTAAGTTGTTTTCCACGCTTCGAGGATAATCCGTTGGAGTCCCGCGCGTAGCCGGAATATAACGGGTGGGGCGTTGAGGAAAGGAGAAAGGCGGACAGTACTGGAAGAACCGCGCTTCTCAGCGCACGAATCATTATTGTAATTAAATGGAAGAGAAGCGGCAATTCATGGAGGGAAAAGTACAGGCATTTTGCGTACGATTCGATACGAAGTTGGCCTGAAAAGAACGCAACGTGCATACACACGCTGTGGCTCCTCCGTACTTGAATGAAAATACATAAATTAGGCGGTGGAAGCGTTCGTAGGAAAGGCTGCCGCTTCCGGATTATTACCGTCGAAACGTTCATTATCGTTTATCGTTACCTCGGACAACTAAACGCCTGTGTGTGTGTGTGTGTGTGTGTGTAACTCGTAAACAGGGGAACAGATCGCGGATAACGTAGCCCCGTTCGAATTCCACGGACGCGGAATGCGCGAATTCGCGTCGGGGTTGTTCCGCGGAAAGTAGATTGGGTTTTCTCAGGCGATCACCGATATACGTGCACATCTGGCGAAATGTATACATATATACATGAGACGCAGAAGGAAAATCGAACGCGTTATCCATGCGAAAAATTCGAGGTTTTCCTTCGGTAATTCTTGACTCGCATCGATGCGCGGTAAGAAAGAGAACGCATTCTTCTGCGCGTGACGAGAAAATATTACTACTTCGCCTTGAACAAGTGACGTGTGTACGTATGCATATACATATATGTATGTATGTATGTATGTATGCACCTTCACCAGCGCCATAGATTGGTCGGTTAGGTATAGTACGCGCACCGGTGCCCGGTTTTGTGAGAAAACTCCGTGGAAGGGAGATCGTGAGAGGAGGGCTCCCTGGCAGTGCATCAGTTTCTCGAACATTTTCCCCGGCAGAGCCGGAGCCGTTTTCCAGTTCGCCATTGTTGCGCGTTCCCGTGGCCGCGCGAACAGTTATTCATGAAACAGCCGAATCTGCAGACGCACGCGGAAAACTCGATCGAATTGAAATCGGGGCCTCGCGAACGCCGATGCGTTGCCAAACAACTCCGTGCGGGAATGCTTCGAGCCAGCACGTTCGCCGCGATGAGGTGTTTCGAAACTGAAATCAACCGGTTCGTTTATCGTTCGATTAAACCCCGTTGTTTCTGGGCCGCTGCGTCGCGATTTCACTTCGCCCGGCGATCGCGAGCCGGAGAAAAAAGAAAAGAGCTGCTCCGGCGGAACTTCGAAATTAGCTCTCGAATCGCTGGCCATTCTTTATGCAGCCGGTACGGCGAGGAGGACGTCGTTTGCACGAGGCGATCGTTCCCCTAAGAGGGATCCGATTGAGTCGCCTCCTTTTAACTCGTTCACTGCCAGACAAATCTCTTTCTCTCTTTTTTTTCTGTATTTATCGTTTGTAATGTTTTTCTTTGTACAAACTCTTTTTAACACCCTGCACTGTAACACATTACTTATGTATATAAATAGGTCCATGTGCGTATATTAATTAATAAATTAAACTAAATTAAATTTAGTTTCTTGCCCTAGGTGCCAAGATTTTATTTTAAAGAAAACTCGGAATTTAGCGAAATCTAATAATATTAAGTTACAGATACAATAACGTTATCACAGTACACAAATAGATGTATAAATTTTTCATTCATCCTTTCTAATCATTCCTAACCCAAATGGCCATTTGTAATCAATCGAAATTGTAGCGCACACTACGAGATATCTCGTAGTTGGCAGCGAATGGGTTAAACTAGAATCCTCCGGGAACGACGGTACAGGCCTATCGATACCGTGTGCAATATCCATGCCGCGTGACTCATCGGGTATTTAAGCGAATAATAAGCGTTAACCTTTTGTCCGCGTGGACTGGCTACAGGTTACGGAGTCGAGCACATGATCGGTTGGTCGACGGTTACATCCAGAGTGTTGGAATATAGGTAACGACACTCACACGTGGGCACGAAACGCTCGAAGGTGCCGATTTGCGCTAACATAAATCATAATTTACGACAGCTTCGCTCTCGGGCCTGGAAGATTCGAGGAAAGATAAAGATCGGTTGGTTCTTGCAACAGTACGACGCATGTTCTTGCAACGCGTACCACGAATGTGTTGTTCAAGCTACATGCTTGTTTCCCGTAAAATTATATACACTTGGAGTTCATCGAACTTTAGTTATATGTATTCGAAGTAATGTTAAGTTAGGCTTCTCGAATTTTAGAGGACGAAAATAACTTTTACCATCGATGAAGCGACAAATTTGAAGTGTAGAATATCCAAATGTGAGTTTTGAAAAAATTTGGACTTAATACTGTAGGAAGCGTGATTTTCGCGGCCGAGGAAGGGGGATAGTTGATGAATGTTTGACGAATAGTAGTTAAAAAATAACGGTTGACGAGGCGTCCTAATAACCTTCTTTGTAATAACCGATTGTATTCTTGATATCGTTCCATAATAAATCCTGTTACATTCTTGATATCTTTTCATAATAAATCCTGCTGCATTCTTGATATCGTTTCATAATAAATTCTACTGCATTCTTGATATATTTTCATAATAAATCCTGCTACAATACAGTTTGGCTCACGATGCGTATTTAAGCGTCCCGACTTAAATATTGTAAGGAGAATCTAACAGTATGCAACAACGTGCTCGTATCGTAATCGAGAAACGAGTCTCTCGATACGTATGCATTCGCTACGACCTGTATTTCCTATGTCGGCATTGTTCGCCGATTTTTTTTCTTCCCGATTTACACACAGTTGTACCGGGGCGGTCGCAATAAACGTCGCGAAGGAGCCGCGCGATTATTCGCCGGTATCTGGAGCATGAAAGTGGATTATGTTGAACGGTAGCCCGGCATCCGTACGAATATAATTCGTCTCTTTCTACTTTCATCGATGCTCCCCCCACCACCCTGGTTCTTAGGAACGGCATTAATCTACTTTCTAATTCTTACACCCGTCGCATTGTTTTTCTTGCCGGTTTAATGGAGAACGCCGTTAAGAGGTAATGCGCATGCAGCTCGGATCGTAATTAGAGACCCGGAACGGATAACGTTTCAGCAATGTGTATCGCTGTGCCAGGTCTACGTAATTCGAGGTAACGAGCACCGTTCTTGCCTTGGGTAGAGCCAGGCTTCGTTCTCCATCTGATTTTAATTCCAAGCAAATCACCCCGCTGCGCCTATGGCGCCAGTATTGCTCCTCTCGTTTCGTTCCTAGGTAATCGGGCAACCAGGAAGTGGCATCTTCCTGCTTTCAGAGATACTACGTTTCGTATCGGATACCGGTTTTCCTCGAACGCGTTTCTTTGGACCCGTAATTTAACCTTGCGATCGTGACATTGTTACTCATCCGTGTCGGTGATGGGTGAATCAGTCGCCCAGATGCGTTTAGCATACAGGAAAAGATCGCTCGCGTCGAGTTGAGCGTTACTCATCGTAACTCTCGATAAAGGAAAGTTGATGGTAAACAGGGGCATGATGTTGCTATTAATTCTCGTTGCAGTAGGGGGTCAACTCGCGCGACGAACTCGTTCTCTGGGCTGCGTGAGTAGGGAAGTCGTACGAAGCGGAGTTTGCCTCGGCTGTCGATCTACTGAAATTACAGTATTCCGCGGCGCGGAACAATACGGTTTCTTGTTTCGCGAGTGTCGCCCAGGAGTGCGAGAAAGAATAAGCGAGGTATAGAACGGTTCAGAAAACCAGAATCGCGCTAGGTCCCGGACAAAAGAGCATGCAACAGGTCAGCGAGCCGCTGCAGACACCTCTGACTGCTAGCTGCGCAGGGGAGACCGAGAGGGAGCGAAAGAACGGGATGCCATAGAGGGTGGGAAAGAGAAAGAGAGGAGGAGAGGGTGCGGTTGAAAGAGAGAGAAAGAGAGAAAGAGGGAAAGAGACGACGCGATATATCGCAGCAGGGAGCGAAAGAGAGGAGGAGGGTTGACGTAAGAAAGGAATGTATTGCTTTCTTCTTACGTCGTTGGTTGTTTTTATCGCGGTATCGAGCAGCCATAGTCGTGGATTGATACGACACTGCCGGCCGATACACAATACGGCTCCTACTTTTTCGCGGATAAAAAGGAATCCGCTGATCGCTCGGATGCGATGAAAATTGAGAGTGGAATCGCTCGATATCCCTGTATCACGAGATGGAATATTTCACTTTGTGTCTCGCTTCGCAACCAACCCTCTTTCGCGCAATCAATCGTGGGATTGCTGGCCGGAAGCTTTGTCCGTGTATACCTTTTCCCACGACCCCTTTCGCGCAGAATCCTCTGGGTCGCTCGGTTATAGGCCGGTTAATTCTAATTTTTCTGCGCGTTCCTCGACACGGATGCTCGCGCCTCGCTGCAATCCTCCCTTTTTATCGCCTTTACGCATCCGACTGTTCGAGTTATTGACGTATCCCTTGATTATCAGAATTCGTTCGTTTTGTTAGCAAAGCTTTTGATATTTCCATGCATGGGAATTAAAGAGACGTATTCGTGTACGGGGAATATTTAATTACGTTTGGATTTCATGTTCGTTAAGCTTCGAGCGATTCTTTTGAAGATCGAAGTTAATTTTTGAATATTTTGCTTCTCAGTAAATCACAAAGGTGAAATCTTTATTGTTCTCATACAATATACCTATAAATAATCAACAAAATTATCATCGTTCCAGTAGATAATATTGTCATCCACCTGTAGACTACTCGGTATCCAAGAAAATGTTGGTATCACCTAATTAGTTATTATCGAATACGTTAAACGTTTCAATCCATTGCTTTAAAGCGTTAAGCATTCTCTCGATGGAGGTGCTTCGAAGGTTTCAGTTACGAGAATCGAAGGGAAGCGAAATGTTAAATGACGAGAATGAAGCGTAGTGGTTTCAGCGCTAGCTCACGACGTAGGGTCCCTCTTTGTTCGTTGCTACACCTGACAACGAGGATGCAACAACCGTGACGGTACCAAGGTTACACTGCGGTTCAACGCACTTCCTGCCGACAGATCTTTCTCCACCATGGGATAAACGTGTATCCCTTTCGAAAACAAAAAAACGCACGTGTACTCGCGTGTGCTTCCCGGAACCCTATCGTGGCGCATCAAAAACTTCATTTTCTTTCACCGTACTGACATACTTACCTCGACGTCCGAGTAACCGACGATAATTACGTCTGCTTTGTTCCATGAAAAAAAGGAAAAGAAAAGAATTCGCGGGCACCCGTTAATATTTTTCTGTCGCGAACGTAAAGGCTTGTTTCCTTCGTTCGCAGAAAACTGTCTTTCATCAAATCACACACCGCGTTTGCGCAACCTTTCGACCGAGTCCGCGCGACGTGCAGAGATTTACAATCGTCACACTTCAGAATCCGTCCGCCAGAGAGTACGCTCTCTGTTCGAGCGTATAGACGTAACGGTGCATCGTAAGACAGAAGCCGTTAGGGTTTCTCCGAGGCAAGAAGAATCTACGAGCAGCGCGCGATAACGGATCGCGCTCGTTCGCGATCATTTTGTCGGTGCGTCTCGGCTCTTGTAACCGTGTTACGAGCCGCGCCGTTCGGATTCTGGCACGCTGATCGTCGCAACCACGAGTAACCGAACGAGCGTGTATTTTATAGAGACCACTTAAAACCGGTGTTCTCCCCGTTCTTTTTTCTCCTTTCTCTCTATTGCATTGAACAAGTGGCGAGTAACGTGCACCGGTCGCGATCGAGATGGCGCGTAAAATCGTGTCGGTATGCATTTACGTCCCCCTAATCTCAACTGGAAACTTCATTCGCTCGTTATATCTCGTTGGTGGTGGTGGTTGAACGTGCGAAAATAAAATTCCATGCCCATTGCCGGCCGTATAATTTTTACGTCCGCGTTACGCTCGAGTAACGGCGTTATCGTTTTATTGTATAGTAAGCGACTTTCCGCGGATGACAACGAGAATTTTAAGTTTCATTGGCGGCACTCGAACCCCCAGCCATCGGTGGCTCCGGTAGCAGTCGGTCGGTAATGACGCTTACGTAGTGACGCGAAACACGGTGGTCCGGTCATCGTATACGTGTCGTATCTGTACGTGTACACGCGTGTCTGTCCCCGCGTGTGCGTGTGCCGTGGAACATTAATATTTATAACGACGTGGCGACTGTTTCGCATTCCGTGGGTGAGCACCGGCGTCCCGGCGTGCGTGACTTTCGCGGCCAAACTACGTTTCGTTCGTCGGACAGCCCTTTTGCATTTTTAATGAGCCATCATCCGCGAGCTGCTTGGCCCTGGAATTCGTTCGTCTCCGTTGTACACGCCCGTGTTCTCCCTACGTGTCGTTCGTTCCTCGTCGAGGGAACGGTATATCGGTGTCGTCGTGGCGACGATCGTGGTAACATCGAACGCGAGTCCAGTTCTGTCGCTGCCTTATACTTTTTCTCGGTGGGTTCCCTTGGAAGAGATAAGGTCCGTTGAATAAAGTTCCAGAAGAGCCAGGACTATTCGAACGGTACCCTCGGAAACGTTTTTAGTTATTGCAGTACCTGACAAGGGGGGATGATCGATAAATAACGTTTCTCACAACCCATTTGCTTGGCGTGGAGAGGAATTTAAAATTGATCTGATATGAACTTAGAAACCGATAAGAACTAGTGACCTTTACTTGAATAGACTTTGAATTATTCATAAAATAAACTTTACTTATCGTAGTATTTTAATATTCAAAGCAACCCACTTCGTAATCCACTTCATTTCGGTAACTTCTAGTTTAACTAATTTACAAGACAACTAGCTACTAATTTGTTCGACTTTTCTCCGGTCACTCGACGAAACGCGTGTACGCGTACAGATCTCGAGGATCGAATACCGCTCTCAAATACACCGCACCGTTTTCTCGTTTCTCGCGGAACAAACGATCGGTCTTCCCCTCTCGAGCGCGTCTGATCCCATTTAAAACGCCGGTGTTCGCGCGCCCCGGCTAACCGTTCTCGCTGGAGGTAACCGTTCCGGGTAAATTACGATTCGTTAGAGGAAAGTTGTTCCGCGCGATGGATGTATAATTAAGGCAACCGTACATCAACAGCGAGTTGTGTGTGCACGCGCCAGGCGCTGCCACACTAACACCGATACGTTCGCGCTAGAAAAGAGTTTCGTTGCGATGCACACAGGCCGCTTCCTCCCCCGGGGGCAGCGGGTTACGTAACACCGCGAAGCGGAAAAGTGCACGCGTTTTTGAAAGTCGTTGAAATCAGGGGCGGGGGCGGTGAAGGGGGGACGGGGTATAGAGAAAGGAGATCTCTTGCATAATTAACCGGGTAGATGAGTTAATGGTCGCTGGCATGGTTCCGTTGTTGCTTTGAGATTGGTTTTATACGGTTTACACGGTTGTGCGCTATTCTTGTCCAGAGCAGAGGTTCCCAAACTTTTCAAAGACAAAAGTTCGCTTTGAAAAGTGGTCATTCTTTTCGCGATCCCCTCGTGTTTCGAAAAATGAACGCGAGGAGTGGTTCAAAATTAATTGGACATAAATTTGGGAGCTGGAAAAAGATAGAGGGAATTTTTGTACGAGTTTTATTCGAATCGAATATGAATTGTTCGTTCGTCGACTTTCGACGAGTATAACTCTCTGAATAGATACGTAAACTATCGTCACGTTTTGATACCTATCTCGTATTAAATGAGCTCGTCATCCATCAAGTGGATCGGTTGTTCCACGCTTTGGGAATCTCTGCTGCAATGTGCGTTTCTTGCCGCGTCTCTACACTGTGAATAGGAAATTCAACGCGAGCCTGTGTACGCTTGATTATAGATCTCTCTGTGCAGAGTAGGTTGGCATGGATGGTATTTTAGTGTCAGTCTTGTGGAAATTATATACGCGCGGCCGCGGTGTATAGAAGCGCAGGTGCGCGACAGAGTTTGCAACCCGGCGGGAAAAGAGGACACATGCTCGTCGAGAAAAATATGGCTATCGATAAGCGGTACCGGAAACGATGATTCACTCCGAGCGGAAACGCCAGCGAAGATCGTTCATCGGTGAGCAACGCGAAACGTGCGTGTGCGCACCGTGTACCACGAGAGTGGCCAGATTAGGTACAAAGGCTCGACCCGCGTTGGGAGTAGGAATTGTTCCCTGAGAAGCGCGGATCGTTGAAACGGAAAGTGAGATAATGCGATTTCGCACGCCGGACAGATATGAATAGCGAGAGCCTGTTGGCCGTTCGCGGTTTTCACGAGCAAAACGGCCGAGCTACGAAAACTGCTTAAGAGAAGGGACTCTCGGAACGCTTTCCGTTGATTATAGGATCCGTTGAAAGCATATTCAATTTTAAGCCGGATTTATATCCCTCGAAGAGTGATTGCGTCGCCGCGAGGTATACGGAATAAATCTGTTCGGAGCGGATTCGAGGCGAAAATCAATTAGATGCGGCGTATTCGTGCAGTTTCGCGGGAATAAAGAACACGATAATTCTTTCCATTGTCTCGCAGAAATTAAAGTCGTTCCACGTTCCACGATTTACATCCTGTGCGTGACATGTGCGTTTTATTGGACAGCCGCGACTTGTAATATGATTCATCGACGGAAAATTGGGTCATCGAGTGCATTAACAAGCAGGTCAGGCTAGTTTCAGCGAATGTCGCGGTGGCATGCATTTACCTGGCCAGCGATCGCCAGCTGATAACATCCATGCACCTGGCAGGTGCGCCACCTGTTATTCAGGTTGTCCGAGGTGTTTCTGTAGGACAGTCTGCCGCGAGATGGCGGAACTTTCCCGTGATTAATTTTCTTTATTTATACCGAGAATCTCGTCCCGTTGCCCGGCCCTCCTTTTCCTTTTTCCTTTCTCAGCACCACAGTCCGCCGGCCCGTTTCGACGAAACTTGTTAACGAACTTCGGCCGCTCCTAAAGGGCAGATGTTACCCGATCTCAGAACGAAGTTAGTTACTTGTACTCTCTCCGCTTTAAAGCACGGTATTCCACAATGCTTGTTCGCGTTCCTCGATATTACGGCCACGCGACTTGCATATTGCATCGGTTGAATCGTAATTGGTCGTGCTAATGCAGCGTTCTCGAAGATTCTCGCGAAGGTTTTCTCGCCTCGCACAGGTACGAGGAGAGGTGGAAAAACGATTAAAAATATTGAGATCAAGCTACGCCCGGATAATGGACCCCGTAATTCGTATTTGAATATAGAACAGAAATTTGGCGGCGCCATCCAAACTTTCGAGCTGTAGTTTATATTCCATTAGCAGTCGCGAAGCCTAATAGTTATGCTAATATAACATTCTGAAGGATTTCCCGGTTCTCATCTCCATCATTCCAACTATTTTTTCTCCACGCTCTTTCGACCAGTTCCTCGGTCAACGCCTATATCGATACCGCGCATCGTCGACGGAACGACGAACAGAAAGAGGCGAGCGTTCGAAAGCATGACCGATTTACATCCAATTTCTTTGCGTTCTCCGCCGTCAATAACGATGATTCGGTTACGTAAACCGAGATCCGACCGCGAAAAAAGAGAGGAACTCAGTGCGGCGCCATTAGCATCTAGATAGGACGCTTTCAATTAACTGGCGCAACCCAATAAGCCTTCGACGGGGAAAAAGAAGGACGTCCGCGTCCCCGTTTCTCCCCCACCCTTTAACCCTTTCGCGCGACCGCGAAATGCCACCGGCTCTTTCGTAACTTTCGAGCTGAATGCCGCCGACTCCCGGAGCGGAGCGTTTACCGATGTTATCCTGAATGAGAGGAGCCGAAGAAGAGGCCAACGGTGTGCTGCAGCGCGCGCATACCTTGGTGCCGCGAGGAGGAGAGGGCCGGAGGGGCGGTTCATGGAACCGACTAGCAGAGACACAGTGAATATTAATAAGCGTGTGTGCACGAAGAAGCCTCTGCCGGTCGGCAGATTTTATCGGCCCCGTCTCGGCTTCCCAGCTTCCGTTTCTTCTTCCATGCCGGGCTATTACGGCTGGCTGCTCGTTTACACGTCCCCGAGGTCCTCGTATTCCGTTTCGTGCGGCCGGTAAACCCGCTCGTTCGGACCTCGAAGGAAGTACACCCACTTGGTCGGATTCTCTTTCTGCATGCTGCTTGGCTCCCTTCCCCTCCCCCACCCCCAAACAACTTCTTTCAACGGTCGACCGGCGTCTAATTCTTTGTGCTGCGAAACGTGGGAGCTGCTCGTCGTTTCTCTCTGCAAACGCTTGCAAATACTCGGAGCTTGGCTTTGAGATTAGCTCCTCTGTCGTTTCTCCGTGGAGCTAGATGATAATTAGAATGTGCTTTCGTTTCTCTGTTTTTGGTGCGTAACGCGCGTACGGAAAGACGTCCGGACGGTCGCTCTTTTGATCAATTTTTCAGCAATTTCGACGAACCGAATTCTCTGCTCGCATTCACGGCTTCGCTTGATTAACCACCCTTTGGTGGTATCAAGAGGGATGATCATCTTCGGTGGACAGAACGGGTGAATGGGTAATTCCTGCGCGGTTTTTAAAGAGCCGCAGACTCGGCTCGCAAAGGTGCCCGGTTGAAAAGGAAAGCGTGGCGATAAAGGGGGCGGGAAAGGGGAAGAAACCGGAAAGGGGGATAGAAAAAAGTACAGGGAAAGACCTGAACGACCTAAAAGTCCGGGGATCCCTTTCGGAGAACGAAGGCATTCTCGCCCCGATTCGGGGTGCAATTAATCATTTTCTGCGGAAACGCAGACCCCGGTAACCGAAGTTTCTCGATATCCTGAAAGCTTCTCCCTGACTTCGACTTCGGAGGAAAAGTTTTTGCGTCCGTCCCTGCTCTGCCCCTCGCCTTTTATGCCGTCGGATAGAACCTAATCTGCTCTTGTCGAGATATCACCGGCGAAGTCACCGTTAATTCTGTTTTCTATCGTCGAGCCTTGGCAGGTGTAATTATTGGAACATCTCGGCCCGATTATTCGCGTCGATCAGAGACGGGCGCTCGTGCGCGGGCGTGCTCGCGTGCACGGATGATAAAAGCGAATAATTGAATGGAATCGAGCCGGGCACGATAAAATTTTTCCAATATATCCCGGCTTTTATCTATTTAGGAAACTTTTCGATCTCATAAAACGTCCTCCATGGAAATGTAATTATTACCTTTGATTCGATCGTTCAACTTTTAATTCGCTTTGCGAGATTACCAGTGGCACGAGATTTTCGTATGCCGGCTGTGCACAGCGATGGAATAGCGGCGCGAAAGTAAATTGGAATTGTAGGGTACCTTTTATTCATTTTTTTTTTTTTTTTAATATCAACCATCCATTCCTCGTATACGGTATACGATCGATGGTTGTTTAACGCTTCCCATGATCGCGATAATTATAATAATTCTAACACCGTGTACCGTTGGAATATTAAACCGTTATAACGATGATTCGATAAACCATTATCGAATCCGTTGAAGCATTCAAAGCTCGTGGAACATCGACGGGAATTCATGGATTCGTAATTCGGATTAAAGCTGGAGGGTAACGTTTTCAACGGTTCCCTCTTGGATAAATAAATCGTTTCATATTTTATTTTTAATTTCTGTCGAGAACCTGTCGATTGAAACCGCTGCACTTGTACGAATTTTCCAAAATGATTTCCTCAGAAACGTAGCGATCCGCGAACAAGCGTTTAATTTTACATTTCCAATTTATTTTTCGCCAACCAGACTCGAGCCACGCGATGTTTCACCACATTGCGTATGTTGAAGTGAAACTTTAACGTCGCGCGTACGTTAAACAAGCACGGAACGTATCCTTCCTAGATCGAATTCCGTCTTTTCCAATCGGTAATCGGTGATCGTTTTCTTTCTGTTACAGGTATGTTTAACGTGAAACCACTCAGAAACGAGCATCGGGTCGACGCGAGCGTTGAAAACGTTGGCGAACGTCTCACGGTAAGATCTTGAAGAGCGCAATCTCCCCTTGATATATACGCGGAAAGTCTATATACATTCGCGGAAGCAGCCAGGCCGTGCAGCTTGAACTCTTAAAATGGTTTCCGGCCGTTTAAAGTTTAAACACTTCGTAAGTTCTTTCTTCCCCTCTGTCTCCTCTTCATAATTCATGTGACGCTTCGAAACTCGCCGGCGAACGCGGCCTATCCCGTCACTTCTCGCGAACGCGCCATCTTTCTTAGTTTCTTTATCTCTCGTTCGTTCGTTCAAGAGAACTCGAGAATATCAAAGGATTAATTGCACTTTTCATATTATTCTCGCGCTTCGCTTCCGTCTTTCGTTTGTTCCCCGTGTTTCACGGATGAGCGTCGAAGGAGACGGAGTTTTATCGCGGTCGCGATGGATATGGATTAGGAAATTGTAAAATAAATGCGAAGGTCGAAGTAGCTGCGAAACGCTCCCTTAGGTTATAGATTAAAGCGACCTTAATGCTTAACACTCCTACTTTTAAGCGTGAATATCGATTGACAACTCCAACTTATTCTGGTCATACTTTGACTTGCAAGTTTTTAACTGTTAGATTTTAAATGCTACAATCACGTGTAAATAATAATATTAAAGTCATTCAAAACAATTTTTATTCATTTCAGAAGTAATATAATTTTGATTACAATATTTATATTATTAATTATATTGGTGGTGCTTGAGAGGCATACTTGGAGTCATAAGGATTAACGCTTAGTCAAGCGAATGGGGAGATCTCACATTTTTTCTTCAATAAAGTGCTGCCATTGATTCTATTTACTTTTGTTATTAGTTAGCCTTGAACTAGTACTGTTCACAGCTCGTCAAATGCATTTTCTGCTTTTCCAAAGTACAATTTTTAATCAATTCAACACTAGCTCAAGACCAACTGATGATAAAAGTAAACAGAATCAATGACAGCGTTTTGTTAAGAAAAAAAATATGGGAGATCTTTTCATTCCGTTGGCTAAGCGTTAAGTGAACGTCTTGGTGATTATCGTGAGACATTAATAGTGTTCGTTGTTTTAAAAGCTTCGGTGGTAGACGTTAACAGCGATGAAGCTTGAAGGTGCGAATCCGAATGAATTTGGACTGCTAAAAATTAATTGCAAGTAGTTGACCAAGTTTATAAAGTTTATAAAAAAAATGCGTGCGTGCATGCGGGGCCCCACGCACACGTTGTGACCAAATGTGCTGGGATGCTTCGAATCGTCTGCTTAAATTACGATAAATTATCAATTCCTTTTTGCAACGAGGCCAACACACCCGACACTCATCGAGTCCCGATTTGATCGCCATAAATCATTCCCTTTTTTCGCATTCTCGAGCGGCACTTTTACCACAGTGCGTTCCTTTGTGCCATCGAGTGCACTCTGCGATGTAGACGCGCACGAAAGCGCATAAGAAGCTGTCTTCTTAATTAAATGTCAGATCGAAAAACCTTTGGAATTACAGATTACAACTAAGTTAGCGTGGCAGAAGGTGACGGAAGGAATATTTTTTTAATTTCAATCCTGGGTTACTTTTATAGCAAATTCTGCAGCGATTCTATGTTTCAGTACGATTACTTATATTTTAGATTTGTCCCTATGTTGTACATCTTGTACAAATAATTCAAATAAAACGAGGTCCACACAAAAATATTATATCTCTGCAACATCCAAAATTTACGTACCTATCACATAAAAAGTATTCCTCCTTCGTTATTTTCTACTATTCCCCCTTCAATATTTAAATACTTAATACAACGGAAAGGTTGAAATTGTCACCATACTATAGCCGATCACGAGTAATTGAGCGTCTCTGCAAAAGGAAGTTTCGTTCGTGGATAGACACAGTATAGCTAGGTTGAATTGTAAATTCTACCAGGGAACGAGCAGGTGCATATCGCAGCTGCGATGTACAGGGATATACGAAATTTCTTCTTCGAGGACGACAACACGCATTAATCGTCGCCACGTCAGTCTAGTGACTTCCATAATCTAGAGGCGAGGGATGTCGCCGTCGGAGGTTCCTAACGAGGGAACAACTTTAAAGCTTGATATTAATAGGGGATTACGGGGCGGGTACTCAATTTCCGGCAAGCCGTGTCGTTCCCGAAAACTTTCAGCCGCGGCCTGAATATTAATGAAAGCTCGTATTGATAAGGTTTCTTAAAACTACGATCTGGCTCCGGCATGTCTGCCCGTTTAATTGAATTTAATTAACCTCCCCTCCACGCTTCTTTTCCTGACCGCCTGTTTCCGGCTGCTTTGACGCGCCGCCGATAAATTATTACCCGTTGTTTGCGCGCCACTGGTTACGAGGCTTCCTCGTTAATTAACGGGCAATAATGCTCGATGAGTAATTTGTATATTTACGTTTCGGTGGCAGGGAGTTACGTTCGTTGGTCAATTTTGTGGTTGACGTTCATTTTGCACGACAATGCGCGGATTCGGTGGTCGCTGATTTCGTGCAGCAAAGTGGTAAAATAAATATCGGTATGTCGTGGGGAATCATTATGTTTGCGTGTTAAATGCGACGCAGATAGAATTGTTATTAATTAGATTATTAGAATAAAATGTATTGACTACGGAAAGTGTCTTCTATGCATTTATTGTCGCACATATTTATGAATTAATAAGGAACTGGTATGTTAAACTTTTTAGGGTCAGACGGTATTTTTCTGTAACCGAGTGCGTTTGTACGGTAGAGAATTAGAGATTAGGGATAACGAAATTTTCGAATAACAGAACGATCGCTTTCTTTTACGTTAAACTTCATTTTCTCGAACAGAAATCAATAAAATTGATTTATCTTTTTGTCACCTAAGCTTCTTAACGAAAATAGCCGTGTAAATGTTTATTCGAATATTCGGTTATTAGGGTGCGACAGTTAGTAGCGTTCAGCCCTACTACACAACAATTCAAAGGATCAGACGAAAAGAATATTTTCGAGTTTCGGTATCCTCGCGTCACAATGGCGGCATAGGGTGATTCAACGATTTCTCGGGCCATTGAACGCGACCCATTGTTTCGCCTGACAAACAATCAGGTTCTGACAGACAATTACGAAAAGTTCCAATCGTAATCTGTCGTCGCTGCGAATCGACGAAGGAAACGCGTTGATTCGTTAGCGCACGCATTGTCTTTCTGGACAAACATGGTTACCGAAACACTTGACACAGTCGTTGGTGGCTAGATGCACGCTCGATCACCTGTGGAATCGTTAAATCGATCGGTTCACACGGCGCTATCGTGGTCACAGTCAAACGGAACAGATTGACAACGAACGGAGATTGTTTGACGAGCACAGTCGATTAGATTGGAGTCGGTGCATTCTGCTTCGCGCTCGATGCGTCGATGCCTCGCCCGAAAATGCATTCAACCGTCGTTAAGGCAGACCTACGCACGTTTGATTCAGCCAATTCGAGTTCGGCCTTCCAGCCTTTCGAATGCACGGCGACTGCCCCGGATCGAGAGTTGCATACGTATACGCATCGCCAATTAGCCTTGGACTCGCGGGATGCTTGCCGACTGTTAATTATCTTACAGATCTATCGTATTGGCGATTATAACCGTTCATAAAATGCCATTTGTTTGGCGTCTCGTCTGACCGCGCATGAATTTATGGAAAATTTAAGCGAGCGAAGGAATCCAATATGCTAATATGGTATTCGGTTGTACGTTCTTCCTCGTCTTTTCCAGCAGCTATTGCAACGAGTAATTATTATTGGCAGGATTGTTTGATAACCAAACGCGGCGAGATTATATCGCGAATTAAAATTAGATTATAATTAATCCAACTAAACCATTAACGTATTTATCGCGAACCTCGCGGCATTGCTGCGTGCTCAATTAATTTGAAAATGAAGCTTAATTAAGCCGTAGTTTAAATCTTGCCGTTTCTAGCGCAGAGAAACTCGAAACGATACCCACTCTCGATAGCCAATGCCCAGTAGTAGTCCAGCTAGCGCGCGATATTAGCGTAGTTATCGAACTTCGCGATTAGTTGGGACGCCCGGTGGGCGAAGTTAGCCGGAATTTCGAAACTTGTACTTTGTCAACGGCTAACGATGATTTGTGCCAAGTATTCTCGGATGACTGGAGGGACATACGGACCCTCTAACTGATTGGAAGTGCATTCACGTGGCTAAGGTCGACAGGATTAGTCTGACAGAGCCTTGATGAATCGCACTGTTACGTATGCTCCGTTTGCTTCTCTCCCTGGCTCTCCCTTCCCCCTTCACCTCTCACCCTCTCTTTCTCTTCGGTTGTCCGCGTTCCCGTCCATCCCTCGATCTCCAAATAATCCTTCTCTTTCTCTCCCTCTCTCTCCATTCAGAGCCAAGGGGCCTGCGAAACGTCGCGTCGCCTCACCTTCCTCCTTTGTGACCTGACAATTTTTGTATTTCGCTCACGTAATGGCATAACGGATCTTCTTTGTCGTGAACATCGAACGAACGACCTTCCCTTTCGCGTCGAACCGGCGAACAGAACGCGTACCGCCGTTGCTCACCTCGAGTTAATACGCTCGGACAAAATTGTTCACGCTACCGTCGTGGCTATTAATATCGTCAAACCGTGGCGGTGTATTGGTACGTTCATGCAAGAATTGTTCTCCGGTAAACAACCGATGATTCATACAAGGATCGTCGTGAAGTTCCACGACGCGGAGAGAGGAGAACCCGCTCTCATTTTTCACTCGACTGCCCCGTGAAACGATGCGAAAACGTTGATCCCGACGATAGCGACCCATCGCGGAGCGCAGCGGCTTGCACGTTACTCGAAAGGATCCCATCCTGTCAGCTGTGCACGTCTACCAAGAGTCATCATCGGCTGTTCCATTATAAATTGCTTCGTTCGATCCCCCCCGGTCTCGGACGAGCGACTTCTGCGGTTTCGATCGACGATTAAGATGCATACAGCAGCGGGCAAAAGTTTAAGACGAGAGGACGATGTGGAACATAGTTTGATGGTCTGCAAATAATTGCCTGTACGTTCATTTTTATTGTTATTACGGTGGATAAATTTTGTTTATCATGCTATTCCTTATAAATCTGTTTATTTAACACGTTCACGTTGGCGCTGATCTTACTGTTTCTCGCCACGGGGCGGCGATCGTGTTCAAACGTTCTAAGCTTCTATTTTGATATGTTGACCCTGTATTTTGACAGTGGTGCAAGTCTATTAAAATAAAAGATGTTGGAGACTCGAGCGTGTACCACCGTTGATAAATGCCTGCGTGAACCTGTCAATTTCGTTGACTCTTTGGTCTTAAACTTTCGTTTGCTACTGTACATCATATTGCGCGCTCGATTCGTTATCGAAGAGGGATCCGTTATCAGATCCAATGATATCGCATACCGATTCGCGTTATCGCGAGTCCACCAGCCGGACCCTCGATCGAGCCTCGATTCGCGGCGATGGTCCGCGAGTCTGAAACCGTTTTACCGGCGTTCCTCGCCGGGGCGAGGCAGCCCGACGAAAAAGAAGAACGTTACGAATATAGCGTATTTAAATGATGGGAAAGTGCGGTTTAGCGGGTGGTTCAAGCACCTAGGTACGTAGCAGGGCCATCAATCACCACGTCCAGCCCGTCCGTTCTTTATTCCCTAGACAAATGAGATTCATTATGACTCCTCGTACGCGTCACTCGGACGCGAAAAAAGATGCGGCACCGGCATTTTATTTATTAACGCCGCGGGCTATGCGCCGCGGACAGATAATATGCAATTTTTATCGGGCTACCATTTTCGTCGCTCTTATCCGCCGGTCATTTCGCCATTAGCGCTCTCCCCGTGTCGATTACCCACGGTTTCTCCCCGTGGAAAATGCGGTCCCTTGTAATTTCGCGTATCCGACAGCCGACTCGTTGCGTTTTTACCCTTTTTCCTTTTTTTCGCATTTTTTCGTTCACCAACCGTTCGACTCCGTTGTCCTCGTTGACGGATAACCGTTCGATTTTTACCCGACGCCCATGTGCTGCCCGCAAAATCTCATCGCTTGGTTTTTAAATGGTGGAAACCGCGCGCGCGCGTGTGAAACTCGATTAATTAAGATGGAAATAGAGGAGGAGGAGGACTGGGCGAAAAAGGGGTAAGGCGAGAGCTGTGAACTTAAGCGGCGCACCTCGGGACAATTAGGAACTTTCGTTTTAAAACTTGACGCATGACGAATTAATCGGATTTCGTTCATTACCGCGTTCTTAGCGGCGATCGCCTCGAGTTTTTAACCGTGGAAAAGTTCCGGGAACGTCGTCAACGCCGCCTGTTCGTTTGCAACGGTGTTGCTTCGTCTCTTTTCAAAATCAGGGCTTGGCCCACTGATCAGGTTCGTGGTTTCTCTAGCGAAGGCAACAGCTTTGGAATGGAAAATTTCTTGAGAACACATTTTGATTCATTTTGAACGATGTGTCTTACACTTTGGTAAGATTCGTGTTATCGGTATATTGGAACACAATATTTGGGATTAGTGAATTTTAGTGGTTCAACTTTAGGATAACTTTGTTTTAAGATGCTTAAAATGGTGACAAATGAGTGGTAATATCGTAATAACTGCGCAACTGTTTGAAAGGAATTCAAAGTTGAGAAACGATTGTTAGAACATCGTCGTTCTCGTTTGAAACTCTGAAAGGCTCCTTCGAACGAAGTCAAATAACAATTTCGATACCGTTGATAGGTTTAATTTCAACGAGTTTCTAAAGCTGTTGAAAAGTATTCACGGTGTTTCAACGGACTCCATTCGACCGGAAACGCCGTTGAGGTTCCACCTGCCGAAATTGTCATCGAAAATCGGCTACGGGAATCTGTCTACGGAGGGTAGGGGGAGAGAGGCAGGGGCCTGGCGTCGAAAGGAATAAGAATTCCAGCGTGGCCGGGGGAGCGAAATTGAAATGCGGCGGGAACGCGAACGACTTGACAGCCGCGATCGGGAGAAACTCTCCGAGATCTGGAAATGGCTGAAATATCGACACATCCGGCGCAGGCTGCACTTATATTTACCTGCCGCGTTACCCCCTACCCTAGGTACCCGTTTTCTTTACGACCGCCCTGCAGCCTGAATTTTTTACGCCCCAGCTATTTACATGTCCGGGGGGCCACCGCTGCACGGTACTACGTTTGATTGGCAAGAAATAACTTACTCGACGCACGTGGGCGCGTGGTTCCTCGTTCGAGTCGCCCGTTCGAAGACATTTCGTGTTCGGGGATTACCGATCGCGTGAGCACAAATTACAATTTCATACATCGTTCGAACGACGGCGCTACGGGGTGCCGAGTAGAATTAACCCATTTGCATCCAAGCGTGGAATAATCCGTGAGCCCGCGTTTATCACGGATCGCGGAATAATTCGCGAGCTGTGACATTTTTTCGTTACCAGTCGCTAAATATTTTTCATCTGCCACAAATCATAATTTTTCTTTCTTTTTTTTTTTTTTTGTAAAATGTGTAAAACGCGATGTTCGCATTTTCCTCAAAGGGTAAAAAATGATACATGTAAATTTTAGTATACTACTTAACTAAACTAAATGAAGTTTACTAGGCGATTACGTTTACTTACTTTACTATAGGTGAATGTTGGTAAATATTCTGAATTTTTTAATTTTCGAAGTTAGTATCATTAGACGACTAACAGCCATCTCTCGAATGCAAATGGTTAAATAAACTCCATGAACAATTCGGAAGTCATGTACTGCACTTACAAGGCGCCTTAAACAGAGTCATCATGCAAATGGGTTAAATATTGCTGCGAGTAGCTTGCCTATCAAAAATGCAAACATTCGATTATACCCGGTTCACGCGACATCGAACCGCTTTCCTTTATTTCAATCGTTCAACAGAATTTCCATTTTCCCTGCTAAGGGACGATGGGAACGTGCATTAATATTCTATGGCTCGCGGTATCTGCTGTACAACGTTAAGTTCTCCACAGTGGGCTCATAAAATAGTTAGGTATCAAGCCTGTCCGTTTAAACCGATATTTTTTTCCGTTGGTCAACGGATTCCCGCCTCGGTACTCGGGGCGTGAAAGTCAGCTGGTGGTCGTGGCACATCTTCTTTTATATCCTGTCCCGGCGAGAACTTTCTGCAGCGGGAACGGCGGGGGACAGGGACGCGGCACGGCTATTTTCCGCGAAAATTGTACCGCCTAACCTTGTACATGCATATTTCATTCGGAAGGGCCGTAAGCCGCAGGCCAAGGGAGACGTTCCTTCGGTGACACAGCCCGGACCGGGCTAAGGTGGACGAACTTGCTTGAACTTTGTCCGAGTTAGCCCTCGAGGAGGCTCTCCGTTCAACCTCCTTGCTCGTGTCTTCTCCTCGCAATTTAGGAACCATCCGTAAGACCTTTTTACGGTATTCCAACCTTTTGCGAACTTCTGCACGCGTGGCTCTTTCTCGTTGTTCGGCACGTCTCATAGTACCGTGAATCTTTAAAGGCTTATTTGTTCAAGCTTTTTACAGTGGTGGGTAAGTCTTTATATCGAATTATAAATATAAATCTATACAGATCGATTTCGAAATACTTCAGAGCTAGATTTAGAATATAGGAAAAAGGAGTTTGTAAAAAGGCCTAATGTAATTCTGTTTAAAAGATTCCTGTAATATTATACAATGCATTAGGTTGTTCAAGAATGGCAAGGGAGATCTATTTAGTTGAGAACTTTATAATCGTGACGTTGTTGTATAATTTCAATTTCGTTGTCAACACTTAAGCTGCTGACTTGGTATCGCTTGATTTTCGAGTCGTGTGTTCGATTTATTCCTAAACACGAGACCCTCCTCCGCAATAAAAAGATCTTTACGGTCTCGTGAATTTCGTTCCTCGTCTCGGTTCGTTTCGACGCGGTTCTCAGAAAAATCATTAAAATTCATACTCTCTCGTCTGGTCGCTGCTCGGTTTCTCTGCCTCGTCGTTTAACGGCGAGCTCTCTTCTGTTATTCAGCTTGAACGCATCGACGGGCGTTCGCGGTGGTCGAAGTTCGTCGCCGAGACGCGATAAACGCGTTTCACGAACGTTTGAATTCGGCGTCGAACGGAAACTCGGTCGAAAATGAGATTACGCCGAGTTAGCGGGATGAATCGAGCGCTCGACCAGGCGCAATGTTTAACTTTTAAAGTCGTTTGCGATTGGCAAACATGCCGTTGCCCAGCCGTGCATGTCCCGTTATAGTTTCACCGTGGCCGGCCAGGGAGTTACCTTAGTCGACAGACAGAGAGAGCTTTTGTGTGTGTGTGTGTGTGTGTGTGTGTCTTGCGTTGGTCGCCACGCATGACCAGCATAACGTTCTGCACTCGATGCAGAAGTACGCGAGTTGAATCGGGTCAAGTTTCTTTGGTGTCTGCCGAACGCCGCATAAATCATTTAGCGTCCAGTCCTAGAGACGCTGGAGTCCGTGATAAAACTACGAATTTGGAATTTCTTTGATTTCTCGGTTATAAGACGGAAGTCGCGGTTTGGAAGCAGTTTCTTGGACTGTTCTGAAAGCGGTCGCTTATGAATATGGATAGGCGAATAGAATAACTGAGTAAGGTACCAAATTTATTCGATCATCTGCTCAAGATTTTATCTACTCGAGCTTCGTTCTTCAATTATTTTAAACAAAAAAGAAAGGGAAAGAAGGATGTATGGAACACGATAATTCTTACCCGTTCTATCCCCCTCGAGAGTTTAAAAATCGAACGACATATTTCCAACCGACTGATCCACGAATCTCGAAAAATGAAGCAGCTCCCGGTTAAATTGAAAATTCGCGGCAGAAAGGGAGCGTCTGCAAAGGATCCGTTGACGCAACGGGAACAGCGATCGGCTCGTGTCTCGTTGCACGAGACGTCGTTGTCGTCGTCGTCGTCGTATCGCTCCGGGGTTCGACCTCGAAACTATGCTGAACATTTCTTTTCCTCTCCCTCGAAGAACAAAGCGGCGCGAGCACCTAAGGATCCGCTCGGGGGCCTGTCGCGTTACACGCGAAAACGAGATAAGATCCTGTGCGTAGCTTGTCTTTTGTGAGTCGGCGAACGTGTCGAGCAGAAGGCTGCATCGAGGTTGAGGGTGGCGGTGTTCGCTCGACGAGGATCGAAGAGGAGGCGAACTCGTCGACGTAGGTGCTCGAGACGAGTATTGTTCGCGCCTCGACGGATCCTTGCCGAAGGACACTAAGGGAAGATGGTGAGACGAAGGGACAAGGGGGTGAAAATTTCGCTGGCTCTCGTTCGCGCTTCGAGCCGCGGGACAAAAAAGGATTTGTCTTCCTTAGTTAATAATGAGTTTCATTCAGCGGACGAAACCGAGCACGGACTGCGATGTGGCTGTCGCGGTGCAAGCACTGCATTTTTCAACTTCGCCTACGAGAGACAATAGTCCACGCAAGAAGAGATAATTGCACGGCAGGCGCTTCTCTCTTTCTCTCTCTCTCACCCCCTCTTTCACCCTCATCCTCTCGCTCTTTCTCTCTTTCACCCTCACCCCTCTCTCTCTTTCTCTTTTTCTCTCTGTCTGTCTGTCTGTCTCTCTTTCTCTCTATCTCTTCGTTCTTCCTTCTTTTTTCTTCTTCGACGGAGTCCGTCGAGAAGGAAAAGACCCGGTTAAATTAATCATCTGCTGCGCAAGCAAGGATTCCGTGGTCGCGGCCTCGTCCGTTCGCCATTTACCGCATGACTTTCCGCTAAAGGGAGGATTAATTTTGTAGATTTCATAATTTTAAACAATGCGGTGTACGTTCCTTTTGTGTCGCGCGGTTACCCGGGGCCTTTCATTATCTCTCGGCCTTCGGAACGTTGGGTCGTACAATAGGAGTGACACGGGGTTGTAGGATTTTCCGTCCTTTTTTCCCCCGAGCTTGAGATTCTGGCGACAGTAAGCGTGATATTTCTGTTTTAAACGGGTACAATAGAGCTGGCGTAAAAAATAAGGAGAAAAGGGAACGCAGATTTGTTGTGGGTGTATTACTGATAATTGGATCGCAAAATATTTCTGCTAGTTATAACTTTTCGAAACATGTAAAACGGTTCGCCGACATACGTACAGATCATAACTGATCTGTACGGAGATTCATTTCGTAATCCACTTCCCACAAGAATTCATGTTTGTGAAAGTATTCGCAGCCTATCGATAACTGTGACCCAAATAACCCAGTACCGTCGTAATCGAAAAAATCAACAACAATAGCAGTAGACGGCTTCGCTAACTGGCAATACAAACGACGTAAACAATTAATGCCTTTCGAAAACCGTCCGCGAACCCAGCTAACAATCGCATTCCACGGGATTCGCGTTGATTAAGTCGGTCGGCCCCGCGAATTCCGCGCTTAACGCGCCAGTCGGACGTGAAAAAGCTTTTTGCTTGGGAAACGTGCTCATCGCTGGTCCACGCGATTCGACGTGACACCGCTTTCCAGACCGTGGCGGCGAACTATGATTAACGGTTCATTAAGGCGTCCCCGGGGTCTCGGCTCGAGCTGCTAATTAACTCGACGAGATGTCAACGTTCTTGCTCGACTGGCGGATAAAAAAAAAAGCGCAATCCGGTGTATAACGGTGCAGAGGAAACTGGCGTAGATTCGTGGAAACGCGGTCCTGAAAGTTTACGACTCAATTTTCGTCGGAATTTATTGTCGCTGTTCCAGCCGCGAAGAAACCATAACGAGGCGGCGTTTTATGGATGCTGAAATTGACCCTAGAGAGCGGCTAAATTCCCGCGAAACAAGCATACGGAAACATATTGCGCTGCGTTCTGTCGTCGCCTCTTTCTTCGTACCCACCGTGTGCTCCGTTCGCGCTTTCTTTGTCAAAGATTTATGCTAGACTTTATAGCGTGTTCACGTGGATCACGCGACCGACTCATGCGCTCGTTCGCGGTAATATTCATCGCCGATGGTCTGTGTTCGAACAGTCATCGTCATCGCGAGATGAAATTGTCGGAGTTCCCCGCGTGAAATCTGGCTGACTTTCTAAATAATGTGACCGGCTTGAAAGAAACTCGATACGCGGGACGAGGGATGGATCTTTTAGCTGCGTTAAATTCGTACGCGTGTACTTTTATCGTTGATTTAACCCTTTCGCTTCGAGCGTCGCATATGTGTGGCATCCAAATGTACTTATCGTGTATTTTAATAATTTTTGTATGTCTTTTCATATTAAAAATGTATATATACCTGTTAGATTAGAGCAACGATCGTTTTATTCAGCACAATTGTTATTTAAGACTTGGAAAAACGAATATACAGAAACCACGCGACTGAACTGCCGTAGCGAAAGGGTTGATATTGTGTTTCAAGCGATCGCAACGAGTATGGGGATCGTGTCGCGTCGGAAGAAATTGTTGCGACCCTTTAATGGGTTCGCGTGATAGAGGTTATAAAGAGTCTGGTAATTAGTACACGGAAACTGGGAAGCAGGATCGCGACGAAAGAAAAGTGAAAAGGCAGTGGGAATAAATTATGACTGCAGATGGTAGATACCTGTTAGAAGGTGGAAGTTTTCACGTTCGGATTCTACAATTAATTCCCAATGATTCATCTTGCGAAGCAAGACCTCTGACACGTCGCGTGACTCAGAAGTGACTGTGCGCATATGCAAATATTTTATATATTTCGTTTGGTGTGCAATCAATTTGATTAACGTTCTGAAATTCGCTCGTAAGAAATTCATGAAGTGGGACATTTGGAAGATTCATTAAACGGAGCTGCAAAGAAACGGTATAACGCTCCAGATAGGTAGTAATATGTTAAAACTGCGTGTACCTATCGCGAATAATCATTTTTGTTTTTTAACAAGCATACCAGAATTCCATCGTAGCAGGTTAAATATTGAATTTGCACACAAATCTGTTCCTACGTCGTACTAGGACCTCGCGGAGTGTGTGTGAGAAAAAAAATGGGTTAGGAAAACTTTGTTCGGCACACTCTCTCGCGGTCAGAGAGCGGCGGCTAAAAAATGTCGATGCGGTTTAATCAACGTAAATGCTGCGAGACGCAGACGGAGATACGAAAAAATCGAACCACGTATGATTTCCACGATTTTTCGTGGAACTATCGTGGAACTAAACATTTTCGTGGATTATCATTTTGGTTCGGGAGTCGCACGATTTCCGTGCTTTTTAATCCGCCCCGGAAATGCCTGTTTTATTGGCCATTTTAGGAAAAAGTAGCTCGCCTCGGGGAATAGTTGCGCGATTATGAGGTGTTTTTGCGCCGGATCCGAGCAAAACGTTCCACGGGTCGAGTTTTATAACTCAGCCGCCGAAAGTGGACAACTGCGTCGAACGAACGCTCGTTTCACAGAAGTTTTCAGGGCGGAGGAAACGCTTATTAACGTGATATCGACGAATTCTCGCTCGTGGAACTCGTGTCGCTGGAAAGGGACGGGGTCGATGGAAACGTTAATAAAAGTTTGCGAATCGCGATAATCAAGTGCGTAGCAGAGTTTCGAGTGGTTGGAGAATGTTTGTAAACGAAACAAAAATTCGTCGATCATGCACGAACTACAACGTTAATTCGTTAATTTCTTAAAAATTGAGGAAAGTAACCTTTCGTGATATAATTAACTAATCTCGATCCCAGATGATTGCGTACGTTCACGTACCTAATTTTTCTTAGAAATTTTATTAACATCTTTCAACAATATGCGTCTTACTTAATATTCCCACATATATATGTTTGGAGCGTAGTTTGAGAAGTATAAAATTATTAAACTTTATCTGGCTTTAATAAATTCGTTCCGCGAAAGGTTAAAATACGGGGCTGCGTTTGGAAACGGGATAATACGAAGAAGGAACGAATCGTTGATTGCATAGCGGATTTCTGTGGATCAGCTCGTGGAACGTTTGTAGTCAAGGTCTGTTACCTTCTTCAAACGAAGAATCTCTCGCCGACAAAAGAATAAATAGTCAGCGACGACGTTCCTCCCAGGGATAAAGGTTCACGATCTCGAAGTCTGTCATTTTTCTTCGGTCTTACGGATCTACGGTTTTTAAAGTATCACGCGTTTCGTTCTTCACCGGGCATTTTACATTTCACGTCGCGAACACGACACGTTTCTTCTCTGCTCGTACACCGTGTATCGAACGCGATGGCGTTAATTAGGTGCATGTGCCAGACGGTGAAGTTCTCCGCTCGGTCCGTTGCAAGGCGACACGTAAACGTTTTCTGTGTCACGACAACGTTGATCCCGAGCGTTAAGAGTACCGTGCGAGAGTCTGGCCCAGAGAAGTCCAGAAGTACGGGAATTAAGAGTTACGGTTGCTTGGCCGGGTACACGAGTACGAGTAGCGACACTTGGAAAGTCGTACGAAAGTTTTAATTGAAAGTAACACGCGTGGAATTGTATTCTACTCGACGGATGTGGCCACAGAAATACAATCCATAACGTGGACGTTGACGATCAAGCGATTCTTGAAGTATCAATTAAAAGTGTTAACGTTGCTACTTTTCTTTGTTACAAATTATTATTATACCTAGGCGAAATATCTAATTATTTCTAATATGTAATATGTAATTTCTTTTCTTATTTTTCATGGCAATTTCAAAGTCGATTTGTATTTCTTCATACACAATACTATACCTTATCCTTCTTAGTATATTAGAAAAGAAATACTTCGTATAAGAAATACTTCGAAGTTTTAGTTAAGAATATATTGTTAATCGATATAATTAGGAATCCTCATATTTTTTAGTTACTCGTTTTTTTAATTTACTAATAGACATACCAGACTTCGAGACATATCCTATATTTATTCTTTCTTTTTACGTTAATTTCTTGTTTTAAACGCGGGTACGCGAAATGGCACCTTTCTCTTTGAACATTTCTAAATGACTCAGCCGGAGAGCGTTTCTGATCAGGCAATATTTCAACATTGTAATTCTGCAGCAGAGGCTTTGCGATCATAAACTCCGGAATTACCGACGGTAGAAGCGAAACGGTGCTGGGTCGGTCGTAAGCCGGTCCCGGAAGAAGGGGCGCGGGAGGGGCGCGTAATGACCTTAACAATCGACATGATTCGAGCTCTCTTCCTTGATGACGGTCATCGTTGAACGCTGATAAGCTTCCTCGGTGTTTCGAGTACATACTCAACGTCCCTTCGCTAAAAGCGAAAAGCAGCGAGTAAACCGAAATGCCACACAATTCATTGATTCTCGATGAAATTTATCAATCGTCGACTGATTTAGAGGTTTCTAGTCAAACAACGGGAAATATGAAAATAGATGAATTCAAGATAGAAGGATAAACTCTTTCTCTTATAATTTTTATTAGTGCATTTGCATATCAGATGAATGTTTGTTCGCAATTGTAAATTATTATTTCTTTTTCTAATGTATCTAATGTGAAGTAAGTAAAAATGTGAAATAGATGGTGGGTGAATCGTTTCTCTTATCATCTTTTTGTTAGTTATGCATATTAGGAAAACAGTTATTCGCAAGTGTAAAATTAAATTATCATTCCTTTTTCTCGAGCACCTAATAAAAACTACGGAATGAAATAAAATAATTTGCACTAGAAGTATGACTCGTCATCGTAAAGCAAGTAGTTGAAACGAGAAAAGGTGATGTAGGTATGAGATATAAGGGGGAAATCTGAGAAAATGAACGGTGGCTTATCAGAGTAATAGCCTCCAGTTTGCTCGCGGAATATTACATGATACATCGAGCAAGTTCGAGATGGGGAAATGAATGAAGATAAGTGAGTGGTTGTCGCATATAAACAGTTCTATCTGTATATATGTGCGAATAATTTATGAAGTGGCACGTTTAAATAGTAAATAAATTACTGGCTTGGCTAGCGAATCTACCGTAGTCTTCGTAAAAGAAAGCAGGTGCCCAGGATTAATTACCAGTTACAATTAATTAAGACACTTTCGTACTCATCGTGAATAGAATTTCTATTTTCGTTCGTAGAATTTACCTTAAAATTTCTCTCCAAAATTACATAAGTCAAAAATACCAGCTGCTACTATGAAAAAGTTCGTTGCTACCGAATCACGGTTATCTCTCTTTAAGAGCCGAATGTTCGTTCTTCTCGGTGTTTAAACATCTGCAGCAGTGAACAAAAATTTGTGAGAACGAAGAATTATCACGAACGAAATTTGTGTTTGAAACTAATTAATAATCGGAGCATTTCTTTATTGATAACAAAAGTGATTTCGTACAGAAGTTGTAAACTATGTTTCGCGATGCTTTCTTTCCTGAACTGGTGTCAATTCAAACAATTCAACAATGCAACAGCTACGAATACTTAATAAAACTAAAAGTGTCGCAGCTAATTCGAATCGCTTGAATCGCTGCAGTGTATTATTCGCCAATGACATTGAATACATTAACACTATTCCTACCGACACTTCACGTATACCTATTCCTATCGCGACATTCCCACGTAAGACAGACTACAAATTTTTCTCAGAAACTAAACAATGAAAAAAGAAATGAATATTGAAAAATGTATCATAGGTTTATTTGAGGAAAAGTCTAAAATTTAAAAGTGGTTCGATTACGTTGTATATGTGAAATTCTAATGGAAATTTTAAAAACGGTCATTTGACCGGTCATGGTAGGAATAGTGTTAAATTTCCATTGCCATTCGTTAAATCATCTGCTGTAACACCCGCTGAAAATCCAGCGGCTAGCTATCCCCAACTTCGAAAATCTCGACGCTCAATTCTTACACCAAGAGAGAACTGCGTAACGGATATGGCCGGAGGGCAACCAGGAAGCAGCGGGAACATCGTGTCGTTCCGTCAAAGGCCCCGTAGAACGTCGATGTGCAGTTACCCGTAAGTGCTCCGGTGGAAAAGCAAGAGTTTAAAGAGCAGCTCGATGATGTCGTTCGCAAGAGGAACGTGGACCAAGGGAATCGTTCGGATAGAGGACGAAGAAGAGTTGGAGAGGGAGGAGAGATAGGGGAGAGAAATAGAGGAGATATTTCGTTGCAGAAGAAACGACCGTAGGAACTGGAAGAGAAGCGTCCAGGCAAGACGGATAAATGCGTTTATGAGGGAATACACGGGAAGGAGCGTGGAACAGAGAGAGGTTGCATGGGCGAAGAAGCGAGGAGGAGGAGAAGGGAAGGTTAGGGGAGGCAGCAGAGAAAACGACGTACATTAACAACATGATGGACGGCGGACGCGGTCTGTCTACGGTACCCAACCGACGTCGTAATGCACAGGAGTTGCAGGGGAATTGCCCTAGCCAAAGGGGGGGTCGAGGGGGGCCTGCACGTCTAACCATTCGACGCCCACGCGATGAGTGCAGAATCGCGAGAGACTGCTCTCAGAGACGATACAGCCTGGTGCTGGCTAAGGGAACAAGTCGTCGGGTCGAGCATAGTTCAACTTATTTTCCTTGCGAATCGTGGACGCGTCTCGTGGTGTTTCGTTCACTCTGACCGGTCTGACCGTCGTTGGGATCGTTAGGAAGGTGGTGCTTTGCTTTTAACTGGAAGCGGAACGAATAAATCGGCTCGTTATACGTATACGTGTCGAGCAGCGAATACATTTGTTTGCTTTATTCTCGGGCAAGGAGCACGCTAATCAGCTGTTGTTCGCGAAAGAGAGGACGAACGGGTCGGAAGGAGGGTTAATCGTAACGGAGAAGCAGCCAGACACTTTCGAGCCGGCTTTCTGATTTTAAATTCTCGTTCGAGATCGCGCGACGAATATAACACCTATTTCAAATGCAGATTCAGATTGAATAGCTACGGTAAAGAGTAAATCACCGAGGTGCTTCTCACCAGTTCGCGACCCCACCTCGAGAGGATCTCCGTTTGCCTCGCGAGGTAGGATAAAACGTAAAGATGTCGCGATGAATTGGTGAGTTTAACAGGGATACCGCAAAAAGTAATTCAAGGTCTGGTGGAAAGAAGAGAAGGTGGTAGTTCTGTGCGGGGCTAGTGGTTTCAATGTATAGGGCACGGGTGGAATTTCTTAGGTATCGTAGAACTTCCAGTTCCATCTTCTCCCTCTTCCCCCCCCCCCCGAACCACTATCTTTCTCTCTTTTAATTTCCTCGTAACTGGAAATAAACGTTCCTCGGATAATTAAGTTCGTTCAATTTTTTCCTCGGACTGTCTGCCGGTACCTCTATAAATACGCCGCAATTTTCTTTATAAGGAAACGATTGTACGCCAGCTATCGGACGATTCGGTTCCTTAATGAAATCATAATTCCAGTGGAGCTCTTAGAAAAGGAAACCAGTTAAACCGATTGGGTGTAATACACCGTTAACCGAATCGTTTGTCCCGCGTAGAAATTGATATCGTTAATCAGTTGGCTTCTCTCTTCAAGAGCGTCTACCATGAATCAAAATACGCGCTATCTTCGTTGATGAAGTTTGTTAGTTTCAACGAAACAAGGGCAAAGTCTCGACGAGGACTCATAATCGAGCTTTATTATGAAACCGTAACAGGTTGCTGGTTATTGCGAGCTGGATGTGAAGCAGGGTGAATGCGTCGCGACGCTCGACGTTATTGCAGACTCATCGCGCGTAATCGTCGAAACTGAAACGAGATCTGCCGTCAACTACGAAATGTACGATCGCGAGGGGCATCGATGGATGCCACCGTGTACAGCTCCATCGATATTGCTGTCGAACGAGCGAGTTACGCGTACCTCGCGTATCAGCGTGTGCCGAATCCGTGCTATTCTTCCCCGTGCACTCTGTCTGAGTGGAAAGGTGGGTGAACGGGCGCATAAAGAAACTTCGAGTTACGCGTATCGAACTCGAGCATTTCCGCTTTCAGTTGGTACACGTCGCGATTGTACGAGACAGAGAAACGGAAAAATGCGCGGCCGCGAAATTCTCTATGCTTTCAATTAGAACGCCTTCCTTTCCCTCTCTTCAGGTTCGCTGTAAACAATTCCCTCGGTTGTTTCACAAACTCTTGGATCCTGCCCATTTTCCGAGCCTAACTCCTTTCGTTTCAACTCTGGGATTTCGCTTTCGCCCGGCCAAACTGTACATCCTTCGATCATCCCGTTTGATCAGCCCTCGAATCATCTGGCGTGTTATAAATCCGCGTTCACGCGTCAACGCGTTCCGGCCGCATAAATCGAGCGGCGCTGGCAATCTGTCAGCCCTTCGGAATCGATCGTCGGCCCGGCAAGCGGAATCAATTGTATATCATTTATCGACAGTCACCGTGAAATCGTCCACGACGGTCCCATCCCCCTTGTCCACCACCCTCGCCGTTCGATAACGCGCGTCCTCGCTCGAGGCGACGTCTGTTATCGATTATGCGGGCAAACTTATTAGACAGCGATTAGCTGTTATTCGCATGCAACGCACTGACCCTATTTCTCTCCGGCTGGTGCATAGGGTTAACCGCAAACCCGCAGACCTCGTCATAGTCATCGTCGTAACTGTCGACGGCCTGGCTTGTCCTCGCCCTTCTCCCCTCGCCCCTCTCGCCCACGGATCTATCCGATCTATAAGCGTGCACAGGTGTACGGATATTGCGAGCATTAAATACCGCTTTCGAATATCGAACGTCTCCTTCTTACGTTGTTCGGAGCTGCTCGTGCGACCATCACCAGCTTGAGATTATTCGGTTGGAGGATATTAGTTTGCTGGAAAATGTCTCCCCAATGAATTACTATTACCTATCCATTCGCTAATTTTACTTGTTTCTTTCTCTTACTCGAATATTGTAATTCGCTGTGGTGTTAGTTACAGTAACGGACAAAAGTTTAAGCCAAGAGGATTGTTAGAATAATTATAAGAAAATATATTAATTTTGTGATTGAATAGTGAATTATGTCCACGTTTTTTATTATATCAAAGAATCTTTATTCTATTCTATATTATTACTTATCAGTGTAGATTACATTTTTTTCCCCCAACACGCGCAGTAGCAACACACATCGCCTACTACTTTTCACGTTTTCACACAACTTCTCTCTCTCGACGTATACGCACTCACGCATAATAATGTGAGTTTACTTTGTATTCTAACAAGGACAATGTAGAACACAGTTTTATGATCTGCAAACATTGTCCGTACATTTTTATTATTATTATGGTAAAACACTATTTACTGATTACCACACAATGCAAATGTTGTTTATCATGCTATTCCTTATAAATTAGTTCGTTTAATTTCGTCGACTCTTTGATCTTAAACTTTTGTCCGCTACTGTATCAAACGTAACAGGTGCTGTTTATTTTTCTTTGTCGCATCGTGCTCATCCTTCAGACGTCTGGTAAGATGACTGTTCGTAAACGTCGCTCGAGCGAACAATGTTTTAATATGTTGCGTGGGTACATGACTTGCGAGTAACGTGCGCGAAACAATCTGTTATTTGCATCGCCGATAAACACCGTTGTTATCGGCGATAATTAAAAACGAAGGCATAACGTGTTTTAAAAATCCACCGGGCGAGGTAATCGACCCCGTTGTATAATTTACGGCAACGATAACGATATTGGAGGCTCGCAATGGAAATTCATTGATAAGCCGGCATTTTATAGCGCAACGGAAACACGCGCGTGCGGACAGAGCTGCGTGTGCACGAAGAACGCTAGCTATTCGAGCGACAAGCTGGAATGTGCGTAACGTAGCGTGAACCCTCTGTCGGCTTGGGTGGAGACGGCTTCCACGCAACCACCTGTGCTCGCAGGTCAGCGTTTCCGGTTAATACGCTGTTCATCGTTTTACTCACGCTTTTACCGTTTCGCGGGTAAAATCGTGAACGTTGCCCCCGATCCTACGTGCATTTATTTCGAGCGTTCCGATTCGTATCGAAGGAAACGCGAATCGCGATAGCGGGAAGGGAGAATAATTGAAATTGCCTGTCTAACTAAACGGTAAATTTTATTATGCATGTTGAACCAATAAATTGATGGAAGTAATTTCGCTGGATTTTTGAATGTAAAAGTTGGCATGAGATGTGTGGAAAATAAATGAGTGTCGTGTAGTGTCGGGTGATAGGAATAATATTAAAAATTAACATTGATAATAATATTGAACTCAACAGTTATAAGCATGTTATATTTAAGCCAACGTACATAATAATTATAATATTTAATTCAACAGTTATAAGCGTATTCTATTTTAACTAACATACATAATAAATATAATTTATTAAACACAACAATGCAAATGCGTGCTTCCGTAAAGAATACTTCAAATTTTAATTAAAAATCGTGTATTCTGTTATTATATTATCGTTATGCTTGTGATCTAAATTCCTGTGATCGATTATCTTCGTATACATTGTTGGCCGTTTTGCCGCTCTGACAAGAAGATCGGCTAATATATGCATCCTTGGAAACGTAAAAGTTTTTCAGGGTAGATATTCCCGGGATCGGTTTCCAGGAAAAGAAAGTTCTGCAAGAGAACGCGAAAAAAGGAAACTGCAAAGCATAAAATCTATTGTTTTACAACCGTCTGCTGCTGCTGCTGTAAGTCGACAGCAAGCGGCTCGAAACGTGAGCCAAATGCGAAAGAGTTCGGCATTTTGACGAAACGCGAGCACAAGAATGGAATCTTCCAACCGTATGAAATTCAAATTCCACATTTTTCCAAAAACGTACGATCCAAAATTCAACAAGTTTCACTTGAAACCTAAGGAATCAGTGGATCCTGTAAAAAAGAGAATTGTGATTTCGCAAGCAGAACCTGTGTTAATTGCACTCCGAAATCGTTGTCGAATTGTTCGACGTTTAAAACAATAAACGCGTATCACCCATTCCAAATTTCAGCGTAAAATTCATTTGGGCGTTTTAATTGTCAATCTTGGTGCTCATCCTAGCGTCCGTTAATTAACTTTTTATTGATCCTCGTCAGACCCGTTATCGAAATCTCTTTAATTATCGCGCTTGCCGAAGCTCGACGTTCGTTCTGTATCGATTGGATCGCGCGATTTCGTGGTCCACTACGATCTGACTGATCGAAGAACGATGCGTGAGACACATTCGGTTAGGTGCAGCGTTGGCAACGTTAACGCGACCCAGGAGAAGGTGCGCCGTTCTCTTCGTTCATTGCGATTCCCAAGAGTTCGCGGCGAATAATAATATATATCTAGATGAACCTGATGCCTCGTGATGAAATTACATCCACTCGCCTTTTTTTTTTTCTTCTCCTTCCTCCTACGTGAGCGGCGTGACTCATTCTCACACATTATCGGCCTGCCTTGCTCGCCTTCGCATGCCAAAAATACTCGATAACGTACGTGCTTCTCTCGGAGGATTCCAGAAACCTGTATATCAAATTCTCGTACTCTATTTTCAACTTTGTTCTGGGAATCAACAATTTGCGTACGTTCGATTTGTATTTTCGGTCAAGGTACACGCTATTGTTGAGCTGTACTGTAAACACGGTGAAAAGTTGTTCCAATTCCCGTGGTTTATTTTACTTTCTTTTTTCCATCCCACAAAATCGTAAATAGAACGGATATACGAGTCCGCGGAAAGCAGGTACTTTACGTATCGTTTGGATAAACGCGGGTGACCTTCGCGGGACTTTAACGCTACCGCCTAGCAAATTTTTATGCGATCTTTACGTTATATTCTTCGAACCACTGTGTATACATCATGTTTCCTATCTGGCGTACTTTCGAAAGTGTTTGCGTTAGATAATGGATTAAAGTTGCGCCTGAATACGAGCAGCCCGTCGCGCCGGTACATTTCGAACGTTTTAGCGAGAACTCGGTGGAGTTTCGTTTACTGTTCAACATAAAAACTATACCGTATTATACTACATTCGAACGCTCGACCAGAGTTAGCTAGTAAACGAAATAAACGTATAAAAGCCATACGCGTAGAATATAAAACGATCTCTTATAACTCTCCATGTATGTACGTGCGTATCAACTTTCACGGGTTATGCAAATTTCGACACGAGTATCGTGTCGTATTCAGAGCAAGGTCTAAGCTTCCGTACGAGACGGAGCATCGACGGCTCGGTGACAAGGATCCGTGGTAATCTCGATCTCGCTGCGGAAGATGTTCGTTGGCCAGGCGAGGACAGAGAGACGGGGTTGGAAGTTGAACACGGTGGATCAGCGAAGGCAATGCTCTCTTTAGCGGGTATACCCGAAGGGGGTTGGCCTGCACGGGTCTCGGTGCGAAAGCAGAGCAAAGGATGAGCGGACAAGAGAGCAGGGCCGCGAGAGAGGGGAGGGAGGGGTTAAGAGGACGAGAGGCAAGCAGCAGAAGCGGTTGGCGGTTGATTTGCTTGGTTTGGCCCAGACAATGCTGAGATGATGGCTTTGTCTCGAGGTAACACCGTTCAAAGGCTTTCAGCTCCTTCTCCGTCTTCCTTACGTACACTCGCCTATACGTACCCTTTACACGTATACACACACATATATACACCTGGCTGCACGTGCACACACGAACGCGCGTGTCGGGGCCAGCTTCCGTAAAACCGTGTTCAAACGGTAGCGCGTACGTAACCGCCATCCTTTAACCCGTTCAAGCCCCCTGCAGCGTCAATACCGAACGAAATCCGCCCGAAGTGGTTCCCCTGTCCAGGGCTTTGACTTCCTGCCGATCCGTTGTATCGATTCCGGATACGCGTTCTACTCTGGCCAGATGCAGCCGCTCACGATCACGGACATGATTATTTAGCGTTCGGCGCCCCGGTCACCGGCTTCGGGTTCGGATGACGGCGAACGATCCATAAAATTTCGGTATACCGCGATACGGCGAGCGGGACACGAAATGCCGGCTGTAAAAGCGAAATAGGCGAACAACGGAAAGGGGATGGCCGCCGAATATGGTATGCGCGTCTCGGTGCATCGTTTCGTGGTTCGTCAGAGACATCGGAGAGAGAGAGACGCGGTGTCCGTCTTCGGTCGACGAGAGCGCAGTAAACGTTTAGGGTTAGCGATCGAATTAACCTGTATACGCGCGGCCGCAGTTACGTATCGATTCCCATTTATCGATGCATTCGGGGCCGAGATCGAACGGGAAGCTCGTAAGCCGACGAGTTATTTGCATGTCTGAGCATCGAGGACGACGCGATTGACGACCCCGTCGGGGAGTAGTTCGACGGGGTGGGTGATCGACTGAGATAGTTTTTGCCCCGTGTTCTGCGGGCCAGGTATGTGTATGCCCGTCGTGGCCGGGAAAGTATTCGACGCGTGACGTCGGAAAATTCACGGTTCGTTGACTTTTATTGTACGCTTTGATAGCCGGGCACGTCGAGCGTTAGCCTGATGCCTCGCTCCCCCCGAATTCCTTCTGTCGGTATCGTTTCGCCGTTTCTTTGCCCGTTCGGTTAACTGTGAAATCGGACCGATGAAAGGAGCATTCCCGTAGACGGGCGCGTTGCTAGCACTCCGCCTTCGTATCAATCTTCCTTGTGGCGTGCGCGCACGTTCGAACTCTCGCGTTAATGAACCGCGTCCCAAGATCGCAAACGCGAATCGGAGCGTCGTCGAATTATCGTGGATCGTGAACGATATCGTCCGTTTCCTCGCGCGCTGTCACGACCACGGTTTTTATAGGCTACGGTCAATTCGTCTCGAGGAACAGCGCGATTTTTGCTCGTCTTTCACGGGAATAAGAGAGCACGCCGGTTCGGTGAAAGGTGGTGTACCGTGTTCGATGGTCGAGAACGGTACAATGGGCAGTCGGTTCGCTATAGCGCGCCGCGAACGACGGTATCCTGGAAGTTCGATGAAACGAGGATGGCGGCTTGTCCCGCTAAGCCCCTTTCACCAATTTGCAAGCGAGCAGTCCGGGATCCGCTTCCATCGCATTCGATATGAACGCGGAATAAAGTACTTAACGTTCTCCTCCACAGCAGCCAGTTCCGTTGAAGAGCCACGGAACGGAAACAAAGGTAGAGAGAGCATCTTACCAGGTGAAATTGAAAAAGTTCCGAGCAGACGCGTTTTATCGCGTATGCTGGGAACAGTTTGGCGTAGCCGCGAAACAGGTTGCCGGGGAAATTTATTTTTGCTCGACGGGAAGGGATTAAGCGCAACGAAATGGCGATTGATAAGAAAAACGAGCCAACTGATAAAAGAAGAACGACCCAATTGATAAGAGACGATTAGTTCGACCGGTTAAACCGGCATAAATTAACCGAGGAGAAACAACGCGAACGCTGCCGAGCAGGTAGACGCTGATACGACCGCGAAGATTTGCAGTCGCACATGCAAAAGCTGTTGTTGCCGTGCTATCGCGTTACCGTGCGCAATCTGCAGCCTTGGTCCACATTCGCAACCTCTTTCCTACCCCTTCCGCCCATTCGTTGCACCGTTGCGTGGGTGCAACGCGGCGCGCAGCGGTGCATCTACGATCACGGATGCTGTGCGCTCGCGTTCGCCTGTAAATGCAGTCGCATCGTCATAGAGAGATGCAGGTATTATTATGGTTTCTTCGACGTCGCCTGTAACCACGGGTTATCTTATCGAGGTTTAGTCATCGCGCTATCGTTTGCGAAACTTCGCCTGGTCGATGCGCGGTTATCTGTGCTCCGATATGAATACAGATAGTGGGTTAATTAAAGAACGGTGTATTTTTAGAAATTCTGAATTTATCCGATTACTTACAGACGTCTTGTTTGCTTTACAAGAGTTTCGAGTAAATTGTGAATTATAGATAGACCGTAAATGGATATTTGCAAACTTGTGTCCCTTAAGAAATTTAAGAGATTCACTTCAATTTCGAAGTATTTTTAGAGTATTTCTTTTTTTTTTTCGTGCGAGATGCACTTCTTGTTTTATTTAAATTTTTCCCTAAATATCGCCTGCGGTGAAAGTACCTGTTGATCGTCACAGACGCTTTGAACTTAAAACGGCGATCATCGCCCCCTGTCGAAGTGGACGTGTGCACGTTCCGTAACGTTCTTAATTTCGTTAAAAGCTATAACTAGCGTCTAGCACAAAGGACAGGCGTCCCTCGTCGGGCAAAAAATCTGGACCACCTGTTCCGTGCACGGACTTAATTATCATGTTGTTCACAGCGGCAGCGTCTCGCTTTTCAGCCCGCATTACCCGAGCGACGAAAGAACGGCCGGCCGTCTTTCCGCTTTAACTACCGAGCGAGCGTGAACAACGTTTTTGCTTTCTTCGGTTCGATAGAAACGCCCCTGTTGAACGAGACACCGTGTCTCTTTCACGCGCAACGCTCGCGATTAGCCACGGCAATTTGAAACGACTAACATCGTTGAACATCAACAGCTTGGATTTATGCGTGACTAAAGCGGTGACTGATCGAGCTCGTTTTGTCGCACTGTTACCTAATCTGCTGGAAACAGCACGGATGACACATTTAAAAACAAATATTTTGGTAAACGTAGCTAAAAATGTATTTAAACTGACAAGGATAAGTAGTAGTTTCTTCGGAGAATTTTTTGTATCTCTGAACAGAATAGAATAAGCGATATAAAGTGGAATTAAATTATTTTTGTCGCATATTAACGCTTAGCCAACCGAATGGGGAGATCTCGCATTATTTCCTCTGCCATTGATTCTATTTACTTTTGTTATTAGTTAGCCTTGAACTAGTACTGTTCACAGTTCATCAAATGCATTTTCTACTCTTCCAAAGTACAATTTTTAATCAATTCAACTCCAGTTCAAGACCAACTTATAACAAAACTAAATACAATCGATGGCAATGTTAAAAGTGTCATTCGTTGTTGTGACTCGACTAGATTCTACAATATCGTATTAATACTTTGACTGCCACGTTGGTCATATGTCCGGTCACTATTTCTCCTGTGACGTTAGGATGGTCGTTGGTGACCAGAGCTCTTCGACTACTTACAATTGTAAGAATTGAATAAAAATTGGCAGTTAGTGCTAATTAGAGGATACTGCGTAATAAAAAGTGCCCCATTGAACGATTAAAAATTTGTATTACAACATTGAAAATAATCGATTAATTCCTATGAAATATTGCATCTAGTGGTGTACTCCCGTTGCATTCTGAGCGAAACATGTGATTTCGGCGTGCCAGTCAAAGGGTTAAGAGGTGTAGGAGATCTTTAGAGCGATCGTTAGGCGATAAGCAGAGTATTTTGTTACAACTGCGTATTTTTTTATGAGAAGGGGGAAGTGCCTTGATGACGCAAGTCAGTCAAATAAAGAACTTTGAAAAGAAAAGTCTTCCGCCACTCGTATTTTTGTACTTTGCGCCTACTATAGAGGGAAAACATCTGTTCCAAATATCGTGTCGCATTTGCTTGATAACCGAGGAAAAAGTGTCCAACACTTCGAAGCGACCATGTGCACGTTCAGGGAACGTATTCTCCGAGGGCGTAATTTCCAGAACGCCGAGCGTCACTTCGCCGGCGACTCCCCTTAGATTAAGATCGGCCGCGCGTCAACGAGCCAAGATTTCTAATTAATCGGTTAATATACCGCCTCCGGAAATGACCGAACTTGTCCCAAGGGGAGGGGATCGTGCCTAACTATTACGGCCGCTGGGTCAGGCGTACGCGTTGGATACGTCTCTCTTCGTCCCTGGACCGTCGCGTCGCTTCTTGCATCCCCGTCACCCTCCACCCCCTTTATATTACATCGTTTCACGCTCGATCGTGCACTCTGAATCCACGCGCCCTAATTTCACGCCGTCGATATTTTCCGCCCTTGTCGTCGCCGGCGAGATGCATCGGCGACATATGTCCCCTGGCCCCTTGATTCCCCTGCAATTTATGTAAGTACACACTGCGAGCTGGCGCATCTGCCGTCGCCGTCGCCGTCGCGTATCCTCGCTAATGTTTGACAGAGGAGGCGTGAAATCGAACGGGGAAATCGCTCGACTATCCGCGCGTCGAAATCCCCGATATTTCGTCGAGGGCGCGCCTGTTTTTTTTGCCCCTCTTTTGTATTGTTCGTTGAATGGGGCGGCCGTTGTTATCCGTATTAAATACTTGTTTCCCTGTTTTCGAGCAAGTGGAGACCGTAACAGCCGTTGGTCGTGTAACCATGTGTCAAATTCGGGTTTCCGCCTGATCGATGCCGGACGTCTCTCTTTTATTTCTTAACGATCAAGGGGAAACGGGATTTTGGGATGTTTACGTATGTTTGCTTGTTTGGGTCGACGATTGTTCCGTTGAAATCTACTGGTTCTTTGAGCTCTTCATCAGTGGGCAATTGTTGTCGATGATAAACCAGTAAGTGTAACAAATGAGAGAACGAAGGGTAAAAGTAATTAAACTTGAAAATACTGAGTTTGTTTTTAGTATATCGTAGAATTTCGTTTATGTGAACCTCTCGAGGGAAAAATCGAATTAAGTAACCAAGATCGTACACATAATAGACGTTCACCTAATTGTTTCTCCTGCTTATTATTCATTCGGCTGATAAAAGCTCGCGTTCGTACGAAAGATAGATTTCAACAAGCATTTGCTTTTAAGCGGTTCGATCGATTAGACGCTATTAAAATTTCGTAAATGTAAATGAAACTAGCTTACAGGGAATTGTCACAGTTACACGTGAATCCTTTAAGGTAGCTGGGGATATTGGATCCATAAATAGCCGGGTAATTCAATCACACCTCTTCGAATGTGGCCAGGGGATGCTCTTAACGCCGCGCGAGTTAATGCGGAGAACAGCCTGTCCTCGCAACCCTTTCCTTCTTTCCTTTTTCGACAACGCGAAACGGCTATTCGTCACGAGGGCTCATAATTCTCCGGCTGATATCGCGGCCTCGCAAGCCGTGCTCACAACAGTCTGAACAACAGTTGGACAACTCCGACGACGGTGGCAGAAGAGGTGGGGGTTGGCTGGTAAATCACAGGAGGCAACTGCTGGCACGCCCTTTTGCCCGTGGCACCTCGCACGATTCCGGGAACGACCCCCTTAACCCCTGCCATCCATATCGAGCTTAAAGCTGCTTAACGACGCCGCTGCTTCGTAAATTGCGATTCTTTTCGAGCCAGCCTCTCGTCGCTGTCGAGAGTGGCAACTCTGAACCACTGTTCGACCGGGATGAAATTTGTCTTCGGGGTTAAACGCGCACTGGGCTTTGCACGAGCTGGCTGTCGAGCAATTTCGGAATTTATATTTCGACGTTGGCTCGTCTTCGGCTTGTGTTTTGGTTGTTGCACAGCTTCGGGTTATTAGGTGGGATCGGATTATGAGCTGGTTAAGCAGTCGAGAAACTCTTTTTGATTTGATCACGTTTGCGACAAATGCGGTGAACGTTTTTGAGAATAAGTATTCACGAATGTTTTCGAAGAAAGTACAACATTTTACTTAACCCTGAAATCTCTCTGAATTATCTTTCGAGGAGAAGTTCAGATTATTTTGACAAATTTTCTTTGTTCGTTTTAAAGAAATCAATTGAATAAATATTGTTTGTTAAGCAAGTAATCGGATAGAATTGTTATTGTATTTGAACCGATCGACGTATTCATCGTTTCGAGAGAACTTTGTCTACGTCTGTTTAATCGGTCACTTTGGTTTTCTCCCGCGACTAAATCACCGTAGACAAGTTTGACTGCGAAATTCGCAAGCGTGACTCACATAGAGGCTTGGGAATAATTTGCGATCAACCAACGTCATTAAGTTGAATCTCTGTGTTCGAGGTTTCCCCAACTTCGCCATCGTAATATTGATTTGGTCTTTTGGTCTCGCTCGTCATCGGTGAATATCGCATTGCCTTTATTGCGAATCGAGTAGTTTAATTGCATCGAATGATTTACCGTCTTGTGATCGGGAATTAAACAAAACCGAAAGAACTTTCGGAATTTCTGAACGATCCGAGAAAGAGAAAGTTTTAAAATGAATCAGTTAAACAGACAGTGCTAACTTTAAGCTGTTACTTTATTTTGTAATACTTTAGAATTTAAATAAATGTCTTGCGCGGATGTTTATACGTTCGTAAGATGTTCACTACCCTCCTAAGTTAAAATAGCCTACTTATTATTTCGGAATTAGGGAAGCTGAAATCTAATTACTTTGAGTTATTAACATCGCTTGAAAAACAGGCGAAACGGATTAAGGTATTTTTATGCCTCTGCGATGTCCTCAGAATTTTCTAACTTTACTCAAAGGATGAAAAACGTGTGAAACTACAAATTCTGCATCGTAAAATGAAATACCCCAAAAAAGAGATATCATAGTTTAACTTAAGAAGATGGCTTACACGAGCAAAAGTACTGTGTCTATTGAAATTTGGCAGCTATGATGGAAGAATGAAGGAAAAAAGGGAAGGGAAAGGGCGGTTCGTCCAGGGCCTGCTGGTAGATTCACCTCAGTAAGGTTTACCTAGCAAACCCGTGCCCTAGACACGGGTAAGAAGGTAAACTTCAAAACTTCTACAAATATAGAAACCGTGTCCGACTCGAGTACTTGCTAGAAAGGTAGTTGGTTGATCCCTTCCTAGTGGCGAAGGCAAGAAGCTTGCCACACTATAGATACTCAAAGCATCCCTTATAATATTTACCAGAAAAAGCGAATTCATCTCTCGAATTTTCATCCTTTCCCTTGAATTTCTTTGGCAGCATTCCTAAGAACATGAATTCACGTAAACAGTCTAAGTCCAGTCGGTCAGACAGTTGGTTGCGACAACCGCGACACTTTCTAGTCCCTGTACTGGGCCGATATGCAGCCAATTCGCACAAGATTAATCTGTAAATCGGCGGTATCGATGGTGAATACTCTATCGTGTCCTTGTACGGTGTACCGCAAACAGAGGCACGGAGAATTTCTTTGGCAGCATTCCTAAGAATATGAATTTGCACAAACAGTCTCAGTGAAGTCGGTCAGCCGGTCGGTTGCGACAACAACAGCTTCTGATCCTCGTGCAGGGCCGGTATGCAGCCAATCCGCGCGAGATTAACCTGTAAGTCGGCGGTATCGGTGGCGAATACTCAATTGTGTCCTCGTACGGTGTACCGCAAGCAGAGGCACGGAGAACATGCAGCGACGTAAGACGGGGCTATGTATGCCCGACACGACGGGCCGAATATAAACGCGTGAGCCGGCTCGTGTGCACAACAGCCCGGGCCCCTGTGTACATGCACAATGCCTGGCAAGTTTGTCCAGTTACCATGCAAGGAAGCCTCAGCCGCGCGACACGGCGATATACTCCGTCGGCTGCTACCTCGTCGGCAACGGTGCGTGTGGCGTTAATTCAGCCAAACACCGACCCAGACAGAGAGAACTGTTTGTGTTTGTTTCGTGCGCATGACGTTTGTGCGACCGCAAACTATTCTGACACGGGCGCAGAAATTCGGGAGATCCGTTCGAGCCACCGTTGACGAGGGTGGATGCGACTCTCGTCGTTGTGGCCGAGACTATCAGTCGAAGCAGTCGCGCTTTCAGCGAGACTGTGAGCGAGATGCAGGGAAATTTGTGGGGGCGCAAGCAAGAATCTCGTTCGACGGCGAAAGATTTGGTGTTGAGACTGATTCCTTAAAAATCGTAGAATAACGGTTCTTAAGGTTATTTATTATTATTAATATGAACAATGGCAAAAATACACAGTATACGGTAAATTCTAATTCAACTCGACTATATGTTTAATCCTCGACTCTTTATACGACTTTACAACTGTTTTCTATTCTACACTGGTCCCTTTTCTCTTTCGAGGAAATTCTTATAGGCCTTTTCCTCTTCCCACCCCGCGCTCGCTAAACTTTGCCAACCCATCGGTGAATTATCTATCGTCAACGATTTTTTCCAATGGGCCTGACTTTCGTTTAGTCTTTTCTGATCCTTAAAACTACGATACTACAATATTAACACTAGATTTACGGACCTTTCTTGTATATCTATTTGTGATATGCATATATTAAGAAATAAGTGTACATCATACAGAATTTTAAATTGCAGACCTTAGAGGGAAGTACGTCTAATAATATTTGTATGCAAATGATACCAGCAGATGTGAAAGAAGCATAGAGATGTAAAAAAAGCGTTTTTAAGAAACAATGTGATCTTCCTTCGTACTCTGTACATGTAACCTTTTGCAAACACTTCTTGCTGTTGTTTCCAAACCTTCCGTGTCATTCTATTGCCCCGCGCAAAATTCTGGTTGCATCGTAATGCAATGGGATGCACGTCAACCCGTATCCTTTTTTTGTTCTCAGCCGATCGTTACGTTACGAGGCATAAGTCGCCACAGGTCGAACTCGGTCGTGTTTGTTCTCGATATAAATTGAATATCGATCAACGCAAACACCGGTCGGTACGCGAGCCAATATGAGAACACGTGCATCTCGGCAGGGATCGGGGCCAGAGGTACGATAAATCGTTCCAATTTCACGGAAATCGATGCAGGCCGCACTTTTATTAAAGTTGGAACCCGCGACGTCGACGCCGTCGTCGTCGTCCGTTTCGTCGGCCGTGTTCTTCCCTTCCCTCCCCCTTCCCCCCCATGTTCATCGATCCCGCTGCCAGTGATTAAACCGACGGCAACACGCCGGCGCCTAGCTAATTAAATAACTCTGCCCCATATAATTAACTGGCTACACTGACAGCTAGAGGGAACATCCACTATCGTGTCAATAACCTGCTTTGCACAATGGCGAATTCCGTTTTCATTGTTCACGTCGGCCTAATTGCGGCCGCGGCGGCCTCCTGCAACTGCGAGGCAACGCCGATCATTCGGAATCAGCCGTTCCAACGCTCGTCAAACATCGACCAATGAATACGAAACCTTCCACCGCGACGCACACTTTCTGCGCTTTGTTCGTACCTTCGGCATCGTTCTGCTCGGTTTCGATCCACCATCACGATGTAATCTGGTTTCTCTGCCGACGATATGCAGGCAGAGTGTGCGCGATGTTCAGGTTCCCGCTAAACGATGTTCGATATTTATCTTTGAATCGGGTTGTTGCGGACACGATGGAGGATAGTTGAATGTTAAGCTACGCGGTGAAACTAACACCTACATATGAATCAACGAATTATTCTGAATGGTAAATGGTGAAACGCTAGGTTTGGTGATGCGAACAACTGTGGCTGGATAGTTTCAAGCCTAATATATTGATATCTATCACTTGCACGCTTTGTCAAATTCTGTACGTTTCTTACCCTTGAAATAAAATCGGAAAGCTTTGTATTACGTATACTGGTAACTTTGTATTAAATTCGAAGACTTTGTAAAGATCTAAAGACAATGCGATCGATTCGTTTCAACTGTTTTCCAAGCTACACTACTGATTTAAGGTGATTAAGCTTCAGTCTCCTAGGACGTCTCAGTTTAGGAAGCCGAAACGAATAGTAGTCGGTGCGTTATCGAGGATAGGCAAATTACAGAAAGAAAGAAAGGAAGAAGAAGAAGAAGAAAAAAAAAGAAGAGAACCGAGGAAGAAAACAAAAACGAAGCGTTTCGCTGGCTGGAATCCGGCCCGATATAACCTGTCTAATATTTTTCACCCTTTCCACGCCGTCCATGGATTCCCCGTTCGCCCGGGCCGAATGTCAGCCGTGGCGGGAAGTGCTAAAGCGGAACAAAGCAGCGAATTCCAGACAAAAGAATGCGGCGTGTGTGCGTGTTCGGGGGTTGGAGTACGACGTACGGCGGACGTGTACCATGCGACCCGCGCCAGCCAGCGCGCACTCCGGGTTACGTATTGGAAAAGCTCCGCGTGGAATTCACTGATTTTACGCGCGTTGCGGAAAATATTTCCGAGAATTGGCCGGGTAACGGCCGTGGAGAAGCCGCTATACGTCGGCCAGGGCGTCTACGACCAGCTGCGAGCGGCATAGCGAGCGGATAACGCCGGAAGAATATCAACGATCGCCTTTCTCGCGGCACGCGATACCGGCAGGAGTCGCGGAAACGCGATTTCTCGCAGAATTCGGACCCGCTCATGAATGCATTACCGCCTTACCGCCGCGAGAGTCGTTCTCGTTTGTTCCGCTCCCCTCCACGTTGCTCGTGCCCCGTATCCTGCGCCACCCTCGTGAAAAATCAGGGAAACGCGGCGTTCATGGAAAATCGCGACTGGTTCATCGCGATATCGCGGGGCCGTGTTGCGATCGCAATGATTGCGACGGAACAATGGTATTGAGTTATTGTACCAGAACCGTGGCTCTCGTTTAAATTCCATTGATCGTGAGTTCAGGTTGCCGTGTTGCAATTCCCACGAGCGCAGGGTAGCGTTTTAATGCCAACGAGTTTTCTATATAACGCGTTAGCTGCAAACGTGTATGCACAGGGTTAGGGAGAACGATGTGTTACAGCAACTTGTGTATATTGTTCGTTATAGTTTCGTAGGCGTAGAGAAGGTTGTATCGAAAGATTTTCAATTAAAATTTTTCGAGATTCAAGGTTAAGCGAAACGACATTCTTCTTTACTCGAAGAATCCCCGAATGGTGCCACGACAAAGCTCGAAGTTACAATTAAAATACAGTGAAAGACTAGAGATAATCGCGAAAAGTTTCCATGCCGTTATCTCGTCACGTTTCCCAACAACGCTTCCCCGTTTACGATCGCTCAATCTCGTTCTACTAGGGAAAATTACATCGAACCGGATAGCCGCAACTGCGAACGATGTATACGTATACATGCACACGTGTATACGTATAGCGCAGGAAGAAACGGTTCGCTGGTCGGCAAAGGAGCGCGTATCGATCGCGCCAAACGCTTCAGAAGTCAGGATTCGCCAGTCTGCCGGTTCGATCCGAGCCAGCTCAAAGATTCGGGAGTAATCTGAGATCAAACTAGATTTAAATCGCGGAAACCCCGGCGAAATTCGGCCATAAATGCGGCAAGAGGTCCGCTATGATCCTTTGTAATAGCATTACCGCAATTTCACCGTGGCGAAAGCTTTCTTGCTCTGTGCCCTCCCGGTATTTTCCTGCCTCGGGGCCGGCGGGAGAGTGCCCTACTACAGATTACAGCGTACAGAGGAGAGGTTCGTTCGATAGTGACCGGGGCGAATTGCATCCACGGCAGCAGCGGCGGCGTTCTTCGTGCAACGGCGGTTTCTCGTCGCCGACTGCCCGACCCGGACCGTTCCGTCGACTTTCGAAGATTTTCGAAATACTGCAATCTCTGCCGGCATAAATAGGTTTAACCGAATGGAAATTATCCGACGGGAAGAGGGAGCCAAAAAGCCGGGGAGAGAGCCACGTTCCATCCACTGTGTGGCCTGGCGGAGAGATAAAACCAGTTCTCGTTCCGCCAGCGACCGCGCCAGAACGCTTTGGTGGACCCAGGTTTCGTTGGAATCCGTTGGCCAGGTTGAATCCGGCAAAGTTGAAAATTCGACCGAGTAAGATGGAACAGGGGGGAGGGGGGAGGGAACTTGTTTTTCGAAACTTCATCGTTTCGTCTAGCAGGAGGAGATTATTATTGCTCGATGTACCGAGACGACCCTCGTTCTCGAGTGTATACATGCAAATAGAAAATATCGTGAATAGAAGTCCACCGAGTGTAGCTTCTCTGTCAGCCAGAAAATTTCCAGCAAACTCCTCGTCGGTTGTGTTCCCTCGTCGAAGCGTTTCGCGTTAAGTCGCACGGTTAGCATGGTAAAATCGTCGTCGAATTCTCTTTCCGTACCGGGAATGTCGAGGAAATTTCGCGTTAACGAGAAGTTTACGGTTCTCGTTTACCTTATTTCGTTTCTTTGCCGATTTTCTTTGTTTAAAGGAAAGCTTTTCGTTTCGCGCACGTAGAACGGTGACTAATAGGCACACGTCCTCTCCAAGAATAATAAAGTTTAAAAATATGCGCGACGATTTGAAAAACTTGTTAGGTGTACGTTTAATGCGCTGTCAGTAGAGTGTGTGCTTGCGGACCTGTTCACGAGTTGCATGCTTAGCGATCGTGTTCGTGAACGTAAATTTAATTATTCAAGATGCAGTATCAGGGAGAAATATTATAATATAAATTGTATGCAAATTACAAATCGTGCGAAGAACGGTTTAAAGATGTGTGTATACGCGCGTTCGCGAGCAAAGGTACGGGAGCAAAGGAGACACAGTAACGGACGAAAGTTTAAGTTTAAGGACAACATAAAGCATAGGTTTATGGTTTGCAAATATTGTATAGATATATTCACTTGTATTGTTATTTTGGTAGGACACTATTTATTGATTAGTATAGAATGCGAATTTTGCTTATCGTGCTATTTGAACTATTTTCAAGAGATGTCCAATTTTGCAAGCCCTTCACTTTAATTTTAACCAGAAAATTAAATGCTTACTAATTTTTATAGTGCTTGCTTCAAAATCGGCGGATTTTCAAACAAACTTTCATTCCTTATTTTACTCTCTTCAGGGTTGATTTTCCAACAAGCTTGAAACACGTATTTCTTTATTTCTAACCGAAAAGCTAAATACCAGTTTTCATAGTGTTTGCTTCAAAATCGGGGGATCTTGAAATAACCTTTCAACCCCTATTTAACCCCCTTGATGGTGGAATATCAAGAAATCCTTTCTTAGTGAGTGTCTACGTCATAAAAGGGATCCATTGTCCAAATTTCAGACTTCAATAGTTTAGGCTCTGGCATGATGAATCAGTCAGTCAGTCAGGACACGTCTTTTTACATGTATAAATTACGAATAACGGGCTTGTAAAGGTTATAACCAATCGCACCCGCTTTCCGTTCGCTGAATAAGTTTTTTGCGAACGCGTATTACCTTTACGCGTTACATTTAAGCAAGCCTTCCGAATTCGTTTTCGATGTAGTCGCAGAAACACGAGTCACCTGAAGAAGTTGCAGACGTTGTTTTCAAACATCGCGTGCAAATAGCTGGGAGGCGTATATAAGCGAATGCATTAGCAGAAACGTCAATACCGTGTAACGATTCGAAGAGCGTCGAGGGAAATAGGGCGGACAAATTTCGCGTTACCGTTCACCGTTATACCCACGACCATGATTTCTATCTCCATAAAGATTGCACGTCCGTTCGCCACGTGCGGAGAGTTTTCAATTTTCGATAGAAATCAAATTTCTGTCGGCCTATCCGCGGGAGCATACGCCGCGCGGGCAAAAACGGGCAAGAAATCATTCGACGTTGTTGCGCGTTGACAATAACATTTCACGGTTCCTGGTTTTCGCCACCTACGGCATGCACGATAGATAATATTTGCAGATGCCACTGAATTGTAGTTACATAATTGTTTCTAATTAAGTACTTTACACTTTCTACCAAAATTTTTGAACATCTACTTAAAGAACTCTAAATTGTCTTCGATAATTGTTGATACGTTTGCCAGGATAAGTTTGACAAATTATGCGAAATTTCCAACTTCTTCTTTCGCTTTTAGACATTTTTTAAACTATATAGGTGTAGTGTTAGAATAATAATAATATTTATTTATTGATTACGGAAATATAGTTACAATATTATGTACAAATTTTACTCTTCGCACGACTGTTTGCACGGTATAACGTCTAATTCAATTCTGCTCTTTTTGACTAGAGAAAACTGTCGCCTAACCCTTGCCCTTCCTCCCACCACGTACCTCGGAAAATTCCCTCAAACATGGCCATATTTGGTCATCTTCCAAAAACATGACCATATTTGGGCATTTTTCGAGGGCCTTGCGTCAAGGGTTTTCCCCAAACAAGTCTGAACTCTCACTGTCCACCCCTCACTTTCTTTTACGCTATAAAATTAATTACGATACTACATAGGTATGGAACATAAACATGTATGCATGTAACCATACAAATTTTACGATTTCCCAAACTTCAATTTATCAATAGAAGTTTAACACATTCTCAGAACGTTTCTCCAAAATCCTAACTATGCCGTTTTTTAATCAACTTCTCGACATTTCGTAAAAAGCAGCAAAGTTTACAAAGTGGTACATGTAATCCGTTTTACAGTGTAACAAGTAAACGAACCGATAAATTGCTTCCCCTTCAATTCCTGGGGTATTTACGAACTCCAATCAAAACTAGTACGCACAGATTGTTATCCACGAGCCATAGATACTTCCTATAACGTTGTTCCGAAACGAGAGGGTGAGAGAGAAGGAGAGAGAAGGAGAGAGAAGGAGAGAGAGATTTAATCAGCTCTCAAACGTTACATCAACCAAGAACGGAATTGCGATTCTTATCGTGGCCGACTGCTTCTCCACGGACAGATTGAAAAAGCTTTGCCGGTGCGTCTCCGTGGTTACCACTACTCGCGCATATACACACATACACAAACATACAAACGTATATACACGATATATAACAGGCGACTTGCCGGCGAAATACCAAGCATAAAAATTGCTGTCGCCGTTCAAAAACCCGTCGTCTGTCGTGCTCGCCCCGTCACGAGAAACAAAAGCTCCAATAGCTGCGACTTCACCCTGACCACGATCCGTTCCACCCCCAAATTGCGTTTCAATCACGGCGCTCGTTTTAACCACCTCGAATGACGAATGATATTTCAATCGTTGCTTTTTATATTTATCCGTAATGAAGCTGTACATTTTCAATCCAGCCAATTTTTAAAATTTACAAACTAAAGGTGTTGTATCGTTGTGTAGATTTAACGTGGCGATGACGGTACAGAGTGTTAGTTGAATCTTTGAACGACGAATAACGTATGATTCATAAGTAGTTAAGTGTAATTCCATATTTTTCATGGGACTTATCGCTTATTTTTGCACCGATTTAAACCAAATCTGGGACAATCGTTACAGCAATACAACGATGATATTGTATTCACTGTGCAAAGGCAATGTTTGTAAATAATTTACCTGTGGCGTACACCACATAGTACACAGTGGTGGAAAAAGGTACCTGTATCCGAGTGCTCGGGCCTCGGAGGTAATAAACGAATCGGATATAGTTCGAGGCCCGATGCAGCTTGGAAGACCCTTTTCCTCCCTCTCGTATCTCCCCCAACCCTTCAGCACAACGAGGCGTCATATCTAGAAAACGCGATTTGGACAACACATTCCTGAGTTACGCGTTCGAGTGGAAGTATCGGAGAAATAAAGGATATATTTATTCAGAGCCTCAGAAAATAAAATTTATTTGCATAACGTTCCCACATACCTATTCGTCAAAGTGTAGTATCTTTTATTCAAAACGCTCCACTGACGAAGTTCGATTCTAACGTAAACTTTCATACGCAAACTAAACCGTTTCCTTTTTAAACTAAACGAAAGAGGCTCCCAACAACTCTCGTGCCACGCGAAACGACAAATTTCGGAGTTCAGTTACAAATATGACGAAACTGCCCGGGGCGTAACGTAAATTAGTAACACGAGGGCCACCCACACGTTCCGACCGTTGCAAACCAGCGGCTGTTATTGAAATTTATATTAATGCCCCGTGGCTGTGCCCGTTGGCCGAGCGATTTTCGTAATTTTCATCCGGAAGCGGGCACGTGCCCCAGCTGAGAAGACGAGCCCGTGGCGGGAGCCAAGGGTTTCGCAGGTCACGTGCCGTGGAGCAACGCAGCTAATGAAAAATGTGGGTCGACGATGCGGCGTGTTCCTTAAACGCGTGGTCGGAACGGAAATACGTAAACACGCGGCGGGAGGTCGTCGACGGTGGCTCGATGTTATGGTCGACCGAGGAGGACGTCGAACGCGAGCTGATTGCGCGCCCCGGGCGGAATTTCAGAGTTGTGTTGAATTTTTGGCCCGGCTAATGTAAACGAGAAGTAGTAGGAACGAGGGGAACGAGGGTTGAATATGACGTATCACGGTGAAACGGAAACGAGGTAGCGATACCCCGAAATGTATTCAGGCTTCGGTTAATTAATTTAACCGGGAGTGAAGTGCGACAGTTGAATTAGGTTGTATCTCGAATGTATGTGTCTACGGTGCGAGAATTACCGATATCATCTATTTCGCGTTTCATATCTGTGAGCATTTGGTGTTATTGTTATCGTCGTGAAAACGAGAATTGTAATTTGTATAACGTGTTCGTACGAGCTGCGCGTGTTAAATAAACAGGAAGTAACAGAGAATAACGGGGAAAGGATTGTTTTACCTAATAATCTTATGTCTGGCTGCTTCTTCGGGTATAGATGTCGGCTAAAAGAACGTAGATCGAATATCTTACTACTGAAAAGGTTCACCGAGCAAAATTCCTTGCAATATTTCACAAAATATACTTTCCACCCTCGCTCCTTCACAGACTATTTTCTTCACCCTCTTTAGACGGATGCAGACATGTAAAAAAGCATCAACGAAGCGAATAACGAGCAAGTATATGCTTGCAACAGGGAACTTATCAGTCTACCGCCACATTGACTGATTATCGGAACCAACGTAAGACTATAATTCGTGATTCCATTACGAACAGAAAGGGTGTTTCTCAATCTGATTGCTTCTTGTACAAACAAAGAGAACGTTCTGTGTGACGTAGCCTGGAATACAAAAGAGGGTGTACAGTTTATCGAAAGAGTTCGAAACTGTTTTGGGGTCCTCGGGTTAATCGAAGGGGATGCGAATAATCGGCACGTGTCCGGGTGTCGGGGTTATCCTTGGTGGCGTTTTTCACCAAGGGGGTTTCCCACGAGACGTTTCATTTCCCGAGATCGGCAGCTTCTTCTTGTTCGTTTAATTAGAGAACTGGTATTGCGAGTTCGCCTGGTCTTCGTACCCCTCCTCCCGTTCCTTTGATCTCTCCTCCGTTGTCGCCCGTCGCCGTGTAAAACGGGCAACGACGGTTTACACGCAACGCTACGATGCACTTTCGCCCCTTGTTTCTGCCTTACAGGGCAGCCCCGTGTTTCGGGGTCGCGCGACAGAGAAGGCGCGTTCTCCTTGGGGGCAATCAGAAAGATGACACCCTTATTTGCCAATGGTAACTGCGCCTCCCTCTCCGTGGAGATTATTTTTATCGTCCGAGTTTCGAGGGTAGCTGGCTCCCCCGTTCGCCCCCGCCACTCTTTGCCGTGTTCCACCCCCTTTAATGTACACCCGTTTTCTTCGCGCTGATAGTCGAGGCGGAAAACACGCGAGGGCTGAAAATGGGAATTGGGACTTGGGGTGGTTGACGCGACCTCGCGCGGCTGCGACCTTCGTTTTGATCCGCCCCCATTCGCGCGCACAGGCGCTGCTAATTATGTAATCGAGGCCGTGTCTCTTTTGTATTCAATTTTGCCGCTCGATGAATTTAAATTGTTTAAGCTAGCCTGTTGTTGGTGTGCTTGGTTCTGTGAAACGTAGAGCTAACAATCGTTGTTATTCGGGAAATTAAGGGGTGACGTTTTCTTAAACGGGACGGGGGTTTGCGTAGCTGCAATTTCCAGCGGATGAGAAATAATCGTAGTTTCAACTTTTTACGATAGATTACTGTTATTATTCAAAACTCTTCTCCCATTTATTCCAACGTTTCCGTGTTTTCCTTTCGTATAACATTTTTCCTCGTTCACTCTGTTCCGCTACTTCAGGCGTAAAAGCACACAAAGGGCGGAAAGAGAGAGAGAGAGCGTGCGGAAAGGGGTTCAGAGCTTCCTTTGCCCGAGGTTATGTTGAATCGTAAACGCTGCTGCAAACTTCACGCAAATTCAACAGTTTCCCATGAGATTTTCATGATTTTATATACGTACATCGTACCATTAACGTCCACCCCTAAACCGGTTGCAGCTCGTGCAAGTTCGTAAGGTTGCAAAAATTGCCAGATTTAACTGTTATTCCCTTCCGATTGCTTCTCAGCAACATCAACATCCGATATCTTCTCGACGACTTCGAGATCGATGCGTGAACGATTTTCCACGCGTGTTCGCGCGAAACATTGTCGCTCGTGGATCGGCACGAGGGTCTCCCAGAGTGCGAAAGCAGAACGGCGAATAAATGTTCTTGCGCGGAGCCGATTCCCGGTTACGGAGACGCTGTGCACGCTTTCAATTTCAACGAAACTCGAAACGATATCGAGTTTACGACACGCGGATTGAAGCGGGGCAAACTTCTCCACGCGCGCCACTCCGTTCGCGATTCGAATCCTTTTAAACAACTTCCTCATTTCACTGGCGTGTTTATAATTCACGGAGGACGAGAAGTTGGGTCATCCTCGCGATGCCTGCAGTTTCCAGCGGACTTCGCTTACGGTTGAAAATTTCCACCCGGGACAGGATAGCTAGCGACGATTTACGATTTTCTCTATCCGGTTACGAGAACGCTCGGGAATTATCGTAAATACGGAAGAGCGAAAGGGTTAAGCCTGGTTACGGTCGAATTAAGAGCTATACGGAAACGCTATAAATTAGAACGCGACCTGATCGTTCGCAATGGCGATCGATAATCGTTGATGGAGACCTTTTTCGTTCGTCTGGTGGACTTGGTTCGCTTCGAACACGCGTCGTTTGTTTCTTTACGATGTCAGATGGTTGTGTGCTGTCACGAAGGTTTTGTTCGGTATGCGTTGCAAATTTTCTGCAAGAAGTATGACAGTAAGTTGTCGTATTTGTGAGTTGTACATATGAGAATAGTTAGTTGATAAAGCGCGTTGCGATGCTAGTTCAGTTTAGATTATTGACCCGCAGCTTTGGCCTTCTTACTGTGGGAAAATTCGCGTTCTATACCGAGTGGATAACTTTGCGGATCAAAGTGACTCGTTAGCGTGCGATCGTGAATTTTTGAACAATTCCAATGGAAATACCTTTGACCCAGATCTATTCTTCAACGCTGACATACAGCGGTTGAGCGAACGATATGTAACACCTATTCAACTTTTTACTGAAAATTGATATACGTAACAATGCTCGTAGATCACCAAACAGTAGCCGAAACAGGTAGCAAGATTTAGTGTCAAGCATAAAAAGCTTAATCGAGGAATAATAAGGAATAATCGAGGAACAATTTTCTTCGCTATACTATCCGAATATTTATATGTAAATGCTTCTAAAATACTTTTCCTCGGATTTGAAGTTTCACGAAAGCGTTTTATAGTTTGTTGAACAGGGATCGTGTTAGCCGTTAGTATTATCAGTTTCTCGTTACCCGTGCGCAGTTCGACGAGATTTCCGGGCTGTTTACGCGGAATCTCATTAAATTTCGATTGAATTACCAAGAACGTATAATTACCGTATCGTAGACGACGGCCTGGATTCCCCAGATAGAAACGCTCATCTTCCGTTCCGCGTTGCTCCGAGTTAACCCTTTGCCTGTAACGATATTCCGTATCCTCGATTATAGCGCACGCATGCACTCCTTTCTCGACACATTAGCCAGCGCATTGTCGAACGCAAATTGAATAACAGCTGCGGAGGATAGAAGGACGAGGCGTTAACTAAATTTCTGCGAGGAAACACGATAAAACTTGAACGTCTCGTCAGGGAGATATTGAGAGAATACCAGAGAGAAAGAGCTGCGGGAGGGGGGGTGGGAGATCGAAATTAACCGAGTTCGGATTATCGAGATCGCTTTCTCCACCTCCGGGGACCGATCAATCTCTAATTACTCGCTCTAATCAGTCGAAGTACTCTGTGTATTTTACGAGACTTTGTAAAAGCAGTGTATATGTATGTGTGTGCGTATGGCTATCTTCGTGTGGATCTTGTTCGATAGTTGGTTAAGGCAGCCACGCAAAATGGTACCTCGTTGAAATAGCTTGGGTGAAAGTGGTCGCGTTAATTAAACGGTGAATATTCGCAAGCGGCTGTTCGATTCGAATTTTCTATTCCCTGGCGTACCACTTTCACGTAACTATAAAAACCTTGGTGTAACGTTGCTGTTCTCTTTTGGATGGAAAAAGTAACCGAGATTCTTGATCCACTGTTAATTGGGATTTCACTTTCTTCGACGGCTACAACATGCAACTCTTCGTCCGTTACATTAACAAGAAAGCTTCGTAATGTAGAAATAAATTTTAGCATTGCTTTTACGATCGATAACCGTATTCACAAAGTGTATCGATATAGAGCTTGTTTAGAGAAGGAACGTTACAAGCAAGCGATGAATGAATTTTATCGATTAAAATTAAAAACAGTAATAAACGTAGGGGTATGAATCCAGGTATTTAGGTTTTCTTCATTTATAAGATAATTCGCGGTTAAAAAAAAAAAATGTCTACCAAGCGTCTTAGGATATTAGACTGAATTTCTTCACGCGCAATTATACGCTCGATGGGAATCGAACGCGGGAAAGTGGAAGCCTGACGGAATTTTCAGGGAACCGAGCTCGAGAGATCGTCCGTAGGCACGTAAACGATGACAATGGCGGCGGATCGCCACGTGACCGGCACGATAGGGCTGATAACGCACGGCTTGTAAGGCGCGTGACTGGGGTCGGTGCGTACGGTGCGATAAGGGAGAAACGTGCGTGCTGGCCCCGCGTAAATCAGACCGCTTTTTTTCCGGGGCTGACGTTATGACGAGGCTCGAGATCTCGAGGGATGAAACTTATGGCGGTGTGTAAGGGTGGCTTTAAAAGTACGGTGGAAATTGAAATTTCACACCGGTAAGAAAATTCCATCCTTTTTCCCTCATTCTGCTCGTTTTTTCTTCTTTTCTACGTCGCACGCGTTACCGACAGAAAGCACGAGTACACTTGACTTTTATTGCTTTTTATGGCTGCGGTTGAGCGGTACCGACTAACACCACCGCAATCATTTTAATCTTTGCTTGCACGTAATGCAGTGATTTTGTTCTTGTTTATAAAGTACTTACCCAGCGGTAAAAGCAGTTTCCCTTTTGCTGAACCGCGGATTTCTGTGCGGCGTCGCGTTTTTCGTAAGTGTCGCCGGGACAAAAGATCAGGCTAAAAAATAGAGACTTTATCACCCTGCGGATACTGTAACTCGTGCATTTCTTCGACGATCGAGTCATAAAAAACGGAAAGCCAATTAAACACGGTGAACGACGCGCGTTTTGTGCGCTCTCGATCGAACGTCCTCTCGATCACGGTGAAGAGAAACGGAAGTTTCCGCGTTATTCCTGGTTCGAGTTCGCTCGGAAACGAGGCGCCGTGTTTTATTCAACAATAATCAGCTGCATCCACTTGGCTGTCGGGCGAAATCAAAAGATCAAGAGCACCGCTTTTGACGGCGCTGCGAGAGCCGCTGCGACGATACGCTTGTGTGCACGAATGCACTCAAAGATTCAAGTGGTGCATTGTGTACAATGCGCACTTGCGCATCGACATACATATATTCTCGCCGCTTTATTCTGTCACCGGCTATGTACTGATTCTGGCACTATTCACGATGATGCAGCCCTGTGCTACGTGTAACAATATAGGCCACGGAATCAACGTTTCCAAGCGTGCCCGCGCGAAATGTTTGCCGCGCGATGGGGAAATCTCTATTTTCGTGATTAAAAAAACGGGAGAAGAGGGTGCGCGCGTTCATGTTACGATGCTCGATCAAACACTCGTGTCTTTAAAGAGCTAATTGCTCGATGTACACGCGGGAACTTGGCTCTAGCGTTTGGAAGCTTTGATGTATTTCAGACGAGGATTATATTTTTCTGCCGAACACATTGTTCTAACCCTTTGAAGCTGAACGTCGCGGAACAAATAGTTCAGGTATGGGAATTCTACCATACACTTGCGAAAGAGTGGCAGTACATTTGTACGTTAGTATTCATGAAACGGTATCTGTGAATTTGTCATTGTCTCATTTTTCGAGTGTAATTGTGAGCCGTGTCAACGATTCTTATTCCTTTTTCTTTTCACCCTATCCCCCCTCTTTTACATATAAAATCATTTTAACTAGAAATTACCCCTTTCCTTTTTCTCTTCGTTTCCTCTAAAATGAATTACTTCGTTGCAACGCATAGTTAAAAATTCCAGTTCTGTTCGCGTCCTATCCCAAAAGATCCAATCTATCCTCTCTGGTACACGTACAATAAATTGCGAACCGCTGATCTACGCGATCTGTGTTAGTCACTTGTCAATCCTGTGTCGAAATCACAGGATAATCGCATCCCCGATCCTCGAACCGACCGCCCCTCCCGCTACCCCAAAATTTCTTCAATCCTGGATCATCTCGCGCAGGGCACGCTCGTCGAGCCAATTGCGCGGACCGCGGATCCTAACCGCGGAGAATCCGCATCCGCGCGTGCACACACGTATCCCCGGTGCTTCTACGGAAGCGTTCACCCTTGGAACTTTGGTAATATTCGTTAAGGAGGCACGAGCGCATCCCTTCGTCCGGGGAGCGCGCATGTATTTACATAACACGCGGAGTCGGCAGAGCGTTCGAGTTGCGGAGGGAACGAGATGCTCGCTTTCACTTCGCCCTCGAGCTTTCAACCATCCCCTGCCCCCGCCCTTCCTGCCCTTCGACGGTTGAGATCCTCGTCTGGTAGGAGTTTGCAGACGGAGGCCCCGCGGCCACTACTCGCTGCTCCCTGAGCTTCCGTATTGGAAGACGCGAGGCGACGCTCATCCGTGGGCCAGGGCTCGACGAAAGATTCCACGGTTGCGGATCAAACGACGAGGCTAATTTCATTTCTCGCTGGCCGCTCGACCGTGCGCAATAAAACCGTGAGCGACCGGGCTTCCGGGGAACGATAAACAACGTAGACGTTCCTGGAGATCGGGTCACTTCCTCTTTCTCTCTAGCTCTCTCGTGTTTGATCCGAGAATCTCCGGTACGCTTGGAAGTTTCGTGGTTTTCGAGTTATTGACTTGGGTGACTCGGCGCGAGCCACCGCTGTTTCTTTAAAGTGTTTGATTTGGCTGAGTTCGAGGGTGTATAAGGTGCTCGGATGGGTTAGAAGTTCTACGAGGGTTTGAGTTCGCTAGTATTTCTTCTTTCGAAGCTGACTGTGTTTGTGTGGCGGCGTTACATTTTTCGGTCGCGTAGGTTTGTCGGGAGCGCGGGTAATTCGAGTAAACGAAGCGTAAAACAGGTATGGTTATTGGCTTCGATTAGTGTAATTTGCAGGCTATTGTAAATTATAGGTTGCGTGACTAACAGGCAGGGATAAATTTAGCTTCAGTTAGGAAAGCGAGCGGCTGGTGCTGTTTGATTTTTGGATCTTAAATAAATCAGTCCCGATACAACCTTTTTTTTTGGCCGAAACTTACTCCAGAGGGATAGTTAACTTTTTTATAAACCTAGCCGTTCTACGATACAACTTCCGAAAAAAGAGCAACCGTTATGGCCCGGCTCAGCCAATTAAAGATTAAATCCAACAGGAGGGACGAGAACGCGTTTATAGGTAATTCATCGTAAATAACGCCTCCGCTCTGCACGAGGGACGTCCTCGAGGATTCCTCGATTGATCGATCAAGCGTGCCCAATAAAAGAGCGTCCGTGGCGTCTGCGGATGAAAGTTTCATTACCGATCGTAATAGATAAAGCGGTCCGGGGAAGGAGCAACTTGGCAACCCCCCTTTTCGTTCACCCCTTAACGTTAAGAGGCTTCGAATGCCTTCCGTTTCACGTCGCGTTACCGGTACACGCGCCGCTTTCGATTCGTACACGTGACGCATTCTCGATCCACGATTTTGCAACCCCCTCCCCTGAGAAATCGAGCCAGCAAAGGATCGTGCAAGATCGGTCGACGAAAGGAGAAGGTAATGGCGGAGGGGCTGTATTTTGAATTTTTGACGAGAGGGAACAGGATGGCCCCGATGGAATTCCATTCCGGTCGAGTGTAACGCGTGTCGGGGATATTTTTCCGCGCGACTGACTCGCGTGTACATGGTTAAGTGCTCAATTCTGTCGGAGGGGGGAATCGCGGTACAAAACGAGAATTCCCGGCTTTAATGCTCCGTCTACGTCAGCCGCGCCATCCCCGTGGATTAAATTGAAAGTGCTAAATTCGGGGGAACACGCGTGCCCTTTGTCGGGGAACCCTGTGTCGCTGTCGAGCGATTTATTCAAAGAGATCCATGAATTTGTTAGGGATGTGCCGCGATACAAGAGGCTTTGAAGTAACGGACCGGAATATGGGGTACCTCGACGCGAGGAATGATACTCTGTGCTTCTTAATTTTGCAGTGGTTGCAAAGTACAATGGAGTCTATTTTGCACTACACCTACCGACGGGTTAGGGTATATTTATTTGCGACGAAGGAATAAAGTTGAAAATTATGTTTAAAAAATACCTAATGCAAGGGAAGCAAACCGTAATGATTGTAGTAAAGATCGCAGTAAATTTCCAAAAGTGTAGGTGTCGCAATAAATTGACGAAGTTTCTGTAGAAAGAAGCTTCTTAAGATTATTTATTATTATTAATATGATCGATAGCAAAATTTACAACACGCAGTAATTTATAATCCAACTCTGTCACACAACTCCATGTTTAAGAGTTTAAGTTTCCGTGAAATATTACGAATTGGTCATTTTGACCGGTCTTGGTAGTTATAGGGTTGAATAATGTCTCGTATGGAATGTCGCTGAGTAACGATGTTATTCCTCGGTGCAATGGCAAAGCGATGCATCGTAATAAATTCAATTAAGACGAGTCGACGCGATGCTGCGTCTCTTCATGCTCGTTCTTTCCGTATTTAATAATGCAAGAATTTTTCAAAAGGATGTTGCCAACAAAAGAGCGCAACTGAAACGATCAACGGCGGGGCTGCCGTTGAAGCTTGCAGACAGTATAAACAAGCGGAAAGTAATAATTTCCCAGATGTACCATTAAAAGGAACGAACCGACGTTTCTCCGGCTGCTTATTCTCTGCGATCGTGGAGCCGTGCCGATGATAACATCGCTGACGGCCTTCGAAACACGCGCTCCGCGTAAATATTTGCTCGCCAACCCTCTCTCGAGGGTCCAGTAAATACGCAAATTAGGCTCTTATCGTGTTCCTCGAACTGAGAATAGTCGGACAGTCGTAAAAAGGAGGAGGAAAAAGATTCGAACTCGATACAAAACGTGACATTTCCAAAGTATAGGGTGATAAGAAACGGGGGGGTAACAGAAATGTAAATACAACGATGATCTTACCATGGATCGTTTTTAAATAGTTGATGATCTTCATGAACGTTATGTAACATGTAACTGTTAAAAAAAACGCTTCAACTCGTTTTCTTTTTTTGGAGGCCTATAGTTCGTGTTAAAAGAATGAAAACGATCCTAAATTCGGGCTATCGAATATATTTAAGGCTACTAGAGGTGAATTAATGGTTCATGCATAAAAGTTATATGCTTGCCGACGATAAATTTATATAATATATGTAATAAAATAAAAAGATTAATTTGCTTAAATAATATATTATGAAAGAGTATTTTGTTGTTAGTTATCAGTCGTTTGCTTATTGTTCGTTTCATCAACATCGTTTTGTTGTTGCGTTCGAAGGAAACAACGAATTATAAAAATTACATGTACACCAACGATTGTGCACGCTGTGTTCACAGCACAAAGAGGAGGAGGTTAATGGTGAATCGCGGGGAAAAATCTTCAGCGCCCGCGCTCACCATACAGATTACAATCCACTCGTTCTTTTCTTCGTGGCTGTATCTTTAATTGCCTGGTTCTGGCAGCTCACACGAACCGCCGGGGATTCAATTTACTTGCGTTCATGAACATTCGGTATTTCGTTAAAGAGTTTCTCATATGCCTTTCCGAGACGAGCCGAGAATTCCGTGAAAGATTGGACGCGAGATGAGGTTTCCAAAGAACACGCGAGCAAATGAGTTTGCCAGAGCATTATTGGATTAAGTATGGTACGTGCGATTTCTTAAGAAAGTATTCCCAACTGTGCGAATTTATTTTTTCTTTTTCATTTGCATAAATTATCTTGGTACCGATGTAGGTAGAATCGTTCCCACTTAACTTAACCCTTTCAGTGCTATGGACGCATATATGCGTCTGACAAAAGTTGGTCGTAAGGACTATGGACGCATATATGCGCTTGCCAATTTTTGTTTCCTTCACCATACAATTTTTTCCGTTGACCTTTTTTTAAAAAAAGGTTCGCAACAAAAAAAAAGGGTAAATTTTTAACCTTTTACTGTTGACGAAAGTTACTCGTAGGGACCATGGACGAAAATATGCGTTTGTTAATTTTTTTTATCTTTCGCTTACTGCAACTCGATTGTCAGTGTACAAGTAACAATACTCCGTCTTCAGCGATACCACGCCTTCGAAGCACTTAAGCCAAAAGTATTTAGCACTCAAAGGGTGAAAAAACCTTTGGAAAAGTAGATATTACATTACATTTATCCTAATATTTTGTTAAATTACCAGTTACAAGACTATAAAATTGTAAAAGAACCGCAACATCCTCTTTAGAACGTGGGTTTCCCGTTATAGTATTCCAATGCTCGGCAAGTTACCGTTTACCGTTGTTTTCCAACGGGGTATTAGCGGAAACAATAACAGTTTCGTGGACCCCACCGAGCACGTTTGGAAAGCTAATCTTCGACGATTCAGACAGTAAATTGAAAAAAAAAAGACAGAGATGAACAGCAGAGAAACAGAGAGAGAGAGAGATAGAAGGGACAGTATGCATTAGCGCGATGTCGCGCGGGCTCGCTGCTTTATTATTACGTGCACGTGATTCGCCGTATAAAGGAATGGGAAATGAGGTAAAACGCGGGGAAAAAGCTTCTGTCCCGAACAGGTTGATAATCAGCACGAGTGCCAACGCGACAAGTCCGAAGAAAGCTCGGCTCGACCGCTAATGGAAAATGTAATCCCACTCTCTCTTCTCTTTTCCTGCTTGCCCCTCGACTGTCTCCGCGCAGCCTCTCTCCTTTTCTCTCTTCCCGGCTCTCGCTGTGCTCGCGATTTCATTGGTATCGCACGGAGAGAAAAAAGTCCCAGGTACATATAAATACAGACGTTGAGAGGCGAGTGTATGAGCGTTGGAACATCGATTTAATACGTACAAGTTCTGAAAGTCGAGCAACGGTTGGGTCGGATGTTTTAGCGAACGGAAAATCGATCGCGATGCGTTATCGTGTTAATCGACGGTAAAAAGAACCGCGATGCGGAACAAAATTTTCGGTTGCACAGTTCTTTTTCGGATTTTCTCTGTGCGCGACAGAAGACGCAACGAGAGAAAAGTGATTCTTTCTTAAATTTAGTTGTTGGTAGAAGTGATCGACGTCGATCAACGACGATAATAACAAATCCTTTAATACGTTCGCGATAAAAGCAGGAGCACCGGATGGAGCAGTGGAAAATTAAGAGGGCGACGATTATGGGAATCAAAAATAAGGGTGGACAATCGATGCCGTAGAAAATGTGTTAATGGAACTGGGTGCGATTGTCGAACGTGCGAACGCAAAATTCGAACAAAAATACGAGGGATTCTGACGTTAATGAGAGATTCGAACGGGGGGATATCGAATGATTTTAATATGCGTTGTATTACGAACGATCGAGCGCATAGTTTTAAAGCTACAAAAGAGAGTTTAAGGAGAATAATGTCTATAACGTTTTAACGATTATGGAAAACATAAAGCGTTTGAAAATGCAAAATCTTTGTTCAAAAATTTAAGTTCCACATCAAACCTACTCACATTATCGTTTAAAACAGAATTAAACCATGAATTTCATCTTTACCTCCATCGATCTTTTCGCTTGTGTCTTTTCCCGGCTTCTCGTTTTTCCCTTTCAAGCCATAAAGAACTTACCTACGACGCTCCTTTTAATCATTTCCTTGCGCGCCTCACCGACCGAAGCTAAACATCCCCGAGACCGAGGGTGAAGCTGAATCGTACCGATGAATGATTAAAGACGTTTAATTGATACCGTCAAGACGAAACGCAAATGTGCGCGAATTTTCATTAAAACCGTCCCTCCGCTATAGGGGCGGCTGGTAACGCAAGGTAAAGCCGTAACTTCATGCCGGTGCCTTGGGGACCGGCCGGACCGAGCGTTTCAGGGTAAATATTTAATCGAGACATTTTGTAATATGTGTGCTTTTTGGAGCAGCTTAATCCAGCCGGATAGCGTAATTTCGTTGATGGTTTGCGCGCGGCAAACACGCGGACAAGAATCGGCAGGGGGGTGCGATTTCGCGGCGAAGGTATCCCGTCCATGTTACAGCCCCTCGGAAATAACTGACCTCGAACGATTCTCGATATATCGGGGAAGGGTATCGCGGTGGTGGGTACACGTCGATCGGTAAAAATATACGCGGGTGTGGGTGTCGCCAGAGGCGGCGGATGAACGAAGCCAAAGAAGAAGGGAAAAACACGCGTGCAGAGGAGGAGGAGGAGGAGGAAGAGGAGGAGGAGGAAGAGGAGGAGGAGGAGGAGGACGAGGAGGAGGATCTGCACGATATCACCGGAGGGCTACATCAAGGAAAAAATAGCCCGGTTTCCGTGGGTGCAAAAAAATATTATCGAACCGCTGTCGAAGATCCTTGCGCGAAACGGAACGTTTGCCCGATACGTTTGTTTTTCAGCCGCGTGCTGGACTTTATACGAAAAATATTTGCTCTCCGTGTTACCGAGCAGCCAGAGCCTAGGAATTTCCCTGCAAGTGGCTGTGCCCCCGCGCCGGCAACTTCTTTTTGCCCCTCGCGAACATTGGAAAAATAGACGGAGGAACGCGGCAGGGTGGAAACTGGAATATTCGACGCGGGAAAATCGAGATTCCGCGTGTTTTTCTGGGGACCAGACGTTTTCTTCGTCCTCTTCTTGCCACCTGATTTTCCTCCTCTGCCTTCGTCCTCGTTACACCGCTCGCCGCGGCACACGAGCTGCCTTGCAAACACCTCGGTTCGATCTTCGGACCCGTGGCTGCGCTTCGTTTGTTTGTTCGATGGACGCGAGCCAAGGATAGGGCTAGCTTTTTGCGAACTCGTCTCAACAGACCGCCGGAAATTGACCGGTGGGCAGGCGCTTCGCTTACTTACCTAACCGGCCGGTTTTGCCCCGAAAATATAACTGGCTTGGTAGCCCACACCCTCTGGCCCGACGGTGTCCCCATAAATATTCATATCCCGAGCCACGGGTTAATCAAGGGTCGACGTTGCTTTAAAAGGGTTCGCAGAGGGCGAGAAAAAATTGGCGGCAAGTTTTGAATAATCCTTCGCTCTCGGCGGAAGATCGACCATCTACGACGGCATACCTGTGTTGCGTTTAGATTTTCAGCGAATCGCAGGCAGTCTGTTTGCTTTTGGTTTTAAAAGTAGCCGCTTTTTTCTTCTATTACGGTCGCTAAATTATTACGTGGAATTATTACGCGCTCGCGATGACCTCCGGTTTCTCAGTGGGCGCTTTTATGCTCGGCGTTACCGTTACGCTTGTCTATTGTTGGTTGGCGTGTTTTGGGTAAAACGTTAGTCGGTGCGCTCCTCGTTCACAGACGCATCCGTTCCGGTTTATAGCGAACGCTATAAATATTGAAATTTGTTCGGGTCGTTTCAGCGGAATTCGAGGCTATTCCGACTGCCGAAGGAAACCAAAATTCATTCTCCCGGTGGTCCGTTAGACTTAACTTGGCAGATCCAAAACAGGACATAATTTGGATCGCGTGAATTCCAGTTGTAAAAATGATATTCCGCTGTAAATGTAAAATACATCGAATAGATACGGTTTCGCGATTCAACGTACATAGCTTACGTTCAAAATAAAATCTTTTGAAAGCAATGGTTGCCCCTCCTGCTTAAGAAATTCATTTCACCCTATCAGTTCTGCGTTTGCATTAATTTTCCAAGTACGCGCACGTTCTTGTTTCCCTGTCATTTACTCGTGACGGTTTAGAGAGAAACCCTTTGTTCACGAGCAGAAACTTGCAGCCACGCTGTCAAAGGTAGAGAAGGCCGTTGTCTCTGCGACACGGTGGGCAGGTTAAAGGGAAACCGGTTAATAGGAATTTACGATCATCGCAGGAAACGTTAAGAAGGTTGCCGGAGGCTGTTGGTTAGCCCGTAACGGCCTCCTCGTACGATCTCGTTCCACGGTGACGTCTAGAGGGAAACAGCTCACCGGGATATCGTGAAAAGCGGCGAGAAAAATCTTGAATGACGTCCCTCAGCTTTTCCCGGTGCCTCTCCCACGGCCTTCGTCATGCGAGGAGGACACACAGAGTAGTGGCCGAATGAAAAGGGGGATTTAAACATGCTGGCAGCGTCTGCAACATCGGTATACAGCTCGACGGTCTCTTTCAGATTCGAGACACACAACGAGGGTCCGTCGACCGACACGTATATTTGCGTAACTGAATATTCGCGAGATACGAGGAGGTGTCTATGCGAGACGCCGTTTTAAAGAGATCCAATTTCCGTCGATCGATCTGGAATAGATACTTATTTATTTATAGAGCCCGGCCTGCGGAGAACGGCGGCACACACGGCCGATCTGGTTCTAGGTCAGGACAGCTTTGTTGCTCCGTCGTGTGCCCACGTTCCGATTCACCGTTTAAATTTGCAGAACAGAAGTTTTACCTTACGCGTGTCAGGTAACTGAACTCTCGAAGTCATCTTTAATTCATTCGGTGTCCTAATACACGTGTACGTTAATCGTGTTTATAATTATCGGTAAAGTACGTGCGCGCCGAAAAGAAGAAGGATGCCGCGGTTGATCAATGTTAATCGTTATATGTATAGGAAAGGCGGCAGAATAAGGGAAACGAATAGAGTTCTGGGGATATACGTGTGTTAAATAAAAATAGAATAACAGGAACAAACATGCAAAATGATAAATACACTTACATTTTGTACATTTGTTCGCGTATTATGTAATTTTTGCGATATTCCCTGAACGCTCGTTTTATTAACCGCTTTGGCTTATTGCGCGCCGTCCTTATATTCTCTTCAATTTCCCCCCGGAAATGTTGTTTGCGGTGCCTCGTACCTGCTCCGTGGACACGTTTTAGAATTTATAATCATGTCGTTATTTTCATTTACCTAAACGTAATTTCTCCTCCGTTCGTCGTTTCCAAGCGAGAAATTGGTTCCCAGCGGCGGGAACGCAACGCGAATCTCCGAGTAGCAAAACTGTTGTTAGCGGAACGCAGAAGCTTTACATGGTGCACGGAAACGACAAACGTTCTCCAATTTCTGCCGGCGACCCGTAATTCGCATTCGCCGAGTGGCGTACGAACGCAGCCATTTCCGGTGTTCTTTCTCAGTCGCGCTCGATTGTCGCTCGTTCCAAGTAAAATCAGCGCAGCGCGGTTCAACTCGTCGCCGGTGAACTAAGAAAAGGGACGATGAAAAAGTGGGGTGGGAAGAACGAGGAGGAGAAAAAAAATGAACGACGTCTTAACTAATTCATTTGCCCCTTAACTTCCCCTTTAATGACCGTTCCTCGCCCCTAGGAAGTCCCCCGTCTCGGCTGCGATCCCGTGCGTTAGGGTGACGTTAGCGTGTTTGCGCACACTAATGCAACCAGGATACGCATACGTGCATTATGTATGGACGTTGGAGTATATACCCTGTATGGTCGAGCGTCAAGCTTGGTAGACGCCATTATTTCGCGATAGAATGTGCTCACGGTGGCCTAATAAAATCCCATGAGTCAGGCTATTTGTCGGCGGCAGGGTATTTAAGTGATACATAATGTCGCGAGGCTTCGTCCCCCTTCGAAGATGCGACCTACATCCCTTCTTGTCGTTCTCGCTGGAAACCGCGGGGATGGGAACGATAGCTTACGGATGTACAGGGTGACTTCGATTTTCTCTGCGCCCTTTGTGATCGTTCTTTGCACAGCAGGGTGGCATATTTATTGATATTTTAGCGATCGACGTTGTTGGTATTATTCTCTTGTCTGGTACGTCATAAAGTTTGACTACTAAATAAGTTGCAACTGATCGCGCACCCATCAACTTTATTCAACGTTTACCATTGCAACGTGAATCGACGTCGAATAGAATAGAATCGAGTACGATTAATCGTTTCATCGATTCCTAAACGCATTCGCTCGTTTCTCGCGATGAACACGATTTTTAAAACTACTTTCCATCGAATTTCACACAGAACACAGGATGTCTATCCCCAACTCGGATTGAGACGCAACGTCGCACACCCTGGCGGAACAAAAACACTTGTAACCATAATTTACGGTGTATTTGCTTCCGTTCGGTACACACGTGCCAAATTATCCGACGTTTCAGGGCACCCTATACACCGAGTCAGTCCCGTGTCCCGTCCTTCCCTTAGCGTACCGTGGGATGCCCTAATGTCGTATTTCAACGCGACGGGGTTTCTATTTGACTCTCGCCCCGTGGCCTCACCCTAAATCGTCCCCGACGTCCGTATGCTGCTGGGCGTGGACCTGTTCCTCGTCACGACGACATTTTTCATTCCCCGCTCTCTTCTCCTCTCCGCGGCGCATCGATTTCAAGTCTTTATTAACCCGTGAGTAATCACGCGGAGGTTCGTTTCGCTCGCAGGACCACGAATTTCCGGGATATAAAAGGACCCGTCGTTCCGGCTGGAACGATTCGACGATTTTCCTTGGAAAACGCGGTTCGTCGAGCCTCGGCTGTCGTTTTATTGGAACCAGTACGGTGTTTCGGTGCCGTCTGGGTGGCACAGACGCTGGCTCTGCTCGTTCGGAGTCACGCTCGTTACAGAGAAATACTCTTTTCGCTCTTTTTCCCGCTGCAATACCGCGCGGGTCCAGGCGGGCTATCAGAAATGCATCGGGAACGGACGAGTGTTTTTTTCTCCTCTCTTCTTTTCTTTTTTTTTTTTTTTGTTCACGGTGACGAATTTTCCAGGAATATTTTGAAACCCGAAGCGAAGCGAAACGAAACGGAACGGTCGTTCAGGAAGCGGGAACGCGAACCTCGAATTTTGCGGGAACTCCGTCCTGCGTTAGGGCGAGGGGAGGGTGGTGCCGCGAAAATGGATCGCAATTTTCGTTTACGTCGTGCGGCCGGCCATTTTCGCGTGGCGCATTTTTGCGATTCCCTGCTCGCGCTGGCCGCGGTTATGCCCGGTTGCTTCGGTCATTAAGATGAAAAACCGCGTTCGGTCATCGAACCAACGAGGGACGAGCCGGTCGATAATAAATCCCCGAAGTCGCCAGATTTATAGGTTCTCCGGCTTTTTTTCAAGCCGTGTTTACAAAACAACGCACGTACATTTGCGTAGCGAGCAGAGCGTCGGCTTTGATAGTGTTCAGTCGCGCGACGCGAACCACTCGTTACACGGTGCTTTGCATGCGCCGCTCGTCGCTTCGAACTTTTGTCGGCGCCGCGCTTTTTTTTTCGGAGGATTTAGACGTAAACGAGTCGGGACAATGCTCAGTCCCCGCGCCTCAATGGCGCGCCCCGCGATTCGAAAGGTACCAAATGCTGTTTTTGCACCCCTTTCGGGATTCCCACTTTTCGCACCGAGTTTCGGGCTTCGTTTGCACGTTGTTCAGTGCGACACCGTGAAAATACCTTGGAACGTCCGTTCCATTTGTTTGGTTCCCGTGTCGGTATCGTTTCTCGGGGTTCCTGTTCCACAAGAACCGACTTTACCTATGCATTGCAATTCCAATGCTTGATTTCTTTATTACAAATAAACATAATTGTTATTCTTTCTGGAATCACGACATTTCGTTACGTTTTTCAATTACCTACTACGTACAGTAGCGGGCAAAAGTTTAAGACTAGAGGACAATGTAGAACATAGTTTTATGCTCTGCGAATATTGTTCGTACATCCATTTTTATTGTTATTACGGTAGAACACTATCTATCGATTAGCACAGAATGCAAATTTTGTTTACCATGCTGTTCCTTAAAAATTAGTTGGTTTAATTTCCTTTACTATTTGGTCCCAAAATTTTTGTCCACTACTATAGTATGATTCGTTAACAGCGGAACACTTGTAGCCGATTGAATTACATTTCAAATCGCGTCTCGCTACCTCGCACAATGGATCTCCTGTAAAAATTCACGGATCGTATGCTCTCCATGCAAATTGGCTGTCGCGCACAATGCGAACGAGTCGATACGTCAGGAGGTCGCGGCGAGGTTCGAGTGCGGTTTTATAAGTTCCAAATAATAAATCGCTCGAAGGGTTAGGAAGCACGCGCGCTGAGGAAGGGGCGGTGTGCAGTTGCGCGGCCGTCTCACCCCCGGGCGGGCCGCAGTGTTATTATTAAAGTCAGAGGCCCGATTATACCGAATCCATTCGGGCACAGGGTTGCACCGACCAAGTAGGTATCAGGATTATTATGCCCTCGCCCTAATTACCATGCCGAATATGAATGCAAATTGCCCTCCGGCGTCCCGCGTCGGTACATATACATGTCACAGTCGCCGGTCGACGTCTCTTTAGGGTTGCTTATTAGCTCGGTTAGGGGTTGCGCCGTGGCCGAGGGAGAGGCCCGCGGCCGGCTGCAAGGGGTGGCGAGGATCCTCACGGGGTGTCGGGTCTCTCGCCCCTCGAAAGAATCGCGAATAAGAGAGAAAGAGGGCCGTTCCGACGTTCGAGTGGCCCTCGACGTTGGAGTCGAGCCGGGATTTCGAGCCGCTGCGGATATTCGCTCCACCATTTTGCCCTTTGCTCGCTCGGATTAGGTTCTTTCTGGCTCGACGAGTTCCCAGTGGTAGCCGGCTGCGAAAACACTTTCACCCCCGCAGCTCGATCGCGCCTCCAACCCTCGTTCTCCGAAGATCGACCTTCGATTCCGAGATACGTTCCCGCGAACTTCTACGCTAATTTCTGGGCAACGCCGAGCGGAAAAAAGAATTTCGCGAAAGGGTGGAACGCGAGAGGGTGGATCGAACTGGATTCGATAGGCGAACCGTTGAAGCGTTCTAACGATAAGTGGATAAGCGTTGCAAATAAAAGTCGGATCGATTGTTTCACCGTACGGGTACTTCCCTCGCGTTCAGTCCCCGAGTTCTTATCACGATGAACAACGTTGAAAGAGCAATTGATCGAAGCTAAAGGATTGCCACGACGTCCCGTTTTATTATCCAGAGCGTCCCGTTTTATTATCGTAAACGTCGCGAACGATAGCGTGGCGCGTTTCAAACGAAGCGCGGAGCGCAACGCTTCTCACGGAAGTGCCGTGATTTATTGCACGTAAGGAAGATCCTCCACTAGGGGGGCAGAAGAGAACAGAGATAGAGATAGAGAGAGAGGGAGACAGGGAAAGGTGGTTTACGGGGGATAAGCAGGGGGAGAAGAGAGGGTCTGAAGATCTGCCCATCCTTTTTCGCAATAAATAGCCTATTTCGAATGGTAGATCCTCGATAAGTAGCGTCGAGGGGTGGAAAAATCAAAAGACGCATCCTTCGTTGTTCCTGGCTCCATGGAAAATGTCTCCTGTCCGCGTATACGAGTGTTTTATTGCCCACGGGGACGGGCCCCACGCGCGCTCACGGGATTGGATAACGATCTGCACGCTCTCTCCGTGCGAATCGGTTCGCTTTTCGGATAGCGGGTCACGACCCGCGTATCGGTTATGGAGCATTGCCAAATTCGCCGCGCCCCCGGTTTCAGCTCCGCCACGGTTCTCAAGAGTCAACCGATACTCAGGTATTCCCTGGACGAATTTTCACGTTCCACGGGTTGGTTAATCCGGGATACTTCACGGGGAGATGGGGGAGCTCGGCCATAAATCGTGGCCCATAGGTGAATGGCAACGTGTGTCGATCGTCACGCGAAATTCAATTATGTTTTCTGCTTTGTTCGTTCACGGCTGTGATATATTAGCACGCTCGCTGCCGCTGCGCAGGGGTGAGATTCGACCACCACGGAATCGTGCTTTGATGTTATTAATTTTATACAATACGAGACAGGCTTCCGCGTGCGCAACGTTAAAACGTACCGAATAGGTGAACATTTTTGATGGCAAACGGTTAAATTTATCCGAGGAAGACAAGTAAATTTTTAATACGGTTTAAGAAGTACATTTTGTTCACTTTCACATAGTTTAACACTAAATTGATGAACATTTTCTGTATATCTGTTTCTAATATACTTATATTAAGGAATAGGTGAATACATAGAAAAGAATTTGAAATTGCAGAAGTAAGAGGGACCTAGATTTAGGTATATTTGTATCGCTCCGTCAATAAAAGTTAGCAAAAGTTGTTGGTGATAATAGTAATTATTTTTGCAAATTTTGCTCATGAAGTCCTAAACCCGTCAAATTGACGGTACCGTAAACTTAGCGTTAACGTCTGTAATCGTAATTCAATCATCGTTTCGGCAGAAATTCTCAGGTGCATAAATTACAAATCAAGCAACGTCTCTTAGAATCCTCAGCACACGCTTCCAGTTCCCGACCTATTTATCCCACACCGTCCCTATTTATTTCATGGGACACGTCTCTCAAAATTCGCAATTAAATTGTACACCATCGCGATTCGAATCGGTATCTTCCATTCATAGCGACGGCAAAATTTTCTTGTCCCTTTGAAAATATTTCATTCGAAGCCGATCGGCGATGATTATTCGTTGTGTAAAAAAAAAAGAAAAAAGAAAAAAAAGGAAAAACACCATCGACCTGATGAATGTTCAGCTCGTTCGTAAACAAACTGATTTCGATTGCGCGGAGGCGGGCTCAAAGCAAAACCGGTGTGCAACGTTGGAACGTGTCGAGTAACCAAATATCGAACCTTTTAACCCGATGAAACAGAGCGGACCGCGAAAACTCGACGCCGAGCCCGGCCTGACCCGCCCGCCCATCCTCCCCGCTGATTTTGTGTACGAAAACTGACGTGGCACGTTTACACGCATCGCCACGCCAATTACTGGTAGGGGTTGGCGAGGGGTAGATCGACGATTGGCCGTCGGAAAATCTGCTCGACGCTTCGCGCCACGAGTCTTATCGCGTTCGAACGCTCGCACGCGTTCGCCGCGTTTGGCTCGCTCGACGCAGATGGGAGGAGATTTATGCTCTTGCCAATTGTTCGTCTTCTTCGCGACCATTGTTGCGGAGATTTATTGGAAAGATTTATAGCCGTTCGTTTTTTCTACACGCGTTCCACGTTTCACGATGTCTTGCTTGCACGCTCGTCGAGGATCCGAACGAAGATAAATCGGTTTGTTCTCCGCTTCCTTTTTGTTCCCCTTCTTTTTTCTAATTTTCAATGATGTTGCTGGCTTGAAAAATCTGTTGCGACCTTGCAGCCACGTTTCGGATTTATCCGTGTTCCGGCGGGGAGCGGACAGTTTTACGTTTCTAAACGCGTTTGGTTATTATAGTGGTTGTTATAGAGGCGCGAGAATTGTGGTGTGAGCGTACTGGAATTTCTGGTATGCTAAGAATATTGCTATTCTAATTTATCGTTGACGGTTTCTATCGGCTACTTGCTCCTTCTCTGTCGCTCGTTCTGGCACGTAAAGTGACGCAATGTTGCGATTAATCGGTCGAGGATAACTTGGTCGTAATTAAATCAACGACGGGCGTAAACGTTGCCGTGTAGCTCGTGAGAGCGTTGGCTTGAAACATTGTTAAGAAGTATCTAATTATTTAAGTCGAGTACAAAACGACGCACAGAGAGTAATACGCGTGAGGTAAGATTTAATGATAAGAAAGTTAGAGTAAAGCACTCTTGAAACGTGCTAATATTATCTTAATATCGATTATATCTTATATCCTTCGTTTAACAAATTTAACCAACGGCACACCATTTTCGAAATTTCGCTAATCTCAGTCCTCAGTAATATCCTTTCAACTCTTTGAGGCACGCGATTTTAAAGAAAATAAAAATCCAGGTAACACAGAAATTTTTTTAATATAAAAAAATGGAAAAGAACATTCATTTCAATTATTGAATTATTAAACTGTTTCTCCCTAAACCGTCATGAGTAACCTCAATTTTTCAAGATGAATTAAAATACATTCCACCATGCATTAAAAGCTAAGCAAAAGGTGGGATCAGTTTTAACCTACCTAACCCCAAAGAGTTAACGGATCCTCGGACCTCGTCGCGCATCTCCCATGGTTTTCAAGTTGAACGGGAAAGTTCGTCGCCCAGCAGACGGATATACAGTATGCACGCGTGTCGTGTAGCTCGAGTACCGTGGCGAATCGCGATGCATAGATGGGGACCGATGTTCAGCCAGCCGCGATCCGTGTCGGATTCGTCGAAAGAATGAATAAACTTGTCCCCGGTTCCTGCTGAATCCCGCCGGTGTAAATACACAACTCTCGTTAGAGACGCGCCCTGTCGACCACGATTCGCGCTCGCTGCGTCCTGCGAAAGAGGAAGAAAGGGGAGTAAAGGGGACGAGCGTATACAGGGTGTCCTAGCAATGGTGGCACGATTCAGAAAAATATTATTCTACGCGCCAAAATAAGTCGATGGTACGAAACACGATTATTTTGGAGATCGAATTTGAGAATTTATGAGATTACGCTTGTATTAGATTATTCCTATTTGCGCTGTGTATTCCTTGAACAGCGTATACTTTACTATATCGTCTGTCAATATTCAGTCCATGCAATTAATACAAACAGAGAGCAAGGGTGGTAACGTGGAATGAAATCCTATTGCTAAATTGAAACCTCCCGGTAAAACGAATATTGCGCTAGCATTTTTTACACGATGACTAAATATGTGTATAATGTTCGTCCGTTCTTTATAAAATTTTCTGGGTAAATAAACTGAACTGTGTTTCACTATAAATAGAGATATTATTTATTAAACAATAATTGAAGTTTCTTTACATTATTTACATTATTTTCAATTTTCTTGCCTACAAATAGAGAAACAACATTTAAGCCTATTCTTCCCTATCTTCCTTAAACTTCTTAAACTTCTTTGTCTACCCGTGTCTTACTGAATTGCACCTCTTTTGTTCTCTTCTATATCCGTCTTACCTTCAATTTACACGGCAAAATTGAAATGGATTTGTAAAATACTATCTGTACTACTTTATATACAATATATGTTTGTAACGAATAGAAACAAACAAATTTTACAAAGATCTAGTGTCGCGTGAAAAATTTGTCTTCCACATCTTTGGTTTATCTTGACACCTAAAATAACCCCCAGTTTTACCGTATTCGTTCTGAGACACCCTGTACACAGCGCGACGCGATCTCGTGTAAGGGGCGCAGGGGTCAGAACGAAGGTACACACGAGAGCGTGTATAACTGGATTGAAATCACGAAAGATCAAAGAACTGGCTGGCTCGCATACGAAACGGTATGAATGACGGCGCTGCGCCGGGCTGATAGGCCCAATCAGGACGCGAGCAGATAACCGGATTCCCGGTGGATAGCGGGCAAGTGTGCGTGTGCGACATATCTCATTGGACGATCCATCGGATACGCGTAACGCATATTGTGCGCTGATTTAGGTCCGCCATATGTACATACGGCATCCACGGACAGCTGGTTATTTGTCTTTTACTGCGAAAGCAGCCGCGCGACCGGCATTGTAACTTCGCTTCGATACAAAGAGTATTAATCGCGCTTTCTCGCCGGATACGCAGGCCGCCACTCTCTCGCCGTTGCCGAATTTGTTTCAATTAGTTTGATTTACCGTCGTTAGTTTCCACGATAACTATCTTTCGGCGTTGTGTCGCGGTGATCGAACACGTTGCCGGGGCTTCCGGCCGGGTACGAGTCGCCTCTTTCGCTTCGGCTACCATTCCTCGTTTGTCATGCTCGCTTCTTCGAACGAGGGGCCTGGTTTTTGGCGAAATTGAGATACATGATTGCGGATTGTTGTTGCTCGGAACTGGGGATTTGGAGATTCGAATCGACCGAGAAATCGACGTACTTTCTGGAAATAACTTTTCCGTAACGAATCGATACAGGCGTCCCTCGACTTTCGCACATTCTGCTTTTGCAAGATTTGCTATTTCGCACATTTTTAAAAATTCAACAAATGATGAAAACTGGTGAATGGTGTTGCGGGCCGGGCGAGCTTTTTACGTTTCAGAATGATGTTATAGGAAGGGTTATAGAAAAAAGGAAAGATAGAAAAATGAATATAGCCGCCCCTCGATTTTCTCACATTTTAAAAAATGCAACTTTTTAAGTCTTTGCGGTCGGATATCCTCTCTGAAAGGACATCGTGGGTCGAGCAGGCTAGTAGGCTGCTCCCTCTCAGGAGACATCAGATTTTAGCCATTAGGCTACAATGTTGTTCCGATCAATACTTTAAAACACAATTTTTGGTGCATACTTTTTTACATCCCTCTAGTTTCGAACATTCAACCTTCGCACATACTTTCAGGAACCAGTTGTGTGCGAAAGTCGAGGAGCGCCTGTATTTGTTTCGAAGCAACAGCGACGCTTCACTCTTGGAACAAGTCTCATGATTGTTTCCTTTACTATGCACGTGTTTGTGTATGCGTAAAAGTAGCATTGTTCATTTTGAAGTTGTTGAGATCGCTGAACAGAACTGTTTATATTTTGCGCAACTGATGTTTCGCCCCGGAAAATAGCTTTCGTCCAACAAAACGCGCTTCAAGCAACGAGAAACGGCAAAGAGAATGGCGACTCGTTGTCTTGAATATTTTATGAAACGTCAGTTCTTCGAACGCCAGCGTGGAACCCGATGCACGTCGTGTGTCCATTCGTTATTTTCCCGCATGGTAATAATCTTGATGATTCCACTAGACGAGGGGGGCAAAAGCTTTTCTAAAATGTGGTAGCTTCTCATTAGACCGGTATAAACTACTTTAATCTTTATAATTCACGTAGCAAACACAGAGGATTAAGCGTTATTTTTGGATTGCGAAAACGGTAACGAAATAATCCGTGACATCGCAATTAGCAGATATTATGAAGCGCGACGTTGCGCTCGCGTCACAGCCAGGCGCATTTCTCTGATTGAAGAGCAGATGTTCTTTTTTTTTTTTACGCTTTTGTAACTCCTCTGTGTCACACAGTTGCTAGGGAAAGGGGATGGTTCACGGTTTAACCGGACAGCGGGAGAGGGATGCGCGCAGGGCAACAGAGGTTGAGCGAAAACCGGATGTATGACGTGTATCGTTAATGCGGAAATATCGCGGAGCAAGCCTGTCACGAGAGCCCATATTCGCATTTGTCGTGAATGCGGGACTTTAAATGCCTGGTAATTTCGCGTACGATAAGCCGCATGCACCGCGGCGCGCAAAGTATTCGCGCGATACACGCGACCCGGGTCAGGAACAGAGGAAGAAAGGGACAGAGCGTTCGGGAGTTTCGGATTTTAATCAAAGTCGGTCGAGAATCGGCTGATAAAAGCCCCGATAGCCGGACGTTTCTCCGCGCTTTCTTCCTACGCGTGAAACGACAACGAATCGCCGTGTCTCGCGAACCTGTTACAGATCTACGAGGGTTGACGCGCGTTTCGCCGAACGATCGAACAAATTGATGGATTCCTCGTCGAAAGGAATCTCTTATCTTGGAATTGCTCTTGTATCCGTCTCGGGAGGAAATTTGTGAATCAAATTGAGAAAGTCTGTCCTTCTTCCGCAATCCCAAGCAACGTAAAATACAGTCTACGAACAGAGATACTCGAAAAAGCATCCGTTTGAAAAATATTTTCCCCGAAAAGCTTACAGCGTGCAAATTCGAACGAGCTCCGGAGACGATGTTTTTTTGAAAGCACACACCGGATAAATTGAAAACATGACAGCACTTTAGCCGTCGCTACGCGGCCATTCTCCCCGAGCACTCAGCTCTACGCGAACGTGAACGTAAGCGCATTAATTAATAACAGCATGGCGGGCGCCGATGGACGCTACGGAATTCTATTTCGAGGCTGTTACGAAGGAAGAGTCCCGGGGGGGACCGGTTTCAAAGACAGGTAGGAGGCTATTACGCATGACCATTCGGCCGCGCCTTTTCGACGGTCCCGCAGGACGCTGGAGCGCCGCGCCGCCGAGCAGAAATGGCTTTTTGGGGGGTCGGTTTCGAAACGTGGCGGCCAAGAGGTCGTCGATCACGATAAGGGGCAGCGGCTCACAAAGGGCAAGCCTCGCACGAGCTACAAAGATCCCCGGGATAAGCGCCCCATGGCGCCGTTATTGCATCTCCGACGGATTTTTCCCTCCCCTACGCCCCTCTTGCTCGCGCTCTTCCTCGCCCCTGCCCTGTCTTTCTCACCCTCTGGCCTCGATCGACCTCTCTCCGTCCCTCTCGCCGCCCGGACATATGCAAGGGGACGTTGTCTATTGAATTTTCATGACGTATACGCGCCTGCGAGGTGACTCAATCTCGGTTAGGATCCGGAGACTCGCTGCTGTTTTTATCCGCGTTACACTTATTTTTGCGAGGCGGATGGATGGTTCCAGGGGGAGCGTTCGACGTTCCTTCCTGATGAATGTATGCTAACGATTGCTCGATTGGGCGGTCCTGGGCGGGGAGTGTCTCCTCTCTTTGATGTAGCTTTCTGAGTCGTTACATTATGCCTGCGGAGGGTGCTTCTTTAGGGGGTGCTCTTTTATTCGCGAGGATCATACGAATTAGGTTTCGTTCGATTAAAGTGGTCGATCTGCCACAGATTCTTGCATCAGTATGCTACACTTATTAAGGTCTGTTTCGAAGCTCTTTGAGGTCGATTTATTTATTTATGAAATACGGATTCCTTAGGGGTACCCAAGTGTTTTGCATGGCGTGTAGCATCACGTTATGATTTGTCTGATCGTGAGGGAGTTAAGATTAAATTTTTCGTAGTTCGACGTGTTTCGTCGCGTTACTATCCACGTTTGTGTCACGCGAACATAACGAAATTCGCGGGGCAACAAGTTAATAAATTTGTTTGACCGGTTCGATTTACATGTTCGCGACAAACTGGTTACAGTGTCGGGGCACGATACGTTGACGCGAAAAAGTTACACGGTACAAGGGCTAGTCGGTAGTTACACCTCGTCGGAACAGAAATTTATTAATTCTCTTTCGCCTCTCGCCGTTTCTTGCCCTGCTGGGCGGAGTTGCTGGCATCACAGGAGGGACGACCTGATGAAAATGGATCGTTACGAGAGGGACGTTAAATCCGGACACCTGGCCCGCCGTAACGCGACAATTTAACCCCCGAACTGTCGTCGTTGATCCAACTTGTGATACACGTGCACACACGTTCGTGCTTTTTTCCCGACGTTCCCCGTAAATACAAAGTGATCGATGGATTATGTTAATACCGGGCAGAGCACGTAAACTGAAAACTTGTTATGACCCATATGGCACTCGGAGTAATGGTTTCTTAAGCCCAGCAAATTGCGAACAATTTCAGAATATAGCTTTGGGGATCACCAATGTCTCATATCGAAATTGTTATACGCATGTATTTAATTCACTCTGAAAATTGGTAATTTTTAGTCTGGTTGTTGGCATATTCCTTTTATTTCTATTACATTTTATAAGTTCGTTCCTTAGAATTATGTGTTCGCTGAATTTCACTGTTTTCAGTTTTTTACTTCGTCAGTAATAGGTATAAATAGAAATTTTAAAACTGATTTTACTTCTGTGCTAAATTAATAATCGCGAATTAATGTGAAATACCGCTATATAAATAGTATTTATCTCAGAAAGCCTTAGAAAAGGAAAATAATTACTTTCTGTCAGCGGTGGTCATTAAGATATCGCAGCCAACATCGATCAGCGAAGACTTCCGGCATTGTGATGTGCATAAAAGCCGAGTTCAATGGTTTCGATCAAAAAGAGCGCGGAAAAAAGCACGAGATAGAGGACTAGTCTCTAATTTTTCATTTCTCGTCGTTAACCATCTTGTTGATAAATTCTCTCGCATTCACTCCTTCACTCGCACCATTTTCACTTCATACTAATTATACCGCTTGTTGTAAAATAGAAAAACTGATACTTGCTCGCGTTGAAACGAACCATGCAATTAGAGGCAATATTTTTCTGAGTCCCGACGATAAGCCTGTTCGCCATTTTGCTTTCTCGCACGCCATGTTGTCGGACAGTGAGAGATACCGCAAATGCTACTATAATTTGCGATGAAGCTCGATTTTTGCAAAGAGATTTAGAAACGTACGGTGGGAAGTTAAATATCGTACTTTTTCCCTAGTTTTTTCTTAGATGTTATAAGTAAAATATATTTTTTCGTTAGTGCTCTATTATAATTCCATAGGGAGCAAATGATTTTGAGAAAAATTGTATGAAGTTATAATTAAAAGTGTACAAAACTGTGTACAAAATAATTCAGAAAGATACAAGAACTGGATAACATAACCACGAATAATCAATTTCTTCCTCAAGCACAAGCTGCTATTTTAACAGGACACGAAACGAAACATCGAAATATTCTTTCGCACGTTCGTAATTCCCGCCAGCAACAAAACGAAGCATCGTGGTCACAACGAATTCATAATCACGTTGTCAAACGGAAATTTGGAAAATCTCTTAAACGAAACTGTAGGTCATTAGCATCAGCGTATTTCAATGCAATACGCATACATGTATCGAGTTATGAAGATGCACGAAGCGATACGAGGAAATTTCGAAGACACAGTGCTTTATTTCTTTCTCTCTTCTTTCTAATTTTTTCTCTCCCTTTCTCTCTCATTCTCTCCCTCTATCTCTTTCTTTCTCATTTTCTCGTTCTCTCTCATTCTCTCGTTCTCTCACTCTCTGTTTTGCAAACGTGTACGTGCTTCGGAAAGGAGAGGGCCGGATAAAAAATAAAGGAAGATGTTTCACAAAGGAGCCCTCGCCGCGGCACGGCCGCAATACACTTACCAGATGAGAGATAAGGGATTGGTTTCGGCTTAACTGCGTTTTCCGCCTTAATCCATTAGCGCTCACGAAACAGTTTTCTCCGCTTCGGCTCGATCACGCGAACCTATCGATGGCGGTTTGACGATGCCAGCTACGTCGCCTCTGCTTTTCAGGGGAACCGGAAGTACCGGGCCGACGTTCGTCAACCGCGAATCGGAACCACTTTCGATCGCGATTCCCGCGTCTCTTTCTTGTCCCCAACCGTGTGAGTGGGTTAAATCGAACGAGGTAGCGTGAAATCACGGTGGAATAGGTTAGCGAATGTGTTGATCGATACTGTATTTACGATGAAACAGAACTCGTTATTTCCATTTTGCTTTTTCGTGAAAGCTTAATATAGCGCGAGAGTTTCGAATCGCAAACTTGACATTCGATAACCGCATGTATATCGAAAGTTGAAACATTCTCAAAGCTTTGTGAATCTGAGAGTCTGAAAATTTGAAGACCAGAGTATCTCAGAATTTAAAAAATTCGAGAATTCGAAGAACTAAATGTACACAGAAATGAAAGAGAGACACAGAAGGAACTTTACTGTTGTAAAGCTTATAAGGAAACATCGGGAAGTCGTTCGGTAGACAGATTGCTACGTAACAAATTTCGTCGTGCAGGTTCGTTTAGAGGTGCATTTGCATGAGAAAGAAGAGCACTTTACCCGGCCTGAGTTCTTTATTGCCCCCGTGCTTTGGCTCTTGGCTGCGGATCTCGAATCGTTATCCGGGCGTATACGTTCTCGCGAGCGACTGGTGGAGTGCAGAAGATTTTTTTTCGCCGGAAACGTATGCCGCGACGAAAGAGCAATCGCGAGTCCTTGGTAGGTTCCTCGAGTCGCGATTTCATCGGGAAATTGTCAAACGATTAGACCGCGAACGGGATCCAGGCGTCTCCCCTTTGGCCAGCGCGATCTACTTTCGTGTTGCGAGACGATAACTCGCGGAAAATCGCCGGAATAAATCTTGCTCGTACGCTACGGGTCGGACGTTATCGCTTACAATTAGCCACCATAAAATTTTACAGTGGCGCTTTCGTTCTGGCTCCGGGATAAAAACATTACACGCGGACCGTGCCCTTTGAATCGTTCCATGAAACGCGTATTTGTTGTTTTTTGGTTCGCGAAATGAATATAGAAAATCACGGTAAATTTTTGGTGAACTTGTTTTTTACAGTTACGATGCTGATTGTTACGGAATTCGGGAAAATTGAATAAATAAAAATTTGGAATCCCGTGAGTTAGAAACAGATTTTTGGGATATTTGAAACGGTTTCGAGTTGTAAGTTTGTTTCTTTTTTCAGAGAAAATTGTTGGATTGGACAATTTGTTGGTTAGCATTAGCAATTAAATGGTCGATTCGTTCATTGATTTTCGTTTGGAAGTCAAGTACCATTATTATGCGTTTCACGATACACGGGAAATGTTAATTTTCGTTGTAATAATGTTCATTACACCGCGAATTCCTCTCTAAAGATGGAAATTCAGGGAACCGCATTGAAACTGCGGTTCTGTAACCTGTAAACAAAAGATCGACAACTTGGCGATTAGTTGGCCTCCCGCATGCATTCCTTCTTCATTAACGTTAACATGTATTGCAGTATAGAACAGGAACTTGAAGAGATTGTTGAGTCCGTGGAGCGGATGCTTTAATAGAATTAGAATTTACCGTACTCGAAAGCATCTGAGATTTCCGAAGCAAAATTAACTTTTGCTTCAGAATAATTAAGGGAATCGCTTTGAAAATGTCAGACATACTTTTCCAGAGATCGTCACCGCGACATCATAACGTCGAATGCCTTCGTCGGAAACTCAAAGTTCCTAGCGATCCGCGCAGTCCTGAATTTAAAGTCTTCTTCCTCAGGAGAGACACAAAATTACTCGGTTGAAAGGTCTAATTAATTTATTAATCAGATGAAACGAGTTAACGTGTTGCGTGGCATCATTACAATATCAATTTCTTATAATAATTTCTTCTTACGGATTTCATATCCTTTTCGAAATGCCAAGTGTGTAAAAAATTGTTAGGAAAAACCATTACTTTTCTTTATGACAAATTTATATTCGTTTCAGAGATGGGCAAATAAATGTCTACTTACAAAGTTTCACATATTTGTTAAACAGATTGGATATTAGCTGCAAATGAGCAGCTAATAAACAAATAATAGTTCTCTGAAATCTTCGAAAAATTCACAATTAATATTCCTACTGTTCATTTAAGACGATACTACTTTTTTCCATATACATCCACATAAAACCGCTTTTGCATACCACTCAGATATCAATAGAATGATCATTAATTTTAACAACACCTATCCTACCCTAGATCTATTCAGCTAGATCTATTTACCCTAGATCAATCTCTTCACTCTATAAAACAGTTACTATCTTTATACACTTCTCTTCAATTTATATATTTTTTACTTTTCTCTGTTATCATTATTATATTTTCATACCTCACTATAATAATTTACTTGTAATTCTCTAATGAGTTAATCCCATATAAATAAATAAATAAATAAACAATACGTATTTGATTAAAATAAATTCCCTTTCATCAGTCTGTAATTTTGTATATGAGGTAGACTTTGAATTCGAAAAGATAAAAAACAAAGAAGGTTATTATCCCCAGCTTCCAATTTTCACCAGCTGCTAGTACAATCAGTTCCTACCAAACTAAAAAGTTAAACAGATCGTCTGGCAGAGGCAAGATCGAGCATCTGACGAGCGAATGACTCAATCAGTCGGACTACTTTGCATCCGATAACTATCGATAATTCGACGGACCAAATTGCGATTGTTTATGAATACCGAGCTAATGAAGGTAGGGTTCGGCGGGGGGGGGGGTGTACGGGGGAAGAGTTCGGGAAGGGGATGGATGTGACGCGGAGGCACGACGTCGTATAACTTCCTGGGTGATTAACTGCTGAATCGCCAGGAACGCCGGCGAGGTTTCGAGTTAATTGCAACCCCCGCGGAGGCTCGCCGCGCGTGTAATTACGCGGACGCTTTCGTTGCGTGTAATAGCGACCACGTGTCGGAGAAAAAACTTGGGCCCGAAAGGGTCACCTCGTCGGACCAGAGGGTCCGCGCGAAGCGGGGGAGCTTATAATTAAGGCCGTGAGCAGGGAGATCCTTGATTGCGTTTGAAATAGCGATATTCACGTCGCTTTCGTTCGTTCCAGAAATTAATTCTGTGTCCGGCCGGCCTCTCCGGTGGTTTCGAAGGCCCCTCGTGGCTTCGTTTTAACGTTTTCTGTAACGTTACGCGTGCTGTCCAAGAAGAACTTAAAATTAATCTCTACCTCGCATTGTGCCTTGCTTTTTGTCGATGAAAGTTAACGCTGGGTTTCGAATTTTGTGAGGAAGATTTGCAAAAACAATTGCTAATATTTTTAGCAATTTTTACTGACTTTTATTGATGGAGTGGTACGAATACACCCAAATCCACTTCCCTCTCAATTCTGCAATCTCAAATTGCGTGTGATGTACACCTATTTTTTAGTATATGTATATTAGAAACAGATGTACAACAAATGTCCGTAAAATTCTAGTATTAACCCCTGAATCTAGTGTTAAGTTTAATCTTCGAAATCCCGATAATAACGTGGGATTCAATCAATGTATACATTTTTTATTCGAGCTGACGTTGACACATCTTCACCCCTTGTACATTTGCATATTTCCTCTAATTAATTGTTACTTTTTTCTCGTTACAGGTAAGCAAACAATAATCTTCCTGTTTACCATAAAGAAATGGCCATCCATTTGAGGCAGCGATCAAGGGATCGATGAAACACGTAAATATTGTTTATATTACACCATTATAGATTTAAATCGTTATAAAGAAGTTTGATTGCAATCGAAATGTAAATATTAGTTCGATTAGAATCGTGCGCATCAATGAAGTTTACTGTATAAACTTGTTTACATTCCATTCTAATATCGTATTTATATGTATCTGTTTTCAATCGTCTTTCGAGTAAGTAACTTCAGGCGTGTCAGAAGTATCCCAGCAAGCGTTGCAACGTGTAGTTTAAGAGCAATTGTACGTGAAAGCAAATACAGGAAGTGAAGCGTAGGAAGCGAGAACGAGAAATAAAAGGCTCACGAGCACTCCGTTCGCGTACAACAATTAAGTCAATAGGTATCGTGAGGTACACGTGTTCAAGTCGTGTCGATCATACATCCGATACCTGAACGTGATTACATTTAATAAAATCTTTCCTCCGTGAGGATCCTGCTGGCGTGTAGCACTCGGAGTGTACACTACCTGGCAAAAGTTTGGAATCACCTCCAACTCTATACTAGCATACTCTCAATATTCTTGTAATTTTAATAACGGTGGTTATTAAGTTAATTTTCCCAGTAAAGTAATGGCACTTAATTTCTTAATTTAATTTCACAGAGACTAGCCTTTCGATATTTAATGCATAACTTTTAATGCTCTGAATTTAATAATTAATAATTAAATTTTTAATCCGAATTTAATATCTAAATTAAATTAGATAAAATTCACATTTTTGTAATGAACAGAGCAAAGCTTTGATTTACATTAAATTGTCCACGAAGAAGATCTCTAAGAATCAGGAATTTTTCGTTAATTCAAAACTGATATAGGTGTACCTATTTAGAGGTATTACGTATTTCAAGAGATTTTTTTTTTTAAAGTTCTATTATAAGCTTAAAATTAACAGTGGCTTCATATTAATATCTCGATACATTATCCACAAGTTTCCCAGTGTATCCCAATTCCAAATAAATCCTCTCGCTTTCTTCGAAATACACAGCGAGTCCAAACTTTTGATCAGTAGTGTATGCGTTACGCCGTGTTCGAGGTTCTCGAGAGGAATCGTTATTTCTCGCGCAAGCTGTAATCCGACGCGGATACTCCTATCCAGTCGTTTCTCTCGATCGGTAGATTGCGTGGAGGCTTGGATCGAGAGGCTGGCCGACTCGTGGCAGATCTTGCGTCGATCCTGGAGGTCGTTGTACCGTTCGATTCATAATTTTTTCACGGCCGTATCGATTCGACTGTGTTCGAACTTCGACGCTGACAAATTAAAGCCGTGAAACAGGTCGATCGTGATATCTGTTCGCGAGATCGCGTTTGCGTGTCGATCGTTAGGATTAAAATGACCGTCTGTAAATCAGGTGAAAGCTGGGCCAAATTGAACACTCGTTACGACTTTCGACCACCATCGACGGTCCATCTCCGATGGTCTTTCTTCGAACGCGAAATCGCGGATCGGTTTCCCGTGATGGTTTCTAATCGCTCGTTTCGGTCTTATTTATGGGCTGACTCGTCATGTATTCGTGGATCGAGAGTATGTTTGAGCACGGTGATCGTTCTAATTGGAACAGACATTACTCTCGGATCTGTTGCGTGATTTATGATTTATTTATTTATTTTCAATAGGGTAAACCCTTTGTTAAGGAAAAAAAAAATAAGTAGATCACACGAGTAAGATGAACACGCAAAAGAACAATAAGAAAAAATAGTAATGATCGATCCATCGATCTCTCAAACTTCTTTTCGTCGATCAATCCAAACTTTTCGTTTCCCCCTTTTCAATATTTTTAATATTGGAGACGTTTAGGTATGTCTTTATTCAGGGTCACTGTATTTAATTATTCGTTTTTATTCGACAAAGTACATCGCTGCTTTCTCTTATAACCATCTCTATTCTTATAGTAACTTGGAAACTTTATTTTCCCAGATTTTACCTACTAAAAAACAAAGTTCTCGATTGATTCGGTAATTGATTCCAAGCACTATATCTTATTCTTTTCGAGAGGAAAAAATCTATACCGTGATCTCGAAGTTAACCGCACGCTTACAATCAAGATCGAACCTTTTAAATTCTAATTGCAATCATCCTTATAGAAGACCCGTTAACCGCGAGCCACAAGAAAGTCGAACGCGGGGATCTAGAATAAAGTCGTCGTAGATTCAGGTATCCGGCAGAAATTTTGCGAAACGACAAAAAGTTCGGACAAGTTCTCGGAGAAGCTCTCGGATGGTCCTGCCGGCTAATCGAGCCGCTCGATCGGTCGTCGATACCCTCGTTAGCGGTTCGTTCCATTTCGTCCTCTTTTTTTCTCTCTCTCTCCCTCTCCCTCTCTCTCGAGATAGCACACCGACCGAACGAACGAACGGTCATTCGAGTGAATTGAGTGACTCGGTGATGCTCAGCGAAGATACGGGAGAAACGAGCCCGGCTAATTTCTTACCGCGGCCCGGCCTCGTTTCAGCTTATTACGATTCTCACGCTCGACGCGGTTCGACGGAAAATGCCCCTCCACCTTCTTTCACCCTCCTCGAACGACGCAATTATTAGCGGATTTCTCGGTACAACGCTTCGCGTAACGACAATGAATAGGAATCGCGTTCTCCGTTCGTTTCTTGCTCGTTCGACCCTACCGGTGGCGAGTAATGAACGTCGTACGAACCGTGTTACGTTTATTTTTGGGAAATTAAGGGGAATCGAAGGTTCGATAACGAGACGGTGGAAAAACAATGGGACTTGAGAGAAATCGTGGTTTGATCGGAGAGTGGTGCTGGTTTTGATCGTATATTAGAGAAAAATTAAGTTAGGAATTTGATCGTGTAATAAATGTGTCGTGAACATTTGTACGAATTTATATTTTTTTAAATGCAACTCGATTGGAGGGAAGATTTCAGTGTTTGAAGTTGTGAGTACGTGCAGTAGCTTTTACTCTATTCGAATCTCTATTTCAATAAATTAGCTTTGCTTCCGTGATTACTTTTCTTCTGTTCTGTTCTCTATTAATTTGGAACACTTTCAAACATCATCAACCATCCATTAAGCAATAATACCTTTCACAATCACTCCGAGCGAAGTTTTTTAAACTATTTATCAGGATCTTAATTTCTCTTTCAACTTGCTCGCTATTGATTATCCACGAGTGATAATCGAAACGTTGTCGAACGGTTTCCTTCGCCAACAAAGGAAAAAAAATATCGTGAATCCGACCCGGCTCGCCATTTTTTTTGTCTCGTCCGCGTCAGGAAGGATTAAATTGATGATACGGTCGAAGCGTGTTTTACGCGTTGCGAATTACAGTCTGCCGTTGCGCAGAGGAAACCGACGGGTGCAATTTATAATCGCGGCTGTCGATAATTGACGTGGCCACGGATTACCGTTAACTGAATCGGTTGGCTCGTGAACCTCTCATTTTTACGCTTTATTAATTCCCGGAATTCGCTTCGCTCTCCGCCGTTCACCAGGGAAATTCATCAGTCCTCCGTTTCTCGTCCGGCTGCGCTCGACGTAACGTGTCCCTGTCGGCTTACTTCCGGATCACTATGCAGACTCTTCCCGTCCACGGAACTCAGCCACGATCTAGGGAATTTGCGTTCGGAAGTTTTTGAGCTGGGATGATCGCGAAGTTTCACTGGATTTCCGATAAATAGAGCGTGAAACGAGTTCGAAATTTGCGAACTATTTAATTACCGGCTTTTTATTCAACACCGTCTTGAGACGAATCGGTGACACGAGATCGAATCATCGAACTGGATACTATAAAAGATTTATACGAAAAGTTATGGAAACAGTATTTTTGGGGGACAGTTCATTTCAAATTTTTTCAATTGAGAATGTAATCATGGTAGAATAAACTGGATACTATAAAGATTTATACGAAAAGTTATGGAAACAGTATTTTTTGGGGACAGTTCATTTCAAATTTTTTCAATTGAGAATGTAATCATGGTAGAATAATTGATCGTTTGAAAAATATTTTCGGTGGCCTTGAAGGATTGATAAATGAACCGTTGAATAGTCGAGTGATGGAGGAAAACGAGATCAAAGGTTATGGCGGGAGAAATTTTTTAGAATGCGATAAAATTCGTGGAGCTACGAGCGATGAACCATAACCGGCAACGATCAGTCTATCGGCTTGTTCGAGGGGCGAAGGGTTTCGTTTGAATTATCGAAAGATAACGGAGAAAGGAGAATTCCTGAGGTCGTTCGAATTCCCCTTTTAATAGGGACCATTCAAAATCTCGTAAAATTTGAATCTCCAACTTATCGCCTTTCTTCGGAGGTATCTCCCTCGGAAGTGTTTCACCGTGAAGATAGCAAAGGGTTAGGAACCATTTTAAAAAGGATAAATTCTGCTTTTATAGGAGCTCGTCGAATCCTCGAACAGTTGAGGTTTTCCGTTTAATACCCTCAAGTGTAAAATCCAAATAAAACATCGTCGGTTCGCATAAATTTGATCAACAACGTGGAGGATGTAAACATATAAGAAGATACAGAGTGTGAAATAAAAAGGGCTACTGGAAAATAAAATAATCGTCGTAATGTTTATGGTGTGAGATAACTCTCTAATCTTAATCTCTTCAGCTATGCTTATGGAAATGCGTATTCATATAGATCAAACAGCCTCAAACTGAAAGTTAATCTATTGATTTCATCCAGCACTTTGTATAGCAGGGTGCTTGAAGAAAAAAACAATGAATCGTTGTTCATCGTCAATTTTACCCCTATCAATGGAAAAGCTATTCCAACGATAGTCGAACAAATTCATAAGGGACCCATCAATTTGTCGGGTTTTGGGCTTCGTGGAAAAAATTTGCTATTACTAATTACTATTATTTCTAGCAATTTTTATTAACTTTTATTTATGCAGCGATGCGAATATACCCTAATTTATTTCTCTCTCAGCTGTGCAATTTCAAATTTTGTACGATGTATGCATATTTCTTGGTATATGTATATTAGAAACAGATATACTAGAAATGTCCATAAATCTAGCGTTAATCCGAGGTGCAATCGTATCTGTCCCGAGCGTATTTTCGCATCGTTCTTCGAATCGTCCTCGTGCACTTTTCGTCTCCTCCTTTGAACGACTTCCGCCGACAGATTACGTCGGATTCCTTTGTACAATCGTCGCTATCGCACCCCTCTATCATCCCTCCCCTCCCCCATCACGGTCTTTGTCCTCTCGTCATCTTAACACTCTCGCGGCCGCGCCACTCCTCGCGTTTCTTCTCTTCTCGCGGAGAAATCTTATCTGGTCTCGGGAACGCGCAACCCCGTCTCGCGTATAATTTCCAGGGGGTTGCTTGGGGCGAAAGAGCAAGGGCGAGGGTGGAAAAGAGGCAAAGAGAGTGGGAAAGAGAGAGAGGGGGAGGCAGGGAGTGGTCGATACGCGGTTTGGAACCTTTCCACGCATAATACGGAGATTAGAGTGATCCATGTATGCAACGCACCGTTCCCGGCCTCGTTTCGAGGTTATATTCATTTTTAATGGGTGAATTAATGGGGCCGGATTACGCGTCACTTGCCTCGAGTCGTTTCTTCGCAAATCCCTGTGGGATCGCGAGCATTCTCCGATTAAACAGGCCTGTTGAAGGTTCGATTCGTTAGGCATGTATATCTGAGTTAGGTAACTTAATGGAACTTGCACTGCTCGAAGCTGAAACTAAGCTGTTAAATATAAACTATTTGACACGGTAGTTAATTCATCAGGTAAACACATTCTTTCGTAATTGCAATCTTCTGTTCACAAATTTTCAATCGTAAAAACAAAATTGTAGTTAGTAGCTCAATTTTCCTACATTTCCTAGGTCAGAGTTTTCGTAAGTTGTCTCTAATTTTTGAAGTCAAAGATTGCCCTAGAAATGGTTTTCTTCTCGCATTCTGCTTTTATCAATCTCTATCAATTTTTATTTTTCTCTTTTTCTCTTTACTTGTGTATATAAAAGTTAAGTCCCGTTAAGTTCTAAATAAATAAAGAAAGAAAGGAAGAATCTTGCTCTTTTATCAAAAGACCGAAGTACCAAAAACTGATTTTCCCAGCGAAACTGTTTTTCACATTTCTTACAGTTTATCAAGGGATTTTCATATTAAACGGAACTCGATTTAAATTTCGCCCGTAACCGTCTGTTTGAGAAATTTCCATTCCAAGATCATTAGCCGGTCGAATGGAAAGAAGCAGAAGTCTAGGCGGGTGGTTACGCGCGTACAGGCCTTTCAATTGTTTTATGAAATCCGGGGCAATTTGCCGGGGAATTCGCTTGAAACGGCGCGCAAGCTGGTCGCCGCTAGCACGGCTGGCAGCGTCGCGACGACCAGCCGTCCGCTCTGTTGGAATGTGAAATGACTCGGGGACGAGAGAGAAAATTAATTTAGCCGGGTGTGCACGCGTGCGCGAAGTCTCTCTCCACTTTGACAAGTGTCCGCTTTACCACGCGCGATTCACCGGATTAGCCGTGTTAACGCGTGAGAATCTGCTTCTTCCGGCGTTAACTCGCCTCGGCCCTGATGCAAATTTCACCGCGCACGAGCCGATTACGCAAAGATTTCCATTTCGCGTGGCGTGACGTTGCTCTGCTTTCTGTTTTCACAGCCACGGGTAATTCCAGAGAAACGGTTGCCGCTGACGTTTGAACGTCGATCCTGTTGTTACTTGGAATTTCGGAGCGTTGTGTAAAATTTGAAGAGAGACAGAGAGAGAGAGAGAGAGAGTTTTGTGTGTGACGGCAGTCAATATTTTTAAAAATTGGTAGCTGCTAGTTTTGTTACATATCAAATTAAAAAAATATTCTGTTCTTCGAATTTTTGTGCGTTGAAATACAACTTTAAATATTTACTTTTTACTATGTTACATCGTACCTTGGATATGGAATTTTTTTAATTTTTCACTGATCGCCTTTCTTAAAATTAGAATAATAGAAGGGTGGCCAAAACAGAAGAGGCAATTTAGTATCCATAATATCTTGATGGAGCGTTGAAATTAATAAACGAAGTGATTGCTGGATTATTCACTATTACCATGAATAGACTTGTATAAGAAACGTAGGTCATCAATGATTCTTCTAAGCTCTAAAGATTTAATATCATAACGAGACATTTATATGAATTAGCCTCGTTCGTTCGTTGTGCCGATTTCTGAATAGAATAATAAACAAAACACTTCTCTGACGATACGTAACATTTTTGTCGTGGAACAGCAATGGTGATTTTCCGATTGAACGAGAAGCCGACGCGAGAGCTCGTTTCAAAGCGAGATCAGTGTTTTTATTAAACAGTCCCGCATAAACGGGATACGATTTCGCTTGATCGCTCGGCAAAGGGAACGAAGTTTGAATATCGAATGGGATGAATATTACGAAGTAATGGGGTTCTGATTCGCAGGGTAGGATTTTTATGAAACGACAAAGAGGGTGGTCGGAGCCGATCCTCGGCGGTCTGTACTGTGTATGTAATTTTCATGGGCCGTAAGCTTCAGTCTATTTCGCCGGAACGATCGCATGGGGCTAACACCTCCTCTTAAATTTGATTCGCCACGCGTAAAGCCTTGCTTTACGATCCGTCGAGCAATCTCAGATACGTTTGCTGTTATTATATGTCATCGGAGTTAATATTGTTTTACGAAGTTAGACACTTGAACATCTCGGACGAAAATGATCACTTTTTCATAGGGAATGTAGTATTCTTTATTATTTTCTGTGGTGTACATCCAAATGAAATTCTTTTACGAACACGAATGTGTTCCTACATGTGTGTAGGAATTTATTTTGTTTAGAGAGATAGAAGGGTTCAGGTGAAGGTGTAACAAAGTAAAGTCCTTAAATATATTTAAAATAGTTTAATGGTAACGTATAAACAACTTTTTAACTTAAAAACTTGCGCCTTTTACAATCACCCTCTTTCTGCCTCGCGCTCTCATATTCTCCGACATATATTCTTCCAAACACTCATTTCCTTTATTTTTAATTACAAACCTTCCTCACTCGGCCACGTTCACCAAAAATTCCTCAGTCGCGACGTTGTCTCAAGTACTCATCTTTCGCTCTTCAATAACACTCTAGTCCAAATATTCTTCGTTCACACCGTTATCGCTCAACTCAACCACTTTTCACGCTTTCTCCCCATTCCCAATCGCATTTCTACGTATACCAACTTCACCCAAATTTAACCCTAAAGATTTAGAATTACTCAAAGCATCGTCATTGCTTCAGACGTTAAAATTTCGTCTAAAATTTCAATAGTGTTTTCGGAATTTCGTTTGATTCTCGTCAATTCCTGCGACTTAACACTTTACCGACCTCTCGTGGCTCGACTTATTGCATACGCTCTCTCGACACGCTTATTTTGGCACGGATAAATTGCTAACGAATTGATCGCAATGATTTTCTTCGCATAATTGATAGTTTAATATTTCTTTACAGCATATATACGATATTTCTCAGAACGGTCACCTTCGTGTAAGGAAACATCACAAAAATCAAAGACCAAGCATGTTGAAGCCGATTGATAGGTTTCCGATCGGTAAAGTTGGTTAACATCTAATATCTACAAACGTTTAATCGTCGTGCGTTCGCGGGAAGCTTGAAATCCTTTCCAAGCTCTCGTAAAATCGTCGGTTTTCGAAGAACGGCTTAAATAAAAGCTCGTACGCGTACCGTGGACGAAATGTAATTCATTAGCGAACTAAAATGTGACCGGCGTAGCCGGAAATTCGCCGCGGTGAAAACTTTCCGAGCGGTGTGCAGGCGGGGTTGCATACCATCGAGCACGCGAAATATTCAGAACTGGTCAGCGGCGTGCCGCAGAGGTATTCACCAATTTTACCACTTTGCGTCGGCCTGATACAACCTTTCCTTTTGCTCGCCACTTTCTCGACTTCATTAGTCGGCGATTTTGATTTTAACAGCTCTGTGAAATTGCATCGTTTACGATCACCGTTTTAACGAACCACGTTCTACGTGACGATTATAAATTCGCCTGTTGCCGATGGAGAATCGTACCCTATTGAATGAAGAGACCGATCGGTCGATTAAATTCCCTTTTCACTCGTGGAATGTTTACTTTCAGCAAACACTGGAGGTACTTTTATTTTAACTTAGAAATATTTTAGAAATAGGAAGCTGAGGGTGAAAGTTACAGGGTAGGATTTATAAATATCCTAACAATTGTATTTATAAATACGGGAAAGCGGTCGATTAGAATTGATACCAAAAGTATGAAGATAATCTTTAATTCTCTGTTTCACCATTATCATCTCTGACATCGAAACCTGTTACCAAAACAGATTCGTCTACTGAACAGTCTATGGCAGAGGCCTTATTTATCGCATTTCTTTGTTCATCCAAAGTTCACCCAAAGTTCACCCTTGGTTCATTCCAATTACAATGATCCACAGACAGAGATCCTCGATTCCCTGATAACTTCTCTAAAAACCGGTCGCGTCTCATCGGCATCTAATTTCCCGTCAAAAATCCCGTGTTCCCGCGGGAGGGGTTCGCATTTTCCTGTGATGTACACGCACCCACGTGTAGTAGGTATACGGAAAAGCGTCGACACGTTCCGGATCGTTTACGGGATTCTTCCGGGGAAGTCGTGCGAGGCTGCTTGCTCGGATACGTCCGCCGTCGACGATAGTAATGGCTCCCCCATGAAAAGGACGCCGGGAGTCATTGTGTTGGCATAAAGAAACCGTGGATGCGCTCCCAGCGCCCCATTTCTACGCCCGGGGTTTTATCTGTAAATAATACTTCCGTGCTTTCCGCGGGTTTATACGTTATTTCGCTGATGTACAACCCACGCGTGCACGCGTACGCCTTCTCTCAGGCTGCCTCCCCTCACCCTGGCCACCCTTCTTATTTCCGCGCTCTTTCCCCCATTTTCGAAGGTCCCGCCGCACGAACCTCGTTGTTTCGAAGAAATACGCGAAACGCTCCAAGAGGCCATCGATCCTTCAAATATGAACCGCGTCGATTCTCGTGATGGCGCGCCAGACAATGTAAACCGAAGTTATTTATACGCCACGCGTCATTTTGTTCTCCGGGGCCGCGTGGAAGAGTTACGGCGACGCCGTTGCACGCGGAGCTCTTTTGTTCAATGTCCTGAGAATAATTGAGAGGGAAAATTTATCGTCGGTATTCGCGGAAGTTGTTCTTCCTTGGGTGTATTAATATCGTTTCGGTGACGATGTCCTGTTTCGGTCGACGGGGTAGTTTTCCCGTTGTCGGTGCTTCGCGCGTTCTCGAAGTTTGCGCTTAGGGTTGGTCGTTGAACCACGTATGTGTAGTAGGTTACACGTTTTTCTTAACCGTTTCAGTGCGGCCCTTATGTTTTGCCAAGAATACGAAGCACTACTGTTTGTTACTATAATTTTCGTATTAAACGAGAGCGGTTGTGTTCATATTAATTTCGGTTTTTATTTGTAACATTCAATTGTGGTTTTAGAAAATATACATATTAAAAGTTATTTTCATTTATTTAAGATAAGTATTATACTGATGATTACAAAAAGCACCATGTCAAATTTTGATTTATCTGAAAATAACTATGATATGAAAAGATAATTCTAAAAATTTTTTTTGCTGAAAATTACTTTTTGTAAAATAGAGTTAATTATTACCGTTTTTATTATTTTCCACAAATAAAAACTACGCATTTCATCCCCTGCTTTTAGCATACGTACAAGAAAATTCTATAGCACTCAAACGGTTAAACGTTTAAAGCGATTCTACATACGTTTCTATACGTCGAATAGATCTTTCGGTATCAATCCGATAATCATCTCAATCAGGTGATATCCTTTTCTTATTACTGAGCGGATCGCTAACGATATCATCGATTATGATTCGTATACTTCCGTGTTTCTCTTTCCTTCAAATTTATTTTAATTTTCCAACGCACACGCTGAATAGAAAATGTTTGCGTTTCAATTTTATTGAATCCATCTATACGGGCCGTGTAAATTAAGGTTTAACATGGTTTCGTTTTAGCACAACGTACCACGAAGACGTGTCATGAATCTAATTAAAGCGAGCTAACGGCAAATACAGATTACCCCGGCTTCTTATCAGCTGGTCATTCTCGCAACAGGAGGCGACGTAAAACACGAACGAACGCGATTTACATAGCAACAAGCTAAAATAGCTGTAGCTACTAATTGCCCCCTATCTCCGTCGTGCGCTGCACGTTTATACCCCCTGCGAATGAAATGTCTCGCCTCGTTCCTCGCATGTGTGCACGAGTTTTCCTTTTTTCTTTCCTATTGCACCTTCACATCCTGGAACTTACGATTCCGTGAAAAACGACCATCCATTAACCGAGTTTGTCAACTTTATTCAGGCCAGCGTAACGCAGTGAAACGACGTTATTTATGACGACGATCGTCTGTCACGCACCCTGTTTCGTTGTTCAGCCGACCGGTCCGCGACCTCGTCGTTAGAACGAAGATTTCTTTTCCACAACTTTTGTTCCGCGGGAACAAAGTGCAGCGACACGCAAATTTGTCGCGATAATTTCCTTCTTTGACATCTGTCAGCTTTGCTGCCTTAGAAGTACAAAATCGATACGGGCTCTTTCTCGATGATTTTCAAAACTCATACCTATCCTTCAGATACTCTACTCTTGCCATTGTTCGTTAACTTTCTTCTTAACTTTTTCTATTCTCATTACCCTTAATTTTGTATTTTTTTTTTTTTTTATAATTTACGTCTGTTGTATTTTCTTTATATTTTGCTTTTTCTCTCATTTATTACATATTCTTATCGTACTCGTGTGACGACAACACGTAATAATTCTGTTTTTATTTTCTTTCATTATATTTTTAGTATTACTATATTTTATTGTACTGTATTGTTATTGTAACAAATGGTTGTTCCCGTACATATTAATAAAATGAAATAAAAAGAAACTTGAGTACAGTAAATGCAGATGTAGTTGTAAGCAATTTAACACCTACACCAAGCTAGATTATTCATTAATTATTGAGTGATACGATCGTTGTTTGTTTTCGAAACTGCTCAAATCCATTTTGATACGTACCTACTATTTATTAATTTCTCTTTCCAATATCCTTCCCCGACGTTTTCTCATTTTACCCGAATATTCCCCCACAATTCCACAGCAATCGCTCGATCACAACTACAACCTACTAGCATCCCTTCTAATACACCTCATACCCATTCAGTATGATCGAAACCAGAATATTATCATGACGATACAATTGTACGTCGTTTCTAAAAATCTCCGAGCAACCCCAACGATTCATAAGGAGCGAAAGTATCCGAATAAATGTAATACGCGAGCCGCTGTAAATCGGCAGAACGTGCTGCTTAAATATTTATCGCGCCGTTAGAGCAGTCAGAACTCGGCCACCCTTGTCGCTTAGATAAACGCGCGGCAATATATATCCTGGCTACCATAAAAATGTAAAACGACTTTATTTATATGAAACACGCTCGCCCCGCACGCACTGCCCCCCCCCCCCCCGGTTAAGGGGCGAAGCTGACCCCGTTGCGATGGCGTTTAGCTTCCGGTATCGCGAACCGCGCTACATTGTCCTCTCCCAGCCCTCCCACCGACGCAACGCCGACATCCTGCGCAGGCATTTGTAGCACAATGGAGGCCGCGCGCGTAACTAGTTTCGGATCACGTAGCTTGTCCTAAAATATTGACGGGTCCGTCGCCACGGTAAATACAGGGCCGCGTCGAATCCCGCGGGACACATCCGACCGTACCGGAGTTTCGAACGGTTATCTGGGCACGTTCGCTGGTTCCTTCCTTCCTTCCTTCCTTCCTTCCTTCCTTCCTTCCTTTCTTCAACCACTTTTTTTCTTCTCCTCCCATCTGGCTGCTCCACTTTTTCTGTTTCCCCGTTTACTTTATGGGAGCCTGCTCGTTTACGGGTCTTGTTCTTCCTTTCCGCCGCGAAGCCGGTGGTGTTTGTATTTGTGTGGTTTACTCGGGGCTCCTCGGCGGGACCAATTGATACGGATGTGGACTCGCTCGGAATTATTTCGCCGGGGCTGCCGCGGCGGAAGCTAAGTTTTCGATTCGATTCGGGCTCAGTTAAAGCTTGTTTCTGTGAAAGGGAGTTCGTAGAAATCAGAAAATTCGATGGAGAGTTCTCGTTTGTTGTTAGGTATAATTGGTGTGCGATTATTGTTTATATGCGATTGGTGTTTGTTAAGCGTAAATTGTTTGTCTTCTTTTGTCTTTTTTTAATGTTCTGAGATTAAACGGATGGTGCTGTTTTTATTAGGTAACTCGAAATTCTGCATCCCCAATCGCTTTACGAAGCAGGCCATCTGCTTTGGAAACTTGATTTTAAGTGGTTGAGTTTCATTGATTTTTTATTTATCGTTTATTTAACGGGTTTTGCTCCCCTTTGTATACATTATGTGATCTACAGTAACTGAATTAACACTGAACTTAGTTGGTTTAAAAAGGTAACATACGGTCTGATCGATCGGAAAGGTTGTCAGCATGCATTACTGTGCGATTAATACAATTTTGCATTCCATTGATACTCCAGTGAGAGTTTTATTTAAAAAGTAACGAAACGAGATCGACGAATGATTCATGTAACCCTCAGTAGTCGTAGAACGAACAGCGTCAAAAATTGGCTCCAGTTTAGCCATTTCTCGTCAACTCGAGCATCCATCGATGCTGCTCGTAAAATCGAGCGGACAGTTAGAGGTGAAAGCTGTCCGCGAAAATACGAAATAGGAAATATTTTAGGTCGTCGATGCTCGAGGTGAACGCGAGACAAGAGGCTGTGAACGATCATCGTGGCCGTCTTCGAGAATTCGATCCGGCTGGCATATAATGGAGACGCGAGATGGATCAGCGATACTCTCTGCACCGGCTTGAAACGTTCCTTCTCCCCTTGCTTTCGGACAATGCGGACAAATGGCGTGGCAGGAAAAATGTATGAAGTCGACGGAGAGAGAGACTTTTACGGGAGCTCGCGCGGGATATACCTTTTTTCTTTCGCTGCTCTTTTTGCGGCGGACGCGGGGCGGAGTTTCGAGGTCGCCGTCGTTTCTTAAAAATGTACCGTGCTGTTTGAAACCACGGAGCGCTCGGGTCTTAACATTTTTTCCACGTCCTCGACCGGGAAGGGAAGTGTCTCCGTCGAAAACACCTTTTCGTGACAGCTCGGGCTCTCGTCACCGTGTAAGAGTTTTTCTGTACAAATATTTTCGCCTCTCCTGACATGCTGTTGGTGGAGCTTCCTTGTTTTTGACGTGAATTTTCTATCTGGCATTCGGTGGACTATGATACGTTGGAATAAACGTATGCGTTTTCTAGTAACTGTACTGTTTATCGATTAAGTGGACGGGATTCATAAGACGTCGCTTAAATCATTCGTTGAGTAGCAGTTAACGTTCAGTAACGGAAGTTAACTATGCGTTTGTTAACATTCTAAGTTCCTCGATATATCAAAAATTACATCGTTGCAATAATATGCAGCGTTACAAAAATCAGCCATTACAATTTTATCTTAATTCCAGACAAATTTGTAAGTTCCTCGGTATCTTCGAATTGTTTCGATAATTAAATCGTTGTAATCGTTTACATATCCAGCATAAATTGACGAACGTTTCGCTAAAATCAGTAATTAAAATCGTATCTGAAATTGTTTAATTTTTTCGCTCTTGAAGTCGACCGGATTGACCGGTTTTCTCGCGTTTCTTATGGGATTTCCGTGAGAAGACGAGGCTTTTTCCCGCGAAATCGAGTGTTGACGTGGGGGGTGAAAGTTTAAACAGTCCTCCTAGAGCGGAAGTCCCCCGTGGTTTCGACGAGTGTTGTTCCGTACACACAGAGCCGTTCGAATTGAAGCAGCCCTTGGGGGCACTTAAACCACTCGACGGAAAATGCAAAAGAATCACGCGCCAACGCTCACCCTTACGGCCAGGATTTCGTTAATCTGCCCGGCCATGCATTCGGAATTGCCCGGCGTTTGTGTACGTACGCGATAAATTTATCGGCCTCGATGAAACTTTGGGGCTAGATGCCACCTCATGAATGTCCACACAAGCCGGGTGAACATCGAGAATAGGAGGAAAGGGGTGTCGAATTCGATATCACACCCTCCACGATGAATTAAATCTCGTTCTTCTCTTCTCGTTCATCCCTTTGCTTTGTACCGTTGGAAAATAATGGTGAACGAGTTACCAATAGTGTGGGCATACCTATGGTTTTTCGCTGTGTTATACATTTGGTAGACTAAGTTCTTGTTGAAAATTATTTTGCATATACAACGTGTCTCATTTTTCATATATTCCTCAATTTTCTTTAACCCTAGATTTATGAACATTTCTAGTGTATCTATTTCCACTAAGGAATAAGGTTATATATCGAACAGAATTTGAAATTGAAGAACTGAGCTTAACTGAAGTTAGCGAAAAAGTCGCTAAAAGCTGGCAAAAATTGCTAGGAATAATGGTAATTGTTTTTGAAAATTTTACTCATGAAATTCGAAGCCCGTCAAATTGAAGGGTCCCGTAAACCCAGTGATAAATCCTTCTCTGAAGAGCTTGCAAAGGTTTAGTCTACGACGAAATAATTAATAATTGCTGCTTGCAACACACAAGTAATCTGCAAGTAATTAAACATTTAGTTGTAACACCAAGAATTTCGATTGTTCGATCATTCTGGACGAAGAGTTCACGTGTTCCCGCCGAACAGAGCTGAAACATTGCCAATGAAACGTTTATCGTCGAGGGATTCGCCAAACGGAGAGGTGCTGAAAGTTGAATTCAGGAGCCGTCGAACGCGGACACGATCCGCAATTGCGAATACGTACGAGTGCAAGACGAATTAATCCCCGCCCCATATTTTAAACGGAATAACGAGCGAGCACGGCGTAATTTATTTCGCGAATCGCGTATAAATTGCGCGCGAGCCACGGCTTCCCTTCGTGAATTGCAAGAAATCCCGAGGTCCGTTCGGAAGAGCAACCCAGAGCTATATACGTGCACGGGTATATTCCATCGTAACGAGCTCGCGAAATTATGACGGGACAATCGTTACCATACGCGAACGAGCACGAGGAATACTTCCTGTTCTGAGATAGTAAAAACGGATTTTTCTCGTTTCGAGATCGCCGCTCGCCTGTCCATTGTGTTGCTTCTCTTTTTTTTTCCTGCTCATCTGTTTCCCCTCGCTTTTTCTCCCTCTGTTTTTAGAGGCAAACGAATAGATTTACGAGTTGACCGCAAGATCATCGAAGCGTTCTTTTATTGCCCAAATGATGCACGCACGTTTTTCATTTTGTCATTCAGCCAGTCTCTTGTGTCGGGAGATTCGAGAGATAGTTTATGAAACGAGGCGCGTAGCTCGTTTTATTATCCGCGTATTGTTCCTACTGAATATTCTTGAAAAGAGAATTTTTTGATGCTTTCAGTTTGGTTTTTTTTTTGGCGGGGTGTGGGAGGGAGGACTCATGAGGTTTGAATATAATTATAAAGGCGGAAGCAAACGATATTATCAGGCGTTGTTCACGTACTGACCCGATGTTCGGGTAGAATAGAGAAGAATGAAAATAAAATTTCTGTTTAATTAGCGCGATTGCTAATTATCTATATATCGTTAGATAATACAGTGAAATTGTTTAACTTCGCTTTCTACCCTGATCGCAGCGCGATTGTAAAGAATTGTTGAAATTGCATGCGCGAGATATCAGAAAAAGAAGTTACGAAGCAATCACTTTTCTTTTAAAAAATTCATAAGTTCCGCCGTAAGATAAGCATAATTGACTTTTTTCGCTTCTACGCCGTGGCTAACGAATATAGCAGCTTATTAAATCTTTTCCGGGATCTACCTTATGCTTTAACAGCACGTCTTATAAATATTAAAACTAATTTAACTACGAGTAATAATAATCTACTCTTTATACGAGGTGCAATTTTAAATTATTAATATCTCTTACAGATTAATATTTCCTATCCTCACATAATTTCTTCTTTAAATTAATTAACCTTTAACTTCAACCTTGATGCAAAAATATACACAATATCTAAGATAAAATACATATAATTATTCATAGGGTAAAATAAATAAACTTTGATGTAGTAATAAAAAATTTATTTCATCCCTTTGTCTGGTATACTTTACCACGTGTATCTGACAATTAATAAAAATAGCAATGTCAATAATTGTTTCACAAACGTCGTTCAAAGCGATACCCCACGAGGAATTCGTGTTGAAATGTATCGTATTATGGAGGTCGGAGTATTCGTTTAAACCTGGCCGGTCGTACTTCCCTCTTTATCCGACACTTATTACGGGTGCGTACGCGATAAATCTGTCGAGCAGGCCGAAAGTTCGGCTCGTAACTTAGCAGTAACTCCGCGGCGTTATGCAAGTCCACAAAGGTGGAATCGTGAAACCGCGGGGACGAAAGTTCACCACGGATCTCATGCAAATTTCATCTCCTTCGGCTAATAAAATACAGCGACGTCTTACGGCCGGTGTAAAGTCCCTCGCGCCCTCTTCTGCCCCCCTCTTCCGGGTGCGTACGCTTCCTTTTTCTTTTTTCTTTAACGCGCCATCCCGCTGTTAATTCAAACCGAATATTCTTCGCGCAACTGCTCGCTGCTTCTTCTTCCCTTCTTTTTTTACACCTCCAGATAACTTCGAGCCGCCCGAGTTTCCCGCGAAGAGAATTGCGGTTCGCGTGGCTTCCAACAATTTCTCTCCAGCCTTAACCCTTTGCGCTCCGAATTGTTTTTCAATTTTATTTCCAATCACTCCCTAGCAGGTATTTTAGGTGATTCATTTGAAATTTACTTCAAAGGAAAATCTTTTGATTGGTACACATTTTAAACGAGTTCTTTTATTAATTATATTAAACACAGCTCTCGAACTTTATTGTTGTAATTTATATTTCTGAATTTTTTTACATTTTTTAATTAAAATATAAGCTTTCCACGTCGACACCGTTCATATTTAATTGCAAAGGTCTGACGGTAATAGCAAAAACTGACGTCAAGTCACACTCGACAAAGGAGTGTGTAGAAAATAAACTGTAGATGGAAATACATTTTATTAGCACCTTTATTATAATTAGCGATTACACGATGTTCTTATGAATGCTTATGAGCGACTGACTCATTACCGTGCTTTTGGACTAATTACACACGAAATTAGTTACATCATGGTTACTATTGGATGGCGTTCTTGCGTTAATTTCTTTGTATTTTCTACAGAGCGCAAAGGGTTAATTTTCCCGGACTTCTTTCGGTTACTCGTTCGTTTCGAGAGAGGTCAGCTCGAAGAATCGGAGCTGAATTCGCTTCTTCGAAACGCTTTTACTCCCAATATCGTTTAAAACACTTCGCGAAGGCTGTTCGCCGATCGTTGGACGTTTCGAGTGCCGTTTATGCAATTTCCACGGCTGTTCCTTGACGAAAATTGTGAAATCTAGATCGTCGAGCGGAGCTCGTAAAGCGGCGGCGTAAAATTCGCCGACGTGCGACGGTGTGCCGCGATAAAATCGGCCGGGACCTAGCGAGATCAATTTCACGGTTGTCGATGACACGTACCGCGCAAGGAATTAGCCAGGGATCGGTGTCGCCGAGGAGCCCGATCAATTTTCAGGGCTATCGTAAAAGCGAGGACTCGGCTGCTAATTTCGCCCGCGAATGGCCCGATAAAACCTTAACAATTGGCCGTAAATCGCGAAATTTGGGCCAGTTCTCGGTGCGTGCGCTTGATAAATTCCCTCTCGGCGTACATCCGGCGGATGGAGCGACGGGGGTGGTGTGGGATGGGGCTGCGGACGAGCCGGTCAGGAGGGAATATATCTGGAACAACAAAAAGACCGGAGGAGTCGAGCGTTCGATGCAAATTCCCTGCTCTCTTCCAGCTAATAAAATCCCGGAGGCGATGGCCTCCCTCGGAGCCAGCGAGTACTTAACCGCTCGCGGCACTTCCGACGTTCGCGGGGGTGTGTTTTCCAGCTGTGTAAACAAATTTTATGCGGGGCGTAACCGCGAAATGCACGCTGAATGACACTTCTCCTCGTCTAATCTGAATTCGATCATTTCCGGCCTCCCTTAACTCGTTGAGGCACACAATTTTTTAATGAAAATGAAGGCTCAAGTTGCACAGAATTCTTTAAAAAAAAAAAAAAAAGAAGTGGAAACGAACATTCGTTTCAGTTATTAAAATATTAAACTGTTTTACTGAATAACTTCAACTTTTCGAGGTGGATTAAAATATACGCCACTATGCATAAAAAGTTAAGCAAAAGTTTCTTCCCAACTCAATTTCAACCCACTTAAACTCAAAGAGTTAAGCGGTGCAATGAAAATAAACGACTCGTAATATGAAATGCATCGGACGATCTTTGCATCTGTTATTGTTGCAAACAACAATGTTGTTTGTTATTGTTGTCTTTTACGTCGTCATGGTATTTCTTTGACACGGATATGATTACAAAACGTTGTTGTTAATTAAAAGGGAGATCTTTATTTTAATACGAATTAACTTTTAATATGAGTGTAATTGATGCGACATTGTATTAAACGGTATGCGATGGTTCTCAGTTGGTTACTCAGTGATTTTTGTTTTTCGTCACGAGGCTTATGTCCCGCACAATCGGTGCCCTCCCACTCTTTGCAATTTTACTGCGAAATAAGTGTTGCTAACTTCGGTACAGTTGATCGTGTCTATGTGAAGCATTCGAACTTGAAACGTGTAATACATTTGCACGATTTTGTGCGTAACCCTGGTTACAAAGTAGTCGCGATAGCTATCGCGAAAGAAACGCGTTAAGGTCGTTCTCTCGTGCTACCTGGATCGATTCCGATTCTATTTTCAGCTGCATCGATCACAGCCGAACCATGACTTCTGCAAATCGTGTAGACAAGAAGCTTGTCGATATCGTTACGTTCGTTTAAAAATACCCGGTGACTCAACGCCCCGCTGGCGTGCACGCAAATCGTTGGTTAATCTCCTCGATCAATCGCGCGACGAGAGGAGGGGGCTATTCGTCTCTGGCGTCAACGCGACGAACGATTAATTGCGATTGCCAAGCGAGCCGGCCAACTGAATAACGATTGTCCGGCTAATAGAATTAATGATCGCGCTGTTTCGTAACGCGATCAGTGGCGAACACAGTTCTTGCCTTTGGGAGATTTGTCGATACCAGCGATTGATCCGACGATCGTTTGGGCCTTGTAAAATCTGCACGCGTGTGCCGACTATTTTTGAACCCTTTCTCTATATTTGTATGAACGTTGAACAATTTACTCCAGGTACTGATTTTTCGGCGTCTTGAATGTCACAGCTAATGCCAACGTCACTCTTCAGAAATTTCCCTTTAATTACACATTTCTACCTGTTGAAGATGAAAGAAGCAAATTCCTAAAATCGTAGATTATAAATTACGCCTTCTCTCGCTAAGTAAAAAATTCCATAATTAAAAGGTTCGAAACTCAGAAATAACCTTCTTTCTACGTCTGTATCATAACCCTTATCGTTCAGTCGGATTCGTTGCGGAGACATTCTGCATTTAATATGATTACATTTCACATGTTTTGTCATTAAGTTATTTCTCGACCTATTTTTATAGTTAAAGACACGGAAAAATGTTACGTTCAGAATGTAAAGCTGGGCGATGGTAACGACGTATTTTCTACGAAAAAAGCAAAATTGCCTGAAAAAGGGATTTTTGTGTATGAAGGAAAGAAACCCTAAGGGTAAAATTGTCTTAACGAAAGCGCGCCAAACAGGATTATTAAAACTGATAGATGTGATAGGAGGAACACAAAGAATGAAGCTCTAAGAGGGGAAAAAAAACAAAGGAATAGCGCGAACGTTCCGGAGGAGTCTCCTGGCTGTGCAGTTAATTCGTGATATTATTAGAGTGAAGACCACCATAGATATGATAAATGTAGTGTAAATTAAAGGATAAGAATAGTGGACAATAAATATACTATATACAAAGAGACGCTTTATTCCCATCCAACAAAAACAAACTAACGTTTCTTCTGGATCACGACATTATTAGAGTGAAGACCATCATAGATGTGATAAATGTAGTGTAAATTAAAGGATAAGAATAGTGAACAATAATTATACTATATACAAAGAGACGCTTTATACCCATCCAACAAAAACAAACATTTCTTCTGGATCACGTCTGAACATCAATGATCAATAGCAACGTATATTACACAAGCTATTGGATGTACAAGCATATTGGCGATCGATTAAAGCTAATAGAAGCTACATTTCGCTCGGACGGAATGAAAGCATTTGAAAAGCATGCACGATCTTAACCGGCCTCGATTCGTCCCCCTCGTCGATACAACCGCCCCCTCGGATAGCACCGGGTGCAGGAGGAAAAGATAAAACGGGGAGAAGCAATGAAAGCACGGCCTCCTCTTTTGTCTCTGTGCCACGCCTCGCAACCGAGTTATCGCGCGCGTATATATGGGTGGTGTACGCACTGCACTCTCTTCGTCTCCCTCGAGATCCTGCATTTACCAGGGGGCTAAAAGGACGCGTTGTGGCCGTCGAGTGGGCTGTCAAGGGGAGTTCACAGAGCGTGTGCCACCCAACGATAACCATGGCGATTGCACGCGTTGCAACCATGGAATCGCGGAAGCTGTGCATCCGTTGGATTATCATCGATGATCTCTGTCAAGCAACTACTCTAGAGGGTAGTTTATGCCTTTAGGTGGAAACTACCGATTACTTTTGATTCAACTGAATTTACTCTTAGTAAAATATTGATTGATAATTGAAAAGTACGCGAGTCTATAGAACGAATTTTCGTTTTATAAATACCTACTGGTAAGGGTAGTAAAGAAACTTATAAGTACTCGCGATTGTTTTGATGAAACACCCTGTTTCATTTCTGAATAGACAATCGCTTGAAGACAATAGGAAGCTTCAAACGTACGCTAAACTTTTTTCGTAACTTATACTAAACACACTGGTTTCTAATAAGTTTTCACTACGTTGTATCTCACATATAACATCGTCATATACCATTTATACAGAGATTCTGCTTCGATAACACGACGTACGTATGTAGATTAATAAAACAAGCTCGTCAAAGAACTTCACATCCCCGTTGTGCTTCCACCCTTAAAGAACTACCTTCTAATCTTTCCAATAAATGAATTCATAATGCCCTCCTCCAAATGACACACATATTTAATCCGAAATAATTCCGATACGTCACAACACAGATCGATACCCTAGGAGCATCGGTGTACTGCAACGTGTTCATGCACCCTGCTCCCGAATCCTTCTCTCTCATACCATCGCCATCGAGCATGTGACGCTAACAGTTTCAGATTTCCTCGGTAATTAGCAAGGCTGACAATACCGTCAGCTCGCGGACAGACTTCGCGAAACGAGGCCGGTAACGTGGTCTGCTGTTAAATTAATCGACGTAATCTCTGTTTGCCGTGGGGACAGGGGGTCGGCGGGTTTTCCGTGGCTCCAGTATCGCGGTTTAATCGACGGCGGAGGAGATGAACATTTCCCCGTGCTCGGGGAAATTCTCCGTTTGCGTTATGCCCGCCGATAATCGAGCCGAATTGTAATTCCCGCGGATTGTAATTGCAAACGGGGTTTCGGGGCGAGAAGTCGCGCGGTCGTTCGGAAGAATGGACGTTTAAAGCGTGGAGATTGCGCACGACACCGATTATGTTGTCGTTTAATGCGCCGTGGAAACGATGCCACCTTGCGTTCCGCGTGACGTTTAATAAAAGATGGTAGACGATGGTGATCGTCTTGCTTTGTTGGCGGAGAAAAGGGTGCTTCGTCTTGTTGCGGCGGGAAGAAAGGCCGTGCGCGGGTAAAGTGAAATTTAAGTAACGAGCTGAGAACGGTTATTGTACCGAGCGGTAAACGAGAAATTTTGGGGGACACGTGGTAGATAACAATATTTTTACTACGTACTAACTATTGACCGCATTTTTTTTTTATAGGGCTTGCTTCAAAATCGGTGGATTTTCAAACAAATTTTCATCACTTATTTTACCCCCTTGGGGGTTAATTTTCCAAAAATGTTAAAACACGTATTTCTTTATTTCTAATCAAAAAGCTAAATACCAGGTTTCATAGTGCTTGCTCCAAAATCGACGGATTTTGAAACAAACTTTCATCGCTTATCTTACCCCCTTGGGGGTTAATTTTCCAAAAATGTTAAAACACGTATTTCTTTATTTCTAATCAAAAAGCTAAATACCAGGTTTCATAGTGCTTGCTCCAAAATCGACGGATTTTGAAACAAACTTTCATCGCTTATCTTACCCCCTTGGGGGTTAATTTTCCAAAAATCCTTTCTTAGTGAGTGCCTACGTCACAAAAAGAATCGTTAACGAGTTCGGAGTTTTCTCTACTCCGTGAAGTTCATATGCTCCTGAAATATTATTTATAATAAAATCCACAGTTTGCTGTGTTCGGTCCCGACACGTGGCACCAGTCATAGTTTTTAAGTTTATAATGCCTGTAAATTTAGTTAAATTCTCACCCGTAACTCTACCACTAGGCTTAAGCTCCGAAACCTAGGATTAGGCACGTACCTAGTCGCAATAAACCCATAAGGCCAACAGACGTAACTTCCTCATAAATTATGTCAGTATGACTTTATTTTTCCTCGTTGAATTTGCCAGCATGACCAAAGGTCGACCGGCCTAATGACTTTATTGCCTAGGTTCTTCACCATGCATCACCCCATCCATTTCCGCATATCTCCTTCCACTCATCCTTCGGTCCACTCGCTACCCCCATCCTTCGGTCCACTCGCTACCCCCATCCTCCACTCAACGATCCAATCCTTGCAGATTCCAAAAACACACCTCCGAAACACCTCCGAACCTCCTCCGACCACACCCTCTTCACTTTCCCTATATAACCCCTGTTTCTTCAACTAACCATTCATTCATTCATTCAGTCTTCTCCAATCACGCGTATATCCGTTTTGTTAAATTTTTGTTGTTAATTTATTATTAAAGAAATTGTTAAACTGCTTGACGAATTTATCTATATCCACCCTATTGAATTAGTGTTGTCGTGTATTGCAACAACACGTCCGACAAGAAGTGTCGGAACATTTGGTCCTTCGAGCCGGATTACTTAAGCGATAAATCGATTCAGTATCGATAACGGACGTTTGTCGTGAGTGAGTGTAAAGTGACAGTGCAAGGAACATTATCAATCAATCAACTTACATAATTGAAGAATGGCGCCGAGTGAAATGAAGGAACTCATCGCACGACGTGCCATTATCAAGGGTCACATGACGCAATTCAGAAATTATCTGAATAGATACAACTCTGAACCGGATCCGGTAAAACTTTCAGTGAAATTGAACAGACTAAACAAGGATTTTGATTCCTTCGAAGTGATACAGCGGGAAATCGAGATGCGGGACGACGAAGGCGATCAATCCTCTGAGCGGGAATTCATGGAAGAGCAATACAACGACTTGGTCACGGCCGCCGAGAAAATACTGAACCCTAGGACATCCACTACACAAGGCTGCACGTCTCCAGCAGCAACATCAACAGAACCAGGAGGCATCAAATTGCCAAGGATCGATCTTCCCCGCTTCGATGGCGCATTGGAACAATGGGTAACGTTCAAGGCCCAGTTCACGTCGTTAATCGATAATCAGGTAAGCCTAACCGACTTACAAAAACTACACTACCTGAAATCGGCCGTATCCGGAGAAACGGCCGAGACGCTCAAGGTCGTCGACCTGGTCGAGGGCAATTATACCTATGCGTGGGAACTATTAACCCAAAACTACGCCAACAAGCGGTTCGTTATTTGGCGTCACGGCGAACTTTTATTGGAAACCCCGCCTATCGAGCGTCAGTCATCCCGGTCCATACGTCAACTCACCAACAATATTCGGCAACACCTGAATTCCTTAAAGTCCCTAGGAGAACCCGTCGACACCTGGGACACGTTGATAATTTTGATTGTCCTACCGAAATTGTATCGGGAAACTCGAATCGAATTTGAGAAGACTTTATTAGCGGATCAGATTCCCACATTGAATCAACTGATGGACTTCCTCATGAACAAGGCCAGATATCTAGACGCCGGAGATAAAAACGCAAAATCAATTAATCACCATCCAAGACCCAGCATCAAACCCACCCAGCCGGACAGCGTCAAGAACCGCCCGAAGACACTCCAAACCTTCAGCACAGTCATCAGTGCCTGTTCAATATGCAAGAGCAACGCACATCGCATATACGAATGCGAAGAACTGCATAGGCGAACGATACCTGAGCGATGGCGGATTGTCACCGAATACCTGCTATGTTCAAATTGTCTTCGGAAGGGGCATCGGACGGAGCAATGCCGATCTATAAGGTGTCGAATTTGTGACAATTTGCACCATACACTATTGCACACAGAACCACCTGAGCCCCCACGGGCCAAGGAAACCCCATCGTGACTGACCTGGAGCGGACCTCGGCACCTGACACTGACGACCGAAAATGCAAGCGCTAACGACCTTATGACCACGGCACTCATCAGAATAAAGGGAAGGGACGGAAAGATTAACAAGTGCAGAACCTTGCTAGACAACTGTTCCACAGCAAATTTTATAACGACTGAACTCGCCAAGCAATTACAGTTACCGAGGAAACGGTGCCGCATACCTGCCGCAGGCTTGAACGCCCCAAGTACAATGTGCACGCACGTGACCACGGCCACCATTCAATCAATGCATACTAATCTTACAAAAAAACTAACCTTCTATCTCATACCAACAATATCATCACGCATGCCACAACAACCAATCAATCGCAACCTCATACAAATTCCACACAACATCAAACTCGCCGATCCAGAATTCCACAAACCAGCTCCAGTACAAATGCTTCTGGGAACCGGACCAACGTTGTCTATGCTCAGCATCGGACAAATCAGTTTGTCGCCCACAACCGACCTAATATTACAAAAAACTCTCCTAGGCTGGATAATCGGAGGAAGCATCACCAACGCAGGCAACAAAACTACGCAACACACACAAATGTATCATACGGAAACAATACAGGACGATCTGGAGAAATTCTGGAAACTCGAGGAAGGCATAACAGAACTCCCGCATTCCACTGAAGAAAGGGCAACCGAGCAACACTTTAAAGATAATGTCAAACGAATGGAAAACGGTAGGTACGTGGTCGCCCTACCCTTCAACGCCAATATCAAGCAATTAGGCGAATCGAAGCAGGTAGCATTCAAACGCTACCAGGCGTTAGAAAGAAAATTCAATGACGAACCCAACCTTCCAAGAGCATTACACCAACGTAATTCAAGAATACCTAGACCTGGGACACTTGTCAATAGACAACGACGACCGACCTGGGTTCTACCTGCCTCACCACGCAGTCATCAAGGAGAGTAGTCAAACCACCAAGCTAAGGGTCGTGCTTGATGGGTCAGCGAGATCTACCAGCGGGATCTCATTAAACGATACCCTCATGGTGGGTCCCCCTACACAAGATGATTTACTCTCCTTGGTGCTCCGATTTCGATTCCACACTTTCGTTTTAACCGGAGACATTGAAAAGATGTACCGTCAGTTTCTTGTACGGGAAGAGGATAGGCGATATCAACGGATTCTGTGGAGGGCACCCGACGGTGCACTCAACACCTATCATTTGAACACCGTCACCTTCGGCCTATCCGCAGCTCTCCACGAGTTCCCCACAGCAGCAGCTACCTTAAGGCAGGACCTATACGTGGACGATCTGATCACTGGGGCAAGGACAAGGGAAGAAGCAATCAGGATGAGAGACGAGATCATCCAATTATTGCAGCGTGGTGGTATCCACATGAGGCAATGGGCCTCCAACGACCGCTCCCTATTGGAAGGACTGCCAGAGAACACCCTCAACGTATCCCTCCAGGAAGATCAACCATTAAAGACGTTGGGCGTGGCTTGGAATTCACAAAGCGACACCATCATATATTCCGTGAAGACACTTGAACCATCAAGCAGGAGCACAAAACGCAGCATACTATCCCAGATCGCCAGAATTTTCGATCCACTCGGACTGCTGGGCCCAGTGGTTATCATTGCCAAAATACTAATTCAGAAACTCTGGCTACTGAAACTAGATTGGGACGAATCAGTGCCGATGAACATACACACGGAATGGCAAGACTATTGTACCGAGTTACCGCTATTGAATAACAGTTCTTTCCCCCGCAGAGCGTTCCTTAGCGATCCAGAGACATTGCAGGTGCACGGTTTCTGTGATGCGAGCGAACGAGCCTATGGTGCCTGCCTATACCTGCGAACCAATCGTGGCCACACAATACAAACCGAACTATTCTGTGCTCAGTCTAAGGTAGCACCCCTGAAAACGGTGTCCCTGCCTCGTCTGGAGCTATGCTGGGCGTTACTCCTGTGCCGACTACTCGATACTGTGTTGCAAGCCACCAACCTTAAGCCGAATGAAGTAATTTTATGGACAGATTCAACCATAGTGCTTCATTGGAGCAACGCTCAACCGGTATCACTGAAAACATTTGTAGCTAACCGTGTGGCCGAGATTCAACGGAAAACTGACCCGAATTTATGGAGACATGTTCGATCCGGAGACAACCCGGCAGATCTACTGTCAAGGGGACAATCCCCTAAGGAATTTCCCCAACAAAGCATCTGGCATAATGGACCGATGTGGTTACGGGAGAACGAACACGAATGGCCACACATTGTAATCAACCCACAAGACGACTTACCAGAGACTCGAAGCAAGACCTGCCTCGTCATCCAACCACAAGAAAATGACATACTACGACAATTTTTCAGCTTTAATCATCTCATCCGCGTAATCGCCTACTGTCTCCGATTCAAACCATCAACCAAACACCGTGGACCATTGCAACCAGAGGAACTGACTGCTGCACATACTAAGGTGATGGCACTATTACAACAGGAATGTTTTCAGCGAGACATCCATGATTTAAGAAGTAACGGACGAGTCTGCAATAACAGCAGATTGATCACCTTGAATCCCTTCATTGATCCGGACGGGATAGTTCGCGTAGGAGGACGATAAAGACATTCAACTTTGACCCTTGACCGAAACATCCAATTATATTGCCGAAATCCCATCACATCCCCAATCTCATTATCAGTCAATATCATCAACGCAATCTGCACTCCGGAATTCTCAGCACCTTACACAGCATTCGCGAGCGTTACTGGATCGTGGACGGCCAGAACCAAGTCCGCAAGATGATTCGCAAATGTTTAACTTGTTTCCGATGGAGCCCACCGGCCACCGAATACATCATGGGGGATCTGTCAAGCACTCGCATCATTGAATCACATCCATTCAGTTCAGTAGGTGTAGACTATTGCGGACCATTCTACATCAAGGAACGAAGGTTTCGCAATAGAAACAAATTGAAGATCTACGTAGCTGTATTTGTGTGTTTAACCGTGAAGGCCGTGCATTTGGAGGCAGATTGCGACTTGTCAACCGATTCATTTATTGCAGCATTTCGTCGATTCATCGGAAGACGAGGCAAATGCAATATCGTCTATTCCGACAATGGATCGAATTTCATCGGTGCAAATAATCAGCTCAGAGAATTGTACGTTACGATGAATTCAAAATCACACCAGGACAAGGTTCAGCGGACCGCATCCGAAGAGGGTATCACGTGAACCTTCATTCCTCCCCGCTCTGCAAGTTTCGGAGGATTGTGGGAAGCTAGCGTAAAGTCAATGAAACATCACCTCAGAAGAGTGATGCGTGAATGCCTCTTCACCTTGGAAGAGTTCAACACACTGTTAATTCAAATAGAGGCCGTACTCAATTCACGGCCAATATCCAGCACACCAACTGATCCTAATGACATCTCCGCTTTGACCGCAGGCCATTTCTTGATAGGGAGACCACTCACTGATTTACCAGACCTTCATTTCAATAAAACCCCCATCAACCGACTATCAGCATGGCAGCATATCCAGAAGATTCGGCGCGATTTCTGGAACCGGTGGAGCAAAGAATATTTAAACGAACTGAATCAACTACAGAAATGGACCCGCAGCACCCCTAACATCACGGAAGGGACGCTAGCCATCCTACGCGATGACAACCTACCCCCAACTCAACGGAAGCTAGGACGAGTAACACAAACGCATCCTGGGAGAGACGGGGTCATCAGAACAGTCACGGTGAAAACATCGATATCCTCCTTTGTACGGAACGTGAGGAGTTTAGCACCCCTCCCGGTGGAGATCTAATCCTATGTATTTTCTCACATATTTACACATCTCAATCAGACTTTGTTGAACCCATAGTTCAACGGGGGCCGGCATGTCCAGTCCCGACACGTGGCACTACTCATAATGTTTAAGTTTATAATGCTTGTAAATTAAGTAAAAATTTCACCCGTAACTCTACCACTAGGCTTAAGCTCCGCAAACTAGGATTAGGCACGTACCTAGCCGCAAAAAACCCATAAGGCCAACAGACGTAACTTCCTCATAAATTTTATCAGTACGACTTTTTTCCTCGTTAATTTTGCCAGCATGAACAAAGGTCGACCGGCCTAATGACTTTATTGCCTAGGTTCTTCACCATGCATCACCCCAAACATTTCTGCATATTTCCTTCCACTCATCCTTCGGTCCACTCGCTACCCCCATCCTCCACCCAACGATCCAATCCTTGCAGATTCCAAAAACACACCTCCGAAACACCTCCGAACCTCCTCCGACCACACCCTCTTCACTTTCCCTATATAACCCCTGTTTCTTCAACTAACATATCAATCATTCATTCAGTCATCTCCAATCACGCGTATATCCGTTTTGTTAAATTTTTGTTATTAATTTATTATTAAAGAAATTGTTAAACTGTTTGACGCATTTATCTATTTTCACCCTATTGAATTAGTGTTGTCGTGTATTGCAACAACACGTCCGACAAGAAGTGTCGGAACATGCTGATTTGTTTTGCATTAACCGTACAGCACACTTCGAGGTGTACCGTTCGCTGATCAGTGTTTGGAAAAGCAGAATCGGATCGGAAATCACTTTTGCTAGATACAAACCCTTCACGAAGAGAAGTTATCGACGATAAGCTTGATAAGCATCGTCGGTATTTATAGAACGAATTCGGCACGCATAATCGAGTATTGTTTTCAAATCCCGATAAATCGGCGGTTGGTTTTGCGAGAGAGAGCGCATGCCGTAGGTCGTGAAAGGGAAAATCAAATTTAGCCTCGGCCATTAAATTACCGCGGCTCGCCTGATTTTCCCGGTGTGCTGTGTGCACGGGCCAATCGTGAACCGGCGCCAAGACAATTTTCATTATCTGCTGCACGCAGAAAATGCGAAGAGGCATTAATCTCGGTCTGAATTATCGCGGCGACATGCGCTTGCGTGCGCTCCCTACCCGCCGGATGCACTCCCGGCCCGGGGACTCGATTATTATTTCTGTTTTTTATTCCCCGGCGATTCTTTAAACAAACACGTCAGCCTCGTTTAATCCGTCGAATAAAAACACGATAATTTCCCGGCGCGGGTGAGCTTTATAAAAATTCGCGCCACTTATCATCGCGAAATCTGCGATGAAACCGTTCGCCGCTCGCTCGTTGGAAACGGTATTACTTCGTTAACGTGCACGCGAAATTATTTGGCATTTTATTTTCGGCTGACTTGCTTTATTGCGCTTAATGCGTTTCGGTGGACTTTTAAGTATTCGCCGGGGTTATTAAACCGACAGTCGGTGATAATAAATTCGATAAATTTTTCACCGTTGTTTATTTTTAATATTCGATGAATCTAGCCCGCTTGTTTGACGCATATTTGGCGGCAGAATCGTGATTATAAGAGTTTATGGACGTTCGTGCAAATACAGGAAGCGTCAAAAGTGGATGTACATTTCGCAGAAACAAAATTTGTGTAATATTTCTGTAGCACTGTATGGAAGTACATCATCCAGATGCATTAAACTTCTGTGTATTCTATGTTGCTAATTTGTACGTTTTTTTATCATATACATGTATAAATAATTCCGAAGTTATGCAACATTTATTTATTATACATAAGGTTTCTTTTTTATACTGCAAAAAGATCCATTGCTGGTACCAAATGAATTTCCATGAAACTATTCGGGAATGGTGGTTATTCGAACGAGATAACTACATTGTTTGAATAATCGTTTGTAGAACGCTTTATTCGAATTATTTACGCGATTCTGGTACGTAGTATCGTGTGTGTATGCGCGTTCAGGGGGCGGGAAGGGATGACAAAAAGAAATCGACGTAATACCGTGGCTGAAATCCGGTTTATTTGGAGAATAGTCCGGTTCGTTTTGTTGTTTCAACGAAGATGCGGGGATTTCTGGGTCTCCGCTCGGCGCAGTTCTGCGGGTATGTAGATTTGAAAAACAATGAGAGCAGAGAATAAACTTCTGTGCTATCAATCGAAACAAACACCGGCGAAGCTTCGGGTCCGTTCTGTGGAGTTTTCAGATTCCTGGACTTCGGTATCTTTCTAGTACAAAATAATATTCGATCACGGTTACGCCTGTACCGTAGAATAATCGAGGTTGTCGACACCTCGAAAAAGTGATTTTTTTCATAGATCTTCTGAATTTTTGACGTTTCTACTCCTCAATTTCATTCGTTTCCCTCCCTCTCCCTCTCTTTCTCTCCCTCCCTCCCTTCCTCTCACCTTTTCTCTCTCTTTCATAAGAAAAAGGTCCATAAATAAATAAAGCGAAGACAATAATAATAAATCTCTTCAATATAATATCTCCAATCTCTTAATTAGCCTGGATTAAAGATTTTTTTTATTTTTTCGCACTAAAACCCAGATTTCAAATTTGAGGGTGGCAATGTGTTTCTTGGGATGTCGCCAAGATTAATTGCAGTGGCAAATTCTAAGTACGTTACATTTAACGAGTTAACCATTAAATTAAACTCGTATTCTGAAATGTCTGTTTGCACCTTGCTTCTTTCATTTCATTGAAAGCATCTTTTTGGACAAGATAGTAGAGTGTTGTGGCTATTTGGATCTTGTAAAAGGAGATTGGATCTAGTAAAAGATCGTGAAAACGCTGCATTAGGACAAAGAAGGCGCGCCGTTGCGGTCATTTGCATCGGGGTTAGTAACTGTTTGAAAGTGCTGGCCGGTGTATTAGTCTGCGACGATCTTATCGCCCCTTGATAACCGCCTTTCACCACTCGCAAATCTCGGAAACGTTTAACGCTTTTTCACTGTCGTCGGCCACGGAACGAGCCGGGGAGTTCAGCCCCGAATTCAAGTGGACTCTGCATTCGACGATTTACGGCGGTTCGCAGCCGAGGCTCGCTCTTTCTGCTCCGCGAACCTGCTTCCTCGGCCCCCGCGACGCTCTTTATCGGATGAAAGGCATTAGGGGGCCGCTTAGGTGCAACCCATAAAAGATAATATATTTCGCGGTGAAATACAGCAGCTTCTCCGGTGCTCCCATATTCGTTTCCGCGAAAAATCTGTGGTGCCGATGCGGATTGCGTCTGGGAAACGTACCAGCTCTGGTGAATTGTGGACTGTGGACGATTTGCGTACAAGATTCTACGATGATTTTTGTTGCTGTTGTAACCTACAATAGCGTGTAATTTCTGTGTTTTTATCTGTGATCGATTGTCCACTTTATTTCACTGGAGGCTACATATATGTACATCGATGCATCTCGAAATCATTAACCCTTTCGTATCCATAAACGGAATAATTTGCACACGACGATTGCCAATTATCACCAGTCGTAATAATTATACACCCTCGATAGTATTCTTGCGTTTTAAAATATTTCGTGAGTTTTTGTTAAAGTCAAAAATTGAATAAAACCACAAAAATGTTTACTGCGCAAAAATGAGAAACCGTATTAAAAATAAATTTGACACCAATGTTTGCCAGCGTTTTTATTAAATATCGAGGTAAGTTTCAGTCAAATAAAATATACATTGTCGAAGTTAAGAATGAAAATGCAAATGGATCGATCTTTTTGTTACGCACTGTATGATGCAAACGGATTAAGATGTTAATTAGTCGAAAGTGCGTTTGATACTAATGTAGGTATACAGTCGCTTTATCAAAATATGAATGTTTCCCTCGCATTCTTGTATATTGTCTCAAATTTTGAAGAAAACATTGTGGCACGAATTCGTATACCATTCGGAACATAGCTATATTCGTCCCTCGATAATTATCTTCAACCACCACCTACGCTAAACGAAGCTCCACCACGGTTGCACGCGGTTCCGTAGCGTCAGTTTGTTGATTCGCTGGAGTACCTTGTAGCTACATCGCACCCTTAACCCGTTCTCGCTGCCAGTTCACGCCCTTCTGAATCAAATAAACAAACTCGAGTCCAGGAACACACCCATCGCTCCCCTATAATCATCGTTCCCGCGTCTTCCCGGTGTTCGCTTGGCAGAGAGCAAGCAAGCTCGACAAATGAACAGCTACTGGCGAAGCGTCTGCAAACGAGACTTGACTTATTTTAAGCTGATAACTCGAGGATCGCGTGACCACGCATAAGAATTTCCTCGATCGTTCCCTCAGACGTTCCGCGTTCGCCCGAGGAGGGAAAAAAGCCGTGTTCTTTCCTCGGCGGGGAGAAACGAGGATTACGTGAGCCCGTTGATTAAAGCCCCGCAGGCGAGACGTTCGATAAGCAGATACCACCCATAAACGTCATCCCGTGGCGTCCCGATCGGCGCTACGATCAGCGAACTTTCCCGGAAACCCGTGCCACCGTGCTCTCAAGATCTATTTGCTCGCGAGGAACGATCGGCGAAGACGCGTCGTGTGTCTGATCCCGGGATAAACAGTTGCACTGAGAATTTCACGGAAAATTCGATTCTATAAGAGGAGAACTTGCATAGCGTCAGCGACAAATAGTTTTGTGTCTGCGTGTACCGATCGGTTGGGTGCGAACGTTTTGAATTCCGTATTTCTTGAATATCTTTATGCGATTATGAAAGTATGATGTTGTTAAGGTGAAATGAGGGGGAACGGGAAGAAAGTTATTTAGTGACTTTAGGGGTGTACGATACATTTTTCTGTTGCGCGTTTGAATCACTGTAAAAAACTTATGAGCGATGTCGAAGCCAGTGCGCCCAAGTATTTTGTTTTTTAGACGTTGAAATTTGTATTTCAGTTGGTACAGTCGCGGTTATAGAATATTGATGATTAAATCATATTTCTGGATGGAAGCACAATTTAAACTTGTTGCTAAACTTAGAATGTGGTGTATAATAATTCATAGTTACGTTGCATTGTTATCCTCTCGATTGTATGTTTGTTTCTGTCCTCGTCAATTATTCGCGTAATCACGCGAAACAAACACTCTTAATCGTTCTTTCCTCGATGCACTAGCTATTTCAGAGTAATTACTGGTGTCCGTCAAGTCAATTAACCGTCTTCTAAAATCCTCTAAAAGCTCTATTCGATTTCTCGCGATTCCACCAGCAAACAAACACTTTTTCCGTCCCGTTTTATCACCGCGATCACAACTACGACGGCGAGGCGCGCGAAGTTCCCGGTTAGTCCATGAAACCGGGAACTTCCCTAATTCCCGCGGGTATGTACATAGTCGCGAGTTAATCGTTATCGTTAGTGGGAATCTTGAATCACGGATTATTCGCGTGATAAGGAGCCAGATGCAGTGAATCCTTCCGGTACGTGCGCCGCGAATAGACACGTTTCGACTCTTCCCGCCTACCAGATGGTGCCCACAGATTCGTTCTCAGAGAGAAGAAGCGTTCCCGAGGGTTCTAGGAAGATGGAGAGACAGAGAGAGAGAGAGAGAGAGAGAGAAGAAACGCGAGAAGTCGGAGACCAGGAACACGAGACAGAGAAACGCCACCAGCAGGCGCAGAAGTTTCTTCCAGCGGAGAACGGCGGAAGTGGGATAAATTCGCCGAAGCCGAGCCGAACTGGGCTGAATCCTAATTACGACGACCCAGAGAAATAGCGATGAACGTGACCCATGGCTGAACTCCATCTCCGGAACCGAGTTAAGAGTCGCCTGAGTGAAAGAGGCGGAGGATACAGGTGCGTGTACAGAGAGAGAGAGAGAGAGAGAGAGAGAGAGAGAGAGAAGGAACGATAAGCGTGAAAGCAGAGTCGGAGGAACGGCAGCGGGTTAAATGTTGCTGTCAGTGAGGACTTCGCTGCAGATGGATCGAGGTTACGCGTCCGTTTCGTCCCCGGGAACGTCCCACGGGTTGCATCGCGCTGTCAGCCTCTCTTTCCAGACGAGATTAACGCCTTTACCTCGCTGAACGTCCGGGCCAACTTCCGGACAACGGGGGGTCGTCAAACTTTTCGGAAAATCTTCGTCTAACACGCAGCGCCGCTGTGTGACGGGAGAACGGAGAGACGGAGAAAAAGGGAGCGAGAGGGAAGGTTAATATACGCGTACAAGTTCACCCTTTCTCGTTCTCCGCTTCCGCTGGCGTCGACTCGTCTAATAATATCGACCGGCCGTTTCGGAATTAATTAAGGAAGCCGGGGCGGGAGACATCGCCGTAAATCCCTGAACGAACGAGTCGCGACGCGGCGAGGGAAATTGTAAATAGGGAAACAAAGCGGACGAGCGAGCAAAGGCGAGACACCGGGCTAATGCCGTCTTATCCGTTGACTCGTCCGCACGCTCGCCCCTGCGAACTTCCCGTCGCGCGAAACCTCTCGCCTAGGGAAAGGGTCAGAATTTACATCGACCGTGCAACGTCTCCCCGTCGCAACATCTCCCCGCGGAGACCTTGAAACTTTGAACACGCCTGGCCGAAATTAGCGCTTCCGTTTAATGACGCCCGCCCGTGAACGCGCAGGACCCGTGCAGAATGCATTCAGCTTGGTCGTTGCAGCTACCACGACCCTTATCCTCGGCTTCGAGGCGAGCAGTACGCCGCGGAACATCCATTTTCTTCGCTCCCCCGAATGTCGTGCTGGAAGACGTTCCGGAATTAAGCTCGATTCTCCGCGCGAGGAATTACGCGGCCTGTTTACAAGCAGATTAATACCGAGCCCTGTGGGGATTCTAGCTGGCAACGCGTTTCCGAGGTGTCTTCGGTGTTCCGGTTTACGTAGGTTTGATCCGTTTGCGAAAACGAACGGATCTTCGCGTGGCTTCTCGAGGAAAAGAAGTTTGGCGCGCGTGTAGGAGGATTATAAAAGCGATTGATCTTTGTTTAAATTGGGAATCTTTAAATTGCGATAAGCGGATCAGTGCAATTTGTTTGATGCGATTCGGTAATTTCGCAGTATCATAGCTATCTCTATGGATGCGATCATAATCTATTCATTTTGTCGGACGATATAATAATCGCGACCGAAATCTTTTGGTCGGGATAACTATTATAGAACGGCGAATGAATTGTCATTACGGATAAACTTTTTCGAAACCTCTTGCATGTCTGTATTTTCAACCCTTAAACTAATTATACACTTTCTATTTTTATCTTCATCCTTGTGTTTTACTTATAACAAACGTTTACCGATTCTTTTGTCGTTTCAAAATCAATGTAACGCGTTTAAGCCCGTAAATAAGTAAAGAAGTAAATTTCAAACCCTTCTTTGTACACCTTAAAATACCTTCCGCTCGCCTAGAAACGAATCGTTAATTTCAGAAATTCCAGAGATTTTCTTGTTTCGTTTAAGGACAATGAACGTTAATCGAATCTAACGAATCAAATTAAATACCCGTGGCGCGCACTTTAAAGGGGCTTCTATAAAAGGATCCAGATTACGCGGGAACCGTTCAATAATGTCGTTGAACTTTTCCCGATATCTAATCACGGAAAGACAGGAAGGAATTCGCTTTACGGCCCCTAAATAACTGCCGGCCACCGGTGCGCTGTATTTCATTTTCTGTTTGGTCGTTAAACACGGCTCTAATCTAGAACAGTGGAACGTTGCAGAGCAGCCGTTATTAAGATGGGAACGGGACTTAAGGGTATTATTGACAGTCGAATAATATTTCATGGAGATGGTCCACTACAGTGAACGTTCCCGTTCGCTTCCCGCGAGCCTCATCTCCGCCGTGTTGCTTTCCGTGAAACGAGAATCGATAATCGCTACGCGTTGTAAAGTGGAACGCGTTAATAGGTTTTCTTAGGAGAATCAAGGGGGTTCATCCGTCCTCCTTCTCAGGATGATGGCAGTTTTTACACGGCCTCGCGAGACGTCGTCGATCCGAAACAATAGTCGTAAACTCGTTGAAGCGCGACCGTTCTCCGTGAATAGCCGGTGATCTACCGAATAAGAAGAAAGAAAGGGTTGCGACTCCTTTTGTGGTTTATTCGTTATCGTGCCGCGGATAAAAGTGGATAATAAATTGTCGTAAAAAGAGCATCGTTGTTATGAGTTTGGTAAAGAAACGGTTGGAGGTTTGTGGTCTGTCGGAGAACGATCAGAGAGTTATTTTTCTAAAATTTAACGTTCGTAGGGTTTGCAGATGTTCCGGGACGATTGAAGATCTCTTTTTCTCTGAAATTCTAGTGGAATTGTCATAGGTCTCGGATGTTGCCTTTCTTTGGTGGCTGAAATACTGCCTTTTTAATTGGAAGATACGGAAAGAGGATGTATTACTCGGTTGAGCTCACGTTGATATTATCCGCTACGCGCAAAAGACGTAAAAAGAACACGCTTCCATTAAAAAGGAACATTAAAAACCCTCGTAATCTTGGAATAGATGAGAGGAGAAGATTATGTGTACCGTATGCACCTATCTTTTAAAGCCATCTAACCCGTGCTCTCTCTATATTCGTGCACCTTTAAACCCACTTCTCACGACTTTGCCTGTGCGCTGATAAACCTCTAACGAGTCGCAAATCAATCACACCCTCGCCGATGCACCGAAAACTTTGATTCGTCCCTTGAATCCCTATTTTACCTCCAATTCGTGTTCCACGTTTGTCCCTTCTATTTCTTTCCGAATTAAGAACTTCCTTCTCACAAAATTACACTTGATCGCACGAAGGAAAATAAATTGGAAGCCCGTAGCGGGGTAAAGAGAATCTTCCCACGAGCAAGTGTACGCAAACTTTTGAACAGCACTGTACACGCACACGGTTCGCGAAGCGCGTGATGGATCATGAGAAAGACCGTAACTTTGTGCCAACAAAGCGGCGGTTCCGGCGAAACGAATGATCATATACGTACACGTGTACACGCACGTACACGAGTTCACATGGATACATTTACCGGAGGCATTCTTCGTAGCCGAAGAGCAACACGTAGAGAGAGGCCTCGTACGGCGTTTCACTTGGCCATAATGGGATCACGCGAAGATAAACTCGGGGATTAGAGGATTATCGAGTATCCCGAGTGCGTGCAGCCAGCGTTAATGGTATGCTAATTTACTGCTAATTCTGAAGGGAAACAGCTAATAACTCACCAACGGCGCCGACCGCGAAGATCCTCCGCAGCGGCCCGATCTAATTCCGTTAACGGCCCCAGGCCCGGTCTCTGGATCCGTACGTTAACACGCGTTATCGTGTCGTGTATCTGCGACGTTACCATTGCCACCTGACACGACGAAGTATCACGGGAGACCATGAATTGTTTAAGTTCGCGCGGAAATCCCCGTTGTGTGTAAATCGATGAACGTACGCATCATCGTATTCTCCTTTAAAATTTCGCGTATCGGTTATTCGAAAGACTACGGAGAATAATTGAGAAAACCAGTGTGGCTGTTGTGGAAGAAAGGGAGAGGGAAGGAATAGGAATAGGAAAGCGATTTTTCGTTCGGGGCCTGGTAGTGGACTCATCGATAAGGTTACCTAGCAGGCCCATGCCTTAGACGCAGGGATTGGAAGGGACAGGTCGGAACTCGTATACACAGAAATCGTTGCTAGGTTCGAATACTCGCTAGAAAGGTAGTCAGTTGATCCCTCCTAGTGGCGAGGGCAGGAAAGTCACCACACGAGGAAGAATATTGTCGATTTGCTGCAACGAGATGCGGTTCAAGCACCAGGATACACTCTAGGAAACGGGTTTCATTGTTTAAGTTAGGATAATTTTGCGGGAGTATCGTATTTAAATGTTAAATTGTTAATTTACGATGTTGACTCGAGACTGGAATAGTACAGATGCGCCGTGTAATTCTGTGAATTCTTGTTTGTCGTTCTTCCCGTGTCGGTTACTCGAAAATGGCGACTTCGAATTCGTGTCATGGTTGAGGCAAACCGGCGATATTACGCGATTATAAATACGGCAAGAAATAAGTAGGTACCTGTCATCTGTGAGGAAAATAAGCGCTTTTGCGCAGACCTAATATTTTTGCTGTGTTAAGACGAATAACACCGGAGTTAGACACGTTCGGTTGGTTTATTACGCGATCGCGTGTCCCTGTAATTACGGTTAAGTTTTCGTTTACTTATTTGAGAATACCTCGTTGCGATCGGGCATGCTTGAGTTAAGGTGGTCGGCACGAAGAACAGAAGTAGGTTAATCGTGGCGTGCCCTGGGTCTGGGTAATTGCCGCGGAGTTGACGAATTAATTGAATGGAATGCATGCGTATGTCGTGAGACGTACTGCTGCTGCTGGGAATATAAATTTTCTAGCGTTGAATTTCTATGATGATCGATTTCGGAAAAAATCGTAAGTTGCGGATAGAATGCGATGAAGAGAAATCGAAATTCGAGTTCGTTTATATTAAACAAATATTGTTTTTGTATCGTTTTTGCGTCTTTTTTAAAGAAAAACGTATGTGATTATTATTGAGAATTAGTGATCTATGGCAAAGTCGCTATCTATTCATGTTTAACATAATAAGAATAATTATGGTAGGGGAAACAAGGGCCGTTGTTCACGCGATTTTTATATGACGACTTTCACTCTGTCTGTAAACGTGTGAGTGACAAGAATATATCACGTATTGCAAAAGTAAAGATTGTTTTATTACCACTCTGTCTTCACTGATTATTTAACAATCATTCGTATTACGCAGAATGCACGCAATGATTGACCTATAAATTATAAAACACAGAAACTGACTTCTCATCGTCTCCGTACCACTCTGAACAAATGAAATCCCGATTTATTCGAATCGACGTCTCTCTCCAATAAAATTATCATTCTCATCTTCGAAACTTCCACGCGATCTCTTTCCAGATATTTATATTCCAACGACTCTACTTATTATACGCGCCCGTCTAATCCGATGACCGGCTCTAAAAGCGGTTGAATAATATAATAAAGCCTCGGCTAAATATTTATGATCCCTCTCCGCGGCACCGAGAAGCCGCATAAATATTTACGGGCTCGCGAAGGGGTGGAACTATTTTGAGGAAAAACACACCGACGCGATGCACGGGCATCGGGCGTAACTCCATCGCGGTTTTCCTTTCCACCTCCTTGCAAGGCGAAGACGGGGAAGAGGGAGGGCGAGAGAAATCGAAGAGGCGCGAAGGGGTTGCTGGGCCGCGAACAGCCGTTTAATCTGCGATCTACGGATCGGCTTCGCCGGCAATAGTTTCACACTTTGCGGAGCTTTGGTATGCAAATGCGGCCGAAGAAACATGTGCAATATCTCGAAGGCTGGCCACCTGCCAGGTCTTATCCGTTTCTGCGTGTAGCAGCTCGGGGCCTGGTCGCTCGAGCCACCCCCGAACACGATCTCCAACACCGCGTCGACTCGTTACCTGCCGCGCGACGTGGATCGGTTTTCCAGTTGCGCTGAACACGCGAAAACACTTCCACCAACCTCGCCGCGCCTCTTCGTCCCAGCGGAGTTTATCGGTGTTGGTTCGATTGGTAGGCTCGGAAGTTGGAATACGGTTGCCCTTTCTTACGCAGATTTCGAGGAAGCTATTTTTCGTTCTCGAAAAATCGATTCGGTGAAACGTGACGTTCCCAATGGGACGTGGAATTTTTATTCAAATCTGGGTCGGTTGGAGGGGTAGTTGGACGAATTAAAAAAATAGACGTTAATTTTTTTATTTCCTATTTTTTTTTCTTAGCAATCTCTATCATATTAGTTTCTCTTTTGCATAACAAACGGGTTAAAATAATTTGTATTTCCTAATTTGAGGGCACGTGCTTATTTATAAGCAATTTAAATGTAAAAGTATCCAAATTGCAGTGCGCGTGATAATATCGAAACAATGTCTATTCACCCTTTCGTTTTAATAAACATACTCAACGCACTTCATTCGTATGTATCAATCAATTAACCAGAACATTTTCTGTTGCAGGTAAGACAAGACAAATAACGTAATTCGGAAGCAACCCGTGATTTCCATACGATTCAATCGAATCGCTCGCCTGGTCGTTTTCTATGCGGGCAATTATTTCATGGGATGCCCCGCGCATCGTCCCCCGTGCATCGCAGACCGCGGGCGTAAATACACAACGCGTTATGATTTATGGTCGGGGTGTTTAACGATGTTCAGGAAATCAGGATGCATTCCCTGTAAATGTTTACGCGCACACTAAAAGCCTCCATTAACGCGGGGATCCGTCGAACGGCGCAGAGTCACTGTCCGATGTTTCGTCTATGTGTATCCTTTCAATTCGGTCTGCTATTCGTAATTCCTCCGGAAAATCCGTTAGTCGTGACCAACGGATACCTGGAGCATCCTGCGTTTCGTCGAGAAGAGAGCAGACAAAAAGAAGGTATGTAGACGATTTTTAGAACTGCCTTGTTACAACCGTGTTTTGATGATCTTTAGAACGATCGTCACAGTTAAGCGATAAGCAAAGTATTTTATTGCAATTACTTATTTGCGATAAGACAGGGAGTTGCCAAATGTTCTCGAATAAAGAACTTCAGGAAAAAAAAGTCTTCCGACACGTCTATTTTTTTCCGTACCTCAAAAAATTTCATTTCGCCAACTTTATATTCTCACTATCTTTCAAAGGGTGAAAATGTAAAAGAAGCTTTCGCGGCAAATATTGTTTGGCGTCGTCTATAAAAGGGCTGCTATAAGCTGAAAATCTCCTTTCGTAACCCTTCTTTTCCCACGAATTTCGACGTCTCCCCATTTTTCTCGGCCACTGGCGCGCTCGCTCATGCGGCGAATCCAATTTACCCTCGGACTCTATTCAAACAGCGGACATAGCGATGTTGCTCGAGCGCCTACCACGATCGCCGCCACCCTGGAAATCGTGGTTTGTATCCTGTAAGTGTTTTCACTGGCGCCTGGCAACTATTAACGCGCGGGATTGCTCGATCAATGTGGACCCGACAAGGGCCTCGTCCAAGCAGAATACGGTTTCGCCGGATCGTCACGAAGCACCGATGGTGGAGGGTACGTTTGGTCGGAACGCTTGCCGTAATAATTTCGAGGAAGTCGATAGTGGTTGGCGGATCCTAAGAGGCGCGGTAATTCCGGGAACAACGATTATTTAGTGTTAGTCTGAAATAAGCGCTGGTGAATTTCGAACACACCGGATACGTACGACAGCGTTCTTAATTGGATTTTAAATTTGTGTCGAGATTGCAACGCGAAAGGAAATAGAAATTTGTTGGTAGATCAGAAAATAGATACCTAAGCAATACCTCTGACGAGATTCACGTTCGTTTATTAAACAGCAGCAGAGGAGACAGGGTTGATAATCGAATTATCAACCTTTGCGTTTTCTAACAATAAGATTCCGTTTCTTCGAGGTTATTTATTACCAACATTTTGTTGAAGTCCATCCCTGCAAAGTGTTGAGGAAAACGACAATGTTAAAAATATATATAAACTTATTTATTTGATGTAACAATTTTTTTATCCCATTCACACGTCCTATTCTTAATCAATCTCTAAAACAAAAGGTATACACTCACGATCCTCATTTAACTTTTTTCATTCTCTACTCCATTCACTCATATTTTCATCCTTCTTGTTTTTCCATACATTGCTTCCCATTCTAATTTCTTGACCGTTCATTCTAGAATCTCTTTCACACAAACAAACATACACACGTCAATAAATTAGCAATCACCCTCACACAAAGGTCGTGGTATTTTAAACACGGAAGGCTTGTTTGTTGGCCTGGGTCTTATTTCCTATGTACGATGGTCTACGACCCTGATGGTGGGTCAGTTGCGTCGAATTCTTGCGTTTATTTCTTATTCTTATTCTTCTTGTTCTTATGTTTCCCCTAAAGTTAAGGGTCTGAGCCTGCGTTGCCCCCACCCACTGTCAATCTGTTCAAGCAGTTTGGACTTTTTCGTCACAAGTGCTGTGAAGGTATTGCCTTTTTTTCGACGATCGAAGTCAGTAGTCTGTGGAAAACTCGAGCGATCAGCTGCTCTTACCTCCCGAATTGTCATTTAACTTTGTATATTATAATAAACAGCATTTATTTCCATAACGTGCAATTATTTAACACATTTAATTGACCCCTTTTTACCATTAGGAGAATTAAAGGCTCTAGATCCTTTTAACCCTTTCTCCGCCTGTGATATCCAGCTGAAATTCTAGCCGGCTGACCTTTAACGGCCGAGCATCGCGTTTCTGTGCACACAGACACGTTTCGTGGACATTTGCGAAATCAATTTTACAATGGCTCGTGCCGCTCGTAAGCGCTTGCGAAACGATGATCAGCGCATGGTGTCGTTGATTGCCACGGATAATGTCGGGCTGACCTATACCCAAGAATTCATGCTCTGCCACTGTCGATCGGGATTTCGATTTATCTTAGCGGATCAAGGATCGTGTTGCGTCGCACACTGGCGTTATTCATTTTCAAATTGAATCTTTCTGTGCAACAACGGTTTTTTATCCGACACATTATTTACTTCGATTCATTTCGCTTGAAACTGTTCGATTACGAGGGTTGTGGGTTGGGTATACTCGAAATTACGAAACCTTTCGGGTACCTGACTTCCTGGGATCGAATCGGGGAGCCATGCTTTAGACATTTCATTACCTTTTTCTGATCATGTACCGTAACGGACAAAAGTTGCTGAGGACAACCTGAAACATAGTTTGATGGTTTGCAAATATTGTCTGTATATTCGTCTTTGTTATTACTATGGTAGAAAACTATTTATTAATTAGTATAGAATACGAATTTTGCTTATCGTGCCATTTTTTATAAATTAATTTGTTTATTTTCATTGGCTCTTTGGTCTTAAACTTTTCTCCGCTACTGTATTATCCTCTTCAAGTATTTTGTTTAAGCCGGGTTAAAGAGGAAGATATTGAGATATAATCGAATAATTATTTGCGGCATTGTCACTGATTATAAATTCTTGATTCAATGTGAAGGTCTGAGAACCCAAAAATTTTTTATCTTAAGCTGAACTCGTAAAAACGAGCGACACACAGACACCTATTTACCACACGATTTGTCATTTTGCGAATGAACTTAATTCTGTCGGTTCATATTTCAACGCTAAACGGAATTAATTATATGCAAATAAATGTCGCGGACGTCGAACGAAAAACTATTAAACGTTTTCCTCGGTTCGAGATCTCGATTAACCGTGGAATGACAGCGGCCGCCGAGGATCCAGAGCGTGTAATTGCGGCTGTTTTGCCTCGTGATCGCGGATCGCATGAATAAATCCTTGCGATTTACGATGATAAGGCGAATTCACACGACACCGACACAACTAACACTCTAACGTGCCTCTGTGCTCGACCAATTAACGCTTTTTCCATCCTGTCACGTGATTCTATCCGATCCTTGTATTCTTAACGTCAACGATTTCCCTCCGTGTCCGTGAAAAATGACGATGCAGATCGTCTGGGGGCGTCTAATTAATTCCACATTAAAAAGTGGGAACAGTGGGAAATAACATCCGAGAAAAGCGATCGACAAGCTAAGTCGTACCAGTTGTTTTACTCAATTAGGTAGAGTTACATCGAGAATGAAAGTCGTTTAAACACAGAATCAGTTCTTAATCGATTTATCGCTTGTCCGCTTGCTGCGTAGCGTTTCCCGCCAGATAATGAGATTGAATTATTAATCGCGAAAAAAACAAAAAGACGGTCGTAGGAAACTGTTGCTTGTGTAAAAAGATGAGAAAATTTTGTCTTGCATAGGAAAACCTTCCATAAAAACAGCATCGGAAAATTAACCTTGTCGCTGGACTTCGGTGTTTTTTGGTCCCAGACGTGTTTTTATTTCACCAAAAAGTCTGATTAATTTTCAACGATGTAAACAAAGATACTGTTAATATAATAGTTTGCTCTATCTCTTTGATTTTACCTTAAAGAATCATTTTTTCAACGAATCATGAGAAATTATAGGGTATCTGATCGCAATGAAATTCGTGGAACGCATTTTAAGAGAAAAATCGCACGAATCCTTTTGAGTACGGCTCGTGTTCTCTCCTTTCTTTTTACCTCGTTTTATTTTACACGGTTCTAACTATCCTACGGGGCGATATAATTATTTAAACGGCGACCATGCTCCGTCGACAGCCGGTGCACCCTTGTAAACGGCTAATGCGAAATTATTATGCGCGACCGCGTAGCCCGGCTAATTCCCTAATGGCAGAAGTTTAATAGAAATTTGTGCGAGCGTTCCCGCTCGGAATCCGTGAAAAAAAGAAAAGAGGTCGCGAGAGGCGGGAAAAGAAGCAGACTTTCGAGTGCTTTCAGCCGTTAACGAGGTGAACCGCATCTCGAGACACGGCGGCCGAGCTTTGCCGTTATCGTCGAACGTGGTATCGTTACAGCGGTTGAAAACAGTTACCGCGTATAAATTAAAACGGAAAGAAACGAAAAAAGTACAGGCGCCAAGCACACGAAAGAACGACGGAGAGGTCAGAGTTGAACAGTGTTTCGGTACGGTACTTTGGGCCATGTGTCTGACCGGTATCGTCTGTATCTACTGCGACAATCTCTCTTTACACTTAACCATCCGGATAAGGTCTCCCATTGATTCTATTTATTTTTGTTATTTGTTAATCTTGAACTAGCATTGTTAACAGTTCATCAAACGCATTTTTCGTTCTTTCAAAGTACAATTTTTAATAAATTCAACACTAGTTCAGGATTGTAAATAAAATCAATGGCAGATGAAAGAATGGGAGATCTCCTCATTCGGTTGGCTGTCGTCGTCCTGTATCTCTGATGCATAGAAAAAATTGATTTATACCGTTATTTACTGAATTTTAATATTATTCACTCTGTTCAATAATTTGTAATTATAACCCTTAGCCTTTTTGTGGTATTGTCGTACTACAATACAATCCAAACCGAGACCGGTGTTTTAACCAGTTTAATCTTTGGATAAACTTAGCGACTGATTAGGTACACGGAGATATTGTAATTGTACATGAAATCGTGAAGGACGAACGGTTCCTCCGAGTACAGCTGCCACTTTTCACAGCTAATTAATTGACGTTAGCGTGGCATAATTCCGCCGTTATCCCCTGAACACGAGCAAGATGAGCGCGAACACCATCGCCGATGGTGACACTCGTAACGGCCAGGGAAGTCCCCGGAAGAGTCATCGTCGGGAGCAGCCGTAAACTTTAATTTTAATCGTCCATCGCGGTTTCCGCCCCTCCCCCCCCCGCGGGGGTCCTAAACGAGTTCCGTTAATTGCGGCGATTCCGAAAACTTTCCGACGTAAAATTGCATCTCTCGCGGCGGAGTGCTCTAACGACCTGTTTTCACTGCGATATTTGTGCACGGATTTCGCGACGCACAAAAAGACGGAGGGGGCGAAACGAGAACGAGGAAAAAAAAACGATCGCCAAGGAAAATAGAAAAAAATTCCTTCCTCGGTCCGAGACGAGAAAGTTCTCGCGGAAATTTTGCGTGCAGCCCGTTTCGTATACAGGCGGTTGGTTCGTTTGCGAGCCCGCTCGACGGTTTAAACTGAAAGTTGATCGTAAAAGTCACAACGCGACCAGAAGGAAACTTGCTGGCGAGAACTCGTAACGATAATTGTCGTTATTATGTCGTCGGGGCCGCCTCGAAGGACCTCGAAGCGCTCGAAACAGCGCGACGGTTAACACTTAGCCAACCGAACGGGGAGATCTCCCATTTTCTCCGCAACAGGGACGGCTGCGATTGATTCTATTGGGTTGGAGGGAAAGTTCTGTCGTATTTTCCGTTTCCGTTAATTCATGTGGAACCCAAACACTTTGCTTGAACACAAACCCAAGAGATTTAATGTGATCTCCAACAGTTGTATGACGAATGCCAAACTCTTCTGCAATTTCTCGACTTGTTAAATGTGGATTATTTTCCAACATGGATCGCAAAACATCATTATCGATCTTGGATGGTCGGTCCAGATCGATCACTTTCTTGGAGGCTCAGATCCCCGGAACGAAATTTGCTAAACCATCTTTGACAAGTACGAACATTTACAATATCTTTTCCAAACACCGCACATAAATTTTTACATGCAACCGATGCGTTGCTTCCTTTTTGGAATTCATACAAAATGCAGTGTCGTAAATGCACTTTATCTACTGACATGTTTTTTACTTTAAATATCACAAGTAAATGATGAACGGTAAAAAAGCACTCCTTTTATGTTATACAGCAGGTAAAAAAAACACAAAAGATTCGTAATGCCTCACCAGCCAGATGTTTTTTTTTATTTACAAGAAAAATTACCTGCCTATTTAAAATACGACAGAACTTTCCCTCCAACCTAATATTTACTTTTGTTGTTAGTTAGTCTTGAACTGGTGTTGAATTTATTAAAAATAGTACTTTGGATGACCAAAAAATGCATTTTATTGACTGTAAGCAATACTATTTCAAGACTATCTAATAACAAAAGTAAATAGTACCAATAGGAGACCTCCCCATTCGATTGCTTAAGTGTTAAGAGAGATTGTTCATAATTGTCAACTAGTGTTATTCACAGTTCGTCAAATGCATTTTCTGCTTTTCCAAAGTACAATTTTTAATCAGTTCACAATATACGATGGAAAGTGTTCGGTTAGGCGTGGCACCGTGCGGTTAACTAAATGTTAACACGTTCCCTGCCGCGTGGGGCGTATACGCCCCATGCTAAAATTTCCTCCCACGCCGGAAAAAAGCCTTTAAAAAAAGGCATATTTTTAACAATATTTTGTGAAATAAACTAAAAATGATTGCTCTTCTGGTTTAAATTTATAAAGAGATATTCCTTTCTTTTAAATTTATGGTTTTAAATTACTGAAATATTGTGTATTATACCACAAAAAACATGCTTGTGTCAACCATAAAAAAAACGTGGGTCGTATACGCCCATCGCTGGCCTGAACGGAAAAAAAGCCGTTTAGTCTTAAAAAAGTCTTTAAAAAAATGTCCGGCAGGGAACGTGTTAATAGGCTCCCGGTCGGTGAAGCGTTAAGACGAACACGCGACGGTTGGCTCGTGCGACAAGTCGTTTTAAAGCTTTCTTGACAATCGAACGAATTGCCCGGCGTCGCGACGGAGGCGAGGCGACGCGACTCGGCGTTAACAACGAGCGAAAACTCGACAGATTGTTTTTCCGCCGGTTGTCGAGGATCGGCTCGACTTCGGGGATGAGAAAGAAACGGGGGGGGGGGGGGTGGCTGTGACGGTGGCACTCGTCCCCGTTTCGCGCGAACGCGATTAGTCTTCGGAGGAAAGAAACGTGACGGGGTCGATGAGTTTTAATGGGATTAATTAGCGCGATTGGTTTATAATTGGGCTGTTGTTCTGCTCGCTCTTTTTTCGCGAGAAAATTTTTTAATTGAACCGTAGGGTCTGCGGAATGGACGAAGACGCGTATACAGGCTGTGCGTTGATGATAACTTTGGCGAGTGTATAGAAATTAATTGAATAATTATTTATTAATGTTAACTATGCAATAATGAAAATTTACGGGCGAGTGATCGAAGCATACGCATATTACATTTAAATTAATTTATAATTTGTAATAAAATTTATGTTACGTACAAATTATATAAATTAAAGAGTTGCGGTATCGAAAAACAGAAATTTGTCAAAGAAAAAAGAAGAGAATAAGGAATCGAAGAGAAGAATGTGTTCTATTAAAGTTTCGGTATTTGTCGATGAAGTATCAATCGAGATTACGTTCGATTTTATTGTTAGTCTAAAGTGAATAGTTATGAAACAGTATCAGCGAAATTATTTTGCACTGTGTTCTCGTCTTAAGTTTGTATCTGCTGTTCCACGATGGGACTTGTTATTGAAACACTGTACTGGTGTATTCTAATTGGCCGTATTTAACGGGGTGATTAAGTTGCTGATTGTGGAGCAGCTAAGTCGCTCGGTCAGGTTCTAATTATTCTGGAGACTGTTGGCGCTGATCGTTGGACAATGGAGCCAGTAGCTCGTGGGAAATTCTGAATCACTTTTCTTTCCTCGCTCCTTTCTCCGGCTGAGCATGCATAAATAGGGGATTCGCTGGTTACTTAAATCTGGGTCAGTAGTATTTCTCCTGTCGTGTCTTTTTCGTCTCATTTTTGCTCGGTTTTAATCTTAACTAAGGACTAACCACTTTACGAATAGTTAACAGATGTAAATGAAAAATATAAAAGACACGAAAAGAGAATGGACGGTGCAGAAAGTCGTTGCGTATGCAAAAATGGGTTGGCAGTGTGGAATAAAATTTTTTCGTGCCATGCTTTGTTTCTGGGGTAAATAGATTAAAAGAATCGTACAGTGGACGCGCATTTAATTGCTGCTCGGTCTGACCAGTTTCGATTTATACCACTTGAATTCATTCTATTCGATGGTTGCAACTGGATGAAACGTACGTTATTGGAATAATTTACAGTAGTCAACGTGTAAAGTATTAAAATAAGTAGTACACGGTAAAATTCACCAAACATAAACTGTCGAATTCAGGAATGCATCACAGATTTCCAAATTCGATTATTTCGAAAATGGGACGTCGCGCGGAAAATTTTATTCCTACGTTTTTCGTTTATTTTTGCATTTATCGTGCAGTTGTGCCACTTATCGCGAGGCAGCCGCCATAAATGAAACGAATAAAGTGATCGTTGCGGTGGGGGAGGAAAAAAAAGCTCTGCGAGCCTGAAACGCGCACGGAACTCGGGTTGCGCGCTCGATATGAAATTGGATTGGGTTTCAAATGTGTCGGGGGAAGCCCCGGAATCGGCGGTAATAGAATATCTGTTCCAGTTAGCCGACAGAGGCTCGTCGAGCGTGTCCGTGTGCGTCTTCGCGTCGTCTTAGGAGCCCTCCCCAATTACCATGGATTGGGATCAATTATTCGCGAGCATTGGCATCGTTTCTGGAACACCGTGATCTGCGTAACTCCTCCGATCGTTACAATCTCGTCGGATTAGACAGAATACTCCGTTATCTTACTACCTTTCGCTTCGATTAATCTAGCCCTGCGATAGTCGTTGGATCTTTTTTGTACGACTCTTTGCTTCATTGGAAAATTCGAAAATTTCCTCGTAGTGGCGTGCGATTTTAAACGCAACGAAGGAATACGAACGTAAACTCCGTTCAGTTTTTTTAATGGTTCAACGAAAGAACGAACCATCAGATCCAGTTTGTTATGGGATCCTGAATTAATCTTGTATTGATATTAAAATAAGATTGTTTATTATTGGTTAAGAATGGAAAAGGGTTACGGTACTGTGTATAATTTTAATATTTTATACAACAATACTACACGTTCCAACGTATCGTTCAACTCTGCCCCTTTTTACCAGAGAAACTCTCTCGCTGGTCCTTAGCCTTTCTCCCACCACGCACCTCGGAAAAATCTTTCAAGTATGCCCATATTTGGGCATGTTCCATAAAAAATGAGTTTTCCCCAGCAGGCCTGCACTCTCGCTGTCCACCCCTCACTTTCTCTTTAAACCTACAATTAACTACAAATACTACAATCCTGAAACGTGCAATCTGGGACGAATTTGGAATCGTTTCGATCAGCTCCCCTCCTAGAAAAGAAACAGAACGGGAGAACCTTCGCGGCCTACGAGCCGATTCTTAGGTGCAGCCTTAAATCGCGTCGAAATATTCGATACCGTTCGTCTTCGACTGCACTAGGGGCGTTAATTTCCCGTGGATCGTTCTATTTCCAAGCGGCATCGGTCCCGATCTGCGACATAAATTGGATAATAAATCTCCGTGGTTCCAGAGCGCCGGTCGCGCCCCGCCGCGCGCCACGGAGCTGCATTTATCCCGCGCGTCCTCTTGCCGCTCAGAAATCTCGAGTGTCCACTCGATGCATAGGTCTGCAGTTTCGTGAAACAGAGTGGGCAAAGCGACGGAATCGTGGCTCTGTGCACGATACTCTGGAGGTTCCCGGGTTTGAGCCAACCGGAAACGTTTCTTGTTAACAACATACAGAGACCACGACGACGTCTTGGCCCGTCAGAAACTGTTCCTCGCCTCTCTCTCTCTCTCTCTCTTCGCTTTTAGTCATCTCCTTTCGGTTCGCTGTACAGATAGTTCGAGACACGCGAACACACGGACGAACGAGAACGCACATGTATGCGTACACGTATAGGGACGTCGGGAGCTCGTCGTTATAACGACGACGCCGCCGCCACGAAACTACCTGTCTTGCGGTGTAAACGAGTTTCACTAATTTCACGGGGAACCGTGTACGGGCAAGTTCCTCGGCTACGGATACTCATAGACGATCCGCAAACTAGTCTCGGCCCACTTGCCGGGCTGATTGCCGGACGAAAAAAGCTGGTGCAGCTTTCGAGAGGGGTTGCTGAGAATTTTGATGGAGTTGAAGGGATGTTGGGATTATTTGATCGCTTACAGGGATGTTGATCGTGAATTTATGTCATATTTAAGGGAGACTGGGGTTGGGGGAGGGTATATTGGTGTATTTATGGAGGTAGGTAGGATAATTTTTTAATAAAAATACGTTGGAATAATATTGAAGCACGTTGTTATGAGCATTCTCGACTGGAAGTTATCTCGTTCAACATTTTTCGAACTTTTACTAGATGTACACAAAAATTTTCATCGGTTATATACGAATGGATGAGATTATTCGAACACCATGTGTTTGTTCTGTTGCTTAATTTTTCGCAAATTAGTTGTAATATACAAACATGTAGTATAGAAATTTCTTAAAGATCATTATGCTGCTTTTACTCTGTCTTCGTTTTTCATTCTTTAATCCGACAGATATGTCGGAAAATTCAGGCACTCTTATGGTAAAATTATATATTGCTGCTTGTTGGGATGCATGCCTTGCAGTCAAAGATTAGAATATGCACGGCCACTTGGGTCTAATCCGATTTGCGCCCTCGGCAAGCCACCTAGAGCCTCTCAACGCAGACAGGGTTTTGTACAGCTGGCTTTCGCGTGTCTCGGGTATCGTACAACCCTGTCTGCATTTCCCACTGTTGCACTTTTCGGTAAAAGTGGTCACTCCGTACCTTCTCCACCTTCCTCTCCCTATTTTTCATCCATGAAAAAGTAAAAGACACGATACGGTATGGTCTCCGTCTTACCACAAACAGAAATTAGTTCCCGTAAACATCTGAATGTCCTCGACACTTTAGTAGTCTCAAAATATGAGCAAAATCGTATGCTTGATCATCACTTCTTCACGCATCTTCTTCCTTTTTTAACAAACTACATCTGATATTCTCTATTGAAGCAAGGTACCCAGAAAAGGTTGAAAATTACGTGAAACCGTGTTTCAGAAACGCGTCGGAAGTTCTTTTGCTCAAACATGCATTGCGAGTCTTTTATTTATTTATTTTTTATTTAACAATGAACGGTTAATCAACGGTTGATCAATATTTAACAATGAGCAATGAACAAGACCTTTGGAGTACATAAAATTAAAAATAATGGATTATACTATAGTATGACAATGGCACAAAAAGGCTAAGAATTACAATAACAAATTATTGAGCAGACTGAATAATGAACGTTTAACGGTAGTTAGATCATGAGTGAAAAGGTCAATCACAACATGATAATTTATGATAATTTGCTAAAGATAGAATTCGATTAATAGGGTCCATGTTAGTAAAGCTCGAGACTAGGCATTTAGGTGGACATATTAGTGGAGATTTTATGGATGGTCTCGGAATATTATAATCGACTTTACCTATGATACTTATTTATAGGATTGTTTATGGTATCATTAATGATGTTATGTAGAAAGTATAAGTCGCATATAACCCTCCTATCTTTCAACGACATAATATTATAGCGACCCATGATACTTAAGCAGTCATGCTCTCTATTAAACATAAGAGTTTTCATACTCGAACGAAATCCGCGCGATGCACGCCCGTTAATTGGGTTACCTGTTACCTATTCGCAGTGCAAGTAGAACACAGAGACTCGCGGCACCTTCCGCGAATGATCGTTAGCCGGCGATCGACCCGTGCGGTCGCTGGGTAGTTATTAACCTCGCCTTTCGAACGGTCCCACGATTTATTAGCCCGGGCAACGGTGGCCGGCAGTAAATTTGCGTTAGCCGCCGGTAAAAGCAGCGACCGTTTCCAAAGTTGTACAGGACGAACGAAGGAAAATCCGTCGCGAATGATAGCTCGATGATAGCGGAATAAAAGTTTCGAATGGATCGTATGTCGATCCTTTGCCGGACGGTCGTTTAGTAAGAATCGTACGGAGGATCGTGGACGGAATCAATATTTATGACACGTTTTATTACCGTTGAAATTTGCCGAACAGGGGTAGTTAAAGCGTTCCACTCGTAAAATGCAACGTGCAATTATTCAGCGAAGGAACGACACCGTTTTTACGTGGCAACGTTATCGGTCGCGAATTTCTCACATATTCATGCTCCAGGATTGTTCTCCCAAATTGCTGTGTTTTTTAATTACTCTAATTGTTAAGCTTCGATATTTAAAGGCCTGTATTGTATCTAAAGGTAAACACATGACTGTGCAGCGTATTATGGATCACTGGACTTAATTAACTAACATGTTTCGTTACTGATTTATATAACTGTCGGGGAATTAACGAACTTCAATATTTAATTCTATCATCAAACATAAGAACCGTTTGACTATTAATATGTATCAGCTTCGTAACGGAATCAATAGTATGTTTAATCACAAGTTTTTGAACAAAATCGCGTCTACGTTATAAATTAGTTATTTAGATTTGCGTTCGGTAAAGTTCGCGTTCAGGATCGCGTGAAGAAATCGAAGCCGGTTGACGGGAAATAAAAATTGGTTAGAACGGCGAGAATTAAACGCGGTCACGTAAACGCGTTTGCATGTAGATGCACCGTGTTCCAGTGCAAAATTTCGCCCCCGTGGCGGAACATCGTTGTTCGAGGGGCGGCCGGTAATTGTTTTCGAAGAAAGTTTGCATAATGCTTCTTCGATAATGCGTGCACACGCGCCACGTACGCCGAACGGCCGCTGTATAATTTTACTGGGCCGTAAAGAGGCGACTGTATCGACAATGCCGTGGAAAAAAGCGAGCTAATGCTCCCCATAAGACGACATGATCTTTTATGGGGTTAACGGAAATCTTTTTTTCGGTTTTATTGCACGCCGTTCCGATAGGTGTCGGTGCCCCGTAAGCTGCTCACGTCGTCGAGAGTGTCCTCTCTGTGTAATAGCGTGAACGTTACAGCCTGTAATAAGGATAGAATGTTTAATAATGCGGAAATAATGGTGTTAAGGTGAAGAGAAATCGGAATCCGATCTTTCACGGGGTTAATTTCTATAATCTATGGTAGCTGCATTATTTGGCTTATAAAATAACTCATTTGTAATATATTTTTGTTAACGATAAAATTGCCATCGTCAAATTCGGATCTCCATTTTTAACACAGAGTCTGGTCTGTATAGATGCGAGATCAGTGTATCGCTCTCGAAATGTTCCGGTTTTTTAATAATTCGCTTTGCGCAGCGAAAATTTGCTATTAATGAAGAGGTTGATGTTGGGAGTTGTTTCAGATGTCAAGTTGATTGAACGACAGAGTTGGTAGGTTATTAATTAATGCTTATGTTCTATTTTCCGGAAATTGCAGGGTATATTTATACAAAAGATTGTACTTAAACCCTAACCAATCGCAACCGTTTAAAATATTGTAGTAAGGGGGGCTAGTCAGTGCTTTCCTTCTACTAAATACGCGCAGATAACGTAGATATATCCTTAGCTAGGGTAGTTGAATCGCAAATATATAACATTGTTTTCAAAAAAATACTATTAATTCTAAAACCCTAATTTAGAACGTAACAGAGACGGTGGATCGATGAAACGTTGCAGTGATTCAAAGAAATTCGTCTGTACAGATCGTATCGTTTAAACCGCGAACTAATTGGATTAATATTCACTGTGACGATTCTATTTATGATTCTGTTCTTCGAAGAAACGCCATTAAAATGGCTCGTCCATCTCGAAAACAGATATCAGATTTAATTTTCTGGGGAACTATCGCGAATATCAGAGGAATCCGAAAAATGGAAGCATCTGGCCTGCAATTAGGCGCAGAGAGTGCCATTTTCTAGGTATAATTGCTCTTGAAAGCGATTTTGTGGAAGCTCTTTTTAGGTGGCCGGATAATCCACGAGCGGACTGCGGGACGGCGGAGGAGAGAAAAAAGGCGGACGAACGATTTTGATCCACTTTAGAGGGAATTCTAGTTAGCCGAGATGTAGTTAACCGGGCGAACCGAGAACTGAAAATGACACGTGGAAGAAGATTCTTCTTATCGAGATCGCGCCACCCAGCTTCGGATCGATCATTCACGGGATCCTCGTTTGAATTTTTCCGTCTGATTTCCGTTCGGATGCAGCACTCCGGTTCATTTCTCGTCCCCATTAAGTCCTTCGATTTCGTCAAGCAACGAGTTGAATGAAATTTCCATTGGGTTATTTCTAACCAAGAGTTGAAACAAAACCCACGAATCTCAAAGTAGCACTATTTTCAAAATAGCAGTATGAATTACTGATCAGTTTGTTCTTACCTTTCTTCCTAAACTTAGCAAAATGTGTGAATAAATGTTCACGGGGAAATAAAGAAATTAAAAATTAATTATATATTAATTTTATTAACTCGTAATTAAAAATCGATTTTCCTTAGATCGTATTGTTTTACATTTAAATAGTAGTAAAATACTAATATTTAAATCTTATTAACTTATAATTAAAAATCGATTTTCCTTAGATCGTATTGTTCTACATTTAAATAGTAGATTTGTGTAAAAGTTTGGAGTTTCGACTTCTTTATTAAGAATATCCTATTAATATACAATCAAATGATTTCTGAAACAAATACACTTTTAAAACGAGATCAGCTTTTAACTGTCGATAACGTTTCCTTGAGAATCTGCTTATAAAAGCTCCGAATCATCGATAAATATACTTTCAATCTTCGAATCGTTATGTTTATCCATACATACTCTTACCCCGTTGCATCGATAACACAGAATTAAAGTACAGTCGCGAAGCGCGTCCACGAAACATCGAAATCCGTCGTCAAAATAAATTCAACTGCAACGCCATGGCTTTTCAGTTTTTCTCGAATAAATCCAGCAGATCCGTGTATCTGGCAGACGATAAAATGTTCGAAACAATGAAAGGGAACGATGCAGGCGCCATTATCCTAAATGATTTTCGCGACGATGAACATCGGATGAGCACGCGCGACGCTCGTTAATCTCGCGCGCGGCAGACATTTCTACGAACGACGCGCGTCCAATCCTCTGGAAATCGTCGCGCGCGAATTAATATCTGCCGCGATACGCGTCGGATCCAGGCGGGAGGCGGTCGATCCAAGAATAATTATCGGATTATCCGTGAAAACACGCAGGCGCGCGGGGATCCGATCCGGGGGATCGAACGGCAATTAGTTGATTCGCCTTAGCCCCGGCCCCAATTAGCGGAAATTTAAATTCATGACGCCGTCTCGAGCAGGCTTTCCGCCCGCGCGTGTGCACGTATGCGTGCTAAATATTATTTGTAGCTGGATTTAGCCGGCTACCTTCCAGATTTCGACGATTCGCCGGGCAATCCGTGGTGTTAATGGGTTTAGAATGGTTAAGGGAAGGGCGAATGTGTAAAATCGGGGCGGCGGAGAGACCTTCGATTACCTTTCGTAGGCGAACTAACGGTCTTGTTGGTAAAAGGGATACTGGAAATGGGGTTTTATACTACTAAATAAAAACAAACTCTTATTTAAAATACTATAACACTTTATTATATAGCACGAGGAAGGGTGCAACTCTGATCGAACCTCGCGAGCTTTGTCATGAGACTAGCAAAACATAGTGATCGAAATTCCTTCGATCCTGTCCGAGTTCTTCAACTCTTTTGTTCTGTTTTTTAACGTTTTCGTACTTTCTAAAATACCAGATGTGGCTTAGGTCCTTAGAAGAAACCCTTCAGAAAGTAGGTTAAGAGAAAGCTGGTTTATGCTTAACTTTTGCTTCGTAGTATTTCCGTATTCAATTCCTAAGGGATTTTTAAATTGCACCTTCGTGTGTTTCTTACAAGGAAAGGTCATTTCACTCGTTGTATTTCGATCAGGAAAAATCATTTAGTTTGCACGCGCAAAAAGATGGATTGTCATCTTTAACGAGATTTCCAAATGAAGAGCTTCCGTGTAACAGAACGCTTGGACGACGTGGTTCCCGCTGAAAACAGCAATCAGACTCGTTGAAATAAGAATCCATGTATTCGATGACAGAGGAGGCGGCGTAAACGTTTACACAATTCGAGCATTTCGAATCAAATTGCGTAGCGCGCCCGGACGAGCGACCTTTAATCACAAATTTCTGATTCGCAGCCGATCGAATCCCGAAGGGATGGTTATTTCCGGCATAAATTTCGACTCGTTATTTTCGCTCGCCGTTTGTTTAACGCTCTGCTCCGCGAAACCCGCTCCCTCTTCCGATTCGAGCACGTCGAGGCATCGTTCCTCGTGCATCGTTGCCTTCTTCGTTTTATTTCGTTCCGCGATTAACCGAACGTTACCCCCGTGTATATTCGAAATCATGAGGGCAATTGATTTCTTCCAAATTATCCAAGCACCGATAAACACGCTCGAGCGTGTGCGATACGAGAAACTCGATTCGCTGTAATGCAGAAATTACAGCGATGCAGAAATTCGATAGGCAGTACGGCGAACAAGATGTGTATTAACCGAAATTCATGCATAATGTATACAATCGAGCTCTCGTGCCACAATCAGCGTTCGTAACCGAAATATCGGTATATTGGCAGCCAGCCACAATTCGATCTGGTTCGTTTCTTTTTTCCACCGTTTCTTTTTTTTTTTCTTGCTCTACTCCCCCCCCCCCGCCCGCTCGTCGCCGCTATTTCCGCTTCGGGTCGTAAACCCTTTACCACCGCTTTGACGATCATAATAACGTAGCCGGGGAAAGTATGATACGGGAATAAAACCGCTGGGTAAAAGTTTGCAGGCCGTAGGTTACGCGAAATGCCATGGATGGTTGACGATAATTAACCGATTATGTCGTGCGCTTTATACACACAGCGATAATTCATGGGTCTCTTTAGTGCTGAAGTATAATGCAATAGTTAGCTGGTTCGGCTCTTAAAGCTGGTATCGTTCCTTGAGAAAGCTCGCTAAAAGCTCGCTACAGTTATACGAGATACGTGGTTAACTTAGAGATCTAAATGCTAGGTCGAGGAACGTTATATTCGATGAACGAACTAAAGTTTACGTTCGAATTTACTTGGCTGTACGTCGATAGAGAAATTAACAATAGAGACAGCCCGATTCAAGTTACCTTATCTCAACTGTTTCGTTTTATGAAAGAAGGGACAATTTTCTTTCTCGAAAGAATTTATTAGAATTGCATAATAAACAATCACCTTTGCTGCATGTTTTATTCCTAACAGTTCAATTTATATTTGTCACAAAATTACGAATCGTTTGATCCTGTTTAATTTTCACCCGAGGAAAAGTTTCTTCTCGTTTCCACATTTCCAGGCACACATTTGTTCAGATAACTTTTATTATTCTGCTCGTCTGTACGTTGTAACAAAAAAAAAAATGCTTAAGGTCGCCACGACGATCATCTGAAATACCGCGTTCGTAAAAGCGCGGGACGTTCCGCGCCATTTTGTCGCTCGCCGACAGAACAACAAAATGGTGGCGAACGGTGAGAAAGGGCGGTCTCTCGGGTCTGGCGCGAGAAAACTCATTTCCTTGGCGTGAAATCGAGCGGGTGGTCTGGTCCAAAAACGATCAACGATAGATTTTCCGAACGCTTTGCCCTGTGCCGCCGATCGAACGATCCTGGGCTTGGGGGGAAGGGAAAGGGGGGAGGGTAGGGATTTGGAGCGCAGAGCGAAAGAGCAGCGGCGTGAATCGAGCTTAGGGTCGCTGGCAAACATCGCATCTGCCTGGGCCATTTCCTTTCGCCATTACGGTCTCGTTCCGGTGTCCGTCTCGACCTCTCCTTTCGATCCGCTTTCTCTCGCCACGTATCGATTTGCATTCGATACGTACACTCGCGCGCGCACGTTCACGTACACTTGGACGTGGCTGGAGCACCGTGGCCTGACCAATCTCTTTCGCACGCTCGAAGGGCCACCTTTCACGATGATGATATTTCAGAAAGACGAAGCGACGACCAGACATCGTTCCGTTGTAAAAATGTCCACGTCGATACACGATCCTGTCCGTAGTGGACATCGTACACTGAAAGAATTAAGCGAACGCGTGCGTTTGACACCCTGAAATATTGGACTTCTAAGAGAATTTGCTCGGGACGAACCGTTTTATGAATCGCGTTGATTCTTTTTCGTTGAAAAGTTTATACGGTGTGAGTTGTAAAGTTGATGGAGTTCGGTTAGGTTACATTTGCTTTAACGAGTCAAACGCAAGCTCGCTATTTGCTTGTTTCTTTGACAAACGTTTCTTTTGTCAATTTTGAGCTTTCTGGTTAATTGATGCGATTTATAATCAATGCTCATATTTCAGTAAAATAGGAATTGCAATAGAGGAAAGGTATTGTATTTCATTTAAAAATTTTTAATCTTAAATTCCAGTTGTAAATTATTCAAAATAACTGTAAAAGTTATATATAAGTCAGGATGGTCGACAAATTAATTTTCGTGTAGAGCTACATGTAAGGAATTTTATTCAACTTTTATCGTGTTGTGGATGTGATTTATTGCTACGTTATAAAAGAACATCCACGTCTTCCACACAACGATACAGGACCCTCTTCCTAAATATTGTAGTTCAAACAATGAATAAGACGTCGCGTTGTTATCGCGAGGATATCTGTATCTTTCGTATATCTTGTTAAGTAGTTGTGTAGTCTGACGGGAAGAATTGTTCGCCACGTGGCTGCACGGGAGTGAAATTGTGTAATCTTTTGAGTAGGAGATTCTTTTCTGGCGTACGTGATTGATTACGTGTCGTTCGACGTGTCTAATGCAATATGGGTCAGCCAGTGAGTCACAGTGCGGGATATTCTGTCGCAGACACCGAGTGAGTCATCTGAATTTTAAATAGATAGATCATGCATGAAACTGTCAGAAATTTTTATACATACATAACACAATAGTTTGCGTAACCTTGTTTCATTGAAAACGTAAATAAATATCCATTCAAATATTTTCAATCCTGTATATTTGCATCGATGATCACCGATTATTACACGATTAATATGAAATAATTGTAATTATTCTGATTATATACCGTGTGTATTACGTGTGTATTTGTACGCAAATCGATAGAAAAGCGAACCAATTTATCGGGGCTGAAGCTTGAAAGTTTTGCCGAGTACAAGTTTGTATTACCGTAAAGCAATGATTTACAACGAGTGGAGCGAAAAGGGTCGCCAATAAGGGAGAAAACAATTCTCTAGAGGGAAAATTCATCCAACAAGCAACGTCTATAGTCGAGCGATAAATCATGAAATCTCTCAGAAAAGGTGGGCCGGCCTGCGACACTTGCGAAACTTTCTCGTTCCCCGTCCGCCGCAGCGGAGGAGCTAAATTCTATTACAATTACTGGTTTCCTCGACGGAATCCCTTCGGTGCCTTTCTTACGCGCTCCTCTCCTTGTTTAAAAACAACGTCGTTAGATAGATCGGCCTCTTTTCCACGGCCGACGATCCCGCCGGGATTTAATCCGTATCGGGGAAGACGATGAGCCGGCAAGGAATTCAATGCTCCCTCGGTCGCTAGTGGAACGAGCAAGAAATTTCCGCGACGTTTAGCAACAGCCGTTTCATTGATCCGAAAGTTGTACGCGGTGTTGTTCAGAGAAGCGTGGTTACCCTTTTAAGATCTATCAAGTAGTACGGGGGTTTTAAAATTTGCGGAAATTGTTAGTTATTTGGTTGACTTTTTAGTCATTTCAGTATATCAAAGTTGCTGTTTTCAGTCTTAACCCTTTTGCACTCGGCTGTCCCCTCTCATGGGACATCGTAATCTTAGCATATGATAGTTTCGCAAATTTTCAGACGTTAGTTCAGACCCGAACGTTAAATAATCATATATGTAAATTTTAATATACGACTTAACTAAACTAAATGAAGTTTAATATACGTGAATCACAGTAAATATTTCGAATTAGAGAATTTTTAAAGTTAGTATTGTTAAACGACTGACAGTCACCTCTCGAGTGCAAAGGGTTAAAGAGAACAATAATTTTGTTTTGTGTACACTTCATTCTACGATTCAATCTTGTATAGTAGATTCTTGAACATGATTCCAAGGATACTTCCTGCATTCGTTCATTTTACAATCAGTCTGAAACGCAATAAGGACGCTCCAGAATTCTGCTCGGTCTTTAATATTCTCTTTTCAACATTTTTTTATTTTCACCCTCGAAATAACAAAACATAAGAATTGAAAGATGAACACCCACAAAATATTCCTAAACTTATCCCAGTTTCTCGTCAAATCGAAAAGTCTTCCTAAAGCCAAGCACAATCGAACGAACCTCGGTCTGACTACTTCGTTCCATTTCCACTGCGATCGACATCCATCAGATTAACAGCTCTATCGTTGTCCGGTGTCCCTTTCAGCGTTACCCTGGCATTCTTCTGTAAGAACGTCTGGCGGATACTGATTTAATTTTTCCTCCCACGCGTAAATGGAACCGACGCTCTCGCCGGTTTTACAGTGGCGGCAATATAGCAGACGTTCAATGCCCGATAAGATCTGTTCGATTCGCGTTCGGAAGATATTCCTTTGGTTTCGTAGTTAGCGTTGTAAGAGCTGCTAGTAGGAAACGATGGGTAGATAGAGGAGTGCTCGCTCCTCCGTTGGTTCTCCGCTATTTCTCATTTCCCGCTGTCGTCGAGGCACAAATGCAATCCTCCCACCGCTGCTATCGAGTCTGTCTCTCTCTCCCTCTCTCTTCCTTTCTCCCTTCCTCTCTCTCCCTCACCCTACCTTTCTTTATCTATCTCTCTCTCCCTCTCCCTACCTTTCTCTATCTACCTCTCATCTCTCATTCTTCCTCTTTCTCTCACTATTTCTTTAGGTTCCGCAGCTCTTTTCTTCGAAACTCTCTGCTCTTTCCCCGCGATTTCCTCGCGACCGTCATCTCGGAGCCCGCCGATTCCCGATCACAGAATCGCGGTGTCCCGTGTTCGTGCGCGTCTGCCATTCGTCGAGAGACCGTGGAAAAGATTACAGAACGGAGGAAAATAAAGAGCATTCTGTCTGAGATCGTTCGAGAGCAGACGTTCTTCTGATTTCCGAGCGATTTTCCTTGGGATCATCCGGAGGGCTTTGGAGATTTCTTAAATTTTGTTTTGTAAATATGAAATTCGATCGAGGATAGTTATTAGCTCTATCGTTTCGGAAATTTCCCTCGAAGCTTTTGTTTGGCTTAGTTTGAACGTGGCGGTGTTTAAGTTTTTTGTTTCGCGTTAGATTGGTGTTAAATTGGTCTTTTATCTAGTTCACATTTTAAAGAAAGTCTGCAGCTTGCTGGGGGACGAAGTTCGATTGTCGGCGAAAATCTTGTTTCGAACCTACAAAGTCGCGCTGCGAGATAGTTAAGCCGAGTTGTTAACAAAATCTACTTACTCCGCCTTTATCGTTCGGAAATCCGTACCTGAAAGTTCTTGCCGCAAAACTCTTTTGCATGAAATTTCATTTGTCCAAGTTACATTAAACCGTTTACCTACCACGAAATTACATAAAACCTTTAAAATTATACAAAGAAGATATTCCCACTTTCAGTCTACGTATTATTACATAATTGTCTCAGAAATTCTTTTCGCAATTCATCCACTTCCCTTTGTGAACTTTCATCTTTTCGCTTCATTGATTTGGAGTAATCTTAAAGCTTCCGAAGATGTGGAAAAAAACGAAAGGAACTTTCTTAGTGGTTTATATTAGATACATTTGACGGTAGTATTTCCCCTAATCATTTTTGAAAACAGAAATTCCAAATTTTTACCATTGGTTACTCGAAAGACAATCTTCCGTACCAAATAATGCCGTTTTCACAATTATTCGAATGCAAACAGTTATATTTAGAAGTTTCAGCATTATTTAAGCAAATTCAATAAGTTTTGGTGCTATGTAAGTTTAACACACTGCATCTGGAAATTTTGGACGGGATAAAGTCACTTCTGAAAATTTTGCAATTTCTGTATTGGCGAAGAAGCATTATTTCCAACGAACCGAGTAATTTATGGCGAAAGACAACTGTCGTGGCTTGTACATGGCGATATCTATTCGCAGTCGCCTCGTCCTGCATGATTCTGCATCTATCATGCGTCAGTGGCATCCATTATCTGTAACGCGCTGTCTTATTTACAGAATCATGTCAAAGCCGCTCTTCTCGAGTCCTCTGTGCACCCTGCCCGTATACGTCATCTTCCCTCTTCGATATGTCCGACGTATTCCGTCGTTGACGGCAGGTAATGACGTGCATTCGAACCCCTGCTAAGGAGCGTCAGATGACAGAGACGGATAGTGGCATAATAATTAGATCGAGTCACGATAATGTCTGTTTTGGACTGGATCAAGGAACGATCGGATTCGAACCAAGAACAGTGTTCCATCGTTATTAGCATTTATTTTGCGTAACTATTTTGTGATCATGAAACGAAACAAAGAAAGTAAACAAATAACAGGTTATCGATTCGAGGATCGAGAAGATTTCAATGTTGACAATGAGGACTTCTCCTACGGAACTCAGAAAATGACCTTTTAAGATTGATTCATCAGCATAATTATGTTAACGCTCACAACTGATCCAACAAAGTAACATTCCGAAGTGTCTATCGCGAATCTTAACTGTTTACACTCGGAAGGTGACCGTTAGTCACCAAACGATAGTTTCGCAAATTTTCAGACTTTAGTTAGTTTGTTTATCAGTCAGACTCAGCGGTTAAACAGTCATATACGTAAATTTTAGTACATCACCTAATTAAATTAAATGACGTTTAATATATGCGAATCTTAATAAATATTTCAAATTTGAAAATTTTTAAGATTAGTATCGTTAGACGACTAACTGTCACCTCTCGAGTTCAAAGGATTAATTCCACACAAATTGATAAATTTGATAAACCATTCGTTCTTGTGTTCTTCGACAAACCTGCCACGTGTAAAAAATCATGCATCATCACCACGTTTCTCTAAACATTTGTTCTAACGAACAAGGCTTCTCCCTTGACCTGTTAAAGCAAAGAACTGTTCTTCTTCATAACAATAAACCCCTAACACACAATCCCTGGCGAGCTTCTGATTTTACGCCAACGTTATTGCACCAACCACATTTCCAATAGTTCGGCAAATACCGCACGCATATCCGAACGCAGTAGCGGCGTTAAGGATAGCGACGCCGAAACTCATGAAACCTAAGTTCAAACGAGCGCGTCGTAAATTGGAGAACGTCGTCGCGCCTGTCCGCGGGATCACCAGGCCTGTCTCGAGGAGCGCGGTTCCTCCTCGCAAGTTTTCTCCGCCTCCGTTGCTCCTTATCGGGGACATCGTCCCCGGCGTTGACAGGTAACGACGTGCATTGGAGCCTTCGCCAGTCTCGCGCGCGCGACAAAGACGGACAGGCTGCGTGGGCGGCGAACGCAGGGTTATAGGGGTGATGCAGGCGAAGGGGTCCTCGTTACCGGAACAACAGACGTAACCGCAATCCATCGTAGGACAGAGCCCGTGCTTCCTAGCCCGGTCGATAAGTCAATGCACCGACAATACCCATCGACAGGGAGAAGCCACCTAACTGCAGGGAGGATCGTGCCATCTCCCCCACCCTCCACCCCTAACCGCCCTATGTCCCACGAACCCGTTTCACCCGGCCGAACGACAACGTGGCGGCTGCCTCACGCATTCCTCGCTCCACTGCGCGCCAGACACAGACTGCACCTGTACGTTCACGTGCGATCCTCGCTCGCCTCGTTGACTCCTGTAGGCTCGCGCGGGGACGAAGAAACGGATTAACGAGACTTAACACATTGCGGACGGATGACGAGTTATCTCGTCCTTCCTATTTCGTCGTTAGAAGTTGTCGACGAGGTATCGCACAGTTGTTACGTGATAGTCAAGGGCAGCTTTTGGTAATTTGTATTGCAAATTAATTATTTGAAACCCTGAAATATGGATAACGACAAAACGATTAACAATATTACAGAAATATTTGCGGACAGTTTCTGGAACACATCAAGTGATGACGAAAATATGAATATTTGTGAGAACGATGATGACTTTGAAGATAAAAATGTTACATGTTTTACTAAAGATCATACTTTGAAAAATTGTTTAGTTTGTACAAATTTTTACTTATTGAAAAATGTTAAAATCATTCATTTTTAAAATTGTGGTTGAAAATAAATATTTCACGTGAAAATGATTTTTAACTATTAACGAATCATCACTAATTTAAAAATATTTGACGCAAAAAAATAGCCAGCCACTGGATATGGTTAGTAATAAAATGTTTGGTCCGCAATGTGTTAACACGTCGAATATCACGGGGGTCACCGGTGACTGGCGCACCCAGATCGGTAGAAATATATAATTTGGACAAATGTCCAGACTTATCAATTTTTCATTATTACCATCGTTAATGCAATGGTGTGAAGAAATGATTGTAATATAAAACATCTAAAAATAGTTACAAACTTATTTTTTGTAGGTAATATTTCAACAGTATATGTATCGTATAATAGAAAATTCGTCGTGGCGCCACGAGTAAACTCTGTAAAACTGGTGTGGTATTCAACGCGTTAAAATTAAAAAATTAATCAAGGAATTGTATCGCCCGAATATGGTGTCGTGACAGAGTCCTGGATCGAGGGAATGTTTCGCACGATCGAATGTAGATGGGCGATATGGAGATGTGTGTTCCATTTGTCGAAAGTTTGTCGAAAGGATTGGGGGACCGGAATTATTTTGTGGAGATCGAAGAGAGAATTTTGTCGAAACAGAATTAAAATAAAGGTGGAATTAATATTCGTGTACGTGGAATTTCAGGTATTATAATTACATTTCAGATCTGTTATACAGAGACGGTTATCGGAACGAAGAGTTCCAGATCGGACTTTTTATATCGTTCCAGACGATTTCCAGTTAAATTCAGTAGAAAAAAGGTATCGTCCTCGATACAGGGCTATTACAGAAATTTGTCGGGACTCGGAATACACCGGGTGCCTTCCAGTCGAACGAGTTTCGCGTAAGCTTTTACGGCCTCCACGAGGAAAGTTCGTTTGTCGGATACATAATCTCGATGTCCTCTGCGATTTCTTCCCAGCCAATTTGGTGAAACGCTTCGGGAATCCAGCCTGTCGACGGTGAATCGAGCCTTCGAGGACGAGTGAATCGCGACAATGGACTCGTGCTCGATGAACCTGGACGATCGGGACAAGAGCGTGGTTAAAACGAAATACGTTGCACGTGTAATTTCTCTTCCGCACGATTACCCTCTGTGAAACGTACAATTGCGCGTAGAAAATACACCTTAAAAATTGAAACGGTCAGTTTTTGTAGCAAAAATTCTATTTCTATGAACATGCGTGTTAGCGCAGAATCGTTCAAGGCATTTGTGAGGCGAGCCGGTTCACAGAATGCTATGCATTAAGCATTTTCTAGACTGCTGTCAACGAAGGAAAATTTGAATAAAGGCGGCAAAGTTCAGCCAGAGGTGGTAACGAAGAGACCGTTGATATTATAAAAAAAAAAAGGAACAGAAATAAATGTAACGTCGAAGGGGTCAGACGTGTTGTCTTACTCTTGGGTTTTATTTTAATTTTAATAGTCAGACGCGTAGACTTATTCTTCAGTTTTAATTTAATTTTTAATATGCGCGCACCCCTTTCGTTTAAAACAATTTGAAAAATTAATTTGTAATTTGTTAAAATTAGAATTGAAATTCATCTGGAAGGTTAAAGTTTAACGAATGTATCGATTGAGTTATAGTATACAACTACGGAACGTCAAACATTAATCAGGACGTTCTACATAATGTTCAGACGTTGCGCGTCTGACCACACACGGTCTCATTCTACTTATTTGATTAAGAACGATTCCGGTTGCGCCTGTTTGATCAGGGCCGCTCCATGCTCTAACTAGGAATAATACTCTGTTCCTGTCTCCTTGTCCGACTATTGATAGTTGTTCGTGTTCTACTTGTGCTAGAACTATTCCTATTCTACTTATTTGATCAGGCACGGTTCCACCTACGATTGTCCGACTGGAAATAGCGCTAACTCTACTTTCCCGGCTGCGAACGTAGTCCTAGGATTAATCTAATGTGCTGCAGCTAACTTGAAATTCCATTAGCGAAAGTGGAGATAGTTTTCTAAGAACGGTCGCGTAACGAAACAAGATTTCGAATCTTAAAATAGTCCGGCGCGTTGAAATTTTCAGCGCCTTTTCCAAGGAACAAGAAGCTAAGATTCTTTAAAACGTTAATTTTTAAACGTACCGGAACGTTGAAATTTTTAACGAATCAACTGTGAAAAGCAAATTAAACTTTCAAAACAACGGATTTCTTGTCCCGACGATGATCGAAGTTGGAACGGGGAATAAAATTGTTGCTTCGAAACGGACGGTTGTTAATGAAATTACGAAACAGTTGCGTTTTGATTAATTAAACGGTGAAATTGACGGGGGCGTCTCGTAAACGATACAAACGACCGGCACGTAGTTACGCAAGCGGAGAGGACGACAATTAGTGCGGCAAGAGTCATCGTGGCATTGTGGTTAAATATGTAATGGCAGCGGGGCCAAGGTTCATGGCTAGTCTTGTTACCTCATGTAAATTAATTCGTCGCTCTAAGAATGCGACTCTGTCTACCGTACGAGTGGGAATCTTTCTCCTGTCCTCTCTACCAGCCAAGTCAACCTTAATAAGCCTTAATAGTTCACGGTGGAACATCAATCATGCGTGGCGCGTCGCAGGCTGCTCACCAAAATTCTACTAAAATTATGAAAATGTAACAAGCAACATACTTGGAGAAGGAATTTTCATTCAAACCTCAAATCACATTAAAATGTAATATTAAATGTATTATTTAAAATGCTTGATTAATATTAAATTTTTATTAATTAAATATTAATATTAATATAGATAGATTTAAATTAATATAAATTAATATAAGTATTAATATTAATATAAATGAATATAAATATTAATTAAATTATTATTAATATGGTGGATATTAAACGTAGAATCTTGCAAATAAAAATTCTTATTGATTTGCATGGACACATGCAAATGTTCTTTTTACACATCACGTGAACCAACAATTTGTTGAAAATGTTTAAACTGACAATTCCCAAGAATATTCTTTGATCGTTAGCCTCGATCGACTGCGAGATATTTCTAGAGATAGGACGAGAACGACGCAATGCAAAGACGTTAAGGGGACGACAAAGAAAAGGTATATCGTGCAGACGACGCGGGGGCAGCCGTTTCGCAGGTATCTCTTGCGTTCGACTTGGTACAGAGGCCTTTTTTGTGTTCGGCCGTCTCATTTCCGGCTGGTTGATCTTTCGTCTCGCGTTTGAATGACATCTAAAGAATGGAATCTACTAGCATCGTGGGCTGCCACCATGGCAACGGATCGTATGGACCGCGAGCGGAAAGATATCGATACGCTTGGACAGCTTCGAGGAACAAAACTCCTCGTCGAGAAAGATCGACGAGGAAATAGGAGATCCGGTGTCGGAGGGAACTTCAAGGTCACTGCACACCGACTTTTGTCCATCATGCTTTCACCTTCTATTAAACCAGAGTGGTATCGGAACGGAGGGAATTTTCTGGGAATTACTCTTAAATTTCACGGTTCAGTGATTACGAAGGAATAAAAGCCTTATTCAATGCGATCCCTTTGTTTCCCGTAATACTACTTCTATTTACGAAGCGATAAACATGAAGGTCGAATTAACAGATCACCACGCGAGTTTGTTCGTTAATTGTTAATTGTTTGCTCTCAAATATCCCTCGTGATGTAAATCGATGTTACACCAGCGATTGTACAAACTATACGGAGGATTTTTGTACAAAAACATACATGTTTTGTTTTACTAAAATTTTCCATCACCACCACCTACGTTCTAAAGAAACTTAAATTACATATTATCCATGTGCAATTATATATATAAAGGGTTTAAATGGGCAAAATTGCCTGCGAATCCTTGTGCAACTTAAACTCACGAGGATCGTAGCCGGTGAAGTGACCTCGGGCATCGAAAGTCGATCGGGAAACAGGAACCGGACTCTCGAGCGCCGTTGCATAAGACGATGCCAAGCGGCCGACCACTTTGCCCCGGAAAGACGGTCTATAATTCGAGACGCAAACGGCGGGAATCGAAATTCCCCGCGCGGCGAGTTATCTCTGCATTGCAGAACAATTCCCCGTGGCGGCTGGCCGGCTCTTTACGCCATGGAGGAAGAGAAAGAGAGAATGAGGTAGAGATGGAGAGAGAGAGAGAGAGAGAGAGAGAGTGATAGGGGAGAGAGAGAATCAGGTAGAGAGGGAGAGAGATAGAGGCCGCGACGGCCGCTAAATCGTGATATACATGCAAATTTCCACGGCGCCGCGAAACGGAACTTTGACCGCCCCGTTACGACGTCGAATATTGAATATCGCGCAGCGGGATCGGTTACGCCCACGAAGAAATTCTCGGCGTGAACTTTATAGGACGCGTCCCGAGGTCGCTATGATTCACGGGGACAACGGTTGCCACGGTTCGCCTCGGAAAAACCGCCGGATCCGAGAGTTCTCGGCCCTCAGAGACCCGGGCTGGAATGGTTTTCACGAATTTGCGACTGAGCTGCGGGACTCGTTCGCAGGAACTGGGGGAGAATCGAACCGCTCCGTGGGGTCTCGATTTCATTGACCGCGAACGCGGTCGGGATGGCTCAATGGAGCAGGGCTCATGGAGGAATTGTTTCATCAGTTCTGGCGATGTGGAATTTTGTGTCGATCGATCGATGGGGGGCTTGTGAAATTCGGCTTCCTCGGTTTAGATCTGATGGTTGGTAACCATGTAGGGACGAGTGACACTCGTCAATTGCTATCACCTCGTGAAAAATTAATATGACAGATCTATCGCGAGTGAGCTCCCATGCGAAACAGCATCTGTATAACAATTGAGCCATTTATATATATTATAATAAATATAATAGTATTATTAGCATAAGCGAGTGCAATTATTACAGTAAGAGTTTGCTCGAGCGATTTTTATTTGAGCCGAAGCGAAATGTGCGTACGACTGGATAGTAAGCCAAAGGTGTGCTTTAATTCGTTGCGAATTAGCACACCTTAGCATTAGCAATTAGCACGAAGCACGGTTGTTTCAGATTTGTTCGGTATTGTAGTATACACATTGTGATTTCAACTAAAGACACTAATGAGTACACTATAGCAAAGACTAGAGTACTAAGATTCTGGCTTCGAAACATTGTTCGAATGCACCAAATTGCTTCTTACGAAAGCAAACCTCTGTAAAACTTTGGCTTTAGTAAAATTTAAAATCGGATGAACCTTTTCCACTGTCCATAATCACTTTCAAAGTGTCTCGACAAGGTTCGAAATCAAACACAAGTCAAAGAAAGATCAATTAACAGAGTTACAAGGTGAGCGAGAGAACAGTCGGAAATTGCTGCCAGTATTTCTTCCCTGTCTTTTCTCCAAGGTAGCAAGTTCCACTGCCGAAGGATTCCAGAATTTCGCGATCCCTTGTCTCCGTCTCCTTTCACCATTTTCTCACTGGCTGTCTCTTAATAAACGAAGCATCAGCAGCTAAGGCGGAATTTTATCGGGACGCGGAAGTGTTTTTCAATGGCCCGCCAAACTTTTTCACCGAATAAGACGTCAGTTTTCCAGCAGGCCGAATGGAACAGCTATAGAACGGCAATTTCGTCGGGACGAGCTGAAAGCTTGCGCGAAGTCCCCGCGTGAGCTTTGGCCCTGGAAAAGCTCCCGTTCAAACTTCCTGCGAGAGTTTCCACCGTCGCAGAAATTGAAGTTGGAGTGTGTCTCGTTCAGCGTCACGACGATCATTTTCGGCGACCCCAGCCGAGGGACCGATCGACCCTTGATGTGTGGGGATAACAGCGGCTCTATTCGCGCCAAGGTAATAACAATCCGGTTGCTTCGAAATGGACACCGTGAACTTTTATTGGCCTACAAAGCTTCGGGGCTGCAACTAAAAGCTATAGTTGCGCGTTATCATGTTCGCGACAATAACACGGTCACTTTATTGCCTTCGTGATCTATTTATAGCGGTTGGGGTAACAAGACGCTGCTATGCGTTTTTTTTTAGAATTGACAGTCGACTGTTTCCCGCGTTACACATAACGATTTTCGATTTATGGAAGCAACAGCGACGATTCAGTTAGTAGATCCCAGGCTAGACGTACCTATCTTTCTGTTTCGTTTACACTCTTTTACAATCTTAACATTATAACTACCAAGAGAGGTACAAATGACCGATTCGTAATTTTTCACGGAAACTTGGTAAATTTGTTGGGATTACTACAACTTTGGAAATTTACCACGACTTTTACTGTAACCATTACTTTTATCGTTTCCCTCATGCTAGGTACATTTTATAATACAATTTTTAATTTGATCTCTTCATCACAGATCAGTTTACCCTAGCCGTCTGTAGTTACCGTCGTGTATCTAACACACTGTGTTCAAGTTTTTGCTCAAGCACTTTATCCTGCCAGTATTCGTACGGAATTAAAAACAGGTTCGCGTTGAACCCCATCGCGATACCTCTCGCAACAGCGTCGTCACAGACCTCTCTAGTCTGTCTTTTTCCGGCGAAATGCCGTTTATCGCGGCCCATCCCCAGAATTTCTGTCCGTTTCTCTTCCTCGCCCCTGGCCCTACCCCTGTTTTTCCGTCCATCAAGTTCTCGAAACGCGTGCAGACGGAAACAAAGCGTTCGGGCTGCTGTTTCGTCGCACGCGAGACGCAATCGGTAGGATGAGTTTCGGGCTTCGCATTTATCAACCCCCGGTGCTGCTCCACCCACTGCTCTGGCCCGAGATAAATGAAAGGGTGAGAGAGGGGGAGAGGAATAGCGCAATAGAGAGAGAGAAAGAGAGGCAGACAGAGAGAGAGTTGTAGGTGTCGGCATAGTTGGCTGGGATATAAATTCATTTTTCTGAGAATAACGCGGCCCAACCCAGACCCCGAGCGAGCCGAACGATGTTAAACGATGCGTACACCGATTCGAGGTATCGTCTGAACGACGAGGTATCGTTTCGCCCGCGAGATCCAGACGGGATCGTTTCTGAAATTGTCTCCCCGTGAACGATGGCTTCCTCTGTGCCCCGTGTTTTCCTTTCGCGTTTCATTCCCGTCGACGTTGCGCTCCTACAAATTCCGGACCCGCTGTAATTGGATTGGAAACGGCTGGATTAAATTTATCGACTGGGGTCGGCTCACCTTTGGCCCCTGGACATAAGTGATCGATGCTCGATCGAAGTTAGGATCGGCCCGGATTGAGTCATGGTTGATTAGAGATGATCTCGATTATAAGGGCGCGCGGAACTTCGATTAATTACGATAAGTGACAGCAAACTATTGGAAGAATTCGTGGACCTACAGTGCGATGACCCTTAGCGCGATCGATCCTGCGGCTAATTTCCGGTGGACTATCGGTCTCGGAGAACAGAGATCGTAGACCGAGACGGATAATTCAAAGTGGAATCGATGGATGGTGAATCCCTTTTGACGACGATTATTATCGATAGAGTAGTTTCTTGGTCGATCGGTCGCGTCAGCCGTCGGGGGTGATGCGAGTACGTCGTCGGTGATCTTTAAAGCGAATCGCTACTTAGATAATTGCCCTCTGTGCGGCCGCGACGTTCCGGCCTCCGATCGATATCCTTGGTCGGCATCTAATAACCAATTATATCGGTTCAAAGGTAGAGGCAACTTCTGATCGTTAACGTCGGATAAAGCGTTTGTCGCTTGTAGGCGTCTCGAGTCGATCATGGCTCGTTCTCCGAACGAGATACTCGGATGAAATTTTGATTAATTAAAAAGATCGAACGTCAGGTTATCCCATTAAAAGCAATACATTCGTTCGTAAAATTCGACAGCAAAAAATAATAGCATTTACGACAGAAATTTAGAAAAATGAAGGAATAAGAAGTAGTAGTGACAACAGAAAATGTTTTCATTAATTGTTATCGTAAATTTCCATGTTTCATCTGTAGTGGCCTTGAAAGAAGAACTCCAGCAAATTAGATAATAAGGTTAGGAAAGTGTAAGTGGGAATAAATTATCACGCTTCCAAATACCTTAGCAGCCAAGAAACAAATTTTCGAGCGATCGTTAGGTTTAAGACTGACTTTCAAATATCATAACCGAATGAACTGATTGCGAGTCAATTAATTCCGCAATTAATTCCGCTCGTTACCCTTGATAATGGCGGAGCTGGTAAATTCAGCTTTGATTTCGAGCTGCAGACTGGGAACCCATAGAGTGCTCCAGCTTCAGAGACTCTAGCCCTGATCCCTATCCTTCGAGAACCGGGCGGCGGCTTATAATGTCGCAACGTTCGCGGATATAAGGAGGCGGGTTCCGTTTCCGCTCGTGTTTGCGACGCGATCGCGACACGACACGACCCGTACTTTCCGACGGATACGCACGAAAATCTGAGGATATTAAATATTTGAGATTTAATACCTCCAGCAGCAGCGACGAATACGTAAGTCGAGTCCCTGACTGGCGCTCGCCAGTTGGCAGAACGGGCGAAGGTGCTCCGCTCCCCTTTCCAGCGGGATACCGCCATTCGTCTTTCGATTCCGTCCAAGAGAATTCCTCTTAAAACGGCGTCACGCTGCATTTCTCGAGGAATAACCTCGCCTGGGTGGGTGAAATTCCCCGGAAAGAATGAACAACGCGTTGCACGCGAATTTGTGTGCATTTTCGAAGAACGGTGGGCGAGGGTTGTTTCTGAGATGAAGTTTGTTGGTTTACCGACGGTGTTGGAACGCGTACGGCAAATTTGGATGCGTTTCAACGGCGAATTCTACTGGTAGATACAGCAGGTAGTAAAAATATTGAAGGAGTAAAAAGGCTTACTTTACACGTATCGCCCAGTTATTTTTGTTGCACGGTTTTATTGTGTTGACAGACTAAGTTAAACTTTAGGCAAATAGAATTAAACTCCCAGGTAGCGCTTAATTTTATTTCTATAAACAAAAATAAACAGATTTACACAGTTAAAACTGGAATCCCTGATATGAGTTTAATTCCATTTGCCTAAAGATTAACTGTATTTGCTCTAAGTTTAAATTCATTTGCCCAGAGTTTAATATCATTTGCCAAAAGTTTAACTTAATGTGACAGTACTATAGATAATTCAATTGGTTGATATTATTGTTCGAGCCTTTAACAAAAGTACGTGTGCCCTATTTTTACAGATGTGTTAAAAAAGGTTGGCCTCTAGACGCTACAACCAATTAGATCTATATTCCTCAGACCCTATAGTACAGTACCTCCCAGTTAATGTTCGCTTTCTCTTTCTCCGTAATGTTCGCCTGTACTTAGGACTTATAGTGCAGTTGTTGAGCTTTTCTTCTTGTTCAATTCGCACTCAATGTTTCTCATTCTTGTCTCCAAAGCACTCGAGAAGCGAGAGAACTGATGAGAGATAAGAGATAACAACCTGCAATTTCAGGAACACCTACTTCCCTCGATGTTGTTCGCGATGCAGCTTCAAGCACGCGAACGTTAACTAAGAAACACTCTATATACTCTTTCGTAAGAGAATTCAGGAAGAGTTCTAAATAAAGATGCAGGCTGTTGAAACTGTCCACGTTAAGTGATAACCATAGCTCTAAAAATTAAAAGATTAAGCAGAGCTTTAACACGAGCACAAATACATGAGTCAACGTTAAATAAAAAAAGAAAATCATTCTCCCTCCACATTAGACCACAATCTTATCCTCCACTTTAGTTCAGGTTAGATTCAAGTTAGGTTCAAAGTTTTAAAGCGAGTACAGTAGTCAACGTTAAATAAAAAAAGAATATCATTCTCCAAATTAAACCACTATCTTATTCTCCACCTTAGTTCAGGTTAGGTTCAGGTTAGCTTCAAAGTTTTAAAGCGAGTACAGTAGTCAACGTTAAATAAAATTAAAAAAAATCATTCTCCAAATTAAACCACAATCTTATCCTCCACCTTAGTACAACCCAACGTCGAGTCGTTCCACGAAAATCTTCGCCCGGAGACGTATTCTTCCAGGACACCCTTCCAGAGTTCTCTCAAGTTCCCCATAAACCTTCATGGCCGCGATGCAACCGGCTTAAGGCGATTGTCGCGCGTACCAGCCGTTACCAGACAAAAATCTCCGCGTGTGTTACGAGGTCGCCCCGTATAACTCGCTGTGCGGCGTCGTGGCCGCCGGATTACGCGGGAAACGGGAACACAATAAGCCGAGATAAATTTCGGGGGCTGGAAAACAGCGGGCGGGGCGGTGGGGGTTTATGGGTAGCTTGGGGTATCACGATTTTCCGTCCAGCCACGTCATCGCCGTGTATGCGCGCCAGGTGAATTATTCACCGGCGTGTCATCTGACAAAAGCACCCCAGGGCGCCGCGCAGAATGCGGTTTAAGGCCTGTGTCCATGAGCGTGTGCTTGGAATAATGTCGCTGCCGGGTTGTATGAGAGGAACTTTGAGGATCGGCCCCGTGGCCTGGTACCAGCACAGGCCGGCCGTTCATTTTCCCGGCAAAGAAAACACACACTGTGATCACCCTCGCGGCACGACGCGTCGCGAAATTGTATACGTTGTTTATTCCACGGATGATCTATTCGAAGATTTCCGGGTGAAAAGCGAGCAGGAGAGGAAAGTTTGAAGAATAGGGTTGCCGAATACACGGAAACTCTTGTGTTATACACGTGGAACACGGACAGGTACGAACGTTGATCGTCTAATTTTGACTTGCAAGCTTGGAACGATACTTTGGGAAAGTTATTTGAAGGTTTGAACTTGGAAGCATCGATTAATCGTTAACCCTTTGCACTCCTTTGTCGAGTGTGATTCGACATTTTTAAAGTGCCATTTTAATTACAGCAGGGGACAAAAGTTTCAGATCAAAGAGTCAACGAAATTAAACAAATATAAGTTACAACAAAGTTTCACAGCTATGTTTAATATAGTATTAATGACAAAAATAAGTACCACTCAAGGAACCGTCCTTTAAAGTAAATTTCAAATGAAGCACCTAAAATACTAGGGAGTTATTGAAAACAAAATTGAAAAATAATTCGGAGTGCAAGGGGTATTCATACGAAAATAACCCTCTAAATACTGGAACCCCTATTTACAGACTCACTAGTAAATGTAATACTTGCAATAAATTAATCCTGTCTCGGTTTTCATTTACCCAAACCCCTGCACGCGAGCCACGAAATTGAACCTTTGACACACCGCCGGTATCAGGAATCTCTATCAGAAACCCTTCACTTTAAACGCGCCTTTCATCCGCAAGAACCGACGCGGTGGCTCCGCTGTAGCAGACGCCGCGTCGCGACGCTCACCCTCACAGAGGGTTGCGTCGAGGTCGCGCGTATCGCGATGTCAGGCAGAAAATTTACATGACGCACTCCACGGGCAATTTCATTCTGTCTCGTCAACGCGTATCGCCCTCCACGCGTCACGACGACGAGAGCTTCTTGCCAGGGCTTTACGGGAGCAAGACGCGTTTGATTTTACCTTGGGACAGATTTTATTGCCCCTTCGCGGCGCGCGCCAACTCCCAGTACGTCATATTTCATCGCGTATCACGAGCCGGACTCGGGCGGTTTCGCTTGAGATTCCAACGGAATAAAACACATCGCCCTGTGCCCTCGTTCCCGGTGGCGAAATTTAGTTGTCACGTCCCGTTCGATTCGTTTTCGATCCACGGTCTCTCGGTGGCCATCGAGAGGGGGGGATGATTTGTGTTTAACTTCTTCCTTCTTCCCTCGCTTAAATAAAAGACGACGAGGAAACTCGCCGTTGAACACCTTTTTGTTCTTGACTTTCTTCCATCGCGGGAAAATCCATGCGAACCGGTTACGTGGGTAGATTTCTGTAAATTTCGGGCAAATTTATCGCGATCGTTTCTCGATACTTGAGATCAACGAAAGGTTGATTTATCACGAGTTTCCCCTTGTTTCTGTTTAATTTCCGTGTCTAGTTATTACTTTAGATTGTCGAGTCTAACCGATTTTTACAGGACCTCAAAACAATACTGCATTTTTATCAATTAGAGAGCACCATTTCTAATTTCTGAATTATCCAAGTTTCGCCCAACTTCACGAAACAATTAATCATAGAACTCATCTTTAATTTTCGTCGAACCTCAAAATTGTAGTTCCGATCGAGCTTCGAAATCTTCGTTTCGTCGTTGCAGTTTCTTGCGCTACTCGAATATCCTTCTGGTCTGCCATACTTATTGGAAATACCTGTGTCAGCCCGGCTTCTGCTTGACACGCGAGTACTTAGGCGAATCCTTACGGCGGTCGCGCGTGCACGCCGACGCGACGCGGCGTCGCAGCAGCGAAAACGGCGCAATTACGTAATACCGGCAAGATATGCCCGGCACGCGACCGATTCTAATCCCGTTAAGCGTTCTCCTTTCGGCGTCGCATTCCTTACGTACTTCCGTTATCTCACCTTTCCCGGAGAATATCCCCGGTCGCCGAGGGCGTGTCGCCCGGACGACTCGCATAAGCTCGAGCGCGAGCGCGCGCGCACCGTTCGGCGCCGGGCTGAAATAGGGAAACAATGAAAATTCCACCGATATCTGCATATCCAGAGGTCCGTTCGTTCCTCGTTTTTATAAACGAACCCCGGTTATTGCGCGCGGCCAGGAATTTCTCGTTCTGCCCGGTCGGACGTCTTTCGGAAAATCAATTCGGTGTTGGTGCTTGGAGGAATCGTAGAGGCTTTGAGATACGAATCTGGTAGGTATTGTTCTTCATCGAACGATATCGGGTTTCGATTGGTCGTAATTTCGATGTGTTGAGAGGTTTGGTTTTTTTTGGAAAACGCAGGGGCTAAAGATTGTAACGATGTTAAGTTTTGAACTTTTAAACAGTGCACTTTTATTTTGTTTTGCTTTGTTTGTACAAGAATGAAGGTCATGAAGGATTATATATTGGTTGGTGCTGCGTGTCGTAATGTATATGTAACGTGTGTGTGTGTGTTTTAGCTGTTTGTGTAGAATGTTGTTGCCGTGTTTACACATGGTGAGAGGAATATTGTTAGAAATCACGGATAGAACTATACCATTGTGCTCTTTATTAGGAATTTCATGAATCACTGAAGATCAGCAGTGATCTCTGTACCGAAGGATTTTAAAAATTTAGGAGACCCAGTGAATCCTACAAATTATTTCAAATTTCAGAATCTTGAGTGCTATTCCTTAATATTTTCTTGATGAACGAAAGAAAGGGATCGTGCCTCTCGTTGCTTGGTCAGTGGGGAACAAAGCCGAAAGCGAGCCGCGCGGGAAACAAACCCGAAAATAACCTAAGGGAGTTCATTAGCGCGGCATTACTAATCACGAAAGGAGCGGTCGTTTAATTAGAGAAGTTACCGACGAAGTTTCTTCCACGTACGGACACGTATCTGAGAGTTGGCCGGTTAGACGGTGGTTGACCATCGCACTCACCCTCCGTGACCGCAAAGCACATTCTATTTCATCCGTCCTTCGTTACCCTCGCCTTTCCGCCATCTTTGAACAGGGCCCCCCGATTCCGGGGAAGGCTGTGAGAAGCTGGAAGAACCCCGGATTGGCTGCGAGATAATAGGTTATTAACCGGTCCTCTCCTACTGCTCGCACGAACGATGTTTAAACTGAAATCTACTTCGGGCGAGGATGAAATAATCGTGTCGCGTTAACGCGAGCGAAAAGAAACGAAATGCCATTTTTAACAATTGCTTTTAAATAACTGTTTACTTCTTGAGATCTTTGAATGCGTACCCAACGTTTTTTGATAAATTTTATGGAAAAAACGCACGCTGGTGGAATTGAATACTGTACTTTGAAGATAAGTAATTTAATAGATAGGGAAATACTGAAGAATCGTATTCCATAGAATTGATTAACCTTTTGAGTGCTAAATATTCCCGGTCGAAGTGCTTTGTGTGGATGACACTCCATTAGCAATTGTATTGCTCTAAATGGGAGTGAGGAAAAATCGACAAATGCATATACGCGTCCATCCACGCGAGTAACTTTCACCAGAGACGCATATACCAGTCCACAGCAGTTAAAGGGTTGAAGAACAAATTAGTCTATCTTGCATTAGAATACCTAGAAAATTCCTACCAATTTTTCAGCGGACAAGGAAATCATACTTTAAAGGAATTTTATTTAAGCTTCCTGAAAGATGTTAAATCTAATATTTCCTGTACAAAAAAAAATCGGCAAAATTTCCGGAAGAACCCAATAGATTGCTAGATAGATCAATAAAACAATTCTGCATGCCTGTCCAATTACCAGTTATTGAACGCAATTAATTAGACAAATTTCCTCTCGTCAAAAATCATTTTTATTACCTTCCGTATTAGCAGAACGCATCGGGAATCGCAGTAATCGTTCGGGGACGTCGATTTTCACGGTTAAATACCGTGTCTCGGTTCATCGGAGACAAATAATTGGCGCAGCAGGGGGACTCGCTTCGGCGCAGATATTATCGTCGCAGTGGTTCCTCCTTCGAGACCGCGACGACAAAGAGAGAAAAAGCCACGCGGTCGAGATCGGCCCGTTCGACTCCCGCAATCGGAAAGAAGTCGCTGAACCAACAAATTATCTCCTCTCGACGCTGCGGCGCGAACGGTTTCTTGCGGTTCAATGATTCGTTGCCGCGTCGCCGAGCTTCTCATCTCTTCTCGTCTCCCCTGTCCCCCCCTCCCCCGTCGACCGACCGACGTCGCCGGTTTCGATCGTTTTCCGGCGACGACTTTTACATTCGATCGTTGCGACGCGACGCCCGACGTCGAGTTCATTCGGCGAAAGTGATAACGCGATATCGATAAGCATCGTTCGTCGCGACGTTATTATAGGATTTTATTTTTGTTTAGTGAGATGGTAGGGTTCAGATATAGGTAAAACAAAGTGATGTTTTTAAATTGTATGTTTAAAATAATTCAACAGCAACGTATAAACGTACAATTTTCAGCTTAACAACTTCGACGTTCTTGCTCCCCTTATAATTACACTCTTTCTGCTTCTGCCGATGATATATTCTTTCAAATATTCATTTCCTTTATTTGTAATTGTAAATCTTTCTCACTCGAAAAAAATTCAAAAATTTTCAATCGCGACGCTGTCTCATTTTTCGCGCCTCAGAATTACTCTTGATGAAATTTGATTCTTTCAAGCGAAAGGATCCTTACGAGAATACTTTCGAATCCTTCGTCTTTCGGAGTCCTTGTCTTTGTCACTAGGTTGCTATGGAAAAGTTATAAATTCGTGGAAGTATCGTTGAACGAGGGAGCTCATCGCTAGACCGTGATTATTGGAAGCTTTATAAAAAGCGTCGTTAGTTAGGAAAATTGAGATACTTCCATTTTTCCCTTTTTTTTTTGTAATGTTTAACGCCAACGGGTATAACTTTTCCTATTCAGACGTCGGCGAAATTAGTTCGTCGAACTTTCGGCACCGCGGTCGTTAATTTTATAACTTTTCCGGGTGCGAACAGGACGGAGCGGAGTGCGATATGAAATTAATAAACGTTTGTTAGCGAGGAATCGGTATCGAAATTTATTGTTCGAAACGCGGGTTTCGACGCGAGCGCTGTAACAGGAAACGAACGCGCGTATTTTTATTAGCTTTCGGTAAATGCGATCTTTATTTTTCGTTTCAACGTAGATTTCATTATCGCCCCTGGGAACATTCCCGTAACACGTTCCCTGGTTTTCGCGCCTACAGGTATTTTCGCGTTTAATAAATCCCGTGCATTTTTGTTTCTGTTTCAGGTAAGCATCCGCTTGAATTTTGGGCGTCGATCCCGGCACCGATTTCCGGCCGAGTGACTCGAGCAGCTTAAAGAGTACGTGCCCAAGCCCGATACAATGGAGCTTCTTTCAATTTTCTCTCTGTTTGCGTTCCCCCTTTTCCTTTTTTCTAACGCGAGAACGCGGATCCAATCGACGAAGTTTCCCGCCCTGCAACTCGATCGCGTTACTCGCGCCGAACTTCTCACAGGATTAGCCTCGCTATCGAGACACGGAAGAGCCAGCCAGCCACTTCCGCTTGTGACTCACGAGCGAAACTTATTCGTTTGAATTTTCTTCGTTTTCGCGCCTCTTCTTCCAGCACGTACCGGGAAAACTTGCCGCGAACTAGCTGGCAACATTAACGAGATTTCGAGCGGCGAAGTTGCGACCCTCGCTTCCGAATTATTCCGCAGGTAATTCGGTTGCGAGGGCTGCTCGCAGCGATTCCGTCGTGTACAATTAATCACGATCATCAAGTTGTGTACCCACTTGTACGGCTAAAATTACTGTCGCGGCCGCTAATTAATCGCGCGCGAATTAGCTGGTGTATCGTCAACGGAATCGAGCGTCTTTCGCTGAAACCATTATCGTATCGCTGGGTAATACACAATTTGTCGCGTTAAACGGGGCACAAACGCGATCGGATGATTACATTGAACGGTCTATTACTGTATCAGCCCCGAACCATTACCTTCAAACGTTTTGTCTAATAATTATCGGGAATTGATGCCTATCAGCACCGATTAACCGATCCGTGTCCCGATTAGCGTCTGATGCCCGCGTTAACCAGGTCTCTAAACCGGAATAACCGATTTAAAAGTGGCACCACTGGAATTCGCGCCCTCTCTCCTCTACAGTTTACATCGGCTCGTTTCATTTGTCGTTGATACGTATCACTAGCCGTTTGCGTTTGTCCGATCCTGTTACCAGTAAATTCATAATTTATTATTTTTCCATGGATAAGTATTATAGGAAATTTCTATTTTTAATTTATTTAGTAGAGTGTGTGAATAAAATAAAATTAAGTGCTTAGAATATAATAATATATTTAAAATAGTTTAATAATAACAACTTAAACGATTGTTCAACTTAGCGACTATGACGTTCTTACTTTTTTCCCCAATCACACTCTTCTTTCTGTCACGCGTTCGTATTTTCCCTGTCATATATTCTTCCAAATACTCGCTTCCTTTCTTTCTAATTGTCAAACTTTCACGATCACCCAAAATTCCTCAGTCGCGACGTTTTCTTAAGCGCTCATCTTTCGCGCCTCAGAAACACTCTAGTCCAAACATTCTACGTTTACACGGCTATCACTCAATTCAAGCACTCCTTACATTTTCCTAAACTCGCATCTACTCGATCGTTTTCCTACAGTATCTCATAAAAAATTTGAATACCATTAATAAATCCTAAAATTTGCGTTTATCCGCGTAATTTGTTGTCCATAATGTATTCTGAACTAGTTTCTTTGTAAACATAATTATTCTTATTATTTCAAACAACGTCCCCGTTGTAAGAGGGTTAGATAGTTTAGTTAATTATTTCATCGCACCGTATTATCGGTTCTGTTTCGCCTCCAAAGTTTGTACAGTATCACTTCACTTACGTCTAAGGTCCTTGGGACGTAACCGAAATTGCTTACGCCCTAGCCTAATATATGGTTATATATGAGGTTATGAGGCTGCACGAGCACATCACGATTATACGCAATTTTGACACAACTCGGCAAGCATTCTGCGATCTATCGATCGTCACTATAGTCACTTAGTTAATGTTAGACGCACAAAGGACAAACGAAAGTCTACGGCACAAGGGCTTAACTCCGCGTTAACGCTTTCGCTGCCACAACAGGGAAGAGTTGTTTCTATGAGTAAATGTGTAAGAACAATTTATTTATATAACTATGAACAATAAATAACACAATGAAATATAACAAAAATATTAAATGCACTGAAATACGTTCTAGGATACACTCTCTCTATATATATTAAAAATTACATGTTACCAGGATTGTTATTATCACCACACACACAGACTGTTTTTTTTTATCGCTGTTCGCTCTATCAATATCATGCGTATACAAATCACACAGATCATACTTCGATACACTCATTCCACAACACAAACCTTAATATTTATTCATACGTTTATCATACACAATTCTCCACGCTCTTCTTTTCATACAAACATTCTTTCTCATATTTTACACTCTATGATTTCACCACAGTTTCCATGACGGTGTGCAGAGCCGTTAAAGTTTGATTCGATGATGTTCGAAATTCAGCCGAGGGTTATTTTTACGACGTGTGATTCATATTTGATACAACGTTATTCAGAATCGAGTGAATGGTGTTTGAAACGTTTCTGCGAATGTATAACAGTTTTATCTGCTTAAAGTATGATTTATGAATAAAATTTTCTTTTCGTCGTGTATTTAATTATTACGACACGTATCGTTTAAATTGGAATTATTCAAAGTTAATTTTAATTTTCTTAACCAACACTCTTAGCGTGTTTTCCTCGTCTTGGAAGTGGCAGCATAGATTGCGGTGAGCTCTGAAATAATGTCGCTGTCATGAACTATGGGCAGTGAATGGAGAATGCGGAACGTTCTAATTTCGTAGGATTAATAGCTTCCTCGGTGTGTGGGAGGGGAATCGGGGAATTAGAAGGCGAAAGAATAACGATGTCGCTATAGAGGAGTGTTACGTTACTATAGGATCGGAATTCTGGTGTTACCATAGATAGGAATGTAGAACATACTCTAACTTCGCGAGTTCCACCGTAATTGATAGGAAGTTCTAATTCTAGCCCTTCTACAACCAGAACAATTTAACCTATTAACTGGGTCGTTCATTTGTCTGGGCGTTTCTATCATATATGGAATCAAAAGGTATTGATTTTAGTTATATGATCGTAACGATGTAGTAAAAAATAAAAAAATTCCCAGATCCTTCCATTAATTCATTTGATCCAACCAATCTTCCCCAGTCATTGGTAAATTACTAAAGAAAAATATTCGCTTCGTATATACAGTAATGAGAACACGGTTTTCAAAGTTGTTTCCTATGAAACCTTTCTGAAATCAAAAGAAAAGCAGAACAAACTAATGCATAGGCGCACAGATGCAAACGTAAATCGAACGATGTAACGTTGGACACCGAGTGATTCCATCGAATCGAAAAAAAGTAAGTACCAGCGAGACTAGTGCAAAGAAAAAGTGGAGACAGCAAGAGAGAAAGTACTATTGACACCTCGTGACGCTTCATGCTTGAAAACAGGCCGTAAAGTCGTCGAGCGCGGAATATTGGTCGATTTATCGGTGTCCGTTTACACAAGAAAGGCTCGTGTGCATTGTTAACGACGCCGGTGAAACGGGTCACAGGAACTCCGTGCCGTGTCCCGGCCTTCTCCTTTGAAACACGCTGTATACGTCACCCGAGGGACGCAGGCGACGGTTCTTGCACGTGCGAATTCATAAAACATTCATCCGGGTCGTTTCACGCGGCGTAACGGGCCCCTCCATGAGAACTTTCATCCCCCGTACTCTCGGATGACAATGCGAAGAAATTGAATGTACAACGTAGAAAAACTGTTTTCTCTCCGGCGCGCGCTCGTCCGAGAACCGGTGGCGGATCCGGTGACAACGGGAAACGAAGTTGTTTGTCACGACACCGAAGTCTGATCGAGGTGTTCGAGTGTCACGGCGTTGCTGCGACGAGGATCGTTACGGTAATTTATGGATATTCCGTTTCCAAGCTTGCGCATAACTGTTCAGTTGAGCCAAATTAAATAGTATTTGTCGGACGCATCAAAATTCCATTTTATTCGTATGCCAAGCGGTTAATTAACTAGATTCAGCTACTTTTGCGTGGCCACAAAGATATGAGTGTATCCGACCACTTTCTGCGACCGCTGTACGTGACCTTAATCCCTCAGGAATCCACCATCGCGCCAGGGTGCGACCTGCTCGGCGACGGTAGCAGCAGCAGCAGCAAAAATACATTTCCCCGGCACGAGCGTTGGTTCTCCCTCGCAAGTTAATCGGGGCTATCTTCCGTTCTTCCTTTATTTAACGAATTTCCCCGAGAAGCGATCTTAATTGCGTATCGCGTTACTCCGTGGATTCTGCGGGGCGCGGGACTACGATAAGAGGATTACCGCGGCGCAGATTACGGGCGGTAAGAATTATTGGCCGTTGCCGAAAGCGATAATCGCGAGCGACGTATCACTCGCGGTCGCTGCGAGCTCCGCGTCACGATCAATCTTCATCGTTTGTCGATCGGGCGGGGGCGGGCGAGCGGGGGACGACTCGATCACCACCAGGACGATCAGTCATTGATTCTTGTCCTTCGGGGATGTATTATTGACGCGAACGGGACGGGGGTCGCACGACGGGGGATTACGTCAAACGGTGTTCGGGCGGCTGAAAAACAGACGCGGGACCGACCGAGAAAAGATGACCGCCATCTTGTCGGGACGTCCAAACAATTTCCACGAGCCCACGCGCGCCGTTCTCGACGACCGTAGACGCGTGAAGGGTGCGGGAGATCGGGGCTGATTAGGGTCTCGGATGATTTAGGTCGAGATTGTGTCATACTTTTTTCTGGATATCGTTAGTCTTGATTTAGGTATCTTCGTGTGTTAGGCGGGAAGAAGGGAGTTGGGAATTTTGTGTCTATGCTGTGTACACCGCCGAGGGAAAATTGTGGATCATCGATTGGATTTAACACTTGGCCAACCGAATGGGGAGATCTCCCATTCTTTTTTCTGCCATTAATTCTATTTACTTTTGTTATTAATTAATCTTGAACTAGTGTTGTTCACAGTTCGTCAAATGCATTTTCTGCTCTTCTAAAGTACAATTTTTAATCAATTTTTAATACACAATGGGGATTGTTAGTGCTGTTAAATAAATGTTAGTACGCTCTCAGTCGGTGAAATGTTAAGAATAGTTTTTATTACCGTATGTTAAAAATTACTCGGAACGATTTATAAAACATACTCCTTTCTTTGTTTTAAAACATTCGAACGATCCCGTTTGCTGCTAATTCTTCTATACGAATTTCATTTGTTCGCGGAACTGCTTAATTGGTTTGAAACGTTTACGGAACATTTCCGATGCAATGGTAAACGTTTACGTTGTAACACAGGACGATGCAGGGATTATGAACGAATTTTAATCGGGCAAGTACAATTTCGCCGGACGGTACATCAAAAAGCTACAATTACCGTTGCAATTGCAGACAGCCTGATCAACTATTATCAGCAGACTGTACAATGCAAATCGTGGAATACATTCGAACCGCATTGATACATTTTTTATCAGGTAATTGCAGCTGATTCGGAATCAACGAGCCGATGAACGAAACCCGCCAGGCAAATCAACCGAATCCCAATTACCGATACGCGGCTGTGTATTATAATCCATGGAACGCGTTTCGATCGAGTCGGCGCGATTTCAATTTCGATTTCTAACGAATGACTCGTGCCTATTAACGCATCGATTCACGGGATCCACGCGGAAATTTAGAGAACCCGCATGAAACGCATTTTCAAGCGGCTGCCACCTAGCAATATCGGCCCGTTCGGCTTTGGCAATTCATTAAGGAACGTATCCGGCGGAACGAAAAATTTTTATTTCAGTCACACCGGCGACGAGTCTGAAATTGAGGTACCCGCCGCCTCTGCGTTTGTAAATATCCTCTGTGTTTTTTCCTCGATTTTATGTTGAATTTTTGTTTGTCCCTTTCAAAGAATAAAACAATTTCAAGGGATGTTTTGTACGTCGGTTTAGCTGCGAGAGCGGTGTATTGCTCCCGAAATACTTCCCGACTTTTTCGTAATCGCCTTGTACGGCAAAAAGTTTTTCTCTTGATGAGGTTGATTAAAGTTGATATCAGGAGTTGTTCAAATGTCCAATTGAACACGATAGAGTTCAGTTGAATTGTTCTTGTATTTCTCTTGATAATGTTTATAGTAGTTGTGTTCTGAGTTGTTCCCTTGACGAGATGTGCGTCTCTTGATGAGTTGTTCTGTGTGTTTCTGAGGAATTTAAAAAGCAGACTCTAAGAAGATAAGTCAGGGGTATATTGTGATATCATTGACGCGTTGACAATTGTTATCCCTTTCTTTTCGTGCTGCCAAAGTAAACGTTTCCTTTGAGGTTTATACTGTGAACAGTGCATCTATACACTGTTCTGTTCAATGTCGTACGCTCGGCAGGGAAGCTTCTCTGGTGTATTATTACTCGGAGAAACAGGAAGTACCGGGAGGACAATCTTGAACCGCAAGACACGCAAACCTGTTCGCGGTTAATTATTCTGCATGCGGCGCGCTTCCTTCATTAAATCCATTCTCGTCCGACCGGCGTGAAATCAGTTATTCAAAGAAACACAGCAGGAGCAGATAGACCGTGCCTTTGTAATCCAATCCTTGCACTTAATCCTACCGCAGCCACGCGGAAATATTCCCGCGAAATTCGCGAGCCGCCTCGAGCGATGCTCGATCCTTGTTCTGTTTTCTGACTTGTCCTCGTTCGCGAAAGGAACGAGGACACAAAACGCGTCGGATTCTCGTGCCGGGTATCTGATGTTTCTCTGTAGGCGAGGTTAAGATTGGGTTCAATTCGTCAAAAAATTCAAAAATATTTATTTTCTAAATACTAATATATTTCCAAGTATTAATATTTATAAAATATTTGTTTCATCATACATTCGAGTTGTTAAATTGCTATTTTTCTTTAAAACTATGTTATTTTTCGTCGATATTAATTGCTAATCTTGGAAGTTTGTATTTTCAAAATAGTTTCGATATCACTAGATCGACGACTAAAACCACTCTTATTTGTCAAGTATAACAACGAGCATTGCCCTCTAATTAATTTTCCGGTGTTCAGTTTTCTATCTGAAATGAAGATAAATAATGTTTTGATAACTATCGATGTAAACAGAGTAATACAAAATTCTTCGTTCTACAGAAAGAAAATAAAAATCCTAGCGAATACTTGTAACTTCCACCGTTAATTAGTTTCGAATCACGGTAGGAACGGAGTTGAAATTTAATCGCGGATTGTTACTCAAATTTTTTATACCTCCAATGTATCGAAGGCGTATCAATTTTTAATTATCGAGAAATCGTAACGGACAACTCCACCCCGTTCTCAGATTTCGAGGGGATGCCTGCGGAACTTCTGCATGCGGATCACGATTCGCGAAACGGGCGGGAAAAGTGCGAAGGGTCGGGTGTAAATTCAAATTAGCTGGAGATTGTCCGCGAACGTGCGATCTGGTAATCTCATTTGGGTGCATTTACACTGTTAATCCTGAGAAATCGTAAGACTTAAATGTAATTAGAAACCTATAAATGGGCTGGCGGTTTCCTGGCGTTGCGCGCCGACCCACGGCCACGACAAATTGGTTTAATTTCGTGCTACGCTGGGGCTGCGTCGTTTTCGAAGAACAACGGCTTGTTCGCGATGCCCGCCAGACAAATAGCCCACTGTGTCGCGTATGAGCCTCGATATTATTCAACCAGACTGATTTCCGCGTTACTTTAATGCCGCGAGAAAAATATTCCAAGCTGCTGGAACATTTGTTGCGATTAATGAACGAACAAGGATGAAGAAAGACCCTGGATCTTTATCTTTGTCGCTATTCCGCTGGTGGTTTTTGTTTATTGGGCTTGGTTATACTTCTCTTGTGCATTCTTATTTTCATTTATATCCAACGTTCTCAGTATTCTTGTTCTGTATTTATAATTAACGGAAAATACACACCGTTCATCGAAACCTTATGCGTCCGAGAATCGTTATAGAAATTCTGGCTTCTGAAGCTGAGTAAAAACGAGAGAAAACTGAGAATATTGTGATAATATGATATAACAGGTAGTAACGTTTATCGGCAATTGTGTTCTGCGCACAATTTAATCATTCAATTTGCCGTGGAAATGCCTTGCGTGGGAAACAAACGCGCGGAATTATCGTCAGCCCTGAAAACCGATTAATGAGGGACCGTGAGCTGTTGAAATAGGGTCGGATCGAGCGGGTTAGAATACGAAATCAAAGGAATTCTCATGATGCCGGTGCACGCAGCTGCGGGGAGAGAAAGAGAGGGAGAGAGAGAGAGAGCGAGACACCACGTGCAGCTGGCTTCCATATACTCCCCGATCGAATGTATAATCAGAAGGCATAAGGTGCTTAGAGCGTTGCAAAGGGTGCAGTCGGTGGGCAGAAGGAAGACGGTAAGAGGATTTCGCGAACTGTGCACGAGACTCAGCCCCATGGAGCATGGAGGGGGCAGCCAAGATTTATCGTGAATACAGCGTGCAATCTTGTGTGCCACTAGGCGACGTATGCCGGAAACTCCGACCTTCGGTTTAAATCTCTGCCAGTATCTATCTTGCCGCGCGCGCACTCCAGTTAATCCGCGGATCATTCGTCATTCGCCGGGGAATTTTTCTGTCGTTCCCGCTGCTTTCTCGTCTGGAAATCAACCGCTTTTATCGGTTCCCCCGCGATTTTTCCTGCTGTTCGCATTAATTGCGGGACAACGAGAGAATTTCTTCCTTTTTTTATCGGCAGCGCTCTATTGTATTTCGGTGACTGATTTATTGGCGATATTACGGAAATTTCGAGACGAGAAATTTCTTATTTTTGTTTGCTGATTTTATTATAAACACTAGTTAGTATTTCGATCGATATCCATCGCAATACTCGATACTCAGATTAATAAGATCGCTGACAATCTAAATTTCCGTGGAGTATTAATACGAGCGTTTCCTATAAATTTAATTTCAATGAATACTGCAGTAACGAAAACGCAGTGTATGCGTTTGGGACACTAGCCGTCAAGTGACGCCTTGGGGTTCAGGTTAGCATTCATACTTTCCAACGTACTTTCGAACCTGAGACACACCAAATGCCCAGTCATAAATCGTTCAACAGTCAAAATTACAGTCTAGGCACTTCCAGCGACCATCCACAATATGTGGTCGCTAACATGTATATCCGCAGCTTTCGCATATTTGCAACTTGCAACGAAATTTTTCAACCCTTTTTCCAAACAATTTGTTCCCGAAGTTTAGCTTCGTCTCGACTTCGCCGAACTCGACGTTAAGGGGGTAGAAGTCGCGGAAAGTCGCGTTAATCGCAGCTTACACAAACACGGCTTACGCGGAGACCAAGATCGCGAGTGGTTGCGGTAATAAAGGGGTTGGCGGTCGCGACATCGAAAATCCGGCGCGCAAGCAGCAACTTCCATTCCCGTTCCTGTTGCTCGAACGTTTCCCGATATCCAGCGGCGGTTCTCCCAGCGGAAACGACTAAAAAGCATTGCATTGTTCGGCGAAGAGCGAGAGCTTCCTGGAGGGGGTGGTGGCGACAGCCCCGAGCTAACCGATCGACACCCGCCCCCCTTCCGCCCCTCGCAGCTCGCGCCCCGTGGCGGGACACTTTTTATTAGTTTCTCGAGGTGGCAATTAAGTGACCGTGGTTCTGGCACACGTTTCTCTTTCGATGCGCCTCTCACTTTCCTCCTCGTCGCCGCTTTTTCCTCGCCCCGCCACTTTTTTCCCCGTTCAATTAGCCGACCCGTTGTTTTTCGACAGCGGATCGATCATTATCGATTCACTAGTGCCGGGGCGACGATTACGAGCGGGGAAAAACGAGCAAGAACCCGGCTGGAAGAGGGAATCGCGTTGAAATTGGGGAAATAAAAAGCGGGCCCGGGGTGATAGCGATAGGAGAGATGAATGGGTGGGAGGCCGATCGGTTTCAACGGAAGCGTTGTCGACGCGACTTGCTTTGTTTCATCGAAATGAGGTTCTTCGGTCGGGCAACCATTGCGTTTATCAGAAAGTAGATTTAGATGAATGGAGTGAAATATACCGATACGAGTGGTAACGGTCTTATGTTTATGCAACAGTTGTATTTTTGTTTATTTATCAACGTAAACGAACAAGATTGCCCTATGTACACATAAATTTCAGTGAAACACGTATGCTAGTAATTATTAATTTTTTATAATTGTCCTCAAACGATGGTTAAATGAGAAAGAAGGGGAGAAAAATCTATGGGATCGGCAATCGTATTCGAGGATTTAATAATACCGTTTATTGGGCTGCATTCGCCAGATTTAATTTATAATTTCGTGGAAGAAGTCATATTTTACTTTGTTTAAACGATGTGAAATACGTTCGTTTGACGAAGTCCACTTCGTCGATGGGTACAACTTCGACGTCGATCATCTTGCAGTACGTTCTCGCCTTGTTGATTCGGTAATAACCGGTAAAATGGCTAATCTCCATATAATTATCGAGTTTTTAATGAATCCCGGCTTTAACGAGCAGTTCTTAACTCTCCGACAGAAAATGAAGTCGCGACTGAAAAGAATCCACGAGGAGTCGCGAGATGCCCCTTCTGTCGCCCTCGCAGATGCTTCTTCCCTCTCTTGAACGAATTAATAATCCTCGTTAGTACGGGGCCGTAAATGGCGTCGTTAATATTTGCCGGAGAAATAAATTTCTCGTTAAACCGTGCGAGACCGCTCGATTAATCTCGCTCTTTTCTTCGCTCGCATCTCGATGACTAAACAATGCACAACAATAAATACCGAAGAACTTGCGGATGCTCACTCGTATCGTTTATTGCACCGTTTCATATTTCCATTCGGTCGACATCGAGAGATGTATGAATTTCTCGTGCGTTGAAAAGTGTTGTTTCAAATCAAGAAACATCACGCACGTTTTTGTGATGCACCGATCATTTTTACAACGGTGTGAATTTCGCGACACGAAATCTTGTAAGAAATCCGCAGTCCTTTCTTCTCCAACTGTTCATTTTATCGCGATTTCTTTCAATCGTATCCGATCCCGTTCGCTTGGTAAAAAGATTATTGTTTTATTTTTCCCCGAATGAATTTACAATTTGTTTCAAAGGAACATTAGATAAATTATTTTATCGGTTTAGCCAATTTAGCATGAAGATACTACACTGTTGTCACGACGTTAAGACGTTTGGATGGATCTCGCGTAGTCTTCTAGATATGTTCGTTTTAACTCTTTGAGCGCCGAATACTCTTGGCCTAAGCGTTTCGAAGGGACGACGCGTTATCGCTGGAGACCGAGTATTGTTACCCTTACACTGACAATCGCGTTGCAGTGAGCGATAGATCGAAAAAATTGGCAAACATATATATTCGTCCACGGTCCCTACGGGTAACTTTCGTCAACACTAAAAGGTTAACGCTGAAAAGTGTGGCCAAGGAATAAGTCATAAGGCAAAGAAAATAAAAATTGGCAAACGCATATACGCGTCCATAATCCCTACAAGGAACTTCTGTCAGACGCATATATGCGCCCATAGCACTTAAAAGGTTAAATAGATTTTTTGCCAAATCATTCGAATGTTTGTCCAGTCGAGACCTGTATTTTCTCGAGAAAATTTCGATTTCTTTGTCCAACGTCATGCCACTAGTAAATAAATCCAGTAAATAAAGGGAACATAAATTTGTCGGAAAAGCGGAAGCAAAACCACTTCTTCGGTTCGATGAGAAGAGTTTAAAGGGGGGCGGAGACGATAGGATCGATAACGATCGCAAAAGTCTTGATCGAGCGCGAAAATATTCCGGGACGTCCAACAAGAAACCGGTCTCGTTACACGAAGCCCAGGTATTTCCCGGCGATTATCGTTATCATAGTTGTAAAGAGTTACGATACGATCGCCCGATCGATCGATCCCTGCGATCCTTCCGGTTGGGGGAGCCGCGAAATCCCCCGCAGTCTTCCGTTCGCGTTAAATCGTTCCACGCAAATTGCCGTCGTAAATTCGTTGAACCCGCGAGCGACTTTTCAGTCCCGTGTAATACCGTGTAAACGGACGCGTGCTCGGTTTCATAGGAAATCCCCCTTTTTCGCGTCGTTTACAATAACTCTGTTCGAACGGCGCACGCTTTTCACCGTTCCACGGAATAAATTGCAACGGCGTTCGGTCCCTTACGAGAGAAATGCCGCGTGCGAGAAAGTGAAACGGATAAAAGCTTTCGCCGATCGGTTTACTTGCAGCTTCGCTGTTTATTACTGTTTCAACGATGCTGTACGTTACGACAGTATCAGGAAAAACGTTGGCGAATCGTTAGAAAGCTTCGTGCGCCGCGTTGGCTACGGATACGGTTTACGTAGTTACGGGGAATTTGAACGTGCAAAGAAATAAATATTGACAGATTAAGAAACGTAACGTACACGTTACAATATATTCTTGATCGGTATGGATAAAAATATGAATTCCTACGGTTATCCATGTTCTGATAATAATGTAGAAAAAAGGTTCTTAAGATTGTTTATTATTATTAACCCTTTGCATTCGAGCGGTGACTGTTAGTCACCAAATGATAGTTCCGCAAATTTTCAGACTTTAGTTAGTTTATTTACTAGTGAGACTCAGAGATTAAATGGTCATATATGTAAATTTTAGTATATCACATAACTAAACTGAATAACGCTTAATATAACAGGATCTTAGTAAATATTTCGAATTTGAACAGTTTTTAAGTTAGTATCGTTAGACGTCTAATAATTAACTGTCGAGGGCAAAGGGTTAATATGAATAATAGCAAAAATATTCAGTATACAGTAAATTCTAATTCAACTCTGCCACGCGACACTATGTTTAATCCTCAGTTCTTTTTACGACTCTATAACTTGGTTTTCTATTTAACACTGGTCCCTTTCCACTTTCTTTTCCTCTTCCTACCCCGCTAAACATTGCCAACCTATCGGTAAGTTATCTGTCGTCAACGATTTTTTTCGATGGGTCTGAGTTTCGTCTAGTCGACCCACACTTTCACTTTTCTGGTCCTTAAAACTACGATACTACAGCAAGATTGTATACGAGCTTATTCTAAAAGTTCACGCTGCAAAGTAAGGTTCTGTATTTTTATGCAACGATCGTTTGATCGGAAACGATACGAACGAGTGTCGTCTCGAATCCCGGTAAATCGCGATAAATCGGCCGCCTTTCAATTCGTTGCACGATCCCGAAGTGCAGGAAATACTATCGGGGAAATAGTACGTGCTGCTGGTTGTAAGATCGCGAGGGGCGGGCATTTGCATCGAATTGCAATACAATCAGCAGAATTGACGTTCCGCGGATCTTATGCGGTCGTTTTGGTAGCGGAACGGCGACGCGCGCGCAATATTCATAGCAATCGAATTTGGTAATGCGATGAACGTTCGCTGATGGGGAGTTCTTAGAGCGCGTTTATTTGCATTGTGTCCTTTGCTATCGGCTAAACGACGAATGTACTGAATCGTTAATTTATTAGGAGGAAAGGAACTTGTCCGTAACCTGAACTACTCGATTTGCAAACAACGAAACTGATACCTTCGTTTGCCATTCCTTCAAGCTCTACTAACCTATATTACCTTTATCATATTCAGCGCTCACGTATTCAAATACTTTCTCGACGTTCGTAAAATTGAAACAAATGACGCAGAATTAGGATTACAAAATCTCCCCTGTATTGACTATGCGAATATACAAATTTTCGAACAGAAGTTACTAAACGGTACGAAACGCGTAAGAAAGTGTCACGAAAAAACGCATAAAATTTATAATACAACCAACGCACGATTAACTACCCCAAGTACTCCCTTCGATCGATTTCAACTCTGGCACAACAAATCGAACAAAGTTCACAATATTGATGACATCCAGTTCAGACTCTCTGAGCTTTGAAATCTAAACTCGCCCAGGAAATCAAGTGTAAGGAGATCGACCTTCTAACCGGATCGACTACCCAGAAAAATATCGAGGACGACCCTGAATGCGGTCGATTTTCTCTGCTGGATCGTTCGACGAGGGGGATGTAGGTCAGGACGACGTTCCTGTGCGGTTCACAATGGGAACAACAACGGCATTGTCTAGGCAAGCGGTGATAAACGGCGCCGTGATAAAACCGGCCAAGCACGAAGCTGATGGGTTTCGCTGGCTTGAGGGATGACCGTCCCGTTGTTTCGGCGGGACCATCCCCTTCCTTCCTCCCCTGCTGCCCCCCTCGAGCTCGTCCTGCCAGCCGGCTGCATTTTTCCACTTTATCAACCCGCCACACCCTCGGTATCCAGTAAATATCTTTTATTTTCTATTTTGACACGCCGCCGCTCCATTCACTTTTGCCGTTGGCCTGGACGCGCGAAATGTTCGCGAATAAACGGCAACGTTACATTGGCCGATCGTTCGAGATGCAATTTTTTTTTTTTTTCGGTGGGCCGGTCGTCGTCACGGGGATATTTATTAGAGTCGCTGGAACAGCGATGCTTTTAATTGCAGCCATGCGAGCTGCAGTTCGGGAAAATTTGAACGCTGGAATAGGGACACTTTTGGCGAAATCGAGGCATTTTTAGTTGAAGGTCGAGCGAGAATGAACTCATCGACGTAATGCACTTCAAACGAGTGTCAGAATTGTTACATGGCAGCGTATCAATTTGCTTCCTCTGCTTCTCTTCATTATACATCTAAGCTATGTAATACCACCTTACTCGTACTCTGATCCCAAAACGTTGCAACTCAAAGTTTCACTTATTATTCAAGAATTTATGTTAATTAAAACAATAAAGAAACAGGTCGTAATGCTCTTATTGGTAAAGTGTTTCCTGGGATTTTGAAATCTGCTACTAGTATTTGTCGTCGAGGAGTTAATTTACTCGAAGATAATTAATTTGTACATGGATGTCAAAGGAAACATTCTTTTCTAACCGCTACACTTTTGTCATTACGAAATCCCATTTGTTCTTCCCGTCTTTCTCCCTCTATCTCTCTCTTTCTTCGGCTTAATAAAACGGTTCGTTTGCATGACCGTCTTGAAACTGTTCCATTCGTACTGCAGCGGCTTCTGAAACCGCGTTTGGTCCTGTTGGAGCTTCTTCTCTCGACGTTTCGAATTAAATTGCCGCAGACAAGCTGGCGGCGTCCGTGATATTGAAAAATTTTCATTTGCCCTCGTTTCCCGGGGAATTTGCATTATTTCGCCATACTTCGTCAACTTAATTAATCATTTGACTTAGCCCTCCTTTGAAACCCCCTTTCACGGACGGCACGCCACTATTTTTCAGTGTAATGAACATCGCGTCGCCGAAAGTAATTTTCCCGCGATACCGTAGTTATAATTACTTGGAAAATTTCTTTGACGCGCTCGACGACTTTGGGTCTACTATAAACTCCTCTTTGATCGACGTTCTTGCGAAGTGATTCTCAATTATGGTTGAGAACGTTGATTCCTCGAATTCAACTTATGACGAATTACATGGTGACTTTCGCGTGGAAGATCATGCTTCTGGTTTTCGAGGAACTGGAACGTAGAAAGTGGAAGATCGTGGTTTCCGATTGTTGGTTGATTTTGCTCTCGTTGCGATTCGTGATTTCAGTTTTCAATCCTTCGAGCGCAAACAGCAAATTATAATTTCAGGTTGTTAATTTCACCTTTACCAGTTTCAATTTGTTGTTCGATTTTGAAGAATCTCAAAGTTTTCTTATCGACAGCCAAGTAATCGTACCAATTTGTCAGCAGAAAGCGATTGTTCTAAATTTTCAACACCGTTGTCTAATTACCGCGGCTACAACGCTCGTTTCGTTCGCTGCGAAACTAAAAGTGATTACGTTTCGCGAATACTCTGTCCTTCCAGAGCCACCCTTTGAGTTATAGTCACGTGGCGCACAATTCCTGATCCCGTTCGCAAACCATAGTCAAGCTCTTTGACACCCGCGAGAAGCAATATAACGAGTGGTGGCACAGCCGCGGTGGCATACGGAAGATCGTTTGCGCCCGTTTCCCCCCCGTTCCCCGGTCCCTTTTGTCCTGGTTCCGCGTTCCACGTTCTCAAAGGCACGATGGTTTCGCCGCGCGAATTTATTGTCGCCGATATTGTAGCCGCGCTGAAAAGAATTCGTTGCCGTGGCGAACAGAAGGGACGGAGTTTTTCAAGTTTCGCCTAAGAAGCTTTTAATCACCTTGTTATGACTTTCGACGGGGAGAGAAAGGTGGTAACGGCGAGGGGAAAGGGAGGGGAGCCCGGCACCATCGCGTTGCGTCGCTTTTCCGCGTGCATCGAGCACTGTTTTACAAAGGGGAGTGATTACGGAATTTATGGAAGGCAGACTTTATAAAGCAGTACGGAAGCCAGGCTACAGCCCGCTTGAGAACGGAGGAGGAAGGAAGAAAAAATGCTGGGCCCGTTCGTCCAACAATATCCTGCAGCGCGGCGCGGCGTTTCCAATTAACCCTCATAAACGTTGCATCTCGCGCCGCGAAAGAAGGAGCGCCGTGCAATTTTAAGCGATTAATAACTCCTCTAAATTAATAAGCACTTTTATTCCCGGCGGAGCCGCTCCCCCTGCAACCCGTTCGCCGCTGTCTCGAGGCTTCCCGAGGACGGGCCGCAAGTTTAGCAAGGATTTGCATCAAGAAAGTCGTTTATTAACGAGCCACTCGGCGTAGGCAAGTGCGCCGAGCAGTGTATTTCCCGGTTTCCTTCGGCCTTTCGCGCGACCCTCCACCTGGAAACTCGTCGGACGCCTGGAACAACGATGCCTCGCGAGGGTCCTCGAGCCTGCTGCTCTAGTCTCGAGCCATTCGGTCGGGATAAACGATTAATGCCGACGACCGAGCTGCGTTATCGTGGCGGATCGCGAACACGCGGCCAAAACGACGTTAGATTGTTTCTTGTAGAGATTTTCGGGTATCTAAGGTTACGTGTTAGGTAACATTTTCATACAAAAATATTTGTTCTAAGTGTAATACTTTTTGAGTTATTACATTCCAAAGTCAAAGTTACCATTGACCCTTGTCTCCCCTATTGATTGGATCAGGACCCGAAAGCAACGCTAATTAAACACCAAATGTGAAACTTCTATACATTTCCGGTCAATTTTTCATTACTCTTTCAGCCAAGTTTCCCGCTTTAAATTTTTGACCAGAATCCATACTATTTCTAGATCTACAACCATTGCCCGACCCAACTTTAAATTCGAGTACCAGGACATTCTTTATCGCGACCGTATTTCAATCCTTGGTACCTTAAATTCTCAGCTACTCGTTGCAAATCTTCGAATTCCAATGCGATTCGCCCCGACCCGATAACTGCCCGACCTCACTCGTAATTTTGAGTATCCGCACATCCCTAGTTTCCCGGGGATAGTCGAAAGGAATAGAACGCGAGCGCAGGGGGTGGGAACCTGGGTGTAGAGGGTGTACGGAAATTAGACCGCAAGCTATCCGCGTTGTTTACGACGTTGACGTGACCATTTTGTTTACGCGAACGTCCCGAGATAGCGCAGTGGGTACGTGCCCTTGCGAACCGACTGCCGAAGGAGTTCGATGGAGATGGCGACGCAACCCTTGGTCCGTTCGAATCTTTGTCGCGGATATCGGTAAACGATTTCCGGAAGCTGACACACCGGGGCTGTCCCGGGGAAATAAACGACTGCAGGATAATTCCAGCGGCCCCGTCTGTTTCGCGAGGGTTCCGTGAAGGGTAAGAATCGGGTAGGTTCACGGGACGACGGGTGATGTTTGCGCGTTAGCAGGGGGTGGAAAGTTTGTTTGATTTTTGGCGTGTAGTTTGTTCGGCCAGTTGCGCTCGAGGGGAAACGTCGTGATGTGGCGAGGGAAACGAGGGTTCCTGGTTAATTATCGTAGAAACGTTGGGCTGCGGGTGGATTACTTAACGATTATTATGAACTATCGAAAGATTTTTACTCGACGCTATAGGAAATTTCTACTTTTATTTAGTCGAGGGGAGATGATAGGGCTCAGGTGTGAATAAAATAAAGTAAAGAACTTAGAATATTATTTTTATTATATGTATATATTTAAAATAGTTTAATAATAACAACTTAAACGACTTTACAACTTAGCAACTACGAAGTCCTTACTTCTTTCAGAATCACACTCTTTCTGTCACGCGCTCGCATTTTCCCCGTCATATATTCTTCCAAACACTCGTTTCCTTTCTTTCTAATTATCCACCTTGACTCAAACACCCTACCAATCGCATCCCTAGAATATTAAGCGCAAGGGGATGGCGTGAATGAAACTGTGTCGATTATCGCTGTCGTTCGTGTTAAACGTTGAATGTGAATTGGAAAAAAGTTTGCGATACATTTAAGGAAGTTTCCTCGAGCAAATTGGAAGAGAAAGGTCTCGTGTAAGGAAGAAGAATATCGCGAGGGGAAATTGTTAAACATTGAAATGCTCGTATCGTCTTCCCTTGAGACGTCTGTCTGTCCACGGTAGTGAAAACAAATGAGAGCGGTTTTTCTTGTCCGTCCTCCACCTTATTCGCTTGGACGGATCTCCTTCCAATAGTCTGAGCATTACCCATCTGGAACTCCTATGGTGCCTTAAAGCAACCTTCCTTAAAGCATTGCAATCGTCTCTTATTTCTTGTTCCATCAGTAATCAAGCGGTCTGATCGTTTACCGTTGGATTACGAAAATATCTTGGAAAAGAAACTTTCACGTTTGACGTTTCAATTCGGAAGAATTTCTATCAAACATTTCGCGAAATTCACCAAATCATTTTTTCCCACTCTAGATCAATTAAACCACTAAAACTAAAAATGTGGTAACAAAACTGACATTGCTAACCAAATAAAAATTCCTAATCTATTGGGTTGGAGGGAAAGTTCTGTCGCATTTTCCGTTTCCGTTAATTTATGTGAAACCTAAACGCTTTGCTTGAACACAAACCCAAGAGATTTAATGTGATCTCCAACAGTTGTATGATGAATGCCAAACTCTTCTGCAATTTCTCGACTTGTTAAATGTGGATTATTTTCCAACGTGGATCGCAAAACATCATTATCGATCTTGGATGGTCGTCCAGATCGATTACTTTCTTGGAGCAACCGATGCGTTGCTTCCTTTTTGAAATTCATACAAAATGCAGTGTCGTAAATGCACTTTATCTACTGACATGTTTTTCACTTTAAATATCACAAGTAAATGATGAACGGTAAAAGAGGACTCCTTTTATATTATACAGCAGGTAAAAAAACAAAAAAAATTCCCAATGACTCGTTAGCCAGATGTTTTTCTTATTTACAAGAAAAATTACCTGCCTATTTAAAATACGACAGAACTTTCCCTCCAACCCAATATTAAAAATCATTATATTGTCGCGCTTGAAATCAAAGTGTATTTAATATTTATTTTAAGAATACATTTAACATTTACGTTTAAATATGTATTTCTAAATTACTAAAAAATCAAGTAATCACCAACACGAATCACACAAGCTGTTCAAAATTTATGCATTCGATAGCGGTATCCCGTCGAGTTCGAAGCGAAGGCTAGGAAAACAGGATGAAACCGAACAGTTACACGTTGCACGATGTAAAAGGTGACGCCACGAAAGCCGATCGGGAATGAATCGAGGTGCGGCGCTGCGATTTATCAGGAACTCGCGTCGTTTCCGCCGGATCGTCCGGACGTCGTCGCCGGCGTCGTTGTCGGCGTCGTATCGACGTTTCTTGGTCGCATGGGCGAGCAGCGGCACTCGCTCAGAAAGAGAGCGCCGGTGTATATCCGACGCTGTCTATCGGCAAACATTGCTACGTGTCAGAGTAAATCTTGGCCGGTGTATACGGGCCGGAAATTGCAGGGGTACCGACAGTCGCGCGGCCGTGTCTTCGCGGAAGACTGGAAATCCGTATATTTACCGTGGAAGAACAAGCCCGTCGGAAACGGCACGTCGGGTCTCGACGGATTAAGCCGACTTCCAATTTGTCCCGATCCTCGATATAATTATCGTCGTCTCCGAGCCGATGGGTCGAAGGGATAAGCCATAAAAAGAATGTTTCAATTTCTATTTTTATTTCTATCTATTCCGTTTGCTGGCAAACTCATTATTGTACAAATGCACAAAGTTAATATGTTTACTGTGGAAAAGATAGTGTACAAATGCTTCGTTTTGGTCTTAACCAACTAAATATATGTTTCTAATCGAATGGTGTTATAAATTTCTGAATTTCGGTACGTTGTGTATTCATTTGTCATTATTTAGGTAATATATCATATATTTTAATAGAATCGAGAGTAAATGGGTGACTTGAGGATGAAGAGTTTCTTCTAAGCTTAATTTTATTTGTAAAATTATATGCTAAAGAATTCAGTTTCTTGGAAATCGTATCCTTCGAATCTTGAAATTTTTAATTTTAAGATGCACGTGTTGAGAACACGAACTACGTGAAATTCGAAATTCAAAAGTGAGGACTCAAAAATTTTAATTCGTGATTTAAAAGTGAGGATTCAAAAATAAAAATTCGGGATTTAAAAGTGAGGATTCAAAAATAAAAATTCGGGATTTAAAAGTGGGGATTCAAAAATAAAAATTCGGGATTTAAAAGTGGGGATTCAAAAATAAAAATTCGGGATTTAAAAGTGGGGATTCAAAAATAAAAATTCGGGATTTAAAAGTGAGGATTCAAAAATCAAAATTCGTCGTTTTCGTTCGAGGGGTGTTTCAATGGACACCGTTGTTATACATTTCGCAGATATTTTCACCGCGAAGGAATTGAACCGGGGTGAACGGCGCAGTTCAATTTCCTAAACTACAGCGATTTATTTGCCCCTTGCCTTTCTAGTTGGTTACAGGCGGTGGACATTAAAGCGCCTATAATTCACCGGATAGAATCGAGCATCTGTATCGAGGTCTCGAGCAAAGAGTTTCCCTTTAAGGGCATCGAGAGACCGCGGACCACGGGAAGAAAAAGAAGGAGACCGCGGCAGACCGATACAAAGAACGTAACCTCATCCGTGAACGGCGGGTTTGCTTTATTATCGGGGATAATACGATTTGCTGGAACACGGAAAACCTTCCATGGCCCGCATCTCTACAAATCGTTTTACAGGAGCCCATTCAATTTTGTTCCGTTGCCTGTTCACCTTTGCTCCTCGATGCTATCGATTGGACGTTCTTTGATTAATTGCTCGCCGAAAATATCGATACTCGATAGAAATATTTACCTGAAATTGTCTACGTTATTCGATTGATGCCAGAATTATCGCCGATTAAAGCGTATTTGTTTTGCCGTGAAAAGATTGAATTGTAAGCGAATGTACGCAAAGTATACACAAGGGTAGCTCAATGTTGTATGTGTTTTTCATAAAAAAATTATACTAAATTATCTATAGCGTTCCTAAGTGAACCTACAAAACGAATTGGTAATTTTGGTCATTTCAGTAGATCTTGTGTTAAATGAAACTGTAATAGATAAAAATCGATGAAAGACCCAATCTTGTAAACTTCTTTTTAACAGAAAAACGTTGTTTTTCGAAACTAAGGTTTCCATGTCACAATTCTCCGTACATTGCCAGCAAACACGTACGCAGAGCATGGAAAACATTCCATTTCGACCATGTGCCCTCAGCGTCTCCGTTCGTCGGCGCCCTTTTACCTGGATCATCGCAAAATTCCTCTCCTCCGTGGCGAATAATTCTATTTACTCGGCGCCAGGGGCGATAAATTACAAACGTTTGCTGTTTACCTGTTTAATTCGCGCAGGAAATAAAGGTGTGGCTGCGGGGGTTGTCGTTGATGAACACACACGCGAGCTAAGGTGGGCGTTCACCATGAGACGAGGAAATTCCAGCGTCGCTGGGAGTCACGTCATAGGTGTGTGCCGCGTCGTTCAACGATAAAACAAACGGGAGCAACGCGTGTACAGGAAAAGCTAACCCACAGGGTCCTTTGAGAGCCGGAAACCTTCCTGCTTTTCGTGCTCGCACGCGCAAACGGGAATAATTAATTGCGAGAAGCTGCGGCCGCCGATTAGGAGCGTTCCGCCTCTGTTGGAATTAATTTGTTTACCATGTAAAAAGCGAGGAAGTATTCATTTCTTGGCCCGTATCGGACGGAGCGGGAAACAATGCTCGAGGAAAACAACGAAACGAGAAGAAAAACGCTGAAGAGGCTATGGAGGAAAGTAACGCAATAACGGGTAACCGTTTCAATAATTAATTCATGGATAAATCGAGTTTTATGGGAGAATATTTTTTGTTAGAACGCGAAGCTTGATTCGTTGGTTTGAGGGAGTTTAATTTACAAAAGCTGAATTTTGCTATTTTATCAATCGTGGTAGTGTATTTCACCTGGCCTTAAAAGTAATTAGGCTTCATAAGGTGAATTGGAAACGCGAAACATGTAGAAATGATCTGTAAAGATTGTACTGTTTGCAGTGTGTGCAAATTATTCTGATGGTCGGTTGTGGAAAAAGGAAGGATAAAAGGAAAAGCGGTGCAACGTTGAATCGTGTTAAGGTCATGACGACAGCTTGAATTGAGTCGTAATTTTTGGGAAGAACGATCAGCTTAATTGTAGACAATAAGAACTCTGTTTTGCATAGTTGATCGTCCAATGGAGCAAACGTTCAGCTAGGTTCACAATGCATAAAGGGCGTCTACCAGTACTGGCAAGTACGAATTTGTTGAATAATTCATGTTTCTACGTAGAACTGTAATTCCCAAGATCGTTATGCTGGAGAGGAGAAAGGTTATTTTAGGATGAAAATTAGAAATAGAGCTTCGTGCCCTTTGAAAAATCGATATCACACGCTCTTTGGCCAGTAAGAATAAAGCTTGTAACACGTGCAAAATAAAACCTTTTTACGTTGTAAAACCTTAAAAAATATTTAAAATCGAAACTTCTTCGAAAATACATGAATTCCTTTTTCGAGACAATAGAACTTTCGTATTTTTTCAAAATTAATACAGTTGGTTCGATGGTTAATAGCTGAACAATTCTTCTTCAGGTACACATTATGTTTTTGTAAATTAACGACAAGTAGAGTTTGAAATTATCCAAAAGCTGAAAAGATTAATTTTTTCTATTACATTATAATAGTTGTTGGACTATTTAGTGTTCAATATATCAAGTTTGTTCGTTTCTTCTACTAGTTTCTAAATTTCTAGAATTCGTTTATTATCGGTGTCGGAAAGCTAGTAGTAAACCGTACAACTGCGCCGACGATCTCGCGCAGCTTTTCGAGTATATACTGGCGAAACGATTGCGCAGACGAGTCACTCGAGCCTCTTCAACCGACGGAGTCGCTTCGTTTCTTTTAAGCCACTGAGATCATTGCACTTCTGATAGAAGAGTGTTCTTGGCCATATTCTCAACCTTTTGGTTTCCTTATGCTGTTAAATTCGAATCCCAGCAAAAAGAAATCAATCGCTATTTTCAATGATTCAAACGAAACGACTAATTTCTAACGTCGATTGTGGAGAGCGCAGAAGGGGTGATTTAATTTTTCCGTATCGCCAATTTTCCACGTTCCAAAGGGCACCGCGTGCGAGTTAATCGGAACTGGGCGACGTTAACAATAGAACGACTTATTTGCATGGAAGAGATGAAATTGAAAATTACATGAAAATGTAACGAATACATAGAGAACAAATCTTTATTTATATCTTCTGCAGACAGTCATAGTAAATTTTGGAAGCTAACTGCAGTGGATTTATGAGGTTGCTATGAATAATTACCAATTGGTTATTCTGACTGCTCTTGTCGTTCTAGTACCTAAGCCATCTTAAAAATGAATCGACCGCGCTTCACCAGCGGGAAATTAAAAGTCGAACGACAAATTGAGAGAACTGAATCGGTTCGATTGGAATTGAAATAGATTTAATAGATTTGAAATAGATTTTTTCCGCTTTTAACGCGGAAAATTTTCGGCTCGCATTTCAGGTTTCGTCCGTTCGTTGTAGTCGAATGGACATCGGTGTGGGAGGAGTGAAGTATCGTTCTGTATAAATCTTCGTTTATATAATTGATCGTCGAGGAAGATTGACAGAATCTCGTTCGTTCGACGTATTAATTTACGACCTACCGTGGACTTTAATTATACGAGGTCTCGGGGACTTAATAGACCCAGAGAAGCCACAGCATAATGCAGTTAACTGTGTGAAATCAGCGTCGTGATCTGGCTACTTCAACGCACTCAATTTACCACTAGGTCACGGTGCTGAATGATGCCTGAGCGAGAAACGAGCGTCTCGAAATTAAGTCCCTATCAAGATCCCGCAAAGTCCGTAATGCTCTTGTGTCACACTTAATAACCCCATTACCGTTACGCGACAGAGATTCATTCGCTCCTTCACTAACCCCAGCAACGAACGTCGCTGCATTTTTCCCGAAGTCCTCCCTAAAATTTCTCCATTACCACAAACGTCCTCGAAACGCGAACAAGAATTCTAAATCGACTGAAAGTGTTACGTTCTAAATTACGGTAAAGGAATATATCCAATCACGACCCTATACCTGCCAAAGCCTCGCGTTCTCGGTACAAGGGAAACGCTGGCCAGCCCTCTCTTCCTAGAATACCTTTAAACAACGTTGATTGGTTAGGGCCGTCACTTTTCGTACAAATACCAGGCAATCACAAGCACTGTAAGACGAACACGAAGTCCAGCGAAGGGAGTGTACAAGCCTGTACATTAAACTAAACAACTCAACTCTGTCGTTCAAATGTTGACACCTGAACAACTCCCGATTGCCACATCATCAACCTCGTATCACGAGAATAACCTTGTTGCTACCCAAGGCGATTCGATAAGGTGGTCGGGAAGTCTTTCGAGAGAAACGCACCATTCTCGCAGCTGAACCGACATACAAAACAGGAGGGATGCTCGTTCGCAGAAGTCGCACGAATTGCACTGGCGTCTGCGGTTTCCCGGAGAACCGTTCCCGTTCCCAGCCGAGCGGCACGAGTTTAATTTCATTCCGTGTCGGGAAGCGTTAAGTAACAGGTGCGCGCACAGGCTCTGGCCGAGTATCCGTTTTAAGGTAATACAATAACAAAGAAACTGCACGCGGCGAGCAGCAGCCGAGGCCCTCAGTTAACCGGGAACAGGTCGGCGAGCACGTGTCAAAATTCGGTTAAGAAATTTCGGGGACCCGTGCGTGTGGGGATGTTCGCAAGTGTCTGCGAAGGCGAGGGGGGCGAGGACGACGGACGTTTCTCGTTAACGCTGGAGAGCTCTCCGCTGAAAGTTTATCAGATCGACGGGTGAAACGTGCCGTTGGCGTATTTGCTCGCGGTGTATATTCGAGGCTGCCGTTCGCGCCGGCGAGATTAGGAGGGAGGCTAATTGAAACCGCGCCACCTTGCCAGCGACGCTGCTTGATGTTGTTTAATAATGAATCGCGAGCCCCCGACATAATGGCGCGCGGCAGCGAAACAGGAACGAAGGCAGCTAGCCGGTCGGGGAATTAGATCGAGGCGGTTTGCGCGGGACGATGGAAAAAACGTGGACGATCGGTTATATTCTCGCTTTTGTTCTGTCGTGCGAGCAGCTTTTTTGTTCCGATCGAGGGAAGATTTTTTTTTGTAAGCGGAAACGAGGAAGTTGAATGGAATAGTCGGAGAAACGCGGTTCCATCGAGTGTATCGGTGATAGTTTTTTAGTGGCTCGTTGAGGAAATACACGGTGGAGTATCGATTATCCGAATTAATCGTGGGATTTAGGTAAACGGTTTTTTGGATGCTCGATCTGGAAGGGCGAAATTTTTGATTATGTCACGAAGCAGATGGAAATTATACAGCTTTCATGTGTATAAGTTCTCTCGAACACACTATACGATTCTCAACTGATGTAAAAGGGCTGCTAGCCTGTTAAATAAAATTATTATTATTATTATTATTACTGTTTTTTAATAAAAGAGTAAATATTTAGAAAAAGAAGCGCGAGATAAAAATAAATAAAATACTATCGTTCTGTTGTATACTTTTATTAAATGCTTTTAGCTTCTCAGTTTCCAAATCTTCTGAATTTCGAATTTCAAATCTCGAACGCGAATATAATTTTTGAAACCGCTGAAATGCAGTTTTCCCCGCTCCATTTTACGGGTAACCGGCGAGGAAACGGGGACTCGATTTCGAGAAAATGAGCTTAACGACGCGTGGCAGCGGAAGTGACTCCTTTCTGGGACAACGTGGTCGATTTTCTCGTTTCATTTCCCGCGCGGCTGCGAACGGTTCATTACAAAATCGAGCTCAGAAGTGTTTCCCCATCGGCGATTAGGTGAATTAGAGAACGACATCTTGATTCCCCCGATTCGATTTCACGACCGTTAAACGTTCGATTCGACGTTCAAGTGAACACGCGAACACTTTCCCACGTTTACGTTCGATCATTGCGACGAAAGAACCGGCGCTTATATCCTTTATCGTTGCTCCTTAAATCGATACACGATTAAGAAACAAAGAAGTGTTGGAATATATGTCATTAATAGATTAATCGTAACATCCGTTAATTATAATATAAATTTACTTTAGTCACGTGGTCGTTTAACTATTGTATTTACTTGAACGTTGTCCTGTTGCCGCACTCGTTTCTCTTTCCGACCACGTGCCGTGTACAGCGTGAACTTAATTATAATAAATCTCGAAAAATGAATAAAAACGAATACAATCAAATTTCTAACAAGAAGCGAAAAATTAAAAGATAAAGAGAGAAAATCTTGGTCGGTGGAGCTACAATCCTCATCGTAGAAGCAAGAGATCCTCGATAAAGTATAAAATTACCAAGCGCGAATAATTTCATCGAGACGTTTCAATAGGCTCGTGTACACCGATGTCGATTGGATCGATCGCTCGGAATCGGATTGACGGGCGATACCGGGGGGCGGGCGCGGTATTAATTAAAGCCTATAAAAAGAGAGGAAGAGGAGGGAAAAAAGGAAGCTCGTCGATCGGTTTCGCCGCGACGGCAAATATTTTCGCTGACGAAGGAGTCGCGGACAATGCCGAGCGAACGAGTGGCAGCCAAAGAGAAGCCAAAGCTCGGCCGTCCTCTTAACCATTTTATTGATACTGTGGCGAAACGCCGATACGGAGGCCTAGCAACGAAACATTCCTGAGGGAAAGGAAGATCGGGAAACACGATGGTAGTGGGGGAGGGGGGCGGAGGAGATCGGTTTACGAGGCGTGCCGCTCGAGAAATTTCAGCCGCAACTGCATCAATTTCGCATCGAAGCTGTACAAACACTTACCTCGGGGACTTATCGCTGGTCCAATTAACAGAGCGACACTGGCACCGCATCATGGAAATATGTTTTCGCACGGATGAAGAGCTCGGAACGAAACTGATGCAATTAACTCTGCGCGGAGGTTATGAGTAATTTGAATCCGAAACTAATTCCCCGTGAAATAAGGCGGAATCCAGAGACGCACGGGTTAAGATGGAATTCAGTGAGCAGCGAAATCGTGTTTAATCTTGCCAGCGATAACTTATGCAGGTGGATGTTTATGCAGGTGTAACGTGACGAAATTATACAGGTATATTTTTGTATATTTTTAGAAACCGACACGATTATTTGTCCACCAATTACAATTTTCATAATACGCATAACGTAGAAAATGCTTTCTTGTGACGGTTCAAAATAAACTTCCGCGTATGCCTAATTTCTTTACCTCTTTCTCGTAAAATTAATACCATTCATCGTTCGATGTAGGTATCATAAGTGATCGCAACAGCTTTCTCCTTAAAATCTACGTTTTCGTTACTTTACAATTTTCTCACTTCTCATCGAACTTAATGAACTCAGCTCTTTACGATACCGTCTAAATCGCTTCCGTTCAGGCTGATTTCCTTAAACAACCGTCCCCATCCGTCGTTCATGGATCCAGACGGCCAGTTGATTGTATCATAAATATATGCGGTGAAACCGATAAACCAGGGAAACGGAAACGAGTAGGTATCTGGTCGGATCAGATTTGCAATGCTGCCTCGCATCTGCAACGTAAAATCGCAACGTTCACGCGGTCCGGCTCCATCGGCCGGGGCCCCCCTAACGTTCCTCTTCTTCGCTTCCGGTGCGTCTAATGCCTTAAATTAACCCAGTTCTGACCCCTGGCTGGCCAGACTGGCCATCGCACGGGGAATAATGTCGGTAACACGGTTAAGCAGTTGGCAAGTCATCGTTTCCAACTGTCAGCCTCGAGGTTTGATCAGCTGGCGCCCATTTCCGGTTCTGCTGCGCCTCGAACACGGAAACGATACGGTGTCAGCGATACCAAATCGTTCTTCCTGGTTTCTCGTTTTAATTTTCGTGCATATTTTAACGAATTCGATTCGACTGGATGGAATCGAAGAAAAAATAACACCTGAATATATAATTTTGAATGTTGTTGTATCGGTGGGCTGGGCCACTCGAACCGCGTGATACAAAGGAATGGCGCCTGGCGATCGGTGATTATTAGATATTTCGTTCCTCGATGGATGGAAAAATTCGAGACTGTGATGCCAGACTGAGGACGGGAGTTCTCGAGAACACCCCCTTCCACTACGCACACTAATGCCACGCATACGTGATATTAGCGTTCCGAACGACTTTTGTATATATTAATATATATTAATAATTAAATACAGAACATATGTCGAAAAATGAGAATAGGCAGTCAAGATCTCGCACGGCCCATTGCTTTCCACATTAATTGGATTTTAGCGCTTCAAGAGCGAGAGAGAAAAATTTTCATTTGTTTTCTCCCTCGATTTTCCGAAATCGCCCTAAACGCTGAACTCACTTACGCGCGACTCGTGAGATACTGTGCGTAGTGGAAGAAGGTGTTCTCGAGAACTCCCATCCTGAGTCTGACATCACAGGTTCGAAAATCTTCGACGAGCGAAAGAGGAAAGCGGTCGTGGCAATAAAGAAGCGTTACAAATTAATTTATTTTATCATTAATTCCTACCGGTTCCTTCTACTACGCGAAGAGAAATGGAAACTTAAAGGAAATTGGTTTGAATTTGTTTCGAGTAATTTGGAAAACTTAAGTATATACAGAGTGTGAATAAGTAGATGCGAATTAATACTTTTATATTTGAGTATTATAGTATGTGATGTTACTTTGGTGTTTTATATAAATCTAAATTTATGGATATTTTAATTAAAAATTAAACCTACTGCTTATCGATTTTCCACGCGTAGAAAAAATATGCGTGCTACTGGCAGTTGCGGCGGAAGGAAGGAAGGAAGGAAGGGGGATGGTACGATGATGTAATATTATTAATTCGAGGGTGGATTAAAATTGTAATTATAGCCCGGTGAATTTATCACCAGGGACGGTCAGTCGGTTGCTTCTGGCCGGCCAGCATGCGAGATAGAATGTAATTTCGAAATGGAACACTAATTCTAGAATGGAATGTAACGCTCGGAATGAGACCCTCGGGGCAATTATAAATAGATCCTTCTTCTGGCTCTCCGCTCTCTTTTTTTCGTCTAATTATTATACCCATTCCGAGGAAAAATTCGAGTTTTAAGTGTAGCAAAACGCGTTACATTAACTCTTACCAATGCATTGACTTTCGACAAGTATCTCTCATTTTGCTATTTTTATATATATAAATCACTCGAAAAACATCCTAATCAATTTCGCAAAACGAAGAATAAAGAAAAATACCGTGTTTGAACATCGACCGTACACTGAAGTTGAATAATTTCCAATAAATTGAGTCGATTTGCGTTTGACTTTATTTAAATCCAAAAATACTACAATTCATGAATTGAAAGAGAATTGTGTAAGTTCAATAATCCCTCTTGATTTCGCCATGAAGAAACATCGCACAATTTCAGTGGCGATGCACTCCGCGAAGTATCGAGCACCGAAAATCTTGAAATTCTGCTCAGCACCTAATGGTGATTCCTATTCCCAGGACCAGTCGTATTTTTCTATCTTTCCAGCCACTCCCGTTTCACGATCAACTTGACTCGTCAGCCCGCTCTCGGGTTCGAGTTGGCTGGCACTCGAGGGACGGCTTCCGTAAGAAAGATCGTCGCCACCCGGTCATTGCCCGAGACCATTCCCTATTTACATACGCCATCTTTTCAATTCCTCCCTATCCCGCCCATCACTCCGTCGACACCGTTTCACGGCTATCGAGGTATTCCTTCTGGGCGACGTGATCGAGAGCCTATTATGTTTGCCGATTTGGTTCGCTGATAAGGGAGCGTGCAGCGACGACAGGGGGTGAAAAGCGGAAACCGGGCTGCTGAGTTGCAGCTAACATGTAACGAGCTCGCGTATGATGTCTCCTATTCATACACATTACGATACCAGACGCGCTGATTCCGTTGAAGTGGCTGTGACGGCGATGAAGCGAACGACCGAAGGAGACCGCCGAGTCTTGGCGTTCCATTCGAGCGCGTTTCACGGGTAGATCGAATTAGAACCGCACTTTAGGGGAGAAATTGTATTGCGAGAGACTGTTAAATAAATGCGACCACTGGTTCGTTTATATACACGGTTTAGGTATAGTTTAAGAGGATAACAGATTTTATAATAAAATAATTAAATTGTATTTATTATTGTATTTATTTACTTTCGCATCGTTATATTCTACCTATTACTCGTTTACACCAAAGGTCGACACTCTAATGCGGTGCCATAATATAAATACAGTGGCGGACAAAAGTTTAAGACCAAAGGGTCAAAGAAAATAAATAATTTAATTAATAAGAAATAACTGTATAAATACAAATTGTATTCTATACTAATCCATGAATAGTGTTCTACCATAATGACGATAAAAATAAGTATATGAATAATATTTGCATATCGTAAAACTATATTTTACATTGTCCTGTCGTCTTAAACTTTTGTTCGCTACTGTATATTTCCCACTCTCTCTCTCTCTGTCTATCTATCTATCTCCCTCACTCCCTCTTCCTCTCCCCCCTCTGTTCCTCCCTCTCTCTCATTCAACACAGACACTTTTCTTTGTGCGAAGAATAAGATTTCTTTGTTGGGAATCCTTGGTATCAGAACCACTCTGAAATGCACGGATTCGAAAAACAACCCCTGCGTGGTTCGGGTGTCGGTTGATTCTGATCTCGAGGACGTCTTTCAGGAGACAGGGTATACATAACAAGACACTCGAGACCTGTTTCACTGGTTATACGATGTTGTAACTTTGTCAAAGGAACTGTCGATATGTTTCTTCAATACCGAAGAGCTTTCTATTTGGCTGAGAGGCATGGTTAATGGATCTATTGTGCTCGTTAATACGACTACGTGTAATAGATAGGTTTGGCGTAAGACGCTTTCTGAGGTATTAGTAACCGGTGCGGACTTTCATCGAGTTTTTCTCGTCTTTGGCGTTTCGATCCCATTAACCGAGCTCCAGCACGGTGAGAAGGAAAGAGTCCGTTTCTATTAACAGCCCCGGGAGCCGAAGTTTTATCAGCGATTTCTTATGAGGTTCGCGATGGATGGTCGTAAAATCTGCGACGATTTTTAAACGGAAACTGTAGAACCCTGGCGGAAGTTTCGTCGAGGAATTCGAAATTCTGGAAGTTGACGAGAGAGAAAGAGAGCTATTTTCGAAGTTCCAAAGTTTACGGTCCAAAAGTTTTCCCGCGAAACCTCGGCAACTGGAAGAGGGCATTTTTCGTTCCGGTCGCAACGTGTTCCGCAGAGGAATTCATAATACCGGAAGGACAATTTCAAAGAACGGGATTTTCTGTTGCAAAACCATTTTCCTGACACGCCGTTTCAAACAAAAATAGAACCGACGAGCTTTATATTGACCCAGCATAAAACTTTCAGATATACACGGAATAATTTCACACAACGATAGCGCGATATTTTCGTCAATTTTTGCTCTCCATCGATGTCATATAAAAAACAAAAAGGTAAAAGGTAAACGTTCGGTGTTTCCTATTTACGCTTCCAAATTCTGCTGTTTCTCCTCGCGATGCCCTTTCACGAAGCTCGAAAACCTTCCCTAACCGACCTGTCCGGCGTCGTATGCATTTAAATGTAGCCTGGAACGCGAAAAAAGTCGAGGACCATGGAAACCCGTGAATAAATATAGCGTTCGAGTCGCAGAATTTGACCGAGAAAATTTCCGCGGATCAATCCCTTTTGTCGGGGTCGATGGGGACCGGAAATATGGCCGGCTTTTCGGAGACCCGTCGCTCTCGAATAAAATTCTCCGCGAAGCTCACGAGAGACTTAGAGCAGGGAATTTCATATGCGAGGATCAGTCCTATTGCACAGTCCTCGTGTCTCTTTTATTGTCACAGGGAGACCCTCGCACGTGCATCGTGTACGCTAATCAGCACGTAAACACGTACCACTGATACAGCAGCTTAACGTCACATCAAAGAGAAAACCCTTTTCGATAATACGCAGCCCTAATCTGTAATCCTGGCGAGTGCCCCCGCGAGATGGTTCCGGTATACGCGTTTTTAAGGGCAAGGTCCCTTCTGTCGTCGATTGGACGACTAACGAGTCTTTCGGAAAGGGTGGATAAAGCGCGAATAGGATTGTGCTTCGAGATTGAAGGGTGTGGAACGGTTGTCGAGAAAAGTTGTAGTAGGATTAAGTTCCGTTTGTTTTCTTTCCGAATCGATCTCGTGAGAGTGTTTCTCGAGTTGCTTGGAAAATTATTGTTGAGGTGATTTTGTAAAGATTTCTGAGGACTCACGTTCAATATTCCTTGTAATTTTTCATTACTTGGCTGTGAGAAGTATGGAGCCTATGTTGCTTTAAATATTCTAATTTTTGACTATTGTACGTAAACTATTAATTATTTGGAAAATGCAACAGTGTATTGCTTAACATTTCTTACTTTAGAGTATCATTTAATTTCTCGATGCGAATAACCTTTGTGCGTTCGCGAACAGTTTGATCGATAGAAGGATCTCATCGCTGACAGAGGGAAAAAAAATCGAGGAGCAGGCAGGAAAGACAGAGTATCATTTTTATTTCAACGCTATCGCTCATCCTGCCCTTTCACCCCCTCCCCCGCCGGGTATTCAACAATTTATATTCATGAGAATAATTTTCAGAAGGGAACAGCCTAGCTTTTATAACGGTGTTTGTAATTTGGTCGCGGCTGATAATAAACCCTTATGAAGAAGAAAGAAATGAAACTTAATGGAGTGTCGGCGCAAAAGTGATCATGATGGATGCTGCACACACAGCCGGCCTTTATTAAAGTCCGGACTGAACAACAACCGCCAGAATACACCCATCGCGTACTCTCGACGTTACATTTTTAACATCCGCCTACCTATCCAACGGACACGTCGATTCTTAAACGCGAATTAAGTGACCTCGGTTTTAAACTTCGTCGCGCCGCAGTTTACCACGCGAAAATTCTCCTCGGCGTGAATTATTCATCGACGGTACAACTGATTAAAATCCCTCCCTGGAAAAAAAATCGAACCACGAGCAATCGATAAAACAACCAGGAATCTACACGGTTTCCATTTCAAATCGACCCAATCAGCAATCGTCTGAGTTACGATCCTTTACCTCCCACACTAAACGCTTCCATTTACAGCAATCCCTGTAAATCTGAATTCCACCGATACGTAGGAATGCGATCGAGTGGATGCGAGTTTAGGAAAATGTGAAGAGTGCTTGAGTTGAGCCATAGCCGTGTAAACGTAGAACGTTCGGACTCGAGTGTTTCCAAAGCGCGAAAGATGGGCACTTGAGAAAACGTCGTGACTGAGGAATTTTGGGTGAACGTGATTAAATGCATCGAGTGAGAAAGGTTGACAATTAGAAAGAAAGGAAACGAGTATTTGGAAGAATATGTGACGGTGAAACTGTGAGCGCGAGGCAGAAAGAGTGTGATTCTGAAGGAAGTAAGAACGTCGTAGTTGCTAAGTTGAAAAGTCGTTTAAGTTGTTATTATTATTAGACTATTTTAAATATGTTATTATTTTTAAATTATTTACTACTATTGTTAAATGAATAATCGCAAAATTACACGATGTGCAGCAAAATATAATTCGACTCCGCCACGCGACTCTCTGTTTTCTCCTCAGCTCTTTTTACGACTCGGCAACTCTATACAACACTAGTCCCTTTTCTCTTTCGAGAAAACCCTTATATGTCTTTTCCCACTCCGCACTCGCTAGACGTTGCCGACCCATCACTTTCACTTTTCCGGTCGCGGTCCTTAAAACTACGATGCTACATTATATTCTCAGCACTTCACTTTATACAGAATTTCGTACAGATATTATATTGTCCCCTGTCACCGAGTTTTTTCCGATTTTTCGAACACGATCGACAAGAAGAAGAAGATGTCGAAATGGTTTTGTGAAATAGCCAGCCGGCGGACGTGGAGGAAAGGTAGGCCGGACGAGACTACGACACAGAAGTCGCTTCCGGTGAGTCCGACGGCCTCGACGAAGGCGGAGAGGCGAAACTTCGTTATCGGGAAATTCGGTTTTGAAGAAAGTCGTTAACTTTCACGGGGAGCCGGTTATTCCCCGGGACGGATTCGAAAGTCGATTGATTCGCGGGTGAAACTCGATATTCCACGAATGGAACTTTCCCGACGCCATTAACCAGTGTTCTTCGCGACGGGGACCTTCAAAGTTCCTTTTGATTTGCGCGGAAAACATTGTTCCCCGCCGCGGTGGTTCTCTGTCTCCATCGATGACGAGGGGTGGGATCGTCGTGACAGGAGAGGGAAGGGACATCGCGTCGGTCGGACCGTTTTGTTTCACCCTGCGTCGCAACAAACACGTAGTACGTTCGAACGTAGCCGGTGAAACTAATTAACGTATCTTTTTACATGTGAGATGAGATACGAATTGGGGTAATTTTAATTGACTGCGTTCTGTACGAATTGGGAGAAGCATCGATTTCTTGAAATTTCGTTTCAGCTTTTATTTCGGGCTGATAATGTATAAATGCATGTAGGATGATATACGATATATGTATGTGATTCCATTTTGAATGTGATATTCGTAAAAACTTATGGATCTGAATTTCAGACACCTAATTTTATATTATAAGCGTAATGAAATTAAAGGAAATGAAACACAGGAAATAACCAAGTAAAACGATATTTTTATTCATATACAATTGATCATATTCTCGTTATAACTTCCGACCGAACTCCGGTGCTTCTTTTTAGTTTCCTTCATTGGCAGCAGTCTCTCTCTTTCCGCCATTATCCAGTACTGTATTGTCTTACAATTTCATTCGTTACTACAATTTCATTGTAATTACGTATTTATTGTAGAACGCGAAGTTGTATTTTGGATTAAATTAATCATTTCTCGGTTCCATATCGATTAAACATTGTCTGTTTACTACGCTTCTTGATCGCCACAAGTGTTTATACAAGTTTGAATTATAAAGAACGTGAAATAATTGAAAAATACATGGTACAAGTAATCAGCAACTAAGAATAAGATACCGTGTAGAGAGGAATAAAACAATCAGCAGCACATCTGTGTATACAAGATTAAATTATTAAGAACGTGAAATAGTTGAAGAATGCATGGTACAAGTAATCAGCAGCAAAGAATAAGATACTGTGTAGAGAGGAATAAAACAGTCGGCAGAAAATCTGGGTATACAAGATTAAATTATTAAGAACGTGAAATAGTTGAAGAATGCATGGTGCAAGTAATCAGCAGCAAAGGATAAGATACCGGTGGTAGAGAGGAATAAAGCAGTCGGCAGTATATCTGAAATTCTCTTCTCTTAATGCATGCGAGGACGGAGGAGAAAATAAGAAGGAAATCTAGTCGCAGCGTTGCTGAAACGAAAGCACGGTTAAGTTTGCCAGCGAGATTAGCCTTGTTGCACTTCTTGAATTTCTCGGTCGGTTTTACCGGAGTCTTTTTCACGGTCGTGGATTTCTTTGCGCCCGCAATTTCTTGCCGCAGTGCGAAGTAGAACAAGTGTCTCGTAACTGAATCGACTTGACGAATTCTCAGGGTGTACTCGGTTTTACGGAAACCGTTGCGGAAAATGAACCCAAAACATGTGACCAAGATTTCGTACTACTGAGAAACGTAAAGTGCCGAGTACAAATGAACGAAATTAATCAGTCACCTCATAAATTAATTGGACAGGTAAAAAGTCGTTGAGCTAACACATAATGTTATGACTAAAGTTGTAATGTTTCATACATTGTCGATGGCTTCTTAATATTTAAACACGACGTCATTCAAAATAATTATGAGCCTAACGCGTGGTTCTTAGCTTGGTATTGTTTTCTAAAGATGTTTTCAAAATTGTCACCTTTAGAAAACAATACCAATTACCAGGTCTCACCACGAGGAGGTGACCACGCAAGAGACCCGCCCGAAACTCACTCTAAGCTTTGCAAAATCAATGAAAAACGAGAAAATGTGACTCTATCTGATAATACTTAGAGTGAATTTCGGACTTACATACTATACAATTATTCTATCTTAAAACTAAATCGCACGCATGTTAAATTAATTAACTCTAAATCGCTCGCATCTTGAATTAGTTAATACTAGATCGCTCGCACCTTAAATTACTTAACGCTAAATCGCTCGCATCTTAAATTACTTAACGCTAAATCGCTCGCATCTTAAATTACTTAACACTAAATCGCTCGCATCTTAATTTACTTAACACTAGATCGCTCGCATCTTAAATTACTTAAAACTAAAGCGCTCGCATCTAAAATCTAAATAACGCGTAATAAAGGAGAGGGTAAGGATGAACAGGAAATAATTTTATTTATGGTTAAGGATGTTACTTAAAGCTAGATCGCAGGCATCCCTCATTGTCCTGGTTTGTATCCGCCTCAAGTTGAATGGAAGTTGATTGTCCTCCATTGTATACCTACAAATTCAATCTAAATAAAAAAGGAAAGAAGATTATTTTAAACAAATTAGTTATTTTAAAAAGGTAGGATATAAAAACAATTCGAATCGAAACCCAACGATGAATGATAGAGAAAAGAACAGCCCAACGAAGAGAACGAAGAATTACAGACAGAAAGATACCACCCAACGAAGCCAACAAAAAATGATGGAAGAAACAATTGAACGAAAAATTATACTTCAAAAGAGACAACCCAACGAAGATTATTAAATAAGAGAGGGGCAAGCAACCCATCAAAATGTCTGCTCTAATGCCCCTCGTCCGCCCCTCCGTAATTCTCAGAAAATTAATTATTATATAACCGAGGATGTCAGGTGGCCCCCCACGACCACCCGTGTCACCCTCAAAAATTTCCAAAATCGAGAAATCAATGTTCCTCGTTCGAAGTTCGAGAAGCAAATGAATTTCCGTCCGGACGGACGCTCCTTATATAGCCCGTTTCCCCTTCTCCTTCGATCGGTCACCGGATATTATTCGACTGTTGTGAAAATCACAGAAAATGATTTCTCTGATATAAAAGCCTCTAATTCATTACTTTATACACTTTTTCTTGTAAATATATAATTTCAACAAATTGTTATAACAATTAACATAATAGTTTAAACATTTTTTGCAAATTAAAAATAGATTTGCGCGAAATTAACATTAGTTTCTAATATAAAACTCCATTGATGTATTTTTATTGTTCTTTTTCGAGATAAGAATAAATGTATGTGATAAAAAATCATGTTGACCAATGATCCTCGACTCAAAATAATGACGTTGCATATAAAAATTCTGCTTATTGAAAAATAAAAACAATAAAATTTCGAGAAATTTATCGTTTATAGATTTCTAATTCCATATTAATTGACTTTTATTGTGACAGTAAACTGCTGTTTACATTTTAAAGCTAACGACAATAGTGTAGTAATCACAATGTGCAATAATTAATTTTTCTATGTACTCATACATTATAATAATCTTTATTTCATCTTTAATGAAGTTGAATCTCGATAACTCGGAGATTTTTGAGAAACGAAAATTTTATTTATTCTCTTTCGCTTCGTTGGGAGAACCTGTATAAATAACAATTAATCTTACTATATCTCAAATTATTTACCACGTATTTAGGTAAATTTGTTACCGCTGCAAATCATAAAAGACCATGAAGCTTTAAATGTAACTATCTTTTCCTATCTTTTACCGTTTTAAAGATGTTCAAAGTAATGTAAAAATTCACAGTTTCGTTTTCGAAGAACCATTTTTCTGCAAGATCAGAAAATTGCACTACATTTTCGCAGAGTCTCATATTTTTTTGAATTTTCTGGTTGGCGAATCTTCGCTTTCGGCGAAGACTCCCGCTATGCTGCAAATATATAATCCCTGTGGAAGGAGCGGAAATTAGATAGGAAATGAAGTGGACGGCGCAATATTGACTTCTTACTTTCCATGTTAAAACATTAACGCCATATTAAGGCTATATAATATCTTTAATAAAGTACCGAAATTTTAATTTTTCAATTGCAGTAACATTATGCTTCGAATATTTCTATAGCCACCTGTATCCATCTCGGGTGGCTATATTCCACGGCTATGATACAGCAAATATTTTGGCGATCAGTTCGCCAAATTCTCACGTGATACATTATAAAATTCAACTTCACTCGAGATCCAAAATCCATCGATGAATTTGACTCGCGAACGAGGCGAGCGTTCGCTCGTAAAATTGCACGGCCGCGAAATGCGAGATCGCGTGTCGGACAACGAGGGCCAAAATCATTTTATCGTTCCGCAATATGTGAACTCTCTCAGGAGCGGGCAGCCTCGGTTGGAAGATGAAAAACCTTTCAAGGATGGAGCGCGATTTTTCAGCTTGCCACGCCGGCTGAGCGTAATGTGAATTTATGGGATTATTTTATCGCCACCGTCTAGCCGCACATTATCTAGCCACCCTCTGCTTGCGAACGCTGTTTCCGCGTGCAAGCGAGCCTGTTCTCGCCACTCGCCGCGACAGATTTTCGCGGCTCAATCGTGGCACGTTGCAAAACATCGAAGAAACCATAGATTTATGCCAGAGGAACGTTAAGGAACTGCGAAACAATACGTTACGACCGGCTCGTTTCCGGTTACCATGCTGCTGCTGCTGCTGCTGCTATTGCTACGTAATCGCGGGTTTCGTTGCGAATTTCCGTCGTCTCGTTAAATATTCAAACGTAATCGCGTTCTCGCGAGGCCACCGGGTATAAAGTAGTACGCTACAGGTACCCTTAAGTTAGGGCTGACGATTTGTTTGCCAAGCGACGGTAACGCTGGACGAAATTTATTAGGCAACACGCGACGTTGGCGCGAGCTACGGCGCTGAAATATCCGTTTTCCGCGGAATTAGAGTGTCAAGGGAGAACCGTGGTTCGTTTTCATGCGATAGGTTCCAACGGTAACCTTCGTGAAACAACCCACCTCCGCGTTACATTAGTTCGAATTACGTATTATAAATTTAAGTATTAGAAATGTTGGTGTTCCCCTAAGTGTGCGCTTAAAGTTATACAACAGAACATGTGCGTCAAATTAAAGTATTTATGAAATATATCTACGGGTACTTAATATGTTTCTATAAAATTGAAATTCGAATATTTATAAGAAAAGTTATAGCTAAAAGAAAGCTATAAGAAAAGTTATACCTATCTATAAAAGAAAAGTTATCCATGTATTGATATCTTGTAGATTTTGAGTTACTACAAATTGTATAAACTCTAACGGTGCCCAGAACTCCTCTGTCATCGCGAGCGAATCGGAAAAACGATCGTCCATCGCTTAAGGGTCAAATTCACATATTTCCATGTACCAGTGGATTACGTAGCATATGCGAAGAGTTTCAAAGATAGCTGATAAAATCTTATGCAGAAAAAGTTGCTAGCAGCTCTTCTCGTACCGTCGATCTCGTCTGAGGCGAGAAGGAACTCGCGATTTGGAGGCTCGTGCTGACGCGGGGCTCGCCTCGAGCGGTTACGCTCTCGCAATATCGATCACCAGACCGGAGAAGTTGTCTAGGCGTAAGCCTGCCTACCAGCGAGAAGAAAGGCGTTCCGTGAAAAGGGGTAAAAGGTACGAGGAAGCCCGCGAACTCGGCCTAGACACCAGAAAAAGACACAAAGAGAGGAGAAAGAGGGAAAGATAGAAATAGAGAATAAAAGCACGGGAACAATACAAGCTGGCAGAATAACAAATGAGCTACAAGGAAATGAAAGAAAGTGGAAAACAGTCGACGACGGGAATGCAGGAGATGGCGGGTAAAGGGGTCGGAGAAGCCCGACCGGAAGCGACGGAAAGGAAGAGTGGTCCCGATTGAGGCGCGTCGAAATGGATGGCGGGAACAGAAGGCGATTGATGGAAGACTGGGTCAGAAATGCTTGGCCGCCGGACAAATCGAAGTTAATTCCGTTCCATGGCCGTTTTTCGGAGCTTTCGGCGGATGACAAATGGAGCCCGACCTCGGGCAGAAGCTATCCAGCCTTATAAATGCCCCCGCAGGAGGCATCGCAGAGATCTTCGGGACCGTGGAGAGCTTTTGTATCGTGGCGGCACGAACAACGCGTGCAGCGTTGCGCCCCCTCTTAATGCCCGATCGTTTATGACTGCTCGCCCTTTTGGGCTTAATTAAACGATGCCGTTGATGTAGAGGCACGTCGGGGTTTACGGGAACTTCCTGGTTGGATAGGTTCGAGCAATCGTGTGAAATTGAGATGGAAATCGAGGATGGGTATAGTTTACGCGAATAAATTATGATAAATTGTTGTGGTAAAATAATTTCGGTTATAGATGTGATTTTTCAGTAAAACATTTTTTAGCAGATCTTAATATTATTTTCTACAATCTGCAATGAATTAGAGAATACTCGTTAATAATAGAAAGTACGTATTATATTATTCTCAAAGCGAATAAAAATCTTGAGAATTGCCTGTGCAGCTTTCAGAATGATTTCCAATAATTATAAGCGCAGTTATTTAATCGTTGTGACGAATTTTCCTAATAATTATTGATAAATATTCCATCAATCCTACACGTTGTAGGTAACCTGTTCCTATTTGAATAGAGGCTTCATAATAAAAGTACAATGTGTCTAGACGCTCCTCCATTCACAACCGCATTTTCTCCTCGATCGGTTAGTCCGATCGTAAAGCTCTAGTGATCGGTCGATTGCACCGGAAGCCCGGAAGTTGAAGGCGCGCGCGCGCGCGAGTGTGGCGTGCGTCAATATAAAAGTCGTTCAGGAACGGCGTGGATTTTACAGTGGAACGTAATTGTCTGTAACCGCGGCTGTTTGAAGAGCTTAATGAGATCGTTAATCTGCGATCGTTCCACGGCTTAATGTCTACTTGATACCCACTTAACGCTTTACGAGTATTTAAGGATATCAGCGCCTCGCCAGGCGACACGATCGCCGCTTCTTCACGCTCGTAAAGCTTAAACCGGAGAGATTCTAACGGCCCTCTGTCACCCTTTTCCGGTTCCGCTCTGACCCTTTGTCCTGCGCTACGAAACGTGCAGGATCAGCTATTTAGGACGAGATCGTACTCGGAATTGCTTGGGAACTCTAACCGAACGTTTGATCGGAATGATCTTGTTGGCAAATTCGGTTCCGGGATTTCCTTTGACGAGTTAATTACGTTGTGGTAAATGGAAGATTTTGAAATGCTGAATTTATAGAGTATCTAGGAATCGAGCAGTGTTCGATGTTTCACTTAAATCGTTAGCTTTATTTAAGAAAACAACTACCGAAGAGTTCCCAATTAGGTATTTGTAATAAACTTGCTTTAAAACGTGTAATATCTTCTTTCATCCCATGCATAAATATTAATAATTCATTAATCCTGTCGTATCTAGACTACTTACTCGAAAGCTTGGTTAAATAAAAATTTGCTTCTTGGTAAGCTGATAGAGTTAAAAGAAATATCCTTGTAAATGAGGAAAGCGAAACACAGACGTGACTCTGAATTGAATCCTTCTGAATTAAATGAAACTGCTGTCAAAGAGTATCAAGTAACTGCACGTTTGCTGCGTTTCCGTGCGACGCGTTTTAAAAAATCATTCGGACAAGTTCAACGACGGAGGCTCGCCGATGTTGGCTGATATTTTAAAATTCCTTTTCGAAGGAAGTTCGCCGGTCGGAAAGTAAGAGAAAAAGTTTCACGGAGGCCAATGAGCGGCGAGGGGGACAAGAAGGAGATGGTGGTGTGCCCGATGGAATATTTTTCTGGGTTAAAAACTGAATCAGGCTGGTTGCATCATTGAAAAGGGCTGATGCGCGTGGCTCAAAAGCATTTTGTAAGGGGCATGGAGTTTCAAAGGCGCTTCGGAAACTTTCATCGAGGTATTCCTTCAAGAGTGTGGCACTTCGAAGATTAACGTGTCACCGTGATAGTGTTGATACTCTTTCAGGCTGAAAGCTTCGGCGAAGGAGACGGTAATGGTACCGTCGACCAGAAAATAAGAGATAAGGCTGGGGAAAAAAAGGATGCTCTCTCCGCCGCGAAACGGAATTTTAACATTCTGCTGCGCGGACTTCCCAGGGCACGGTGCGATTTGTTCGAAGTCGACAGTTTTAGGTGAACGAAAATTGAAATGAAAAGATCACCTCGTACAGTTTCAATTTGCTTCCTTATTTTTAAAGGAATCAAATTTAAATACCTGTTTTGAGGTTAAATTCCATTGACTTTTCGAGTTCTACCGATCATCTATATCAAGTATTCTGTATCTTATTACAGAATATTTTACGCTTCACTGAATAAATTATTAGACAAGTATAGATACTCTACACTAACTAAATACTCAGCAAATTCATCCCCTATTTCCTATTAGTAGATATTATCATTCGCGCAACACGGTTCACCGAATCCCAACTCAGGATCCTCAAAAATTCCTATTCCATATCTCTCCACTAGAAAGAGTACCATCTCCCTAGATTTACTTTTCACAAATCTGTCCTCATCAACCACCCCTGAAGAATCATCCTCTGATCACCATCGACCTTTCCCATCTACCTTCACGACATCGGCGCCCCCTGTTTCGTTTCGACTCGCAACTAAATTTAATTATTAGATTCCTTAGGTACAGCCAACAGAGGTTTCTGTGGTTCGGTAGCCAGCTTGATCCGTTCGTAAGATTAAATTGAATCTGCATGGTTAGGTTCGACGACCAAGTAGGTCAGAGGCTGCAGCCTCTGCAGCAACGGTATGCACGATACCGGGGGATGAGGGACGCGCTTTGCCATTTAAGGGGGACGGGAGGGGGTCCAAGTTGCCACATAGTTGGCCATTAGTATTAAAAGCTGCGCCACAGGCGGAGTTTCGACCCTGGGACCCCTTTGTCGTGAACGCAAACTGTTCGCCAACTAAATGCTCGCGGTTCCGCAGCGGTAATTCGGTTGTTTTATCAGCCGGCGTGCGTGCGCTTTAAATTGCCCGTGTCGATCAATCCATGCAACGTCAAAGGGACCAAAAGTTTCACCGTCGAATGTGTGCACAAGGTACGCGCGTGCGCAAAGCGGGTTACTGCTTCCTGTCCCGTTCGCGGGGCTTGCGAAACGAATGTTTGAACGGGTCGATCGAAAAATAACGCGGGAACGAGAATGCGAGCGGAGAAGGGAAAACTGTTGGCTCGCTGGATTCGTTATCGATCGTTTACTCGATCGCGTGAATTTCGGAGCCGGGCAGCGAGGAAACGTTGCGTTGACCTCTTTTTTGGCGTGGAAATAACGGATGAGGGATTTCGAAGCTTCAGAATGCGTATCAAACGGAACGACTATTTCAGATGTCCTTTTTATGTTCCTTTCTTAGGGTAAAGGGAACGTGTAACATTTAGTTGGATCCTGTCAGCCGTTGAATTTCGTTAGCTCTGCTTTAGGTCACTGTTGCGAGAAGTAATATTTTTGTTCAGCAAACGATACTCTCGCTTGTAACGCGCACAGTGGGTGTTAGACTGTCCACTGAATATTTTACATTTAACAATTGAATAAGCGAGATCAGCAGTATCGCAATCTTCAGAGGATCGTCTTTGAGTCTCTGTGTTCGCGAGACGCCCAAGATCCCGTCGCGAATCAGTCGATTATGTAGGCAAGAACAACGCCTGAATCGGCTTCTTTGAAGGGGGGAAAGGGAGCGTCATGATAAATTTGCATGAATAAGTTACTTCCGCCGCGCTGTTTGCTCTGTTGAGTGGCTGAAAAGCTGCGAGTGTTCCCGTCAAATCTCAACGATACCCCCCCGAGTTCCGTGTTGCTTATTCACCATCGACGCCGCGGAAAGGAAACTGCTTCGTTCTCGCCCCCCTGACTGTTGATCCGAAGAAACTTTGAAATCGAGAAACTTAGCCCCGTCTACGACCCCAGTTAACCGTCTCGTTTGCTCTTGCCAATCGTTTCTCGGCCATTTTTTCTTCAACCTCTGTATTGTGCCTTGATTTTGCATAAATTAATCGTGTCACTAAATTAATCTTTAAACTGTTTTATTTCACATCTTAAGGGAATCAGATTTCTTTACTCCATTTACAAAAATTTACCAAATTCTCATTGCAAGATTGCGATTTTCTGCGACCATTTTATTTATTTCAGAAATTCACAAAGTTTATCCGAACGTATTTTTCTTTTCTTTCAAATTCGCGAAGTTTCTGCTAAAAATGTTCGAAATCCTGACAGCTACGCGTATACAATTGCCACTAGACGAACGCAGCGAAAAGCTCTCAAAACGAGAAACCCTTGTAAATGGGAACTGTGGCAGTAAACAAGGTACGGCCATCACAATCGCACGGTGTAATAACCGATCTGTGAAATCACTTGAATCGCGAAGTGCTATGCTGCGTTCGCAACGGCCATTAAAACGGCCATTAAAACGACGTATAAATTAATCGACTCGCATTGAAATTGTATCGCGACTCGGTTGTTACACGCCCCCGTCAAATATTATTACAATCCATGTTGAAAACGTATTAATTCGCAAAATAGTAATTTACGATCCGTCAGGGTGATGTTCCCGTCGTACGTCCATAGCTGCAAACATAGACACGCTGACAGAGCTGACGTAGGTCCTGGCTACTGATTGTGCTGCTTCAACGAGCATTGTTACGTTTTAACGATCGTTGAGCACCGACAAAAGACAATGGGCCTGATTACTGCCGAGCGAAATCACGTTTTCATCGCGATCGAGGGTGATCCGTGTGTGTCGAGTCGCGAAAGAATTAATTTCGCAGCGAACGAGAACGCGAAGAGTAGGGCCACTCGAACGATCGTTAATTATTTTTTAAATTACGTTGATTTTAAATAGGCTCGTTCGTTGGCTCGAATTGTTATCGCGTTCCTGATCGATTGACTGACTTTAAACAGGTGAAGAAGGTTCGAAGAGAACGATAAAACGTAGAATACGCGGTCAACCCTTTGACTGCTGATGGCACATTCAGATGTTCGTTTCTCTTTTTAGATCAGCCGACTTTGTAAAAGACTTTTAGAAGTAACCTCGGTGTTTCAGTGAGAATCTTAAGTTACTAATTAATTATTTTATGCGTTTATACTGTTCGTCTCATAATTAAATACCACAATACCGAACGATGATAGTACGATCTAATTTATTTTTAATCACTACTGTCGTTCAGGCTTGCATATGGAATGATTTATCTAAAGATGATCAGCTAGTTAATAGGTTAACACAATTCATCGTGTATCTGTCTTGGAAACATTTGCTGATAATTAAAAAGTTAATCCCAAGACTAACGATTTGTTAATACATATTCTTTATCCGTAAGCTTGATTTCAATCGTTAGAATAATCAGAAAGTACCTTTCATCGATTATATCCCCGCCCCTCAAAAAACAATAGAAAAATGCGCTTGTAAGCAAAATACTCCCAGAAACGAAGCACGAGTTAACTTTGCGTAGCTTGCGTGCAAAAGTTTGTCACCTATATCCTTTCTCATTTTTTTTAATACCCGTCGAAACGCACGCCGTGATGAGCACCATAGGTGAGAACCGCGAAACGGCCAGTCGGAGGCTGTTGTTCTCCGGTTAATCAGATGCACGCCTTATTCGGAATATCTTCTTCGTGCCGTTTCATTACCGCGCTAAAAGCGGCTGTCGTGTAATATGAATATGCAATTTTATGACCACTCGGAGGAAACTCGCGTACCAACATAAGCGAGTTATGTATCTCGTCCCGCAGAGGGAACGCTCCCTGGCTTATTCGAGAGGAAAGTTGAACTCGACTCGGAGCGAGTGCAACGTGTGCCAGCTGTGTAACCCTGTGGGTAGACGGAGAAAGGTGAAGTTGGTGAGAAGCGGTGAAAGAGAAGAGAGAGAGTGAGAGACAGAGACGGAGGGAAAAGGAGGGAGAAAGTTTCATTTCGTAGAAAATTTAGGAATTCATTTCTCTTAGCGGGCAGAGCGTGGCTGTCTGTAAACTTGTTTGTATACTCCGGGGACTGTTTGTCGAAAAACAGAAATGATTTATGTGCCCTGGAAATCTGTATCTCGCGGCTTTCCCGACCGATCGTTATCTTTCGATTTGCACGCGCCCTTACTTCCTGGGGAAAATTTAATCTCGTCGTTGGTGTAACAGCGAACCGGGTCGAAGCTCTTTACGAGATGCACGTTATGCACAGGGATAATAAGTAATGTTTCTAAAAATGGGCGAGTAACATTCGTGATAACGCGATTTATCGCTGATCGATAGTACAGTTTGGTTGTGCTATATTTAGGAATGCGATTGAGTTGGTACGATTTTAGGAAAGTGTGGAGAATGGTTGAGTTGAACGATAGTGTGAACGTAGAATATTTGGACTAGAATGTTTTTGAAACGTGGAAGATGAGCACTTGAGACAACGTTGCGACTGAGGAATTTTGGGTGAACGTGACCGAGTAAAAAAGGTTTACAATTAAAAATAAAGGAAATAAGTGTTTGGAAGAATATATAACGGGGAGAAAGAGCGTGATGGTGAGAGGAGCAAGAAAAAGTTGTTAAGTTGAAAATTTACTATTAACCTATTTTAAATATATTTAAGAACTTTGTTACGCCTACATCTGAACCCTTTCGCTCATCTTTAATGTGTGCTATCGACTAAAAGTTTGGAATCACTTTTGTATTCCAAGAAAAGCACGATTTCAAAGAAAAATCATGATTATATAATCCTGAGAACAATTTTAGGAAGCTGGTGCTTACACCTACGATATACTAGTTTCAAGCTGAAACGGTAAAATTAATATTTTTACCGAAACTTTCGATCGTTATTACACACTCTGTTTAAAGGATGAACGATCTCGTGAACACCTGTCCAAATTACCATCTTGAAGGACTCTTAATCCGCTGCATCCCGTATAACCTTTATTGACAGTCGTCGAGCGGTCGAGCGTTGTCGGAACGGTTGAACCGTGAAACGATTATCGAGGAAGCACGACAAGCTCGTACCGATTCCTGTTTCGGGGGCGTGTCTCGCGCTTTCTCATCATACCGTGCGTGACGAATTGCCGCGACGACGTTCCCCGGTCGTTTCGAGCCTCCTTCCTCTTTTCTTCGCGTCGCCGGCCACCGACAACAACAAGGTTAACTCGTCGCCATTTTTCACGTCCGAGTAATCGACCGGTATCCTTTGCCAGCCTATTGTTCGGTGAGATCGATTCGATTTTTCAAACGGATATAATCGAGTTGCGGTCCTGATTAAATCATGTCTCTTGACCCAGAAGAGACCGTGCTCCGTTTGATCGGGTTATTTCTTTCATCGTGCCGCTTCTTTCACCGCTCTGATGGAACACGGCGGTCCCGATGTGTACCGTAGTCGCGGGAACTGTATTTCTGATTGAATCTTGTTCCCTGTTAGAGGCAGGTGGTTGAACGAGTCTGGAGCTCGATCGGATCGGGTCCGTTTCATTGATATGTATTCTCGATCCACGTGGATTATCGATGCACCGGTCTTGAAAGAACTGTGCCTTTCGGCATGAAAATAAAATGCTTCGCGGTTGAAAGACTTAAAAGTGTCTCGATATTAACTGTTCCTTCTGCTATTTATGATAATCTAGGCACGGTAGATATGCCCACATCCGAATTCATAGGGAGCTAAACGATAGAACCTTTAGACAACAGAAAAATTGCTGTCTTTTGCATTAAATTTCATTTACTTAAATCAAAATAGAAAAATTGGCAGCTGTTTTTTTAAATTATGGATCAGATATCCTTTTGTCCACGAAATCGATTAAGTTCTTGTTAAAGGTAATTCGGAAATTATGGTACTCGAATAATGGGAGTCTCTACTGTGTACCAAGAAATAAACAATATTAGATGAACTTTAAACTGAGAATCACACTGGATGCTGAACTCTAATTCATAACATTTTCTTGAAAATTGACCTCAAAAGAACCGACAGAATTCGCGTAACTTCGCGAAAAAGTGGGTTACCATTATTTCTTGAGTTTTCCCAGTGTTTCCCAGATACGAGACGCATCCTCTTTAAGTAATCAGTTTATCGAGCCTAGCCACGACCGGAAGGGGGCTTACTCAGTCGCTGTAAAGTGTGCACAGTAGCGATGGGATTTACCTATAGATGTTTCGCCTATTTAACCGGCTTCCTTGCAGCCTCGATAAAAAGTTAATGCCCTGCTGGCCGAGAAACGCGTAAAACGTCGGTTTGCCGCCGCGTTATGAAGTTTTATAGGCAAACGAGACGGTCGCGTGACCCCCTCGCGAACTTTCTGTAATGGGACCACCCAGCGTCGAGGATGTGGGCGGAGAGCAAGGGTTGGAAATTTGTAGGCATACACGTAGCGGCTCTTCTTTCGTGGAACCGTAACTTTCGCGTGATCGGTGTTCGATTATCGGATTGCTTTTCATGCTACGAAGTACGAGACAATTAGAGGGCACGCTGGAGACGCTGAGAGCGTTTTTAGTCGGGGATTTTAAAAATAATATTAGATATGGTGCTCACTGATGGGAAGTTGAAATAATTAATTGATGGGGAAGGCTTGTAATTCTGTTTGAAGGTGAATGCAATGGATTGGACCAGCATTTTTATTTGAAAGAGGCGTTTCACTATGAAAAAATAGATAATCTCTTCGGTTATAACGTGACGATTATCTACATCTGTTACAATCGTTCCTGGAATCGGAACGAAAGCTTAAGTTCCTACTTAATATTCCATTCGTTGCTTTCACGGTGTTGCGCGCGGATTTCCTCTCGGAACAGTAATTAACGACTGGTGCTGCGAATTGGTTAATTTGCTGGGAACTCAAAATAAACAATGTTGACGCGCAACTTCAGAAATGAACTCGAACTATCACGTTCCTGGATCAACCGATTAATTATCCCTTTAAAACTTTCGGCTTAATCGTATCTGGTACTCTCACCTACTTGTTTCCCGATTAACGATGCTAGCAAGGCGTTCAATGATGAATCGTCTGATGAATCATAAACATAGCCGGGATAAACGGTTGTTTGTAGAATATCAAATCAAATGGTACGATGGAAGAATAAAAAACAGCAGGATTCTAGAAAATTGAAACGTGATCCTAGCAGATGAGTATCTTCGAGGAGAAACTTTGTTAGGTAAATCCTGTTCCTTTATCTTAGAGAAAATGGATCGCAACTGGTTAACCTATTCACTGCAAACTATGAGGTATCTCGTAGTCTGTGCTACAAGTATAGATTGATTGCATTTCATCACGGACTAAGTTTATAGCCGTTTAAGTTACGAATTACTAGAAAGCATGAACGAAAACCTTATATAGTAATATGTTTTCATAAAAAGCAATAAATCTTCTAATATCACTTTTTATCATCAAAATGATAACCCATATTTTCCTTAAAATGAAATCATGGCGCCCACCACAAAACGCTTTAAATTTTCCTGACAGTGAGTAGGTTAAATCCTAAGAGGAAGAGAGTCCAAAGCAAGAATTATTCTAAGCAGACAAATTCCAAGCAAGGCGAAATAATCCAAGAGAGGTAATATTTCAGAAAAGAAAGTGTGAAAACACTGCTTAACAGGAAAAGAGAGAGGTGGTCGACAAATAAGGAGGCCGTGCGAGCAAGAATACCGGAGAGGAAAAGACGAAGCAAGCGAGGAAACTAAGAGAACAAGCGCGACGGTCTATCACCGGTCTACGCAATCTTAACGCCACTTTCCCGCCGAAACGTAATTTAAAAGTTGGCAAGTTCTGACAGCGTACCGGGCGACACCCTCTGCTGTTAATGAAACTCCCTCCGACTTGCACTTTCAATTTTCCACTCCCCGACCTTCTTTCCTCCTGTCTGTTCCGCCTGCTCTTTGTGCGACCGCTTCGCCTTCCATGAAAACCGGCTAGTCGGGGCTCCTCGTGTTTTTCTCTCCTCTCCCTTACTTCTTCCCTTTTTTTTTCTCTTACCCCCTTAACGGCTGTTCCCCCCGCGCACAAGTTCGCTGTCTTATAAGCTGCCGGGTTCATATTCTTTTAGTACCCGGCCCGTTGTGCGTTACTATCGTTTATTCCCTCGTCGCTTGCTACGCTTATCTCTGAACAACCGTTCCCTCCCAGCGCCGTGCACTCTTGCGCACTCCGCCGTGTCCATGGAAATATTGAAAACTCTCTGGGTCCCTTTGAACCTCATCTATTCGCCCCGGGACCTCCTACGAAGCGAAGTCCTTCAATCTTCTAGCTGGCCGAGGTAGAATGGTCTCCGTTAGAGTTTGTAAGGGACGCTTCGATATTTATCGCTGAAGATTGGGAAAACTTGTGAAGTTCGCAGATTTGAAGATCACTGTTTCGAAGTATTCATCGACCGAAATTCATGATCGTTGAAAGGTTTGAACTGTTTAGCTTTTTGGATGCAGCAGTGGTGACAGAAAGTAAGTCGACGCTAGGAATTCAGCCAGGATTCCGTTCGCAGGTCCCCCTTTTGCATACATGGAAACCATGGATACCGTCACCGTTTCCAATTTTCTCCGACAATATTTTGCGTGAAACTCCCGAAGGACATCTATCGCTCGCTAACAATATAGCAAGAAACTCGGTATTCTCAACCAGAACGAAGTGGAAAAACTTAAGCAATCCACTGATCGCTGATTTCACTTTCGAACGCTTTCTATTCACAAACGGGCCATTGTTCGAACCCGTCTCTCAGCGTGGGATACGTTCGAAAGTGTACCTGAACGTGCAAACTTTCGTGCCCCCCTCCCCCCCCCCCTCTCACACTTTGACTCTTGTCTCCATCGAGCACGATCTCGAGAATTTTCCGCGGGCACATAGATCCGACGCGCGCGAAAATCGGATAAGACTCGAGCAGAAGTTGTTCCTTCGGGCACGTTCTCGAAAACCAGCGAGCACGCGGGTCGGCTGGGGTGGCGGAGGGGCGGTAACGTCGCTGCGGAGTGTGCAAATAAGCGCAAAATGACTGTCGGCAGCTGGCCACATTGGCGTGAAGTTGGAAAACGCCAGGCGATACGGGACAACTCGACACCGATCCTCTCGGAATTCATATCCGAGGTAAAAGTTTCGCGTCGTCGCCAGGCTTTCGACGTGGCCGACGTTCTTAAAGCGCGAGGAGAGAAAAAGAAAATCGTTCGGTGGCCCTCCTCGTGCCACCTGAATTTTACGATCGCGTGTCGTTCGCACGTTGCACGGGTACGCAGCGACCTGATAACACACGGGTCGGCAAAGTTAACCGCGGTCAGGTTCTTCGACGATTACGACGATACGGGCTGATTCACTTGTTGATTCCGGCGAAAATGAATTCGAAATGAATTTTTATAAGCCACTTCGCTTATCTCCGTCTCCTGGAGCAGTCGATTTCGAGCAGTTCCGTGTGGTAATCCGGGGAGAAATAAAGTTTTATGCGCGCAGGAGGGGTTGAATCGTCTGACGCGACGCTTAAGTAGTATAGACCTGCGATCGGATCGATTTAAGTAGTACGATCAATGATAGGTGTGACAAAGTAATGGAAACGGAGATTGTTTCGTGTGATCGAGTTCTCGTAACGCTGCATGACCTATCGTTAGTTTGTATCGGCTACTGTACGCAAACGTTAACGCGTTTTTAATTTTACGGATTGAACCTAATACGAGGTTCGCGTACTCCTGCATTTCTGCAGGCGAAGTAAATTTCGGAAATACAGCGGTGGACGTTGCTTTGAGATCTCACGTTCAAAGTCCGTGTTTGTGCTTGATGTCTCTGCTCGTGTACTCCGCTTTGAAGCGTTTTCAACGTACGTTAATGACATTTTAAGTCCTTGCTGCTTCGCTGTTATACCTGACGTTGAAGTGACGTTTATTTCGAGCTGCTGCTCCTGTCGTGCGTTCCGAAGCTTCGTCTCTGTATTACTTTTAAAGCTATCGTCTTCGCCGAACGGACCTCAAGTGTTTGCTCCCATCATATTTTACAAACCTTTATCTTATTCCCTATTATAATCTTAACGCTTAGCCAACCGAATGGGGAGACCTCCCAATGTTTTCCGCAACACGAGCGCTGCGATTGATCCTATTTACTTTTATTATTTGGTAGCCTTGAACTAGTGTTGTTCACAGTTCGTCAAATGCATTTTCTGCTCTTCCAAAGTACAATTTTTAATAAATTTAACTTTGGTTCAGGACTAGCTAATAACAAAAGTAAATCGAATCAATGGCAAAGGAAAGAATTGGATATCTCTCACGTTTTCCGCAACAAGAGCGCTGCCATTGGTTCTATTTACTTTTGTTACTAGTTAATCTTGAATTAGCCGTGTTCACAATTCGTCAAATGCATTTTCAGCTTTTCCAGAGTACAATTTTTAATAAATTCTTAAAACGCGATGGCGAGTTAGCTAAATGTTAATAGACTCCCGATCGATGAAGTGTTAACCTCTTTATGCTTCTACATTTCATTTCCACGTAGTACAGATTTATACAACAATTCATCGTTGTTCTTATAATATTTAACTCTGCTGCTGCATTCAGGACATTCTTGTCCGACACGTATTACCGTTTCACCGAAACTAAAGGGTTAATCAACTAAACTTCTAAAATTCGCAATACATTCTGTTACACCCCAACATTACAAGTCTTGTCTAATTATCCAAATTATGTATGAATTCCTTTCGCGTATTCGGGCAAACGAAGCTTTACCTTCTGTTCGCAGTGATCGTAATTCGTCAGAACAATGGAACGTTAGGCGCGAGTGCGGTTTAATACGATTGCGCGCTAAACTGGCCTGTTCCTTGCGAAATTTATAGGCAAATTTGTTCGTACGTGTCGCGCCTAATTCATACAGGCTCCGTGTACAGTGCACTTCGATGGAAATAACCGCGACGCTTGTACCGCGTAATTAATACGCCGCCTCTAAATTTATTTTAATCGCGGAGATTACCAGCAATAATAACCGCTAAGCGGTGTGTGCAGTCTAATGTCCAAGTGACGCGATTGGCGCCACTGTTTCGACCGTTTCCACGGACAATCCGCGGTCGTGAACGACGGACGAATTTCGTGTGTTCGTGCGTCGAGGATTTCCGTGGAGATCGTTGCCAGATTACACGGTCATTCGATAATCGAGCGAATTCAATATCGAAATCGTTCGACGGCGAATCAATTCGATGCTTTTCGGTTGGTAACGGCGGAGGATTGCATTGCTAGAGAAATATTGCCATTGTCACGGAGGTAAATAAATCCCGGCCATCGATCCCAGAAAATGGGATTTTTTTTTCACGGAGTTTCGAACAGAATTTCGTTTTTTTTTTAACCGATGTAGGTACTCCTTTCGATTGGCGTACGGGTTACGGGTGGTATCAATTTCGACGTATATTTTTAATGGATTTCCGCGTGGAAAGTTTGAATACACGGAATCCGTTTTTAATTCAATTCAACCGATCCAGAGGGAACGGTGCCACGTTTCAACGTCATCCTTGCGATAAACCGAGACAACTGTTAACCGTCCCATCTCCGTTCGTTCTTCAAGCTTATAATCTTAAAATCGATCAGACATCGTGACTCGAGCGTTAGCGAACTAACACAGTTACGGGAAGCCGCGCGATAACGAGAGCGTAATATAGATTTCGATCGAACTCGATCGAAAAACTACAGAGTACTACAGGAGAGCTCCGAATGTCACGGATATCGATAGATCGACGTTGTAACTCGTTCCTTTAATCTAGATCCTCCCTGTGTTTCTATCGCCGACGTTGCTTCCAGTTCAGCAAGCCCGATCGTACAAAGCTCCAGACACCGGGATGATAATTCAACGAGAACACGGCTCGTAAGTCGATCGTTCCCTTCCACAGAGACGTTCGCTCGCGTAAAGGAGAAGGGGGTAAAAAATGGGTTCGTTCCTGGAAGATACTCTCTCGGCGTGGCTGACAATGAGACACGGCAGTCGGTATTTCCATGAAGCTCGCCGGGCGCCAATAAAGCTGTCGAGGGAAATATTCCTGGGTACCCCTCGTCCCGCGGGGAACGGCGCGGGGTATCCAGAGGCTTCGATCGACCGGATGCAATTCGTCTGAATCTGCATTGAATCGGTCCTCGGGCCGCATTGTTCGACTCCGGACCGGTGTTACGGACAAACGAGAGAATTAATATTTTTCCGCCGTCCCGCATAGATAATGCCCCTATTGAATTGCAGTCGTCGTGACCGACGGCTGAGCAGGCGAAGAAGAGGAGGGGGAGGAGGAGGCGGCGGAGCGAGAAGAAGGGCGAAGGGAGAAGGACGAGACGCGAAAGATAGGTGGTGCAGGTAGAGCCGTGAGAGGAGAGGGAGGGGGGAGAAGGAAAACCGAGGAGAGATAATAATAATTGGATCCTAGAAGGAGTCGACGGCCTCTAACAGGCCGGCCCATTATTTCACGAAATATTACTTTCAATCTCTAACGAAGTACAAGCCGGTGCTTCGAACAATTTTCATTGTGCCGGGGCTCAACAAAAGGGTATCATTAAATGTGTCTGGCGGCTCGTTGCTCGCGCGAGAAAAGATTAGGCGGCGGCTGGTTTTAATTTAATTGTAATTAAAAGTAAACGAGGCCACGCGCGCTTCTCCTTCTTCCCCGTGGAATTAACGACCTTAGAAAGCGCGGGACTGGGAAATCCATGGAATTGCAACGGTTTCAGACGGATTCGAGTGTCGAGCACGTAGGCCTGTTTAGTTCGCGAAGGGTTGTATCTTGTTTGTGATTTCACACTTCTGTTTTGTTTACCTAATTCAGGTTTTTATGTCAGACATTCGGTCCGTCAAAGTTCGTAGATCTCTGTTTAGAGATTTACAGGTAACTCGTTACAAGGGCTATCATTGTCGATGCGCAGATGTTAAGAGAAGCTTCGTCGGAGATAACGTTGCAAAGCAAGATTTATTTGAAATTAGCTAATTACACGAGCTAGTTTCCTTCTCTCTTAACGATGCTGCAACTCTAGCCCCTTTGAGACCCATTCAAGACACAATACACGCCGATGAATCTTCTTGTCACTTAACGCAGCGCGAAATCCAGAGGATTTTAAGAGCTTCCACGAACACACGATGTACATCGTGTACTAAATTCTACCTGACACCGACGGTTTCGTTACCTGTGTAATTCTATCGTCAGTTTTACTGTTACATCTACGCGAAAATTCGCGTCACTTTAAAATGTCAAACTTCAAATGTTACAATGACGTGTAAATAATAATATTAATGTCATTCAAAACAATCTTTATTCATTTCAGAAGTAATATAATTTTCATTACAATATTTATATTATTAACGCTAGATTTAGGGATATTTGTTGTATATCTGTTTCTAATATACATATACTAAGAAATAGGTATACATCATACACAATTTGAGATTGCAGAACTGAGAGGGATGTAGATACGGGTATATTCGTATCACTTAATTAATAAAAGTCAGCAAAAATTACTAGGAATAGTAGTAATTGTTTATGCAAATCTTGTCCACGAAATTGATGGGTCTCGTAAATTTAGTATTAATTATATTGATGGTGCTTGGGAGGCACACTTGGAACTATAAGGATTAAACCACACATCCCACCTCATATCGTTCAATGCGATCAATCGATTGAAATGTTTTCTAACAACAGTTCGTTACGGGACAACGCGAAAGTTTCGGACGTGAACGACGATCCCGTAAATGGGGGTGCGCGTTCAACCACGAAATAAGACACTAAACAACGAGGCCGGGAAACTCTTGTCCGTCCGAAACAGGTTCCAAGAAGTTCATGGGCCGTTAGCCGTCGGGGCCAATAATTATTCGCCGGGTTCCACGTAAGACAGGCCGCCATTGTTGAGCCGCCCTCGCCGCTTTCAATACGATTGTCCCTCGCGCGCGCCGCTCATTGTCGAAAGTTTCCATTGTCATTATTATTTCGTCGCATTATGTCCCGAGATTTATGGCCCCGTGCAATTTCGTTCAGGGCCGGCCTTGATCGTCCACTGGACCCCCTCTTCGCGCACTTTGCGCGACCACGTATCGCGAGCAAACTCGGCCATATACAAGCGCCCTTCGACTTTCGCACACAATTGGTTCCTGGAGGTGTATGCGAATGTTGAATGTTCAAAAGCAGAGGAATGTAAAAAGATATGCACCAAAAACTGTGTTTCAAAGTACTGATCGGAACAACATTGTAGTCTGGCGACTAAAGTCTTATGTCCACTGAAAGGGTACAGGCGCCCTTCGACTTTCGCACACAGTTGGTTCCTAAAAGTGTATGTGAATCTTGAATATTCGAAAATAGAGGGATGTTAAAAAGATATACACCAAAAACTGTGTTTTAAAGTACTGATCGGAACAACATTGTAGTCTGGCGGCTAAAGTCTGATGTCCACTGAGAGGGTACAGGCGCCCCTCGACTTTCGCACACAATTGATTCCTGAGAGTGTATGCGAATGTTGAATATTCGAAAATAGAGGGATGTTAAAAAATATGCACCAAAAACTGTGTTTTAAAGCATTGATCGGAACAACATTGTAGTCTGGCGGCTAAAGTCTGATGTCCACTGAGAGGGTACAGGTGCCCCTCGACTTTCGTACACAATTGGTTTCTGAGAGTGTATGCGAATGTTGAATGTTTGAAAATAGAGGGATGTTAAAAAATATGTACTAAAAACTGTGTTTTAAAGTATTGATATGAACAACATTGTAATTTGACGGCTAAAGTCTGATTTTCCCTGAGAGGGGGCAATCCAGTAACCTGCTCGACTCACGATATCCCCTCAGAAGGGACATACGACCGCAAAGGCTTAAAAAGTTGAATTTTAAAAAAATGTGCGAAATAGCGAATTGTGCGAAAGTAGAATATGCGAAGGGCGCCTGTATCGCGATTTCTTCGATGACGAATCGAAGTTTCTAGCCGAGTTCCATCGCGTACGTGAACGGGGTTCCATTACGTCGAGACCGAGTAAAATTTTCAGAGTTCGGGAGAGGGTTGCGAGTTTGGTCAACTTGGTCCCCTTACCGAAGAAGAGAAGTTGCGGGGTATAAGGGAACTCGGTAGAAAATTTTGTATCGATGGCGAGTGTAACTTTCTTGGTGTATTGTGAAAAATTGATTTTCTGTTCGCGATCAATTTTTGTCGCTACGTAAAACTTCTTTTTCGTTTCGAACTTTCTTATAATTAAAAGGCTGGATTCTCGTAAAAAATATTACAGTTACTTCCGCCGTATCTAATTATACACGTAGTAGGATTTAATTCTTTTTAGTTTTATCTATTGGTAAACTCATTCATTATTTAAGCAGAATATATAACTTCGTATTTAATGAAAATTTAATACGTTTTTCAAAAAGTATAATAAGCTTCGGTACATTAGAAAAATTGTATATAAAATTTAAACTCCTTAATTCACACGAGAAACGAATAGTATCAATAATTAAGATCTTCACCTAAATGTATCTGTTAAAAATTCAAAACCTTGAATTCTTAACACATTGCATGCGTATATATTTCGCCGCGAATTTACGCGTGTAGCAGGAATTTTTTCGTAAATTTCGTAGAAATTTGGTCATTCGGTAAAATCGCAATAAATCGAAAACTACTTCGTTTTCCTCAACAAAATCTTTTTTATTTTACACTTAAACCTATGCTCTACGATTATTTAAGAAAAAATGACATTTTTTTTAATAGTATTTTTGTATCGTATTTATATGATATACGTTCTCCGGCAAAAGTAAACTAAATACGTACTTTTACGTGGCTCGTGCTCCACTAGCAGACTGCAAAAAACGTAAAAGCACTTTTCCCGCCTGCGATGTGTTAAGAGAAACATTGAATTCTTGCTATCGATGTCGCTCGCAATAACAAACAACAAGAAGTCTTCTGTAAGCGCTCGCCTTCGCAAAGCAAAGTTGTTCCCGTTCGAATCGTACGCTTCAGCTGACGACCGTTCGAGACCAGCTGCCATCGATGTAATCAAAACACAAGGTCGAACGAAAACAGTTGGCTCGAGATTCATTCACCGCTCTCTCCTCGCCGTGCATACTCGAAAAGGCGCAAAAACGGAAACGGCGGCAGACACAAAGTGGCACGCACGCTAATACCCCGCAACCCTTTCCATCCCCTTTTTTTTGAGGGTTGCAAACGTTCGCCACTCGATTCTTGAAGGGGTCGAACGGGTTGTGAAGTGCTTTCGAGCGGCGAAAAAAAAAGCGTTGGAGCGCCTCGTCGGTAACGAGCCCAGGGTGAGCGAAACCAGTCGAGAAGAGTGTTCCGACTCCTGTGTTTTTCCGGTCAAATTGAAAGATGATAGTGTCTCCGTTTCGAGAGCCATGCTCCAAGTCACAACTTTTATCCGTTTCCCTCGCCGACCCTGCGTTCTTCAATATTTGAGGCAATTTCCTCGAGACTTCTTCAGAACGGATAGTTCGTTAGTTTCGCGGAACATGTTGTTCTAGAATATTCCACGGAGGGTAGCGAAATATTGGGTACCGGGAAACCTGGTCCAATTACATTCCTTTTTGCCGTCCGAACATGGGAAACTTGTGATTCTTTCGAAGAAATTTTTGAGATATACTTCTGGGAAATTCGACGAATAAGTATATACGTTGAAGGGCAGTGATTTTTAAAACGAAAGGGGCTAAAATTACAAAGGGTTTCAATTGATAAATTATCAAAATATAGAGAACTGTTGTCAGTGATTATTTTATTAATCTCAAATCGATAACAAAATTAATCAGGAGTTCGGTATATACTAACACGATTGAAATTTAGATATTTATAACGCTATTTGAAAATTTCAATCAAGGCAGGCATTAATTATTGCGGATTAAATTTTAATTTTTAATCTTTAATTTTTAAATTTAATATAACCAACCCTTTCTCGTTGCCAGTGTTTGGAAGCTTTATAAATTCCTTAATATGCTTCACGAAGAACTCGCTCGCTCTCGAGAACATTAATGGTTACGTTTCAGAGTAACCGCTAGCAGGGCTGGCGGGTTAACGTTCGATCGGTTCGCGCTCGAATTTGCAATTCTCGAGCAGGCAAGAGGAAGGAATCTGCGATGAGGTGTCCGCAATTTCGCGGTGCAAGCCCTCCGCTTGACGATTTGCATTGCAAGGCCACGTTCTCGCCGAGACTTCCTTCCTTGGACGAGCTCTAATTCTCGAGGACCAGCCGGACGTCCGATTTCCGATTTTCTAGCCCTTTCCCAGGCAAGCCGGAAGTCGGCGTCAAGTGGTCCATTCCTGGTCTCTCGCCACTCCATTTTCTCGCTTCTCGTCGCCGATGCTCGAATTCCATGCCACTGTCGCTGATTCGATGCTTTTTAAGTCGTCCACTTGAGATTTCGAACACTATTTAGGAATCCAAATGTTGCTATCTCTATCCAACAAATTTGATCGATACCAAATTTGAATGCATAACGGAAATTAGGATTTTTAATTCCCCAACGAAGTCTCGTAGAGTTAACATACTTCGCAAAGTAGCAATATGAATATTAATTCGATACTGACAAATTTCCTGTGGCTCGAAATTATACTTTCCAAGAATACGGGAAAAAAGATTGATCTTATCGATCATTTGTTTCCTCCTATCAATATCAATTTTATCCACTGATAGATCCACGATCCAATATTATAAACTCTTCGCAATACATTCACAATTTTATAGACCTGAAAACCTGTCATAATTTCCTCTCAAAGATGAAGCTCAACAAACTTCGATTTACCCAATCGTACAAACCATCGTCGTTTGATCACAATTTCTTCCCCATACCGTTACCTTCCGTTATCCGTAACACGTCCACTCGAAATGAAATCCGGAACGAAAGTCTGAAACGATTCGCTGTTTCCACGACAAGCATGAAACGCTTGCCGGCCGTGACGAATTCGCGGTTACGCGACGTCAGGGATGGATATCAGCCGGCGAAGCTTGTGCAATTAAGAACAATGCGTTCGTTACGTAGCCACGATACACCGTTTAGCTCGGGCGCCGTTTTCATCGCCCTCGGGTTGTTCCCGTCGATGTTGACCTCGGCATTGTGCCCGGGCTCGTGGACGCGAAGAGATTTATAAGGTCAAGTGGCGAGACACGCCGCGCCGCGCCGCCGTCCTAACCTTTACGAGCGTCATTAATATTTCGTCCCGCTTTCTGTTTCAGGTAAGCTTCCGGCAACCAGCGACGGTGAAGGGAACGAAGGGACGTGGAACGGCCTGTAAGAGTGTCGAGCTTCGTGCCTTTCCCCTCGACCCGTTTCTTCCGCCAGTAATCTCGTTCCCCCTCTGGTTACCGGTGAGTCCTCTTTGATGTTTCGTTTCACGGGCTGGAGCGTGGTTGATGAGATCATTTGTTATTCGACGCAAATGCTCGGAGACCGGGATTATGGCCGGTTATTGGGCTCGTGATTCGTTTTAATTTGTACGGGGCGAAGGTTGGAGGTGAGCGGCGGGAACGTCGCGAGAATAACAAGTTTCGGGGATTGAAATGTTACTTTCAACGTTCGAATAACCGGTCGCGTTATTGTTCCCTCTTGTATGCTGTCCGATGGAAGGTGGTGTTTTGAAAGTATCGTGTACCTGTTTCTAACTCGAACGATATTCAAAGGAATAACGGTTGAATAATTCGAATGAAACGGAAAAGGTACGGAGAATATTTTTTAAGGATTTTTGTGAAACGAAGACAAACGAGAGCAATTAAAAATATCATCCAATATCTTTGCGAGATCATAATTATGTACACCTCGAAATCAAATTAAATTTACTTCCTCTGACAAGGAGACGTGAGATGAGTGACCTATTATTTACCTTCAAAGTACTTAATGGTCACATAAATTGCGCTGAAATATTATCCTTATTTAATATTAATTCGTCACTTGCATCTATTTAAAGTCATACCCTACTTTCACCAGAAAATCATCGTACGTTGTTTGGCGAACAAAATTATATTAATCTCGTAATTATCAATGTAAATAACAGTCGTAAGGAAGTGGATATTTTTTCGTCCTTCGATTGCTTCAAACATAAAATACTTCATCTCTCGTCCACTTACAATTAATTTCTAATCAGTAATTTGTAACCTATGCATATTGAAGGATTTAACTCGTATACTAAACAAATGAAGAAATAAATGTGAGAACATTTATATGGTTCGTGCGAGGCCGTTCGAGCTCGCTCGCCGCAAGCGTTCCTCATGAGCGTGGAAAAAAAGCGTGACCAAAGGGGTCGTGATGAAAGGGGCGCGAGGGTGGGGCAGGGAAAACAGTGGTCAAGGAAGCGGAGGAAAATTTCCTGGTGACCGGAGTATAAACACGAATACGAGAAACCAGGCGAGAGCACGAACGGAGGGATGAAGAGGGGCCACGGAGGTGGGTAAGGATTGAAAGGGGTCGAAAAGGGTCGAAAGAGGTTGGAGGAAGAGAAATGGTCCGCGCGACGACAAAAACGGCGATTAGGGGAGGTGCTGACAGAGCTTGGGTGGGTAATGCTGACCGCACACCGCAGCGTACACCTGCAACCCCCTCGCCACCCCTTCCTCCTGCTTCCGTTCCACGGAACCCGCTCGAGATATCTCTGGTAATTCCGATAAAATAATGACCATCGACAGTGCTGGTTAAATAAAACAATCGGGCCGGCTTTTTTCTCTGTCCCTAATCGAGCGGAACGTTCTCCAATGAAATTCCATCGCTTGGGGTGCAATAATGAAATGCGATAGTTGCCGTGGGCGTTTTAATACGTTGGCAATCATGGCGTTGTTAACCGTTGTGTTTCTTTCGATTTTTTCTTGTAAAAGGATATTTCTAGAAGGAGGAAAAAAGGAATTTTCTTTTTCTTTTCTTTTCATTCATTTTCAACAGAGTAAACCCTTTGTTTCCTTTCTCATTCACGTTACCGTGTTGTACAGTACCAGAAATGTAAAATCGTTCTGTTCTGCGAATTAAGTTTATGTTTCTAAAAAAGGGTTCGATAATCCCTTTAACGCTACTGTTACCAAATTCCTATAGATTTCACAGATATCTATAAATAGTTCCTCGACAAATTAATTTTCAATGTCAGAATTCCACATCTACTTATCACGAAACATTCTATTTCATCTCGATCGCGAAACGAAGAAGATCGCTCCAATCCGCTGCAATCATTTCTATGACAATTTTACCGCGAGAAAGACGTAACGGAGGGGTGGATCCGAATTTCAAAGCGAGGAACAGTTGGTCCAATAAAAAGAGGCCAACCGAAAATCCCAACGGGAATTGAATCTCTCCGCCTGGAACGATTTTCGACGGCAGCGGTGGAGAATTCTTCTTTTTTTTCTCTTCCCCCCTTCTTTCTCCTTGCTCCACATGACGGTTGCTCGTCACTGGCGCGAGAGGATACACGCTTTCAGCTTGTCATAAATTAAGCGCCGCTCTCCGGGTGATGTGTCGCGTGTTCACGAATTTCTCGCGATCGTTAGCGCGAGCGGGTTTCGAGACGCGGATGGAGAGAGCACGGTTTTATTAGGTTTAGCGCCCGTTGAACGCAGCCCGTTGTCACACCCGACATCCCGTTTATACACAGGATTTTCCCTATTGATTTTACTAATTAGCCCTGGCTGCGCGCGTAAGAATCCACCGGAGACTCACCCCTTACGTTGACACTAGTGAAACTCGGCGCGCCCCCGGAACGTTTCAACCTCGATGGCCACTTCCGTTCGCGTCCTCGTTCCGCGATAGAGTTTCTCTTTCCACGTGGTTTTACTCTGCTTTTTTTCGGTAGGATCGCCTGCTCGTGTCTTGACGGTGAAAGGTTTTAAAGTTGAAGGCGCGGAGAGAGTTCGTTGAGATGTCGCGGAGAGGAAAAGCGTGAAACAGATGTTCGTTCGAACTCGAGTGAATTTGAAAGACGTTTGATATTTCAAAAAATAAACTTCCAGACTTCGAAAGCTTAACATTGAGCAGGTTTTGAGTACGAGATCAGAAAAGAAGTTAATTCCAAACTTTATCAATTTATGAATGTTAGTAGCGTAGCAGTATAAAATTACAAAAGTTCGTATTATAAACATAAAGCGCTTTTCAAGCCGTCGTTCTTTGTTTAACGGACTTCTATTAAAGCATCCTTCACTTTCCTCCTTAATCAAATTCACGTTGTTAACGTAGTCTTTGTTGGCAACGTATTCTTCTCGATCAGCATATCAGTTTCTCGCCGAACCGTTTGCGTTTCGCGATAAGACGCGAAATTTACACGGTAGCCCGGTTCTTCCGTCTTCTACCCTTTGTTCGGAGGGACTATTATGCGAGGTACTCGTAGGTTCAGAAACTACTGCCTGGAAGCACGTAGCTTGACTACAAACACCAGGACGTTGTGTTAACGCTCGAACGTCGCCGGAAATACGTACGTACAGAGAGGCGACTTAATTGTCCGTATAAATATCAAACAGAATCGAGGATATCGGTTATTGTCTGAGAAAACTCTTGCAACTCCTCTACAGGCTGGAGGTCCCTGAAAGAGCTCGAAATGTTGAAGCAATCTAATTGATGAAAGAAAATCTGTAGAATATTTCCTCTAAACAACTATATAATATTTTTAATTGCAATTCAAATATTAACATGTATGTAGGGGGAAAAAGTAAAATTTATATAAATTACGAAAATTACAAATTTTTAAGTTGTGAAAATGATAAGATAGATAACTAAAATACTATTGTTATTAATTTTTAATTTATTGATATCAAATTAATTAAATTAGTACAAACATATCTACTAAAAACATCGAATAAAATCTAAGACGGAAAATTTCTAAATTACACTGTACAAAGCTTCCAAGTAACTTATTACACGCTCCATCAAGGTGGTTTTAATGTTTTACCACAAAAAATTGCATTTATCGACGCGTGTGCAAATTCTCAAGCATCCTCTCCCTTCATAGCCGACGCTTCTCAAAACACCCTCTTCCGAGTTCACCAAAAACACTCGCGCGAAGTCTCTCACAGCCGGCTGCGTTTAAGGTTTATTCGCATAATCACGTTTACTGAATGTGGAGCGCGGTGGTCGTCGGAAGGGCGATAAAAGAGCTCGTTTTCGTCGAACAATGCACCGCCTCTGTTTTACAAGGCATCAATTATTCGCTCCCGGCAACAGAGCATCTCGCGCGACTAGCCATTGTTTAGGAATAATTTCGCGGGTCCGCGCGTTTGTTTAAAAGAATAATATCTATGCAAATGGTCGGCGAGCACGGTGTAGCGGCGGCGTCGACGACTACGTCGACGACGAATGCGACCGCCGCCGCCGCCCGGCCATTAATTACGTTTTCATTAGTTTACTTGTCGAGCACAAAAGCGACGCCGAATCCTGGCCTGTTTGCGAAACACACGACGAATCACGGCAAGAGATTCGTTTTTCTGTTTACGCGCCATCTGCTCGGCCGGCCTGCACGCGGATTTCGCGTGATTCTCGTTAAACCTGGCCCGAAACCTGGTTTGGTAACCGTGCGTGTACGTGTAATTCGAACGATTCGAGTCGACGAGCCTAGGGTTTCGGGGCTGGCGAGCAAATTCGAGGGGAATTGATTTTTTTAACGGGGGAAGTTTGTCCAGTCGGGTCGAATTTAGGAGGCGAAGAATTTTATGGGGTGCGGAGGTCGATAGAGGGTGGTTGCAATTTTACACGTTTTCCTTGTGTAATTGAAAATCGTGCAAACATAAAGGTACGATTGTACGAGTGATGAAATGCTGTCGACGTTTAAGAAAAATTAAATTAATTCACATTTTTCTTCATTACTGTGTCCCAGTTTCGTTTACCAACAAAGAACGAGCGTAAAATAGTAGGTAAAGGTTTTTCAAGAAACTTCTCCTTAAACGGTAGGAAACAAAGAAGCCCCGGGACGTTGTAATTGCATCCACTTATTTACCATTTAAACACTTATTTACCATTTTTTCGTTTTACTTTCTGCGTTTTCGCGCGAACGTTGAACGTTGGAAGCGAACATCCATCGAACAGGGCTGAACAATTAATACCTTCTGCTCGCAAAAACAACCTTCGTACGGGTTCGCCCCGCGGCGGAAGTGGCCGGGCGAGAGGAAAAGGCGGAAGCGTTCTTGTCCCGTTGATTTTTGGCGGAGCAAATTGCCCCCGTTACCGGGGCCATCGTTCAAAGGAGCCTTCGACCGGTAAAGAAGCGGCCCGGCGAGACGGCGGGGAGGGGGTGGGGGCGAGAGGTAGGAAGGCGAAGACAAAGGGATGAGGTGGAAAAAGGAGAATCGAAAGCGAGACGCGAGTCAGCAGAAACAAGGCGCACTTTTGTTGCTCCACGCTCAGGGCAAAAAGTGAAGCTTACGAAACAAAGGGCTGAAGCGTCACATGTTTTTCCTCGTTAAGCTGGCCTCACTTAGGCAAATTGCTTAATTAACTCATCTAATTATACGGGAGCCCTCCCCTTAAGTCCCAAACCTTTTTCCAGGGAACGAGAAGCTGCGCGATGTCGAGGACTCGTTGATTCTAATTTAGCCCAGCGATAAGTCCGCTCTGTTCGTTCGACCCCCTCCACCCCCCCGCCTCTTTTCACTGTTTTCCCTAGCCTCTTTCCAATTTTCGTTTCCATGCAACATCGGTGTCGATGGAGCATTATGCAACACGGTTAATTGCTATTACACCGAAGCACCGTACTAAAATTCAATGAGAAAAACGTTGTTAGCATTTTTAGAAATTGTTGAATATTTTCGTGAAAATTGTGTTTCATGTTGTGTACATTATTAATTATTTGTTATCAACAAATAGAGATTAGAAAATGAGTTGAGATTAAGAAGACCTCTGTAAGAAGAGGAGCTTATTTTCTAATGAAACTGTAGATACAGAAATTTGTAAATTGTAATGTTTCAAACGTGTATTATTCACAAAGACTAGTGTTCTCAGAAGGTGTCAGGGTTTTCGAAACTTGATAGCTTAATCGCCTCGCTTTTAAGTGGTGATTCCAACTGCAAAGTAACACACAATCATCCCCTTTCAATGACCCTTACCCCTGTAAAATCATCCCCTTTTCAACGTCCCTTACACCTGAGGAATCATCCCCTTTTTGAAACGAAAGTCAAACGATATCATTCTTATTCCAATCGAAAAATTCCTCGATTTACGAAGAATCAATAGAATTTCAAGTGCCCAGCGGCCGCATTTCGACAAAATTCACCGACCGGAAGTTAACGATCATCGAAGCTCGGCAACGCGGAACTCGAGCGCGAAAGGTTGTGCGCGAGAAAATTAGATCTGCAAGAGGGGGTTGGGCGCGAGGGTGGCAAAGACCGAAGGCCACAGCGCACGCAAAGCATAGGGCTTCTGTTTTCCCAATTATCCTCTAACATCGGCGCTCGCTGGGGCGAACAGAGAAGATTTTTCGGCGAAATAATTATAAAGTCGCTTCGTCGACGTGCGCCGTCGAAATTCCGGAAGCCACACTCTGGCCCGGATAGACGAACGCAATTAAAGCCGACGCGGTAATTGAATCGTAGAACCGAAACTTCCGTTAATGAGCCGCTATCAGTACGTAACGGTTGTTTTAACGAGTATTGCTCGGAATATAAGGCTTCCGGTGTGCCCCCATCGGGGCAGCTCTAATTATCCTTACGCCCTCTTCGGCGAGTTTTCTGCTGTTACCTCTCATTTCGAGACCCCCTGTTTCCGTCTTTTTCCCCTGTTTCTTCTCATCCTTTTTGCCATCTCGTTGTTGAGCTCCGCGACTGGTCCCTTTTTCAGCGGTCTCGCCGTTTATCAGGTGTGGCCGACGTGACGTCGATTAAGAAACTGTTGCACCCTTTGCTTTGAGGGTTAATTTTGTGGTTGTTAAGATCTGTGTATCTTCTTTTTAATATTTATGAATTGAAGCTCACGGTGTATCCAATTTTTTCAGTTAGAATATTGTGCGTGGTTATTATTGATAGACGATTAATTCGTTCTTGTATTCTTATCGTAAAAACTTACAGACGCAGAGACTATTTTGTAAGAATATTGCATCGAGAAATAACTCGATGAAACGCGATTCTTTTTATCTGGATTTTATCATCAAGTAGGGTCTGTAGATTCGAAGAGTAAGTTCTACGTTCTGCTAACATTCCAACAGTTTCCTACGAGTGTTCTTCTCCAAACAAGTTGAGTGATCTACAAATCTCGCAGGAGTGTTCTGCAAGCGTTCCGCGAGTGTTTCTCCGGATTCTTCAACGAGTCAACAATATTCTTCGGAGTTCCTCTTTCCTCGTCAAGACCTGCAAGCATTTTTCTATTACGCGCGACCACTTTATTCGCGGCTACAGCTGTCGAGTACCTGATGCTAACCTGACGATTTCAGCATAGATTTTTTTACGAAATTTTTATGTTGCCACCTTTCACACATTTTACTATCTATTATCAATATTTATCGAAAAACCTTGGAAGCTATGAAATTTGAAAATTATTAGGTAATCATTATTTTCTATGCTGCTATCGGAATTGGTAATCCAAATTCCAAGTTTGATACCATAACTTTCATTCGTTTCTATGCGGTCACCTCTTAAATTATAATCAAAAATTTTATTCCTCTAAAATTACTGTTGAAAGTAAAAACTTTTAAGATTTCTAATCTCTACGACTTCCAATGATCTAAGATCAGAGCAGTCAAAGCTGAATATTGGCGAAGATAAATAAACAATCAACATGAATATAGCTTGTTTCATTAGACCCGAATACTCTGTTAGAAATTCAAGTACCAGCTTCGATTTAACTATGTTACGCTTCTAAAAAAATTCCTGAAATTACACCGAACATTATTATTACGCAGAATGAAATCAGATGTCCAGAATGAAGTCGAGAGCATTATTAAATATTTCGAATGCTCGGCCACTCTCCTCTTCCCGTATCTGTGTCCTGACTACTGTGATCCGATTAAAAGAAGCGCCAGCTCGTAATTATTTCCATATTACACAAGGGCCGTGTATATATAAAAACTATGAAACTGAATGCATTAAACAGTCCAGCTGGACGAGGATACGTATTAAAAAGGGATCCCTTCACCCCGTTCCATCTTTTTTAACATCTCATTATCGCGGAACATTCTCTTTATCGTGATTTTACGTGCGCGTTCGTTAAAATTCCCCTCCGGCCACGTCGATGTTCCCACGGGAATCCTGGGCTGTCTTCGATTTTTGAAGCAGCTATTCCGCCATGTTGAATGACAGAAGTCGGACGTAGCGCGTCTGAATGCGGACTCCCTCGAACGAGACACCGGGGTGAATTTTCCAATCAGTTCGGAAAATTGAAGGGATCGAACGATAAAGCGATACGTCCATCATTTTGGGTTGTTTCGTTTGGAAGAACTTACGACGGGGAGAGAGATAGAGAGAGAGAGCATTCAGGGAAATGAAAAATGTTGAAAGCTTTGGGGAAACTGAATGGAATTATCCGTTTTAATTAGAACGAGATTTCAGGGTAATCGGAGACGATGCATTTTGGAATAGCATAAGCGAACGCGGAGACACTGTATGAGTTATCGACGCGATGGTTTAGAGTTGGAAGTGTACAGTCTTTAATTGTTGATTTGATGTGCTGCTATGTTAGTAAGGCACTGATTGACTATTTAGTCTTGAAATAGTATTGCTTACAGTTCATCAAATGCATTTTCTGCTTTTCCAAAGTACAATTTTCAATAACTTCAACAGTAGCTCAAGACCAACTAATAACAAAAGTAAATAGAATCAATGGCAGTACTTTATCGAGGAAATATTGAAAGATCTGATTCGGTTGGCCAAGTGTTGATAACTGTTTCTTTTCCGACAGTTGGTTTTTACATTATTCTGAAATCATTATCGAATAGAGAAAATTTGTTTTCTCAGAGCTATGATTCGTAGACTTATCGTTTCGAAATTTATTTATGACCTCCAGGGTACCATAACATTTATTTTGTTTTTCCATCGATTCAGCAACGTGCGGTTTAAATTCGTTGACACGTTTATCATTTTTATTCATTAATGTTGATCAGCGATGCGCGCTGCAAATTCAATTTCTGCCCGGAATTTTATTTTCCACACGAACCGTTTATTTTCGTTGTCTGTTTTCAATATCGCAGCGAGATTTAGATCTTTCGTTCGCGTACGTTGAATTTATCGAGCGTAATTGCTGAGAACAACGACAGCCATTAATTAAAGGGGAAACAAAGTACGGTGTATTTTACACAATTAAATTTTCCCTGTTTTAAAATTCTCCATTTGTTCGATTACGATTTTCAATTAAACGTGTCCTTTTGTTTGCCCGAAAATACTTTCAATTCTTTCATAAATTAATTTCGATCACCTTTGATTTATTATTATCCCGCGAACATCCGTGTATTCCTGAGAAATTTAACCACGCAAAAAACTAAATGAAGCTTCAAACGTGCAAAATTGTATTAAATGAACGGAAAAGTTCTTTCCGTTTTCGATAATATAAATGTTACGTATTTTTCATAATGTATTATTCGTGTAAGTACGTTCGCAGTAAAAAAGCTATTCACAAAGTAAAATACATAGGAACCAGCAACATTTCTCCAGTTACAGAATTATATCTAAAATATTCAAAATACTATATAATACGCGTTACAAAATCAATAAAGCCCAGCACGTTTGCATTCAAGCTTAACTTTTTTTAAACGCGATCATAAAAATATAAATTTACATAAATGATCTCTCGTAATGTAAGTAAAAAAGTGAAAAAGTTCGTAATATAATAAATTTACATAAATTTACATAAGCGATCTCCGATTCATAATTCTTCGGTCGGATTTGATCATTTTCTCTTAAACAGAATTATTGCACCGCAAAGCAATTGTGGGTGAACCAATTAAACGTTTGATCGAGCGTTTTATTTCTGTCGTTCGTTTCGATAATCGAGAGACACAAAAAGACGAGCGCGAAAGGAACGGCACGGAGAGATAATCTGCAGCACGCTTTAACGCGATTTACGATGGCGGACATTTTATAATTAATTGATTACCGGGGAAACAGCGTTACCCCGCTAAATTGCGGATCAGCTTCTAGCGAGGCCATTACCGATGTTTTATTTGCGGCTCCGCGACGCGTTGGCGATTATTTTAAAATACTTCCGGGCCTGCGTGAATCATCGACACCCGGTTGTTTCACGATACGGATAATTACACCTGCCGTGAACGATAAATCTCGTTAAGCGGATCGTTCTTCCCTTCTTTCGATGAAATTAGGGGCAGAGGGTGGCTGATTTGATGCGTATCGGATATAGACGATAATTGGATCGTAAACTGCAAGAAAGAATTGGTCCATTCACCAACAAATCCAAGAAAGTGACTTCAAAACCACGTTCCTTCAATTTCTCGAAGTAGCAAAATTTAAAGGAAAAATTGGATGCTTTGTAATTTAAACAAAATACTTCATGAATGAAATTTGCAAAAACGATTACTATTATTCCTGGTAATTTTTGTTGACTTTTATTGATGGGCAGATACAAATATATCTTAATCTATTTCCCTCTCAATTCCGGAATTTCAATTTTTTTCTGCATGATGTATACCTTAGTTCAAGTATATTAGAAATAAATGCGAAAGAAATATCTGTAAATCTAACGTTAAAAAACCAAAATGGATTTCGGTCAGTCTGTTACTCAGATGAAAGGTTAGTAATCGCGAACTTTACGAATTCGAAATAATTCCAGTTACAAACAGCTTCTAAAAGAAACTGATGTATACTTTACTACATGTATATTAGAAATAAATGTGCAAGAAATATCCGTAAATCTAACATTAGAAAATCAAAATGGACTTCGGTCAGTCTGGTACTCAGATGAAACGTTGACAATCGCAAACTTTACGAATTCGAAATAATTCCAGTTACAGACAGCTTTTGAAAGAAACTGATGTATACTTTACTACATGTATATTAGAAATAAATGCGAAAGAAATATCTGTAAATCTAGCGTTAAAAAGTCAAAATGGACTTCAGTCAGTATATTACTCAGATGAAAGGTTAGTAATCGCGAACTTTACGAATTCGAAATAATTCCAGTTACAGACAGCTTCTGAAAGAAACTTCAGCGAGACGCGCGCGTCTTCGTCGTTCCGATCCTCGGAAAAATGCCAGCGACTTCGATGAACGTCAACGAAGGGAGCACTCCATTTACCCACTGCCGGAAAAACAAAAACTGGCCGGGATATCCGTGTTCCCTTTCGTCGAACGAATCCCGACTTTTCGACCGAAAGTTCGGGACAGCGCCGTACGAGCAGTCTAGCAGCGGAAAACTTTTGCCCCGTGGAGGATGGCTGGTCTGGTCGGAACTTTTGATCAGCATCGGATTTCTCGATCCGCTCCAGAGACGATGGTCGTTGACATCCGCTCGCTTTTTCGAGTTATCGTCGCCAAGGCCCCGGATAACGAGGATCGCTGTCGGGAGCTCGATTTTCGAGACACACCGTTTCGATTCGCTCCGCGGAGATCCTTCTTCATGATCCGGATCTGCCCGAGCTAAGCTTCGAAGTTGTGTCCGCGGATGATGCAGCAATTTTGTTTCGCGTCTGCGTTGTTACACGAGAGACAGGTATCTCTGATGGAAAGATGGAAGTTTCGCGAATTGGAACTCGAAAGGGCTCGCGATATTATTGGTAGCTTCGGGATGATGTTTGAACGCTGTGCGAGTAGAGATTGATCATCGTGTAATCCGTGGTGACGAGATTTAATTGTTAGAGCAATTTGAAGAGACGTAAAGGATGTCGTAGCAAGCTTTTTAACACTATAACTACTAAGACCGGTCAAAATGACCGATTCGTAATTTTTCATGAAAATTGTAGTATCGTAGTTTTAAGGACCAGAAAAGTGAAAGTGTGGGACGAAAGTCAGGCTCATCGGAAAAAATCGGCAATGTTTAGCGAGCGCGGGGTGGGAAGTGGAAAAAGCCTATAAGAGGGTTTCCACGAAAGAGAAAAGAGACCAGTATTCAATAAAAAATCGAGTTGTAGAGTCGTAAAAAGAGTTGTGGCAGAGTTGAATTAGAATTTACTGTATACTGTATATTTTTGCCATTATTCATATTAATAATAATGAATAACCTTAAGAACCTATCTTCTACAGAAACTTTGTAAATTTATTGTGACTCCTACACCTTTGAAAATTTACTCTGATCTTTACTCTAATCATTACGGTTTATTTCCCTTATATTAGGTATTTTTTAAATATAATTTTCAATTTGATTTCTTCGTCACAAATAAGTATACTCTAAATTTCGTGTTAACAGCGTTGAAAGTTGGAATTTAAAATAACAGGTGCTTAGAACTTCTCATCGTTTCCTTGCATCGCATCATAGTAATTATTATTATGCATGATTGCAAGTAATCCTATTTTCCGAATTTTCACACCTTCGCGTTTGTATGTATGCATGCACCCAGGTGTTTACCGCGAAAAATACTTAATTGGTCTGCTTGAAACGGAACACCGTGTGCGTTGTAACTTCAACTAACGGTGTCTTAAAATAACGTCACAGTGGAACGTTGTCGGTCGTTCGGAAGTCTCGTAACGCGGTCGTCAGAGTTCGTGGTCGCCTAATCGTAGCTTTATGAGCCGGCCAGCTACGCGGCTGATAATAATGGGGGCCGACTATTATCCCAAACAATCTGTGGCTCGCTAAACGCTCACCTAACGATCCCGACACTATCGTAGAAATAATTAATATTGGCATGCGACGGAATTTACGTCCGCCTGCGCAGATGTGGATTTAATATCTTGACGTCGGCCTATTGGTTCGGACCTGTGCGAAGACCAAACCACCGGAAGCCTCGATCGATCGTTCCGATTCGGTTTGTGTTTGACTATCCGCTGGTCGACGACTGAACGCGATTTTATTGTTGAATTTTTGCCCGGAAATAATACTAAAAGGATTTTATCGTACCTTCTTGTAATTCGTTTTATCGATCAGTCGTTCTATGGAGTTCACGGGAGTTGGTTTAACAATTTTCAGAGGTTTCGATCAAATATCCTGCGGAATAAACGCATCGATGCAGAATTGAAAATTTTAATCCTCTCAAAACCTCAGCGGCGTTTCGAAAGAATTTTTCCGAAAGAGTTGTTTATAAAGAACTTGTTTCGAGACTGAATGATAAATTTTCGATATTGTTTCCATTTAAATAATAAATTGACGCATAAATACTTGAAAAATGCGCTATAAGCGAACAATGTTATCAAATACAATGAACGCTGAAAAACGGAGAATAATTCAACAAACATTTTCCACGTTACGTTTCCGACGAAAATTAAAATCCCAGATAAAATTCTACCTTCGTTAATTTAATTCGAAAATAATTTACATCTTTTCCAAGAATCCTCTTGGTCTGTGAATTCTGTGAACCGATGATAAAATATTTCTAAAAAAATATCCTCGCGTCGCGTCGGAAGCGTGATTTTACGAATCGACGAGGTTCGTCGTCGCAGGAAATCGACGGAGGCTTGGCAGAGGCGACCCAGGAAGTCAGCTGGAATTCTGACGATCTCGTTAGTGGATCGGCAAGTTTCTATTGGCCATTAGAAACTCCATTGTTGTGCTTTCGGTCGGCGATAGCGCGGGGGAGGAATTGCGGAACGTCCTCCTGTTGATTCCTACGACCGCGGCCAATGATTTCCGCGCCGTCGAGCCCGCGCTCTCTGCTCGACCGAAACACCGACTACTCTCGTTCCTCCCCCTTATTCCGCTCTAATTGACCGTGGACGATACACGAAATTGCCGTTCGACGCAGCAACGGAAAAAGGAATTTCGCTCTCCCGAGGACGACTCCCGGTCACAGGAAACGGCCGTTGAACGACCGTCGTTTTTCTGAATTCGCGACGATTCCTTCGTTACTACGGGGCCTCCAGAAGGGAAGGGGGGGGGGGTGTTCTGCACCCTCGATCGTTCATGGAATCGCGCAATTGAACGGAACGACCGAGTTCTGGATGAAAAGCTCGCCCGATTGGGAACGGAATTTTTGATAGCTCGAGGAATATCGTTGGCGGTCGATTTCTGGAATATTTCAGGCGGGTAGCTAATTGTAATTCGGTGAAAGAGTTCACGAACGAATGCTGAAATAGTTTTACGTGTGATTTTAAATTCGCTTGTTTTTTCAAGTAATTTTGCGCGTTGAAGTGGAATCCACTAGGCAAAGAAAAAGTTGGATAAGTTTGATCCAGTAAGCTAATACACAACCATAATTTAGAAAAAGATGAACTCTGGTTAAGTGAAAGGTGACATGCCGTTTAAGTGACCATTTTTGAGATAACTTAGCTAATCTCGACGCGTAAATTATGTTAACACTATTCCTACCGACACTTCACGTACACCTATTCCTACCGCGACATTCCCACGTAAGACAGACTACAAATTTTTCCCAGAAAATAAACAATGAAAAAAGAAGTGAATATTGAAAAATGTATGATACGTATATTTGAGAGAAAGTCTGAAATTTAAAGGCGATTCAACTACGTTGTATATGTATATGAAATTTTAATCGAAATTTCAAAAACGGTCATTTGACCGGTCGTGGTAGGAATAGTGTTAAAGTATACATATGATCCTGACTGAGCTTGGATGTGTAACGACAGATACAAAAAACGGGAATAGCTCATTAACGGATGACAGATCGTGCCCGATGAGACGGATTTTCGTCGAATTCAAACGTGACAAAGAGAAAGAGATCCTCTTACGCCCGTCAACTTTATCGAAATTTCAAGACAGTATAACGTCGCTTGTAACAAAGGAATTCGACCATTATTAAGCGAACCGGCCAGTGAAAATGATGGAACGGTATCGACGTGCTTCGACATATTTCACGAAGAAACGTCGGCTGGTCCCCGAGCTCCATATATTACCCGCCAGTGAAAATTTTTCAATATCAGAGAATATTATTACCACGGCAAAAGTTTTCAGGCCGACGAACTATGTCACGGTTCTAGGGCTGTAACGAACGAAGTTAACTTAATTTCGTGCGAATTATCCGGACCTCGTTGAATCGCAGCCCCGACGATACCAGCGATCGGCCGCGTTGATATCGCTCGAGGATCCATGATCTTAGAGCCCGATAATTGATCGCGGAGCGGCGCGCCGTCGACTTTCGAACGATTCGATCGTGATAAATGCGATTCGAGCCGATTCCCAATTGTTATTATCGCCTCGCTCTGATCGCCGCCAGTGACAGGGGAGAGACGAGCTTCGAAGCGTTTTCTTCGATAGAGGGAGGAGGGGACAGGAAGAGGCAGCAACGGCGGAAGTTGTCGCGGCCAGTCATTAATCGCGAAGATAGCGGATAGCAGGGTGGTGGTGGTGGTGGTTGGTGGTTCATTGGACGCGATGGAAACGAAGCGAGCTAGAGCCGGTCGGGATCGGGAAGGGATTCAAGGATCCTGGATGGCTAGTGTGCGGCTGTCATTGATAGTTGTGATTAATGCGCGATACGTCGCGACGATAACTTGATTATGCGGGCTGCTAGATCTGCCTTCTCTTTCTCTTTCGCTCTTAACTCTCCTTCCGATCTCTTGTTTGTCCTCTGCAGACCTGTGGGGATTATCTTCGTTTCTGACTGGTTTCGAAATTCCTATGAATCGCATAACGCAGAGAATCATTAGGTAACCCGTTTTTAGTGAGACATTCTATTGAATGTGGTTTATCGTTTAATCTTTTGTATACGCGATTAAATTGTGATCAACGATTTTGTCGATCATTCGAATTTATCCGGTGAAACGATTGAAAACGTGTAACCTGGGAATATCTTCAGAGGAGTGCATGACGCATGGCCATTTTCTTAAAGGAAGAATTATATTTCTTTCCTGGACATCTTAATATGCTCGTAGAAGTCAAAGGAATAAATTTCGCCCGGCCTCCGAACGCATCCATTTAATTTCCGACGCGAACACGAATCGAGATGCGTAATAAATCGCGAAGCATAATAAAAAGGGGTGCGGCTCAATGAAAAGGAGACCACGGTGTAGTAAAGTGCATCCCTAAACGCCATTGTTGCACGATTCTAGAAAAAGAATCGCCATTATAAACTGAAAACCTCTAGATTCTTTGGAATCTGTTTTCTCAGGCGATCTGGTTCATTAAAATATGTCCACGGTGTAGTCGTTGAACGTCGAGTACTAAAGAATACGAGAAAAAGGGGGGAAAAGAGGAAATAAGGTATGAAGGGGCAGTTTTTTATCCTGTCCCTTTGAGCGGAATATACTCGTCGCAGTGTTTTGACATTGCCCGTGCAGAAGCTGCTTCGAGGAGGGGAAGAGGAAAAAAAATGAAAGGAGAAAAAACGAACGAGTAGAAGAGGTCGATCCTTGAAGCAATTAATTATTACCCCCTTTGTCCTTCGCTCGAAAGCATCCACCACCGTCGGCGAAGTAAAAGTACACGCGATGAATTACTCAGCAAGCTACAGGGGGCACCTGCTGATTCCCGGACGAAATTTGTCATCAATCATATCAGCACGCCTCGTTCATCTCCCGTGTTGCCCTTTATAGTTCCGTGTTTTGAGCCCTCGTGGAGCACGATAATGAATCAATTTAGAAACGGAATACAGCTCGGAAACGTAACAATTAGCTCGGACTGTATCCCTTTGTGAGCTTTCGAATGTCGCTGGTTTTGTGGAAATTCATCATTTTGTAGAGAAAAGAATCATTAATGATGTCCTTTCGAGGTGCACTCAGGGGTTGCTGAAATTGAGAGAACTTGTGGAATTAACACTAGAACTATCAGACCAGTCAAAATGACCAATTGGTGATTACTCATAGCAGTCTTATAAATTCAGAGTTGTAAAGTTTCTAAAATTTACTATGATTTTCTACAAAAGATATGAATAAAAATTTGTTTTCTATACATTCAGTATTTTTTCATGTAATTTTCAATTTTATTTCTTCCATATAAATAAGCAAACTTTAATTGTCGGTAGTTCTAGTGTTAAAGTAACGCAAAGCTTTCGAAATGGCGCACGTAGACTCTAACGTTAAACTTAGAAAAATACAAACCAGCTATGAATTCAATGGTCTGATATCAAATTCCTCCTAAAGGTCCCAAGAATAATGATATAAAACAGTACGATAAAGCTAAGAACAAAATGGTAACAACCACGTGGATGCAGTCGACATAAAATAAAAATAATTTCAGTTCCTGACAGTTACAAAAATTGTATCCTCTCTTTACTTCATCCAGAAAAGTGTTCCCTCACGTTCGCCGTGTCGAGAAGTCGGGTTACCCCGTGTTAGTTAGATTCCACGAGATGTACGGGGCAGGGGAGATGAGAATTCGTTGAATCTCCGGAGAATATCCTGAAACTTCTTGCCGGGGATCATTGCGTTTCTGTTTCAATAACCCAGTCACGACTCATCGCTCGCGGCCACCGGCACCGTTTAATTCTATTTCGCGTCGGATCTATTCCATGGAAGAATTACGATCCGCCTATCTTCCGTCGTTTCCCGCTTTTTTTTTTTCTTCGTCGTCGTGGAACGAGGGCTCGACCGTCCGCGTTATTCGTTCCTCTATCATCCGTCGAGCTCCATTAGCGCGCCACGGAGTCCTTCGTCAAAGATTGGCGTTCCATTATCGATCCTTAAAGTCAACGAAATTAATCATCCAGCTCGAAGATAGCGTAACGTCACCCGGCCACCCCGTCGTTGCGATATTTTCACGGTTACACGGTTATTAACGAAGGATGACGATGAATGGTATGGTTCGATGCTTTCGTTATTGTTCGCAGAGGCGATAGAGGGATTGCGTGGATTTAGGAAAGGAGCTTTCCTTCACAACGCCTGTCCACCGTTTGTAACGCTTTAATTGTCACTGAAAAACTGTTGCTTAATATTGATCGAATGAAAATTTACGCGAGTTTTGGTATTATTGTGTGATAACTTTGATTTTAATACTATTCGTGTAGATGGTATTAAATGGTAATTATACTATGCTGGGTATATTGCTTTTACATTTTGTTTTACATTATGAATGAAATTCGAATAATTTCGCTATACCTCAAATATTAAAGAAGAAATATTACCTCAAGCGCGATCAAAATTACAGTTATTAATAACACTAGAATATTTAACGCTAGAACTACCAAGGGGGTTAAAATGACCCAATTTGTAATTTTTCATAGAAACTTGGTAAATTTACTGTGGTATCTACACATTTGAAAATTTACTATATTTTTTATTATAATTGCTCAAATTTGTTTCCTTTATACCACGCATTTTTTTCGTACACCTTTCAATTTGATGTCTTTGTCTCCAACAAGTATACCCTAATCGTCGATAGTACTAGCGTTAAGAGGACAACTCTTTAACTTCATATATTTCTTATTTCCATTCTTGAAAAAAAAACGGAAGCTACCGCACTATTGGACTTAGATATAAAGTGCCACCTCCATTATACACATGTTATCACGGTGGGAGTGCTGATTTTTTTCCGATTAAAAATTAGCAGCCGGTGTCGTTGGCTTAAAACTTCGGCCACGGCGATCGTACGCAACAGAAATTATGGTTCCGTCGTACTTGTGCATTAGAGCCCGAAGGCCTACGGAAAAGTGCAGCGAGCCCGGGCTCGTCCAACGGAAAAACTGTCCGAAGTTGTTCGCTGTCAAACGTTCTACTGCTCGATAAACCGGCGGGAAAGACGAAACTTTGCCTTCACCTGGGCGAAGTTCAATGGCAACCGACATCCGATCCGATCCGCCGGGATAATCCCTTAAAATGCTGCGGGACACGCCGGTAACGAGAGCCCTCAATTTCTCGGTTACGACTCTTCTCCGGGAAGTACAGCTCGAAGCTGTCCGAACGATTTCTCCGTTCGCCGTAACCGCATGTAAGGAACGGAGTTACGATAGAGTTACGATGAAATTATTATTGGATTTGCGGCCGAGGTATTACAATGTATTTAGAGGGAGGCGAAGCATGCTGCTGAAGAAACGAGGAGGTTTCCGGTGAAGCGAAGATGGATGTAATGATCGCTCAACGTCGTTGGTTGGGAAACACGTGATGGATGAAGTTTCTGTTATTTCGGTTATTCCGATTTAAGTATTCTTGTTTAATTTTATCTTCTCGTAGTTTTCAGGAAAGTGTGTAGGTAGAGTGTCTTTAATTTGAGAAAAACATAGGTACGATGGTTAATGGAAGTAGGTTTGAAAGGATAAGGAATATAGCGGAAAAGAATAAATTACACAGAGGAAGATACTTAATTTGATTAAGTAATGATGAACTAACTTTCTTGGCATCACCATGATTTAATATGATAACAATGACAGGTAGATCTTAATGAAGAATGTAGTTTAGAGATGTAGAAAAATTAAATTGATATTTAACTGGGTCTAGTATGATTCATGGAATTCAGTATAAACTGAGAAACAGAATGTCATACTTGCAACAAACAATATTAATAATAACGATAATAAATTCATTGTACATGCTTGCATTAATAAATTTAGATAATTGATTTAATCTAATATTAAAGCTCCTAATATAACAACAAAGTAGTTGTAATTGGTGTTGCTTCTCGAGAAATTTCATAATTGTTTATTTTCAATTTCTCCTTGAAATTATGGTATTTTTCTCGAGTATATAGTAGTATTTAACGAACACATAAATAAATACACAGTTTAAGTGTTTCTGTATTTTTGACAAATATTTATGGTACAAAAACATAAATTTTGCAGGTTATTTTTTAATATTTTGGTAATTCCCGAGAATTATCAATAAGTCTTGAGCCATTTCTCATGTCTCGAAAAATCAGGAACACTATTTGCAATAACATATTTCGATGCAGAAGTACAAAACCGTGAAATTTTCGAAATAAAATGTATTCAATAGAGAAATAAATATCTCTGCATATAAAACCAGTTTTTTTCATACCGATAATTAATTATCCAGCTGTTAGTGCCTCATGGTGTTCATTGTTAATCGCGTGAACGTTGACCGAAAACACGGTGCGACTCACTTCCTTTCCTGGAACTGCGTATCGTTGCGTTAGATACCAGCCGTGAAGGAAAACTGAGTCAATATTTACATCTAACGGCGCGCAGGTAAGAAGGTTGTGCGAGGTCAGTGAGCACAGTCGAAATTATCGTGTCTTTTTACATGGACGTATCACGGGAACGGGAGCTCGCATCGAGGTGAAACGGAATCGATATTAAAGGGGAAAGTATCGCGCTCGCAAGCTTCATCGTGAAGCGTTTCAACAGGATGGAATTAACTTCTACGCGATTGAATTTCGAGCTTCGAAATTTTCAGCGGCTTCGATCGATCAGGTAAGTACCGGTTTTATCTGAGGAGTGACGATAAAATTAACGTTTGATCGGTGATAAAAATAATTGCGCCGGAATCGGTGTCTGAAATGGAAACAAACGAACGGACGATATTTGTAGAGAGAAATGCAGTGTATATAAAATATTGTTGTGTGCGTATAAAATAACGAAGCCGTGAATACAGTAATCTTTTGACGCTAAAAATTTCATTGAACGTCGTCCTTTTGATATTATAAACAATGTCGGAGAGGTATTTACGCGTACGCCCAGATTGTAACAATATTTATTCGCTTTTCATCCTTACTCCGTCGAGCAGCAGTATCGCTTCATGCGATATCGCTTTTCTATTCTCTGTTATCGTTCACCGGCACTTTAAAATGAATTTTATGCGTTGAAAAGGAACGTTAATTACAACAATGCATCGAGACGCGTTTCAGAAATGGATACCGCAAGCGCGGTTCATAAATATTTGTAAAGGGGTGCAACACGAAATGGTAATAAATCCACGGATAAATACGGTTTCAATAACTTTCTGCCGAAGTTTCAATTATCCGTTGAACTCAACCGAACGGGGCGCTGAAAATAATTTCCGGCTGTGAACCTCGAATAAAGAGAGGAAGAGAGAGAGAGAGAGAGAGAGCGAAAGAGAGAAAAATTCGTCGAAATTGTTATCCAAACAAAAGAATCGTGTGTTTGCTGCACAAATAAGAGAAATAATCCATTGAGGTAAATGCAAGTAGTTCAACGAATCGGCTTACTTATATCTCGCCAGGATTAACAAAATTAACAACCTAAGCGGGCAATAAAAATGAAACGAAGAAACGATAACAGCTTCTTTGTTCTCTTATTAACCCCTTGACGCACAATGACGTCTGGGAGACGTCAAGATGTTTTGAAAAGTTTCATACTTTACAGAACTACTAATTTATCATTTTGTAATGTTACTGAATTATTGACCATTAACATTGTATATCAATCTAATTAAATGTTATATAGCAATGCAAAGTTCAAAATAAAATGTTCTGTTTCCAAGCTTGCACACAATTGATCTAGTTGAACCAAATTAATGGTATTTTTCGGACGCTTCAGATTTCGTTTTATTTGTATGTCAACGGGTTAAAATGTACAAAACTTTATTCCGCGAGAGGGAAATAGCACTGTCCAAGTTTAACCCTTTCGCTTCGGCAGTCCAATCCGCCGAAGTGCCATCACAGAACGGAAGTACACGCTAGAAATGTGTACAGTGCGGGTGGCTTTTGTGTACATACGTTTTTTGAAGTCTTAAATAACAACTGTGCTGAATAAAACAATCATTTCCTTAATCTAACAAGTATATTTATAATTTTTAATATTAAAATATTTACAAAATTATTAAAATACAAAATTATTAAAAATCAAAATTATTAAAATATAAAGTTATTAAAATGCAAAATTATAAAAATTCAAAATTATTAAAATATAAAGTTATTAAAATACAAAATTATTAAAATTCAAAATTATTAAAATATAAAGTTATTAAAATACAAAATTATTAAAATATAAAATTATTAGAATACAAAATCCATTTGAATCCCGCCTATATGCGACACTCGTGCCCACAGGTCATCTCCCTATAAGCGCCTGTAAGCGGTGCCTGAAGCGAAAGGGTTAAAAGGGACCCAAAACCTGTACCAGCGTTAACGAACAAAAATTCCCAACGCGTTAAACTCATCTCTTTCCTGTCCTTCTCACCTCGAGCGAAAGAGTTTCGTCGGTCCTGGCCGTTTCCGCCGACGCGTAACATAAGAATGCACTTAAGGGGCGCGTAAAAATCCGCGAACTTTAATCATAACAATGTACGCGCGGGAAACTTTGATCATTCGATGAAAGCCGGCGCCCGCAATCTCGGACAAGTCTTGAAGGCGTCGCGACGCCGACGACGATCGACTGCCGGGGTAAAAGCGTGGGAAGCGGGTAGAAGGGTAAGGGGGACAAAGGGACGCAGGTGGAGAGGGGGAGGCGACAGAAGCAAACGAAAGAAACGGAGCTGGTGCTCCTTGCGAAAGTTTGTCCACGCTCTCGCCGATATTGCGATTGTTCGAAATTGCCGCGCTTCCCTTAACGGTCGTTTCCGGCGAACGGGATCCCTCGCATTGCCTGTCGTGACCACGTGATTAAGCTGAAAGCTCTCGCACGAGCTGCGGCTCGTGAAACTTCTCCCCCGGGTGCTTGGAAAGGGTTACCGGTACTCGTTTAAATTTATTCGTTATATTTGAAAACGTTTTTCCGGTGCAAAGGCAGAGGTCTTGCAGCCGTTACATTTGTAGAAGTCTTACGATTATTATATTTAATATTGTAGAAAATGTCTTATGACTATTATTGTTAGTATTATTACTATGATTATTATCCCAGCGAATTCTCAGAGAATTCTCTCTCTCTGGTTTGTGACCAGCATGAACGGGCTGTATAAAGTTCGTTCCAGTGTTTTTATTGTAGGAATTTTCTTACTATTGTCGTTGTGTTAAGAATGACTGCCTTTCGAATGTATGAGTGTATGTATGTTGGCAATCGTAGTATTTATACATTCTGTATTATTATTATTGTTATTATTATAACCACTATTAACACGTGTGTCGCCCAGCGTGATTCGGCTGAGTTTCTCGCTGGGCCCAAATCCGATTGCATAGAAAACTGGGGTAAAAACATATAAAAGCAGCAAAAATGTTAACTTCTTTTTTTATTTAAAGTATTTTATATTTATATATATTATACTTCAATGCGTGTTCCATTGAATTCCTTTTAAAATTTCAATTTAAAATCCTATTTAACTTGAAGAAAAAGAGCGTCACCCAAATATGGATAACAAAATGGATAATATCGATAACAAAAGTATACAGTACACAGTTGCTTCGTTGAAGTTCTGAAAGGTGTTTTAGTGTTTCTGCGCGAGTACGTGACGTGAATTCTTCGAATTTTCGAAGACGAATTCTCTCGCCTGTTGCGAGAGCGCGCGATTTTGTCTACTTCTAATTTGAAAAGATCTAATTGCAAGTGAGTTCGAATGCAATACGGAAGTTTCGTTTTTTCTGTCTTTGATCGCACAACTTCAGCTGATTTACGGTTGCTTCTAATGAAACAAGCTTTGATATTTGTACTTACACGATATCAGAAGCAATCGAGCAACGGATGGAAACTTTTCATTGAGCGAACTTTAACGCGCGCCTCCGTCAATAACACTTTTATGGGGCGAGGTCCAGGTATCTGCGGCAAAATTTTACAACAGCACGATGAAGAAAGTGTCCATGAAGAACATCCTGCTGCAGGCCGAGCAATTTCCCTGGGAAAAATTCATTGGTCGTTTCTACGGAAACCCACCTGCGCCCGCGTCGCCTGTTTACGCAGCCCTCACCCCTTTAAACGCGCTCATAAAGTACACACGATTATTGCAATAATCTGAAAGAATCTGTCTACATGCCCGCCTACCCTTCTAAGGGAACCGAGGAAAAATTGTCAGCTTTGTTTAACGTATGAAACAGTCATTCGTTTATCAAATAACGTTCGTTTATTAACTTGTGCACGCGGATTCGTATTTTTGTTAGCTCAATCGAACAAACAAAAATCAGATAAAATTTTATCCGATTTTCTAGATATTTCGTAACATGTACTTTAATTGAAATAGTTTCGCATGTTACCTGTGTTCTGTATTTTTTAAAATAAAACATGCACACATTTCGAACCTTCAATTTTGCCTATCTGCCTCTTTTTATATCACGCCTTTTTGCTTTCGCCTTCTGTTTTTTAAATATCGAGTTCCAAAAACTATACCCCACCAGTGATTTCTGCGTGTATTCAGGGATCGACTGCCAGCTCTTTTTCTAGCTTCCTTTTTCCGCCGGAAATTGCGCGGGATGGAAAGAAATTCGTTCAACGGGAAACCTTTTGGAACGGGTTGACGAAACGGGCATTATTTTATTAAAAATATTTTACCACGAGTTCGAGTGAAAGTTCGCAACGTCGCGTAACGATCGAACAAATGATTGGTACACGTGTCGCGGGGATCGGGATCTCGTTGTACGTATGCACATATAACCGAAGCCCGTATTGTGTGCCGATAAAATAGTCCATCATACTTGTTTCCGTTTTGCGGCTATTGGGAGAACAAAAAAAATTTATCGTAGCCACGGTTGTACGCGTTGCGTGCACACGGATCGCACATTTTTCATCCGATTTTATCCGCATCGAGTGGGGACATTCGGATAATCCGGAACACTTTGCCGCAACAAAACCTCTTTTGGGGGAAACACAGTCGTATCGCGTGTCCGAACGATCGTTGCACTTTGGAAACACGCGGTTCGAATTTCGCGATCGTTCGAAAGTGTTGCCGCGTCGCGGGGTGAATCTGATTTTTAATTGAAACACTCGGAAGAACGGCACGACGCGCGTAATGAAAGTCAGAGACGAATGGAATTTAAAAATGCGAATCGGAGATATAAAAGTGAAAATGCAGGTATTCGTTGTGTAAAACGTATAAAAGTTAGAAAAATGTAAAAAAGTGTATTTTTCTGCTAGAAGTTAACATTCTGAATGGTAGCAAAAATACTGCGATGAACGCTGCAAATTGTTTTTTCTTTTTTTTTTTTTTTTTTTTTTTTTTTGTTCAACAGAAATGAAACAATCCCAGCATTTGAATTGAAAGGTAAAAAAATCGAGTATAAAATAGGAGAATGTTGCGGAGCGGGCACGAGGGCTCGAAGAATCGAGGTCAAACGTAGCGAGCTTAGCGTCGGGTCCTGAAGAGTAAAAAGTCGACGGCACCGTATTGCAAACAAAATCTCGAATCCCGGCCGGTTGAGCATCCGAAGTCAAATATCTCCGTGGGCGAGCGTGGAATCGCAAAACGGGATTTAAAAGACAAAGGTCCCAAAGCGGCTATCGCGGGCTCGATATCGATTCTTCGAAGCCTCGAAGAATGCTGTAACGAGTTGAAAGTCAAATTTGAACGCGAAAATCTTCTTACGGTCATTCTAATGCAAGAATCGAGCATAAAATTATTGCAGCTATTTCAATAACGACTGTTCCGTTTATAATTTATTTGCATAAAGAAACAGAATCATGCTGACCATTTGTATGCTTAATTAAAATCTTAAATATCAGATTCCATAGAATCTCTAACAAGAGCGTATTTATTCAATTTTTCCAATAATCCTTAGACCAATCTGTTTGCCACCTTTTAATATTAAATTACAAGCAAGTAATCATTAGACTGTCGATTTTTCTGCATTCGTATAAAAATTCAAGTATGCAAATTTGCACAAAATACGTATAATATACAAAAGTATAGTATCAATTACAATACACGTTGTATAATCTAGGAATACATCTCTGTTTAAATTCCATTTCCTTAGGTCTGCCGATAAAAATTCGAATTTGCACAAAGATCTGCAATCTAATTATAACAAATCTTCATTGTTACGGTGAAGGAAATTCACACGAAAACGTGTTTAGATGGAATTTCAACGTGTCCTGTGTATTCCCTGAACGAAACAGAAACCCTTTGAATCCCTCGGTGTCGCGTCACTGCTTAAAACGCGAAAACGGATTGGCAGCCGTAGGGACAGGATCGAAAGCTTTTTTTCAGCGAGCTCCTTTCGCAGGAAGCATCGGTAGGGCGAATAACAAGGTTGCTCCTATGCACAACAGGTTCCCTAGCGCGTCCATTCCCCTCCAATTTCGGTCGTCAGACAATCCCTTTCGTTTCCCGGTAATGAAATTGAAACTCCGCCGGAGATTTCTTCTCCTGGCCGACGGAACGCCGGGAAAACAGACGCGGTACGATCGAATTATTTAAAGTTTCGTCGCGGCTCCGGTGGTCCTGTTTTCTTGTCCGATTGGCCAGCAAAAGGTCAACGATACGGTGCTCGAGGAAACTTCCGGTTCCTAACGATGCCCTGGCGTCGTTCGTTTCTCTGTTGCCGTGCATGGCCGTGCGCCAAATTCATTTCGGATGACCCGCTTAAGATTGCCGTTGGTTTTTCGGCCGATTGCAGCGTTATCCGATTCGTTTCGCGGTTATGGCCCCTTTTGTGGAATGTTCTTGCGTTTCCCTGGAGACTGAATGAACTTCGGGTAGAAAGGAGCTCGAGTGCGGTTTCGTTGATCTAGTTTTGGGGTAGAATCATGGTAAAATGTTCGCGATTTTTGGATGATAGTCGGAGAATGTACACTTTTTTGTAGTAGCATAATAGCAGTGTTTGTGATACGCATGAATTGATACAGATTGCTGGCCGTGGTTACGAAGAATATATTTTTCACTTGTAATTTTATTACCCTTTTTTTAAGAATGGATTCTGATACCAATTTTGTAGGATTATTTAGAGATGGTATTCCTACGGTTATTCTTAAGTCGAGGATTTCGTTGTAACTGAAATACGATGTGTTTCGTGCAAAATTGGCAGGGTTTTCAATCGTCGCTTTACTAATTTCGAATTTGTTCAAACAGATATTTGAATCTTACAATTTTATCTCGCTTTTGTAACAATAAGTTGTACTTAAAAATTTGCACCTGCTAGGAAACTAGTTTCTCATATTTATGTGACCGTTTTACTCTGATGTAGAAGGATCGATCTTCGAAAATAATTAAATCTTACGCGAAACGCCTGAAACAACGAGAATTTGTGAGAACGCGTGGCACCCGGTAAGTGTTTTATAAGTATCAACCGGAGAACGTAAATAATGCCCGAAGTCTGGCTCGAGGATTCTGGCGGAAGCGTCTGGGAGGAGAGAGCGTTAGGAAATAATGGAGGAAAGTGATTTCCGGAAAGTTAAAAGCCGCAGATCAAGGGTACCCCTCGCTTGTAGCCACTCATTCCCTCTGAGTTTCTTCGCCGAACCACGCTATGTTTTTTCTTCTTTTCCTTTACTCCTGCCGGGTGAAAAAGAAGAACGCGAAAAGTTACAGGCACCGGTCGTATCTCGCATTTCTCCCCCTCCCGGAAGGATCGTTATTTCTGTACTGGAGAATTAGAAAACCGTGTCCATGCAAGCAATCTCCATTAGCTACCTAGTTATCCCTAATAATCCCATTATCTTGTCCTTCTATCTTCTAAATTATTTGGTGTCCTTTCAACATTGCATAAGGACTAAGCGTTCTCAACGTTTGAACAAGCGATTTTGTTGCTTCGAGTATTTAACAGTTAATTCTAGATAATTTCAGATACTCCAATCCTTCATTCTGAGCTCTTTTCCGTTTATCTTGTTCATCTACATCTTTGATCGTTTCTTTTTTCGGTTCGTTTCTTACCTATCACCTTTCTTATTCATTTCAATTTGTTCATTCGCGCGTTTTTTCACGATTTCGACGATTTTGAACAGAAAAACTGCGCATGTAAAAGACTGAATCTCTCAGTTTATGCATCTCCAAATTGATTTTCACTCATATTTTCCGCTTCTTCAAACGTACTTCTGAAAACCCGCTCGATCAAACGGGGTAACGTCACATAGCACGAAACTGTTCACCTACTTTCCATTGATTAACCGATCGCCCGTTGACCGGAAGCACTCGAAACTCTCTCTCTCTCTCTCTCTCTCTCTTTCTGTGCCCTTTTTCTGTCTCTCTGGAAAATCGACGACGAGATACGCGCGAAATTATGAACTAATTGAGCGCGCTGCGCTTTTCACGGGACATCGGTGACGCTTGAAATCGACGTTTGTCCCGCTCTTTCAGAGCCCGTTTGTTCAACCATCTGAACGCGCGCGCGTGTTCTCCCTCTGTATCCCTGTCGTTTGTTTTCAGTCAACAATCGAATCGTCATTGACGCCGCACAAATCGTTTTTCCCCGCTCGTCGAAATAATATTATCCGTGTCCCGGTGCGCGCGATCCGATTGGACGAAACAACGCGTTGTGTCGTGCCGATCCTCCTCCTCCTCCTCTCTCTCTTTCTCTCTCTTTCTCTCTCTCTCTCCCTACTTCTGTCTTTCTCTCTCATTCTCCCCCTCTCTCACTTCTCTCTTCCTCTCTCTCTCTCTCTCTCTCATTCCTCTCTTTCTAGTTCGAAGAACAACGGCCGGCGGGAAAAAGCGAGGCGGAAAAAAAACGAGCAACGGATTGGTTACGGATTTATCGTCGAAAACCGGAAACGGCATCGAACGCGGATGGTCCCAGCGGTTATTACGACATTACGCGCAGTCGCCGCGGTGTCGCTATCGAAAATTCGCGTTTCATCGTGCTCCAATTTCTCTATCGACACACCCCCCGCATGTGTACCCCTCGCTCCCTTCCCGATCTGCTGCTCCGTTTCGCGAAATAAATAATCCTCCCGGCTGACGGATCGCTTTCGTTGAAAATCCGCGCATTAAGCTCTCGTCGGCCGCTGTTTACCTGTGTTTTGTAACGGTCGAGGATCGGTCCCGTTCACGATCGCGAACGTTTCGAATTCGTGATCGGTTAGAACGTTGCTTCGCTGTCGGCGAAAGGTGGTTGCTCTCGGTTCACGATACGGCGACGCGTTTAAATTGCCTACGAGTTAGCGGGGCCACCGTGGCACGGATGGCGTGAACAACGAGTCGCTGGAATAGGTGATCGACGCTTTTAATACGATCCGCTCTCTCGCGACAGTGCTTCCCTTTGTTTTTGTTCTTCTTTTTCGGTATAATCAGATTCATTGAACGGGAACACGTTTTAGGCGCGGTTGGACGCCTCACGGATCGGGAAACTGTTTTTTCGATGAACGTGTGGTTGTTAGGAAACGGAATTTTTAGATAAATAATAAATTGTATGAATTGTAAATTTTGTTGATTATTTATATTTGAGGAATTGGGCAAATTTAATGTATTCACATGTTTATGGTAAATATGACCTAACGAGTTTTATTTTAGACCGATCTGCCCAATGATTAAATCTTCATGGCTGCTGTATAATTAACAGTACAAAGATAGCATAATTAAGTGTCTTTTAACTGAAGACTGGTATGAAAGAATTGATATGATATGTACTGTCCCGAATTTATTTAATGAATTCAAATATGTTGCAAAAATGTAAAAATGATTTTACGTGGCGATAAGCCTCTTTATGTTGTTTCTTTAGGAATTGCATAAGTAATCGTATAAGTTGGATAAATTTTGAGAATCTATATACCTGGTTTAACATAATACAAACGTTATGCTTGATTGTTCTATACAGTACCTTATTCCAATAATGAAATTTAATAAACATCTTAATAAATTCGATTCACTTGAAATCGCTCACAGTTTAAACTTACTAAGCTTATCTTATTCCGTGAACAAATATACGTACAAATTTCTTATTTCGTGTAAATACACATGTTCCCCAATTTCTGTATTTCTTTTCTTAGTTACAAATATTCAATATCATTGTCTAATAAGAAACGCGGACAAAGAGTTCCTCGTCTACACGGAACACAAAGGCAAAGCGAAGATTTCGAAGGACCTTTCGATTTCTGTACCAAAATGGCGGATCGTGTCGACTGTTTCCCGTTATTAGGCGTTATTAAGCCTCATGAAACTTTAATACGCGGCACCGGACACGATTTCGCGGGGCTCGGTTTAGAGTTGGCCGGCCAATTTCCAAATTACATCGCGCCTACAGTGCCGTCGCGCGGCTTCCCGTTCGGGTGGTCATTATACGTTCATTAATATTCCTTATTGCGATTTTATACAGCGAACACCCCGCGTATCCCGTCGCGCGGAGCCGAATTAAAGACGGCGCGCAACGTGTAATTGTTTTTCGATGCCGCATATTGAATCCGAAACGACGGCCGCCCTGCTTATCGCGCCGCTTAACAAAGACGCGGAACGGACCGTGAAATCTGGAGATCTACATTTCCTCGCCACCGGCAGTTCCGTGTTCCTTATGAATGTTTGGGTGCAATTCAAATTCGATGAATACCCTGCGTAACACACGGCAACGGACAAAAGTTTAAGACGAGAGGACAATGTAGAGCTGTGAGGGTTACTTTATTTCTTTTATAAAATCGTCTTTCGTTCGTACAATACGGTTGCTATCTTACTAAAACTGACTATGCCCTTTTCCTCATGCTTTTATGGGTACATCCCCACTTTGCACTTTCCCGAAAAACAAACCCGCCGTTGGTGCGGGCCTGAAAAGTGTTAGCGGCCGTTGCCGAGCCTCGCGCGTACTCGGTCCCAACCCTTATTGGGGACCTCTGGTTTATGGGGGCCCTAATGACCACTTTGGCCATCGTCACCCCTGATTATTTGGTTCCTCTTACAGAGCATAGTTTTATGGTTTGCAAATATTGTTATCGACCGCGACAACTTTTTGTTATGATACATTTATGATCCGACGAATATTATGGAAATGTAAAACGAAAGATGTTTCGGAATGTTAAGCAATGTATTAGGAACCATTGTTCCTTGTTTTCAAAGGGAAAGGTAGTTTACAAAGAAAGCTGAAGCAGAAGAAGTTGTTTAATGATGAACAAGCACGAAGAACTTCTTTGAAAGTTCTGATAGGAATGTTTAAGTAACCGTTGCACGAAACACCACAATTAGAATTTCCAAGACGAGAACGCAAGGATTTGAATCGCGTCTGAGAAACCCTTCCGATATTAATCTATCACAAGAACGTGAAAGAAGTTCTCGCCAACTTTCTCTAAGCCAATATATCACCATAACATCATTCACACGTGACGTCGTACGGAGCAATAAAACTACCGGAAGCTGGGTGCCGCGCACGAAGTTTAATATCATAAACGTTCCAATAGAAACGCATCGCCGCCAGTGCTGTGCGTATCTTTTACCGTGAAATCGTTTTAACTTTAAAAGCCGTAAGGCAGCCACCGTTCACTGCATTTTTCTCGTGCTTTCAGCGCGAGAAACTCAGTCTCAACCAGTCGATAAACGCGAGTATCGAAGCTTTGCGAAGCTTCGCCGCACAAATGACTGTGTGCATCGACTAAATACCACACACACACACACGCACACGCGTGTACTTGTACGAATAGAAAACGTATCGTTGGAGCACAGGAAAAGTTCTCCCAGCCATAACGTTTGTACCTCGAAACTCGAACACGATATTTGTTGTACGATCTCGCGATCTGTTCTTTATATTCACGAATCGGCAAACCGTGATCGCCGATGGGAATGCTTTTTGGCAACTTTGAATGGCGATTCCGGCTGAAATATCACGTAACGACGTGTTTCCGTGACCCTTAAGGGGTACACGGTCTCTCGTGCATTTACGTAATTCCAATCTGTGCCAGAAGTACCCGAAGAATTCTCGATTCGGCTTCGAAGCTGGTTCCATTAATTTGATATGTTAGGGGGGGATGCGGTTCTTGAGAGTTTGAAATCATTTTGCGGGTAGAAAAATTGTGCAAAGTTCCTGCAATCTTCTCGTATTTCGTCTCTTTCGCTAGATCGATGTTAGTTTCGAAGAAAATGATTTAAAAATTGAGTTAAGCGCACTGCAGGATTGTCCGTTAATATCCGCAGTAGTAAGATCCGGTAATGGTCAGACGCAGTTAGACCGCAGGAGATCAGCATGGCCTGTTTTAGTTTTTCACGTGAATACATCATTCCTTTACGTTTTATCGAAAATGTAACATATATATTGGGGATATTTTAATCAATATTGTATTCAAAAAATGAACTTCTATGTACTGTAGCAAAATCAGCTTCAAATATGTTTTCAGTTTATTTAGAAAAGACAAAAGCTTGGCCCACTTAAAAAAAATTATCTTGCTATTATATGCAGCAGATTGATGAACAGTATCGTAAAAATATATTATTTTCGGTATTGCAGAGTTACTCGTAAAGAAGGCTAGGATAATGGTCCCAGGTTTTCGGATTATAGCTCATAAACCGCATTAATTTGCTTTATAAATTCATAATGTATAGGTAACGCGTCGACATTTTTAGAAAATTCACTCGATGGAAAGCTTTGTATAGCGCGATAAAAATCAAAGCACCTTGCACTCGACCTCGGATGCCACAAACCCGGAATACCGTGCATTTTTCACGAAAATTATCGCCGTCATAAATACTTCAACTTGTACGCATTCCACGCGGCCCTCTAGCCGCGTTCTCTCGTAGTCAGTAGTCGTTATCCTTGCCCCTTCTCCTCTTATGGTTCTAAAATAACACAATTCTAAATTTTGGTAACACTCTTGAAGTATGATAAGGTACTTTAATTGTTGCTCATAATTGATCCTTAATTTTAGCATCATAATTCATTGTATCCTCACGATGTTGCCCCCTAAAGCATAGCATAGTAATTGTGTTAATTCATTTTTAACTTTGGTATTTTTATGCGTTTATGAAAAATTCGAATTCGCGGAAATCCACAGAATATGTGTGATACGCAAAAGTAATGTATAAAATGTCAAAGGTTGATTACAAGTTATGAAATTTGGAAGTGAAACGAATCTCTGTTTTAATTCTAAGTAAATTTCTTTACTTATCACTGTAAAAATTGGAATTTGCGTAGTAATCCACGGTTTAGTAATCAGCGAAAAACTGGTCGAATTTCTAAGACGATCCAACGTCTAGGAATATTTTTGAAGTACGATCGACCTTAAGGTCACGTCACGGCTGAAACAGTTTTCTCTGTGGCCGGCTCTTCTCTAGGCAGGAACGAGGTCCGCGATAAAAATACTGGTTCTTTTACTTTGCTATTTACAGTCGCGGTTGATGAATCTTTAAAAAGGCTTCTTACAGTATATATCTCTCTCCGCTTCCTCCACCCAATTCCCCCGTTTTTTAGTGTCCGTAATCCCATGAATTCCGCAGATTCGCTTTCATAGCCGAGAATTTATGCGTTGTTGATCAAGACGACGACCGAAATTTTATGGAAACCCTCGTCCTTCGTATTCTACCTTCGTAGAATCCGTACAGTCCTGCTTAAAATTCTTCGAACTCTCGTTCTGCTTTTTTTAACCCCTTCACGTAAGGCGTTGTTCATTGAGGGAAATTCCATAGAGGATCAAATTTTGAAATAACGATTACATTATTAACCCTATTAACCGCTCTGTGCGTTTCTTTTTTTCGTATGCAGCAGTCCCTTTTTCAGACAATTTTGATTTCTTCGTCAAAAAATACGTCTTCACCATCGCCCAGCTTTACAATCTCAATGTAACATTCTTCTATGTCTTTAACTATAAAAATAGGTCGAAAAGTAATTTAACGACAAAGCAACTGGAACGTAACCATATTAAATATAGAATGTGTAAGGGTTAATACAAAAATAATATGCTTCCCCATTAATGTACACGAAAGTTGCAGTGTTTTATTTAAAAATTGGCGTCATCGTAAATTAGTATTAACACGTTATTGATTTTTATGATTTCATGGATTCTGATGTTCTGAACGTATAAGAAGCCTAGATAATATTGAATTGTCGAACCTAATTGTTAATAACTTATCAAATAAATATCCCATTGTTTTACGAAAATCGCCTAATTCCTTTCGGATCTCCAGCAAACGTAACAGCTGACCCGAGACTTTTGATCAGGAATGTACCGCCTGCATTCTTGTCGTTGCCGTTACGTTTTTTTCTCTCTTTCCGCAGTCCTCTCTTTTTTTTTACGAGACAGTAAAGGGCGAATAAATTGCCAGTTCGCTCACGTGTCGCCCCGGCGTAAAAGCACGGCTCTCGTACATCTCGCGAAACCGGGCCAACGGGCTGCTATTAATTATTCACGTTGTGTGTTTAAATGGCGGACAGTTAGCGGTGCCTACGATTTTTATAACGCGTTTCATGGAATCGTGATGAGATTCTGTATACGAAGGCGCACGCCATGCGTAATGGGAAAGGGAAACGAAACGACGAGAGGTGAAGAGGAATGAAAGAGTTTTGTGTGCGTGTACGTGTGTGAAGTATAGAGATGCATAGAAGTGTCTTTTCAGATTGACGATGATATGTTAACGCGCTAATAAATTTATTCTAACTTCGTTGCGATCTTTGATTCATTTTTGACTCAAACGTCTCCTTTCGTTCGTCTCGTTGAAATTAGTTTGTACATTGTTAAAAGTGTATAGAAAAATTTAGTTTTGATTGTATGAGCGTTCAAATCTTACTCTTTTTAATACGGAATTTAATTTAATTTTTTTAAATTAGAAGATTTCTTTGACCAGAGCAAAAGAGGGTTGGTAAGGTAATAGAATAGATGAAAGGGTTGATAAGGGAGAAGCTTTTCTTTTTATTATGCATATTAAACCTTATTAAACCTTTATAGGCTTATGTAGCTATGCTTTACACTCCCAGGTTTACAATTATAATTACATAACAATACAATACAATTAGATCCACAGTTTACAATCTTTGAAAAAGGAAAGAGTAAATTGACACGTCTTAATATTTGGTTTGATAATAAACAGTTCGATATTTAACGGTAGTTAGAAGCCTAGTTTTTTAAGCGAGTTGATCAACTTGAGCCTTTGTTGTCAAAGGTGAAAAGGGAAAAAATTAAAATTTGTATGATGTGATGAAAGTTTATCAGTCACCTGGTTGCATTTTAATTTCGGATTTTTTCTGCATAATCCATTTCGGCCTTCGAGGAGATTTATGGCCGCAGAAATGAATTTTTGTACATCAAAACAGGCGAGACATAATTTTATTGATTAATGATAAATGATTTTGCGGATATATTTGCTCCGAATTTGTAACGCATAATATTTGTTTTTTTTACTACTTTACAACCGAATTCTTCTTCTGTGATAGATGGTAAACGCGGGGAACGATGTTAATCGTTTTTTATGGCGATACCGCGCTCGCAAACACAGACAGTCAGGATTTATTTTCCTCCATTTACAGTGACAACAAGAAATATTTGGGCGCCACTCTATTTATTTTGGCATTTACGTTAATTTATATCTGCTCTTATTTAATGGTACTTTTGCGTGATTAAAATTTGAGGACGTAAAACTTCATCAAAATGCGTTTTATTGAAACACGCGGAAACTCGTCGATACATTTTGCTATCTTTCTATACAGAACTCGTAAATTCATTTAGATTAACTTGATTAAAGCTTTCGAACATGAACGTTGGATAATAATGTTCGATTTAAATACCCTCAGGAAATATAAAATTACTCTAAAAAGAAATAATCCTTTCCTCATCTTGAAACCTAGCTGCTAATTCTCTCTCTTTCTCTATCTATCTATCTATCTACAGCAGCGAGCAAAAGTATAAGACCAAAGGGTTAAACACCTGCAAATTAATTAATTAATAAGAAATAACAGGATAAATAAAATTCGTATTCTGTGCTAATCAATAAATAGTGCCCCACCATAACGACAATAAACATAAGTATATGTTACAATATTTACATACCGTACAACTATGTTTTGTTTTGTCCTGTCGTCTTAAACTTTTGTCCGCTACTGTATCTCTATCTCTTTATCTGTCTACCTTTCTCTCTAATCGGTTTACCATCCAGTTGTTAATTAAACTTAATTCGTTTGGTAAGATTTTCGCACGGTCGTCGTGAACGATCGCTTATTTCCTCGTTTCAAGGTTTCCGAGGTGTTCCGCGTTGCACCGGGTTAAATGCAGCGCCGCGGCATTATCGAGGATTTCGTGCATCTCGCGAGATCTTGGCAGCCAACGAGGGAGACAAATGGTGCGGCGTCGCTCTGAAAGGAGGCATCGATTCCTCTGGGATACGATACGAGGTCACTTGACTCCGGCAAAGGCCGCCATCCGAAATCCATAACGTTCGCCTTTGTGTATTAAACCAATATCCTCGGGATCCAATAGCTAGTGGCCCATGCCATCGAATAGTATCGTCGTGTCGCATTGGCCTTCGGTCATCGACCTGTTTCGTTCTACTTACATTTCCCTGCGATTATTTCCGATCGAAATTGTCGCAGAAACTGTCACTACTAGATACGGAATTTTCCTTGATACGAAACTGTACTACCTTTTTCCGTTAACAGAAATTACAGATATTTACTTTAGAATGCTGAAACGTTTCTTATTGGAAGATGTTTTGCGATATATTTGTCTTGGAGTCTGAAAATATGGAAGTTTCATAGAGAACATTAGAGAAATATAAACCGACGTTTCTTATTGGAAGATGTTTTGCGATATATTTGTTTTGGAGTCTGAAAATATGGAAGTTTCATAGAGAACATTAGAGAAATATAAACCGACGTTTCTTATTGGAAGATGTTTTGCGATATATTTGTCTTGGAGTCTGAAAATATGGAAGTTTCATAGAGAACATTAGAGAAATATAAACCGACGTTTCTTATTGGAAGATGTTTTGCGATATATTTGTTTTGGAGTCTGAAAATATGGAAGTTTCATAGAGAACATTAGAGAAATATAAACCGACGTTTCTTATTGGAAGATGTTTTGCGATATATTTGTTTTGGAGTCTGAAAATATGGAAGTTTCATAGAGAACATTAGAGAAATATAAACCGACGTTTCTTATTGGAAGATGTTTTGCGATATATTTGTTTTGGAGTCTGAAAATATGGAAGTTTCATAGAGAGCATTAAAGAAATGTAGATCGTTACAAAATATTTCGAATATTTTTGGTACTTTAACGGTGTTGAATGGAATGAACGAAGGGTTTTTTTTGGTTTCTAAAGACGATGTTCGTTGAATCGTTTGAAATTTGATTTCGTTGCGGGAAAAAGCGACGGGAAAGAACGAAGGGCAGTATTTTCACGAAGTTTCAATAGCACTCAAACTGTGAAACTAACGATTTCACCGGCTACGAGATCGATGAGCGCTACAATTACGGCCGGTGGCCGAAGTTTGCTTTGCTTTCGAGCTTAACGCTTTGGCACGAGTATTAAAAGTTTCGCATCACGCGAGCATTCTGCCGGATTATAATCCGCGATAATTTAACGTTTTCACGAATACGAGCAGCCTCGTTTGTTCCGCCAAATTGATTGAATCCAGTGGTTTCGCAAAGTACACGCTCTCAGACGAAGCAGTCGTTGCAGTCTACCCACCCTTCACATGTGAAAGCATCGCTTTGCAAATTGCACATTATTTTAAACGAGAACTCGTTACAGTAGCTCGTGAAATCGATTAAAAAGATTAGAATCATATTTTTTTTTTTAATTATTCTACCGTCACGTCAACTGTTACGTTGGTTATTAGCGACGTTTTAGTACTTCTTTCGTCGAATTTAATCGTAAACTTGTCATTCAATTAATTTGGCGACAAGCTCCCTTCTTCATACCTTCCAAACTTTTTAATTAAGTTCAATAAAGAATTTCATCGTTTCGTGAATTTAATGAGTCATTCCATTCCATCAGAATTAGTAAGTAATTACTCAACTTTAATTTCTGCATCGTTCGTTTCCTACGAATGTCATCAAGCGTTCGTAAAACCTTCTTCGGGACAACGATTCTTCTAAGGTTTCCAAAATCACAAACTTCCTTTTAACTCAACAGGACTGTTGAATCCCCTAGCTTCGCCTGTTCTCTCTTTTGACAAGATTAGGTCCGATTCAGAGTACCTCACGAACTAAATTTACGGTTCACTAAATTATAAACCGCATCTGGTGACTTCAGCATCTCTTCACTTTATCAACGTCGCTTCGCTTTCACGTTTACCTCTTCGTTGAACTTCGAAGCGAGCGTTATATCTCGCGAAGTAACAAAATCGCGAGCGGGAAGACACAGGGGAGGGGGGGAACACAAGTTGGCCAATGACGCATCATCCTGTTTAACATTTAACAAAGCTCATTGCGAAAGCAATCAAAAGTTGCGCGGAACTTGGCCGTCTGTCGAAGTCTCGGATTACGCTCGGAATACTAAGGACGCTTGGCGTTTCCCCCCTTACACCGTGTTTGCTCGCGCGCGCGCGCCTTTCTTTCGACTTCGCCCCGTTCATTTTCGCATCCGACGTTCCTTGACATCCGCGGAAAATGGAACGTGTTGTATGTTACATCGAGATTGGAAGTTCGAATACACGAGCTGCTTAGACGATTCTCTGAACTCTTTCGGGTTCAAAAATTTGGAATTACTTTCTGAGTTGCTGCCTTCGCTCTGTGTCAGTTTGAAATTAGTACTGGTAATGTGACTAACTCGAGAGGTGACTAATGATACTAACTTCAAAAATTTTTAAGTTCAAAATATTTACTAAGATTCGCCTATTTTAAACGTCATTCAGTTTAGTTAAGTGGTATACTAAAATTTACACGTATCACTATTTACCCTTTGAATTTAAGTAATAAATAAACTAAGTAAAGTCTGAAAGTTTGAGAAACAATCATTTGGTGACTAACAGTCGCCTGTCGAGTGCAAAGGGTTAATAGCGGTTTCTTCCGTTCTAGTTGATTTCTTAAGTTTTCGTTTTCTAATGTAGATATCACTATTGTAAATGTTTTTCCTTTTCTTTTGCTTTAAAATTGCTTTCGCTTTAAAATTCACGTGTTCCTTAAAATTCCTGTTGTCTCAATCATTAAATTTATATCGTAATTATACGTTATACAATGTTGTCAAATATTCCCGCGCGGCTATGCCGTTTTCCTTTGTTGTTGCAAAAATAAATTCGATGATCGTGCAGGATCGTTTAGAATCTTAAGGGATTCGTGTAAAGTATTTAAAGATGCAGGTACATGTTTTTCTCGCTTTTCTTAAATAAGAAGAGCAAGAGGACGACCTTTTTTTCGTTCCTCGCGGAATTCCTTCGTGTTCAGCACCGAGCGAAAGTTCCACACGGATTTAAAAGCCGGAACAGATCGGGGCGGATATCGAAGGGCGGAGAAGAATCTTCGGGGATTCTTCTTGATTTTCAGCTGGGATCAGCCCCGGTGAAAAATCGGCGCGGCGGTAACAATTTCCACGTGGAAACGGAAAGTTTCGGTAACGGTGTTCGGCGTTGCTTTTAATTAAAAGTTCCGGGGGGGAGTGGAACGCGTCTTGGTTGGTTATTTTATTTGAGGAGTGCCCGGTCGGCTAGTTGAGCCGCATTTTTTCGAGATGAAAGTGGACGCTTTAATTTTCTCGCTGCATTCGCGTCGATAACCATACTATCAACCACTCCGACCTTCCTTTGCGCTAGTTACTCTCTTCTTTCCACTTTTATCATACGAATCCATCTCCCTTTCCTTTATTAAGGTCGTTTCCTTTAAATGCACGACGAGTTAACTAGTATATTTCTCGGTTCTCGTTCTTATTAACACGTTCTTCATGCTTTCTTTTGTTATGAATTACTATAAGTCTATTAGCCGCTAAACTAATCCATTTCACTTCTTCTAAATTATCTGGCACCATTAACTCGATACCAATAAAGGCCTTTGAGTTACGAGGTGATCGATGGTTCTGACCAGTGATAATAATTTTTCTAATAATTTTCTTTATTAACAAGACCTTACATATATCACCTTCTTCAGCAACTTTTGTTTGCTTAGGAATAGTCTTCTTGAAATCATCCTAAATATCAATTTCGACAAGGATATCGTACCTTTCGAAATCGTCTCACAAATTTTTCTTTATCTTTATCTTCCCAATAAATTTGGTTGCACCAAGAATTGTCCATTCGATTGTCAATTAGCGCACGTAACTTCGAACGAAGGGACGATGGACTGCATGAAGAGGAAGAAAGAGAGCGAAGGAGAGGGGAGAGAAGGATCATCGTGAATTGAAACACAGTCCCGTCGCTCTAAATCAGTGCAACGCGTTGCGAGCGATAACGGGACGAAAAACGAGGATTTATAATCGATGTAGCGTGAACAATGGGGACGATAACGCGGAAGCCCCGCAATTAAAAGGCCTGGCCGCGTCGCGAGCAGCACCCGAGTTCCGGCCTTTAAAATGCAAATAGAGGTATAAATATTTTATTGCGACCCTCTGCGTGGCCGCTACTCTCTCGTACTCGTTTCCATCTTGTCCCGTACGCGGTCTTCGTTGGACGAAATGCGAATCGGATTTCCCTTCGCTTCGATTGGGCAAGAGAAAAAAAGAAAAACAAAAGGAAATTCTCGTTTTTCTACGCAGAACGAGTATTTCCCAGGCGACCGTTTCCATTGTCCGCGTCGATTCTGAGAATAGGGGCTGATTTCTTGGTTCCTCGAATAGCTAATTGGTTTGTTACGCGTTTCTGAAGATATCGATCGATATAAATAATGGGAAGGATTTCTTGTGAAATTTAATAATGCGTCGAACGACGCCTAAATTCGCTTTATCCTCGCGTAGGTTCCGTTTGTGAGGTTCGAATGGAACGTCAGCTCAATCAAAACTTGCTCGTTTAATGTGAAAGCTTCCAATATGGCAATTAGTAGAAGAAATCCGTCTTAACTATTCATTCTTCCAGGTTCTTTCATATTTATTAACACTTAGCCAACCGAATTGGGGAGATCTCTCATTTTTTCCGCAACAAGGGCGCAGCGATTGATTCTATTTATTTTTGTTAATAGTTAGTCTTGAACTAATGTTATTCACAGTTCGTCAAATGCATTTTCTGCTTTTCCAAAGTACAATTTTTGATCAATTATTAATATGCCATGGAGAGTATTCGGTTAGGTGTGGCACCGTGCGGTCAGCTAAATATTAATAGGTCGGTGAAGTGTTAATTAACTCACTCTTCCTGATTTTTACACATTTATTAAGAAAATGTAAAGTACAAAAATACATATTTATACATTTTAACGATCCTACCTTTCATCTAATATTTCATCTAATCCTGCCTCTATTCTAACACCACTTCTTACGAAGCATATTCTACTTGGTTTCTCGATCGACGAAAAGAAAAAGAAAATAGAAGCACACCGTTAAAACTCTGCCACGCGAGCGTATCGCAAGTTTAGCGAATTAACCGCGGGAGTTGAGCTCGTTTACCACCTATCTATCCACGTTCCTCTCCGTCCGCGTTTATCCGATCCCCTATCGACGAAGATTCGATGAACCGGCGCGGCGCGGCGGCTGAAAGTCAGAGGCGTCAAATGAAATCGCTTTAATTACCGGCCACGTGACGAACGCCCACGCGACCGCCGTTGCGAGGAGCACAGGGGAAGTCCAATTAACGGAAAACAATCGAAAGTTCAGCGAAGTATTCGACGAGCAGAGGCTGGCTGCCGCTCGGTGTATCTTTGACCGACGAGTGCCTCTGCCTCCGTTCTCTCTCGTTAACCAGACGTTCGCTCCACCTCGTCGCCCGTTTCCGCTCGTCGACGTTGCTGCTACCACGGTCGAGCAAATAAAAAGGTCCAATTAAATTATCGACAAAGAACGGGAAGAGCTCGCGGAACGATGATCCGTTTACTCGTTTTCTCGATCCCTGATCCCCGTCGCCGTTGCTGTCTGTTGCGACGATGATCGAGAAGACGAGCACCCGATAATTATCGGGGAAATACAAATATGTTACGCCAACCTGGGGATCCCTAATGCGAGTTCCCTGTACGAGCTCGCGTCACGGCCAGCAACGTCGTCCGGGTGAGACGTGTTCCGCGAAGACGATGAAGAGTGACGAGGGGACGTTCTATGGAAAAAGTTTGCGAACGCGGTGGAGAAAGTTTTGTAGGAATTTGTGTGGCGGGATTCTTATAAATTGGGCGTTATTAAGGATTATTGCTTAGGTGGCTTCTAGATGTTCAACGCGAATTTAGTACGCTGTATGGGGAGCGAAACTTACAGGAACCTGATGTCAAGGCGAATTTTATAAAAGGTTTCAAGACAGATTACGTGGACAGGAATAAAGACTAGGCGATAGACAAAATATCTGCAACATGAAGGGAAGTGTGTTCTTGTATTATTTTATTTTATTTTTATTTCAATAAGAAGATACAAACCCATGAATATGGAATCACTGATGGGCAAGGCAAAAGATACTCTGTTTAAACATAAAATAATTTTATTTGAAACACGTCCGTTCACATTCGCTCCTCCACCCGAACTGATTCATCGAAAATCACGCGCACCACATATTCTCTTTGTTTTAATCCGCGCTTACATCAAAGATTCATGCCGCTCGCTTGATCTTCGATCGATCGCTCACAAGTCAGTAGACTAAAAGCGAAAAATTATTTCAATCTTTGATTATCTTGAAAAACGTAGATTTTCTGCTCGAAAGAATAAAGTAGAATATTAGCGTTAACTAAGAAACTATATTTGAAGTTGACAAGCCTAGATTATTTCATGCTTATACTTCAAACTTCTGTTTCTTTTTAGTTACAACGAATTGTACGAAAAAAAGGAAAGAGTTAAAAATCGTTTGTTCGTTTCTTCAAGTTAAATACAATTCCGTTCTTCGTCCGCTCTAATAAAGAAATTCATAGCGACTGCGACAACTATCGTAAATGTCTTTGGTTAAAAATTTCACGAAATAATCTTGCTCGCAGTCTGTAATAAAAATTCGAAACGCAACGTTCGCCTCTCAAACCGGTGAAAAGCGACGCGCCGCGCGTGCCTCCGCGACTCCAACTAGGCCAATTACCCTCCCGTTAATTATTGTCCGCCTAACAAGATCAAAAATGCAAAATTCCGCTGGCGGCGTTCGTTACACAACCAGGAGGCCGGGTTCTATTACGTCCGGGGCTCCCGGTCACAATTAAGTCGCCCCCGTAATTCACGATTCCACGACGCACTGTTCGCGGGCGAGGTTGTGCGCAGGGTTGCTCGAATCACGGATTCCGAGACGCTGGCGAAGCGAAACAGATGCTGGAAATAAATTCATAACGGGGTACGCGAGGTGTGATTGTTTCTGTTCGCGAAATCGATCGATGGCTGAGAAAACTTTGTGGATCATCCTGTTTTCCAAGTCACAAATAAGTGATAGTGTTGTTATTATATGCACAGTTAAGTAACATAACATTAACCATATTTATAGTAAGTAAAGTAAATACAGTGGTGTGAAAGTACTTCTTGAAACTACTTTAATATTTATGCTATTTTGACTGTCATGCAGAATGAGCAAATTAAAATTGTTGGCTTGGATAGAAAGAAATACGTTTATTATGCAACAATTATATTTACTATAAACAGAACTGAACGTATAGTTGTAATTTTTTTTTTTTTTTTTAAATACATGTTCAATCATTTTTACTTCTGATATTTTTTTTTCGCCTTATGTATTTGCTCGATCGTCATATTAATCTCCAAATGTCAGTACTTGATAAAATCGGAAAACGCGTACGTAAAAATGTTTAACGTCTGAATTATTGAAGTCATTTCTACTTGTTCCAAAGTATACGCGTGACACAGTGATATAGGCACGTAATAGTCAGACGTTCAGTAGTATTTAGCTAATTGCGCTCAGTTTATCTTCGCTTTATAAGCATGTTTTTCCCCGTGACCGATTTACAATATCCTGTGGACATTACGTCAGTATTCGCGTTACTTCGTTCTTGATGTAGACACAGCTTTCATTCGCGTAATTAATTAGCGTAACTAGTTAGCAGTTTGCTTTCAGAACTTTCCCAGTCATTATTCCGTAATTCCAGGGAAAATTAAAAATCCTTTTTAGTTTATGCGCTACTTTAATCATCGGTGTTCATTAATTTCATAAACGTACTTATTACTTAGCTCCATTAACCTACTTCTTTAATACTTTCAAACACCTGTCAGCTGGCATATTTTTTATCGCTATTAAAAAACGCGTAAGCTTCTTTCACGATAATTTCGTAGGATCATTTGTGTTTCGATCATCGCAAGCATTTTCTTTCCAACAAACGGTTACGCTAATGGGATGCCTGCTGCTGATATTACATTAATTATTATCAATTTATTGAAACAGCTGATGTCCTTCGTTCGATACGTATTAATTAACTCTCTGAACTTCGCGTAGAGTATAATTAGTCGACGAGGCAACAAAGATACCTGAAGCTATATCGTTGATTATCGAATTTCTCGCGAATTATACAATACATTTGCACGATTCCACTCGAAATCGCTTGCCACGAGTATACTCTGCATCACAATAATATTGCTGACAGAAATTGCGCGGAAAATTGTGATACAATGATACCTGATTTATACGCTCCGGATCTATATAGAGAAATATACAAGACTAGATTATCCGTATCAAATTTCTCTACCGTTGGTGAACATCATCATTATCACTGATAAGCTTCTATCTAACTAATTAAACATGAAACAAAATTAATTATCTTGATTACACTACGCCCCTGTTCCAAAAACAACCCTCGTTTTTAACCACCGAACATACCTTCCTTTCTTCCGGAAACCTCTCACATTTCGTTTCTTTCACGAATAATTCGCACTCTCTAAGATACCTCTTCCTTGAAATCCACCCGATACTCCTTTCATCCCCCGTTTACGACTTTCACAGTCCGCTCGAGCGAATCAAAGTTAACGGGGAAGGGGGCAGGTACCCGTTAATTGTTTCGCCCGGTGCATCAAAGGGAGGCCATCCCGTGACGTTTCTTGCTCTCTCCCCCGGTCGAAAACCACCCATCAGGGGGTGGTGTTGCGCTCACTCATCGAGCCACACGTCCCCGTGCGCGGTGACAACGGGACGTATTAGACAGCTAGTTGGACACGGCTGGTACGGCACTTCCGGCAGCGAAGGTAAATTAGAGGCGAGGTTGCGCCGCTAGGTGGCGGCGGCGGGTCTACCTGACCAAATTAAAGTGCCCCCTGTCCCATTTCGCCCCTAAGCGCAAATTAGACGAGATGAGAACACGGCGGCCTCGTCGTGTCGGTGCAGGTGTTTCCACGTGGACAAGAACACCGTCTGCGACTTCGTGAGGTGCGTTTTGCTGTGCTCCAGAACAGACAGAGAGAGGGGGGAGAAAGATAGGTAGTTAGCAAAAGTATGTGTATGAGAGAGAGGGAGCAGAAGAGAAAGAGAAATAGAGAGGTTGGTAAAGACTCTATGCAAGGACGGACTGTAATTCAACGGACCCCTCTGTCCGCAACTTGCTAATCTCACGGCTTTATCGGATCGAATACTTCCTTGAAAGGGATGAATTTCAGGACCAACTACAGCGGATCGTTTCACCTTGGCAGATCTCGAGTTTTAGTTTAGTTTTTACTATTCGGCGAGAGTTATGCTCCGTCTTCCTTGTCACTTCGGCATGCTCGTTCAAACGAGTCAACCCCTCGTTCGCGTGCTAAATTGGAAACTCTTACGTGCGAATTTTGATTACGTTTGAACTGAAATACCGAACCTGACTGGCTCCTCGTTACGCGGACTCGGGAGGAAGACGTTCCGAAGGACGGAGTTCCGGGGTTTGTTTGCGCTTCGTTAAGCGTGCCAGTTAGGGGTGGTTTTCGAGCGAAGTATCGAGAATATTATAGAATTGAAGCGTAGAGGGATGTTTCCGCGAGGAATTTTAGTATCGCGTGCAATAATATCAAAGAAATTGTTTCAAAGAAGTGGAAACAGTGGTTTCGTCAATGTAATTAGTTTTCAAGGAAACCGTTAATAGTTTAATAAGTTAAAAATATATTTAGTTTCGTTACTACAGGAATCGAATTGCGCGGTTCAAGCTCTTCTACCCGTTCCATATCGTCCTTGTGCGAGCAGTAGATCGTTATCGGCCACCACGTTACATCGACCGTTCGATTTCTACCAAAAATCAACTCTTCCCTCTCGTTTTTCTCCTCCCGATACCCAAGCACGCATATTCCCCGCGTCCGGAGCCATTTGGGAAATTAACGTTCTATTTGGAAGCAATTCTACGTCCTTTCACGTCGTAGAACCGGCACAGGAATCGGGCCTTCGTTTCAGATTGGCCAATTGCCAGATTGGATCGCGAAACTGCCCCCTTCGAATCAAGTTTCCCCTCGTTTCGGTCTTCTATAATCTCTTCGACCACTACAAACTACCTCCCCCGCCCCACTACGCCCTTATTTCTTTCCGCAATCTCTACATGGTATACACAAGTACACGCATACACAGAAACACGCGCGAATAGGTGCACGTGTACCGGAAGATGGCCGCGGGCTTTCGATGAATCGGCGTTGCGAAGGCTCGTAAAAGGAATATAATCAACGATTTTTCCTGAAACTTTCCACTTAACGGGCCGTTCTTTTCATAACCGTACTATCATCCCGACTCGAGCGATTTCGCGAGCTGAAACGTTAGCCGGCACAAATTTATCGGATAATCCGGGCCCGCGAGTCCGGTTCCCATTGACTCCATTCAGCCGGGTTAAAGGAATTTTGATCTCGACCGAAGCGGTCCTCGTGTTTCGATAAATCGACAGATCGGGGCGTGCAACAGGAATCTCTACTGTTGTATTTTTATTTCCTTCATTGTTCGTTAATGCTGATGAATAAATACCGATTAGAGGAAAGCAGGCGATCTTTGATCTACGATCTGATTGAAATCTTGGCAACGGCAGAAAGGATTGAACGTGTTAAATTAATCTGTTAGGAAATACGTAGTTTTCAGAATTTTGAAAATTCCTTTTGAATTTCTTTCGAGAAAGCTGTCGATATTCCTGTAAGGAGAATTATAAAATTGAAGGCTTTGGAGCAAAAAGCTGTTTACTAAAAGAATGTAAATTTTTAACATTCTTAAAAACCAGGAATCCCACGTTTTGTTGTTCATTTTCATACATTTATACGGTTTTCATCTCACATTTATATTGCATCAAAGAATAAAGCTTTCCTGTTATGAGTAAAGAACATGCTGACCTAGAAACGGCAAAAAAATGGTAGAAGACCGGTTTTTGCACAGGCTCTTTCAACCGTCCACTAATAACTCCATGAAAATCAACAACAGCGCGTTGAACTTCTTTCATTGCGCAACTAGAAGTCGTAAGATCACCGCAGCAAGTACCGAATGACAAGAAGAATTTCATTAGAACGACATTTTATGCAGAGCCAAGCTTGAAAGACGGTAAAAAAAAAAAAGAACTCAAAGAAGCTCCGGGTAACGAAAGCGGAGAAGGATCCATTGTCGTTGACTGGTATGGAAGCTTCTTTTCTCCTCCTCCCCCCCTCCCCCCACCAGCTGGTCTTTACATTCAATTTCATCCTGCAGTCGTGTCCACCGCCTCGTGTCTTGTATTTAACAGAGGGATCGAGCGGCAGGGAAAAATGTTTATTTATTAAGGAAAGTTTCGCGCTTATCCCGGCTGCGAGCGAGGATCGTTGCCCGGCAAGAGGGAATAAAGGACGAAGAAATTTCTATTTCCGCGCCCCGAGGTTCTCCTCGACGTAAGTCCAACTTCCGTCATCGAGACTCGCCCAAGAGGAACGACCCTCCCCTCTCCTCCTACTCTCCTTTTCTCGTTCCCCTCGATCCTTCTCCGTGGCCGCCATTGATACGCGCCATTTTTATTCGCGCCTCTGCAAATGGCCGCCCAGTGCAAAATTGCCCGACCCTGCGACCACCTGGGAAATTAGAAACGCTCCCAATTATTGATTCCTCTATTTCTCCCGCATCGCGAATCGGGGCTCCCTTCCTTTTCCCGCGTTTTTCCCAGAAAATGGTGTTCCTTTCGATTTTCGTTTGTTTCGCACGCGTTCCACTTCCTGCTGCGCCGATCGCACGGAAAGGGAACGCCGGCTTAACCCTGTGTGGGCCGAATTTTTGTTTTAAATATAAAAAAATTGATGGAACGGAAAATCAACAATTATATAATCCTACATTTACATTGTATAAATTTTGTTATATAATTATATATAAAAAAATTATAAATCAAATATTATATATATAAATTATCGCGAAATCCCGAATTCCTTATAAATTTCGTGAAAAAATTATTCGTTTGAGTTTCCCATTGACCGAATAATGTATAACCGGAAATAACTAATGAAACCCTTGTTAAATTCTCGGCGGCCTGTTTTTCACGGTAGCGCGCTACCATTTTTAATGCGCAAATACATATTTCGTTGGAAATCCTCATCCCTTTGTAAATTTTGTTCGTTTTCACGTAATATCGCGATGCTTCTTTTTTCCGCGCCGAACTCATCCGCTGAAGAGAATTCGTTTCAGAGTGTTTGTCGAGTGAGATGAATTTTATTCAAAAATTATATTCCAGTGTAAGGCGAGCTCGTGGAAATGTATTACGCTCAAAGTAATTTTTTCTGCACGTCAGACTCGCGCTAATAATTTTTTGATTTCGCGTAATACACGGTTGCTGTTCCAGAAAACGCATTTTTGACAAACAATATTAATGGTATTCCGGTAATGCCCTCTAAATTCATTGCGGTGGAACCTGGATCTATTGTGTGTTTTAAACTTACTATACCGCGAAGGCTAGCTCTGTCGTACCTAGGCTTATGCCTATTATCGACAATGTTGGATACGAATAACCCTAACATAAAGAGTTGCGAACAAGCAAAACAATTTTATTAGCCTCACAGCGTTATTTAAATATTAGGAAGGAAGACCAAGTTTGATCCCTACTGTAAGATATCTTTTTCTTGGGTCTAGGAGGTTGAAGTGTGTCATTGAACACAGCCAACGGGATCTCTCCAGGACAAGGAAAACAATTTTATCAGCCTTACAACTTTATTTAAATGTTGGGAAGAAAGACCAAGTTTGACCCCATGTGTGTCTACTGTAAGAAGTCTTTTTCTTGGGTCTACGAGGTTGAAGTGTGCCTTTGGACACACCCAACGGGATCTCTCCTGGACAAGTAAAACAATTTTATCAGCCCCACAATGTTATTTAAATATTCGGAAGGAAGATCAAGTTTGACCCCACGTGTGTCTACTGTAAGAAGTCTTTTTCTTGGGTCTACGAGGTTGAAGTGTGCCTTTCGACACATTCAACGGGATCTCTCCCGGACAAGTAAAACAATTTTATCAGCCCCACAATGTTATTTAAATATTCGGAAGGAAGATCAAGTTTGACCCCACGTGTGTCTACTGTAAGAAGTATTTTTCTTGGGTCTACAAGGTTGAAGTGTGCCTTTGGACACATCCAATGGGATCTCTCCCGAGGTGTCACCTGGATAGATGAATTTACCCGCGAAACCTATGGCCCCGCCAACGATACCAGACGCCAACGTGTTAATGGCCGGCTATCATCGCGGAACTCCGCGACGTCTCGACGGAAGTCGGTCGTCCAATTACGCGATATCCGATTCCTAAGCGTTCCGCCGTAAATTACGCGGAATAATATCGTTCGCGATAATGGCTGATAATCGAGTTATGGCGTGCGCCGGCTTCCCTATTGAATTACGGGCCCGTTACACGGAATAATGGACGCCGTCCGGGAAGATCGTGCAACTTCGACGGCCGCTGTGCGCGACGCGACGTATTGAAAGGCCGCGACGAGCAGGGGATACCAGCTTGTCCACCGTGTTCGCACTTCCCGACAAACACGCCGGGAGCGCTCTGCACGACGCGTTGTTACATCGCGTAATCGGGTTTGATCGACCGCGTTTAGTTTCCGTTTGATTCCCGCCACCGTGTGAAACTCGTGTGCACAAAAAGCGCGATGCGAAACGTCCCCGACGCGTGTTATCGCGGTGATAAACTGGTTGTATTAATTAACTAGGGGATGACTGTTGAACGTTTTAGTGCAGTGGTAAATTGAAATTAATTTTTTGATTGTGGAATTGTTTTATGAAGAGTGTTGCTTAGATTTCTTACTTGTAATAAATTATTGAGTATTTAAAAAAAAATAGTAATTAACGTGTTACAAGTATAAAGCAATCTTGAGAGAAATATTGATGCAGAAAAATGATTGCGAATTCTTAACATTTAGCCAACCGAATGAGGGGACCTCCCAGTCTTTCCTCTGCTATTGATTCTGTTTACTTTTGTTATTAGTTAGTTTTGAACTAGTGTTGTTCACAGTTCGCCAAATGCATTTTCTGCTCTTCCAAAGTACAGCTTTTAATAAATTCAACGCTAATTCAAGGCTAGCTAATAACGAAAGTAAATAGAATCAATGGCAGAGGAAGGAATGGGATATTCGGTTGTTTAAATGTTAAGACATCGGGTTACAACGCGCTGCCTCGTACGAATAATTTTCCACCTAACCAAATCAATCTATCGAACAGGAATTTTTTCACCTCCAACCTATATGTCCAATCAATTTGAATCGCATAAATTTCTTTGAACTCCACAACTGCCACTTTCGAGGCACACCGTCTAAAACGTCCCGCGGAACGTTACATCACTGTAAGGCGCCAAACGAGCGATCGTAGATCTCGCGAGGTTGGCGGTCGATTTTACGCCGACGCATGTTCCGTCCGTTCAGCAAATTGGTTCTCAAAATATCCAACGGGTGCAATCTGTTACCGCGACGCGAGCCAACAAAAAGCTCGTTGAACGGTGTAATTATTCGCCGTGGTGGTGCAGCGTGCGCGGCTCGCAGCAGGTAGTCCGGCTTCTTTCCCTTGCTCCCCGTCGCTCTTTCCCTCCTCCGTGGCCGCCCCGCCCGCGGTATGGAGCGGTTCAGAATTTAAGTGACCGTATAACGAGCCATGTGGCCCGGGCGACGTACGAAGTTTCGCCATGTGTGCTGATTTAACGACTGCGAGTGTCTCGTATAGTCGGAGGTCCGATCGTAACCCGGCCGACCTTACGACACCAGCGACTCTTAACCCCCTCCCTCTTCTCCACCCTCGCGATCCCTTTCCAGGGAACCTATTTCGCCCCGTAAAGGGAAAGAAACGAAGAGGGGAGAGTCCGTGCCACTCCCCCCCTCTACGATAAGATCGCTTTGAGACGGTAATAAAGGGAAGTGGAGTCCGTCGGAGGTAAATCGAGTTACCTCACCCCCTCGAGCTTACTACCTTCTCGAGCTTCCCTCCCTCCCCCGCCCTTCGCTTCTGTACCGCCATGCGATCTTTGTCCTTCACCTGTCCCTTCTGGACCGAAAGACTTTTAAGAGACAGGCGGCGGGGGAAGGGTTGCGAGGGACGGACGAAAGGGGTGCAAGAAGTTTGGGCTCCTTCCGTCGCCGTGGAACAATTATCAGGGTCGTTTGAAGGGATACTTCAGTTTGTTCGAGGGAAGATCGAGGGCCCTGGCGTTGATTGCGGAATTTCGTGGCGCCTTCTGCCACTTTCGGTTCTATTATTACTAAAGGTATTAGTCTCGACGCTTCCCTGTGGATAGAGAAACGAAGAAATTACCAAAGATGGCGATAACTTGGGAATTCCGCGTTCCCGAAATTATCATTCGCTACAGAATTCGATAATCGGATCTAATCAGCTGAAGATATCTGCGTTGGGAAATTTCTTTGAGATCGAAGTAAGAAACCATGGTACAATTTCTGCGTGCGATTCAAAATCACTTACTTTATTGTTATTGTTGGATTGGGATAAGGCGACGCACACTTAAAAATAAATTTATTACCCACTATCTTTAGTTTCTATATTTTAGGTTATACTACGGATTACACTCTATCACGGTCTGTTTTTTAACACTACAACTACCGAGGATTATAATGTATTTATTTTCATGGAAGAGATCAAATTAAAAAATACTGAATACGTAGAAAACAAATCTTTATTTATACCTTGTGCAGAAAATCATAGTAAATTTTAAAAACTTTACCACAATGAATTTATAAAGTTCCTATAAATAATCATCAACTGATCATTTCGACTGGTAGTTCTAGTGTTAATACGTAAAGCCTCATTCACAGTGTTCCACCTATCGGCTACCAAAACTAAAGCTATGAAAGAGTTCGCTACCCCATCCTAACTCGAAGCCAGAGCATAATGCCGCTGCGCATCAGCAATCCAGAACCGGTTCATTTCCCCCATCCGGCAAATTCCTGTTACCCGCTTCCGTCGCGTCGGGACGACGTAAATGAGACGAGACCGTCAAAGATAAAACTAACGGGGACGGATGGCAGGATTCTTTCCTCTCTTCCTGGCGGAATCGCGCGCCAGGCCAAGAAAGCAGACTGTCGAGCGTAGACTCGTGACGGTTGACGTGACGAAGACGGAGCAACGACTTCCGGTCCCGGCGCAAAGAAGTCCAGGCGGAGGCGAACCGCTGTTAGTGCTCAGCGCGCGAGCACTATCTAGCATCTTCCACTTTGTACTTGCGCCGGTAAAGAGCGAGCTTCCTCATAAAGGAAATGCTCTCCTCGGTTCCCTTCCTGTGTTCCTCCCTTTTTCTCCGTATTCGTCTGTCCCTCTTTCTCTTCGCCTCACTGTCGGCAGCAACCACGATGTTGCCAGCGAGAATTGTTGTTCCACGAGCACGGGAACGCGTGCGAATGAGCATGCGTTTCCTCTTACGGCCTCCTTCCACCCCTTGTCTCCCTTTTCCGTGCTTCGAACCGGTGACACACGGCGTGGCTCACCTCGTAGGCTCCGAACGAGGGTTGAAGAGCATTACCGGAGACAGCCGTTTCGTGCACGAGGTTCTAAGAGAGGGAGCTAGACAGTTTTTGGGTGATTTCAGTGATTCGACTGAATCGTGTTGAGGGAACATGGAGAGCTTCAGATTAGGTAATTCAAGCTTTTGGAAGGAACTATTTTGCTTTCGATAGGGATGAAATCGATATGTCGTTGACTGTTTGAATCACAGACAATAAATTCTATATTTTTATAATTTCATTCAGGGTAAGAAAATTTGACCGTGTACACCTCCTACACTAAACATTTTGTTTAATTATAGCGTAAAAGATATGATGTCTTCCTGTGAGATTCATTTGCGTACGACAAATAGTTCTGTTCTTTAAAACCAATTAAGATCGTAAACGAAAAGAAGAAAAACCAAATGAACCGAGTGGTAATTCAAAGGTTAACGTCGAAGATCGATCGTAAAATTTCTGCGTATCCAGCGGAATCAGAAACCTTTACGTTCCCCCGCAAAAATAAAAGTAAACCCTATTTTTCTCGGTTTATTTCGATCGCGAAAAGGAAACGGGTATGATTCGCGTGAAACTCTGTCAGAGAGAAAGGGGACGGATGTTACGTTAAAACGAGCCTGTCGTTTCTCCGCGGCTGTCGGACTCGGTTCGTGGCCCGTGGTGATGGCGCAATAAGTGGATAAGAACATTAGTGTAACATCCAGGCTAGATCTGCCTGGGGGCCTTAATGGCCAGTTTAAGAAAAAGCTTTTAAAGGGGAGGCAGAAACGTTACCGCTCATAAAATTTTAAAGCGATTTGTTCCTGTTCCACGCCCGGCTGCGGCCGAGTTTTATGTCGCGGCCTGCAAGCTCCATTCCGCCCCCGCATTTCCGCTTACATCATGCGAATTCTAATGGCCCATCGGTCCGCTCCTTCCCCCCCGTCCTTCCTCCACTTTTCCCCTTTTTCTCCTATACTATTTAACTCGTCCGTTTTATTGTTCCCACTCGTTGTCTCCGCCCGTTCCATCCTTTTTCCGCCTTTTCGCGAACCGATATATCCCGACGACTGTAAAACGTCGCGAGAATTACGATCGGCGAATATTCTGGCTCGGTCGAGATCAATTCCTCGTAACTCGAGAGCCGGATTAATTAGCGATGCAGCAAAGTGGTTGATTTGTTCAATTTATCCCCGTTGGATTATCGTAATTTTTAATACCGTCGGTTGTGCGACCAGGTAACCGCTTTCTCTCAGCCAATATCCGAAACGAGAATTCGTTTTTATCGTTTCGTCGTCAGCATATTTTTCGCCGGTTCCTCTCATCTCTCTTTTTACTGCCGGAACGGGCACGTTTTTCGGGGCGCAGATTGGTTTGCGTCCACGTTTCCTTGTTACGTTAGAATATGAAGCAATTCCGCCTCCGGCCAGCTCTCGATCTGCCCGTCCATTCGTTTCAATCCACGAGAAATTCTGTTGATATCGATGGATCATTAACCTTTTGCGGACGACGATTAATTTAACATTTCGTTCCAAGCACTCGCCAAGCAATTATGGTGTATTGCAGCTCGATATACGAGTTACAAAAGAATAATGTTATGTTGAGAACAGCTCGACATACGAGTGGAAAGGGTTAAAGCGGTTCGCGCGGCAATTAAACGAAAGGGTATCCGTTTGCATTTCACGCTAACTTTTCAAGAATTTAACGCCAAACGGAATACCATCAAGTGGATTAAACTGCCAGGTCCAAAGCATGAAATTCCCTTTTTCGTTATATTCTACCAACAAAAAGAATGGTCCGTGAATTCACCACGAGTTTCCTTCGAAAACCAACGACCACAGATCCAGGCTATTCACTCTACGGACTTATTGCGACAACCGAAAGACGGTTCACCCGGTACATCGTGAAAGTTTCCCTCGTAGGTGCCGTGCCGCATTCGTCGAGAGGAGGGGGGGGCAGCGAAAGTTGTCGTGCAACGAACGCGTGCACGAAGTGTTTTTCGTTAAAATTCAATCCGTAGGGGCGGTGACGTCGGGGGCGGTTGCGTTAGTTTCGAAACTAGTTCCCCACGGTGTTATAGCCAGCGAGCCATTACTATTTCCAGGTTGTTTCGGTAATTTCAGTCGAGTAGCTACTTACCTGACGGCGAAGTTGAGCGTAGGGTGCTCGGCGTTTCAGTGATAAATTCCGCGCGGCGGTGTGCGGAACCGGGGCGAGTCGGGGGCGCAGAAACTCGGCCGGTTTTAATTAGCGCGATCAGTCTGAGTGCGTGACCTCGCAGTTCGAACGCGCTCCCTTATCCCTATCCCCCGTTCCCTGGACTCGTCGTTACGTCAATAATTCGTGGTTCAACTGCGAGCCGCCCGGCGACGAGCCGATTACGTTCATTAGCTGTCCCGACTTCCGGAACTGTCGAGCTGTTTATAGCTTGATCGCAACGAAAAGTCCACGATTGACGGAGCAACTGTGAAGGGGACCCAATCGCGAAATTAATGCTCAATTTGTCACGTCTCTGTCGATCTTGTTCCATGCCGAAAGAGGAGTGTTTGGGAAGTTCTGGCAAATTCCGGTGAATGGGATGATAGGGGAGGATGAACGAAAGGGTACCTCTCTGGTAAACGCGTAAACGATCCTGCTTTGGCTGGTAGCGAGGATTATTTGGAGACGCGACCTGAGGGTGCTCGTCGAAGAGCAATAGAATGTGGAAAATAGTTTATATTCTAATATAACGTTTCCCTATTTAAGTTTGAACAGTACTTATATAGGAATTTTATTTTATTTAAAAAGTGATGGTAGGGTTCAGGTGCAGAGGAAACAAAGTAAAGTTCTTAGGTAATATATATTTAAAATAATTTAATAGTAACGTATAAACAACTTTTCAACTTAACTTCGACGTTCTTGCTTCTCTCACAATCACGCTCTTTCTGCCTGCCCGTCATATTCTTTCAAACCCTCATTTTCTTTCTTTCTAATTCTAAACCTTTCTCACTCGATGCATTCACCCAAAAATCGCGACGTTGTCTCAAGTACTCATCTATCACGCCTCAGAAACACTCTAGTCCAAATATTCTACGTTCAAACGACTATCGCCCAACTCAAGCACTTTTCACACTTTCCTAGAATCTTACCCACTCAATCGCATTTCTACACTAAAACTTAAAAATCTGTTTCGTATTTCTAAAGCACATCGTGTACTTAAAATCCTGATTACTATTCAAACTTTTTATCCCGAAGAAAAACGCGTGTAAAATCGCAGCAAAGGTAATTTATACACTCTTCTTCGTTATTTAATCGCAACACGGATGACGAGATCTTCAGCAGAATCTCGCGTTTATCTCTTCTCAAATTTCCACGGGTCTCGCGGCTCTAATTCCGTCGGTTAAAGCGGGTCGACGAGGCGCGAGCAGACCGGTGTCGGTCCTTCGTTTTTCAAAGCACGCGTCGTCGCGTGGTACGCGAGGCACGTGTATTAGGCCGCCTTTCACGTAACCACGACGCTCAACTCAAAGGATAAATGTCGGCCGGATACAAGCGGCGTTCATTAGCACTTACGAAGACATTAGATGGTAGCCAGTTTAAAGTCGAGTCTCGTCGTCCATTAGCAGCCCCATCTTTTGCATGTTACGAACGTGTATTAAGCCCTTTCCCCTCCCCGCCGGGTCGGTCCTCCGCGTATGGCAGCTTTAACGTGGAAAATGTGACGCGTCCGTTGGAACACGATTCGCCTAATTAGCCGATGTTTCAGCTCTATCCCCGCGCCCGCCGCTCCCCCGGCCAGGCAGTTAATAGTCCCTAGAGACGCCGGTATTCTTTGCGCCGTCGACGAGTGTCCGACTACGAAGCGCTCATACTACTGAACTCGCGGCGGAACGCGAGTCGAACGGTATGAATCGTTCTCCGGGGACTGTTTCCAACTGAGAAGCGCTTATACTACTCAACTCGTAGTGAAACGAGTCCAGCTATAGAGGCGGACAAATGTTTAAGACCAAAGCGTCGAATGAATGGTTAGCATTCTAATAATTGCTATTCATGAGCTTACAGTAGCGGAGAAAAATTTAAGACCAACGAGTCAACGAAACTAAATTAATTAATTTATAAGAAATAGCGCGACTGAGAAAATTCGTATTCTATGCTAATCAATGAATAGTGTTCCGTCATAATGACAATAGAAATGAATAGATAAGCAATATTTGCAAACCATTATATTTAGAATTGTTACTAAAAGTATATACGATAGCGGACAAAAGTTTAAGACCAAAGGGTTGAAGAAAATAAATAAATTAATTAATAAGATGTGACAGTCTGAATAAAATTTGTATTCTATGCTAATCAGTGTTCCACCATAATGACAATAAAAATGAATAGAAAAGCAACATTTGCAAACCATAAAATTATGGTTCACGTTGTTCTGTCATCTTAAACTTTTGTTCGCTACTGTACACAAATAATTCTTAAAACAGTTGTATTTAATTTTTAACATAGAATATTCTAACCCTTTGAGTTTAACGTTTATTGCATGATATTTTATTATCCGCCGAGCGGTTCGGAATTAAACGATTCTTTTGCGTTCGACACCATGAGATCTTTGAAATCGCTTACCGAGACTGGTTTTTCCCGTTCGCGGGAACAGGATAAACAGGGATCCGAATTAATCGTGGCGCGTTTCAATTAAATATCAATGAAACCGCGTACCGTTAATTATTTACTGGGGCTGCGAATGCAGCGGCGACGTCGGAACGACGTTTCGTTAAATATTGAATTTGACGCTTAAAAACAGTTCCGGTGAAAATTTATATTTAATGACGGGAACGAGCGTGCCGCTGCCTGACGGCGGTTTCGTTTGTGCTAAGCGCATTCTCTGTATTCATTATTCGGCTAAAATTTTGATGTAAATTGGCTAGCGAAGGCGTGCTACGCGAACGCGAAACGAACGTTACAGAGGGATAGAAACGGTGTTTGAAATATTCATCTGCGGAATAAATGGACGAATTTATTAGTTTCCCGTAAAGACATGAAATTATTTGGCCGCGGCAATTTTTCGCGAAATATTCAACAGCTTACCGTAACCGAGGGTTACTCGCAACCGGGCATGATTTCTCGTCGTTAATATTAATTAAGCAGCGTTCAGCGTGAAGTTTTATTAAACCGTAAATTCTTCACCGGAGTAGCGAAAGAGAACATTAATTATCGCTGAATCTATTCATCTCGTAATAATGCATCGTATATTTTGGTACTGAAAAAATCTCGACGTTATGGCGCACGAACAAGAAACGGTTTAATTATCCGCCTTTGATTCACGTGAACTCGTTGCAAAAGTTTCTCCTCATTAGCACTACGCGATTGTTTAACATTGAACACACCAAAGAAGTGTGTTTATATAATTTTCTTTTAAACACGAAAAAAGTTATTCGCGATCACCTGCGAATTCAACGTTCAATTCGATCCGGATTAAATATCAAATTATCCTTTTTAAACAGAGTTCCACGTCAGTTTACTCGTGATATCGAATAATTTTCAATAAATCAAATACAATTAATGGACAAGCTAATTATACGAACAGAGTATGTGTATGCAGTTAAATACGCATTTTCGTTAATAGAATAGAATATCATGAATCCGTTCACAAAACTTATAGCTATACTTTAACCCTTAGCACTCCGTGCGTTTCTTTTCTTCATATGCAACAGTCTCTTTTTCAGACAGTTCTAATTTCTTTGTAGAAAATACGTGTTTACCGTCGCTCAGCTTTACATTCTCAACGTAACATTCTTCCATGTCTTTAACTTTAAAAATAGGTCGGAAAATCACTTAATGACAAAGCATCTGGAATGCAATCGTATTAAATACAGAATGTCTCCGCAGCGGAGCCAACGGAGCGCTAAGGGTTAAATTAGTTATCGCAAGTTACGTGATATCTAGTGATACACCAATGATAGACTAGAAAATAGATGCACCAAGAAAATTAATTCTCCCTCGTGTAAGAGGAACCAGATAATCAGGGGTGACGATGGCCAGAGTGGTCATTAGTGTTGAGGAAAACGACAATGTTAAAAATATATATAAACTTATTTATTTGATGTAACAATTTTCTGATCCCATTCACACGTCCTATTCTCAATCAATCTCCAAACAAAAGGTATACATTCACGATCCTCATTTAACTTTTTTCATTCTCTACTCCATTCACTCATATTTTCATCCTACTTGTTTTTCCATACATTGCTTCTCATTCTAATTTCTTGACCGTTCATTCTAGAATCTCTTTCACACAAACAAACATACACACGTCAATAAATTAGCAATCACCCTTACAATTAGGGCCACCATAAACCAGAGGTCCTCAATAAGGGTTGGGACCGAGTACGCGCGAGACTCGGTCACGGCCGCTAACACTTTCCAGGCCCGCACCAACGGCGGGTTTGTTTTTCGGGAAAGTGCAAAGTGGGGATGTGCCCATAAAAGCATGGGAAAAAGGGCACAGTCAGTTAGTAAGACAGCAAACGTATTTTATGAACGAACGGCCTTTTTGTAAAGAAATAAAGTAACCCTCACACTCGGGTTCTCTTTCAATTTCTGCGTAAGCACGCGTATTCGCACGAAACTTACAGTCTACCTAAGATCAAAGAAGGAATCGTCGAGTGGATGACGGTCCCGCGTGTCTGGAATACCGGATTCGATCGCGACAATCAGGAGCCGGCACCTTTGTTGCGGGCAAATGTTAGTTTAATTCAGCGGGAGCAGCAGGTAAACGTTTGCCCGGGATTTAATTGACAATGGGACGCTTGTGTTTGAGGATATCGAAATGCGCGACGCGATGAACCGGCGGAATGCGCGTAATATGCACCGGATGTTTGCGTTGCTGCGCGATTATGGAGCCTCCAGACATGGCAGCATGATTGCTGGAAAATGAATCTTCATTGCGTGAACGTAATGTGATACGCGGCGACAAGGGGAAGCCATAAACAGACGTTGCATGTTCTTTTTCAATATTTAAGAGAGAAAGAAGAAACGAGAATTATATATTGGAGCGTGTGGATTATATCAGTTGCGTTTGAATAACATTAAGTGATACGTTAAATTTATTATACTAGGTATACGAAAAATTTGAAGCATCGATGGAGAATGTTAACACATTGTATGCGGATATGTTTCGCGAATTTCACGGACGTTTGGTCATTCGGTAAAATCGCTATAAATCGCAAACTACTTCGTTCTTCTCATGAAACGTTCTTTATTTTACACTTAAATACATGCTCTATGACTATTTAAGAAAAAACATTTTTTTGAATAGTATTTTTGTTTGTCATATTTATATGATACTTGTTCCTCAGCACAAGTCTATTAAATACGTACTTTTACGTGACCCGCATTCGAATGACAGACTGCAAAAAGCGTAAAAATATGTTTCCCACATGCAATGTGTTAATAAACATGGTAATGTAGTTGGAAATTTGCGTATAACTAATCAAAATAAATAAATTATCAATATTTTAACCGTATCAACTTGGAACAATTCAATTGTCTCACAGGATCGAAGTAAATTCACTTTACTTTTTCTGCGCCTTGCAGCATACTCTGCTGTAGAGCGTCTTAAGAGCCTCTGTTCTTGATTATGGACGAAGGTGTCGCGATAAATCATCGACGTATGCCTATCAAAAAGCGAAGGGGACAAGCTTCGACAAAGGCTCGTATCGACGAGCCATTAAAGGGTTCTCCATAAACTGCGGCCGGATGCACTTGACTTAAGCGTTCAGCGTCATTAACGCCATTATCCCACTTTATGAGAGGTGAACCGATCATGCCGGACGATTTAGTTTGCCCGATTATCTTAACGATCACGTTCGATCGATCAGTCAGCGGATGTTTCCAAGAAACTTGTGATGCATCGCTTTCGACGGTCACTGAAATTTTATACGGACTGTCGCGTCAATGAGCATTTAATCATTATTCTCTTATCTATACGATTCGAAAATTTTTAATTATTTATTCTTAACATTCGACGTATGCAAATTACAAGAATATACGAATGAATTATAGAACTCGAACCTTAGATTGTAAACCATAAATAGATATTACATCAGAAAGTGACGACAAATATTATTCGAATGATTTCCAAATTTAACAAATTACTATTCTTCAACGCTATGAATCTCATTGATCTTGTAAAGTTGATCTCGTTACCACTTCGAGATATCTCACTGAAGTTTAAATTATATCGGAATACCAATATTACCACAGTAAGTTTTTAAATTACACTGAAGGTAATATCATCCCGAGTTCAGATGGGATATCAAATATACAATTTTTTAAGCTTTTTCTCGAAATTTCCCAGTATAAACTGAATTTCCGTGAAAATTCAGAATTATTTTTAATGAGATCCAATTTAAGCCTTGATTCAAATTCTATTCCCCGTAATCTAACACGTTCCTATTACTGTGAAATCCGACAAGGTGTGTGCGCGCACGAGGCTGTATTTAATCAGGAAATACGGAAATCGTCGGCAGTCGTCGCCACGAAATTGAAAAATGGCCGGGACGTGTTACGGAACGGTAAACACGAGAATGAAAGTCGAGGTCCTTTTCCGTCGACGTCGAACATACCCGCCACGACTGACCATCGCACTTTTTCGCGCATTCCCGAGCTTTCCTGAGATCCTTTCCGACGTGAAAAATGAGGCTAAGTGCGATCTCGAGTAACGGGACCGACGGAAACACGTTTAGGTTCGTGATGGTCTATCGTGTTCTTATCGATGGAAGAATGTTCTTATCAAGAATGAAAATATTACTATTTGTTAGAACGTCTTTATTGCGATTATGTAGTTGCGTATAAATAGTAAGAGATGTATAAATGAAAGCAACATTGTGAAAGGAAGGTATGATGAGAGTGTAAAGGCAAGACTTAATTGCTGATTAACGTATTATTAAATGACACCAAATTACATTACTTTGGATAATAATGGAAACTATTGGATTGGGTTGGCGAAGGTCATGAGTGCTTTACGCCACCCGAATCATCTTTTTGTAACGTTTGTACTATCTTTTGTTTTTCCCCTCTTTCGTCACACACTAATGGCACGTCCTCATCCCTGAAGTCTTATTCGCAGTGTGTTTCACCTATCAGAAACATTAGAGTGCCGTAAATTTGAGACTGATTTCATTAGAAAAATCAGTAACAATCCCGATCCGCGTAACTCAAATCTATTAAAAATTCGCAAGCTTGTTTCGGATTTTATCTTAGAATCAGTTGTCGAAGCAACCGCTGCGTTACCTCTAAACTAAAAAAATCATCATCTTAACCACCGGTGCGTTATTTTAATTAAAATGTATCCGATTAAATGATCGAGGAAACCACGATTAAAGGCGATGCCGTGCAACCCGAATTTCGCAACGAAGTTGCAGCCGCTAAACAGGCGCGATGGATTAATTATACCACGTCTCGTGGCTCGTTTCTTAATTTTCCCCTCTCCCTTCCACCCTTTCTCTCGCTCCTCCTTTTTCTTTCGCCACCGAGTAATTTTTTCGCCCCCGCGTTAATTCGGTTTCTCGGCGGCCGCTGCGAACGTATCGGTTTTAACGGGGAGAGAAGATTTTCATAAATTAAAAACTCGTTTACGTAACCATCCGGCGTGTATAATTTCGGGAAACCGGTAATACGGACACCGCGGACACTAAAACCGTCCGATCGTTCTCGCATTAGCATTTTTATGGCCGACTTAATACGCGGATTCTGTAGCCCACCCCCTCTCCCGATTACGATCCTTCGAAACTAATTTGAACGCGACGGTTTGCTTTATGGAACGCCTCCAGTCACGAACCGCCATTAAAACACTCAACTTAAGCACGTGTTTTTGCCGGCCGCCCCCGCGGTTTCCCAGAATTAAGTGCCTCGCGAAGGAGAGATTGTTTTTCGCCGGCTTGCGGCTCGTTGCTTTTACTTCCGGTGTCATTTCACATGTTTCGCGCGTCGGCTTACCCATTTTTCATTTATACCTCTGTTTTGCCCGTTAACTTTATCTGCTGGAATAACTCTGACAGTTCTTTCAATATTTTAGCAATATTATCTTTAAAAACATCGTAATTTCAACTAAAAATTGTTACACTTTAAAGTCGGCACCTCCCCGTCTTATCGCCAATACGCAGTTGTAATAAGATAATAATACTAATAATGGACTTGGCAACGCCACGTCCAGCCGCTGAAGAACCCCGGGAAGGGAGAAAAAAGAAGATAAATAATAATAATAATAATAAAAACCAAGCTGGACTAGGCAAAGTCCTGTCCAGTGCGGAAACCCCCCATAAAAAAGAGAGGAAAAGAAATGTAATAATAATAATAATCGTTTATACAAAGATACTTTGCTTATCGCCTAACCTTGACGATCGTTCCAAAGATCATCAATACGCGATTGTAACAAGATACTCTGCTAACTACAGCTATCGTCCTTAAGATCGTCTACAATAATACAAATCTAAACCCTAATTTAGAACCTAACAACCAATCTTGCATGCTTGCAAGCAAGTCTGCTAGCAATAACATAGCGTCGGTTCCAGGAAAGTCGTCGTCTGCGAAGCAAAACAGTCAACTTCGAGCGTACAACGGTACTTCGGGGTGGAAGAAATCGCGTGGGCACGTGAATCGACCTAAACGCTCGCCGTCCGTTTCAAAGACAAACACACGGCCGTGGGTAGGTTCTGCCGGTGCGTCGAGCGCAGCGGGTTCTTGCACGCGCACGCTCGCCACCACGGCCTGGTACACGGACTGTAATTAATCCAAGGTGTTAAATCAAGCCCCGTGAATGCCTCTTCCCTTGGCTGCAGCCGTGACGCCTTCTCTAGCCCGAGTGGCTCTCGCCCCTCGAGACCGCCTGCCACGTCTTACAAGCTCGAGTGGAAGCCCGAATTCCTCTTCTTGTCCTCCTTACCCCCCCCCCTCACCACCCGTGCCGTCACGTCGTGCATCGGCCCTCCAAGAAATTTAAATCCGATCGGAGACACCTGGGGGGTGGTCTTTTTCTTGCCAAAGGGTTGGTATGGTGGACTTTGCGGTGGGAAGAGGGGTAAGAGAGATAGGTGGCTGGAAGCTGGTTGAAGTTGGATGAAGGATGAGGTTGTGATAGGCGTCACGGTTTGAGGTTACGGTTTTGGTGGAGAAGTTTTCGACTGAGCCGAGAAAGAGGCTTCGGTAACAAGAACGATACAGTATGTTAACAGGGAAAGTTCAGCTGCGATGATGAAAAAGAACAGAGGAAAATGTAGTTTTAGGATGTTTGAGAAAAATAGTTCTTTTCCTTTTAAACGTGAACTTCGTGAACGGGGAGATGTTAATAGGTTGAAACTGGTTGAAGTTGCACGAAGAATAAGATTGTGATACATGTTGCGGTTTAAGGTCGTCGTGGTTTTGGCGAGGGAAAAATGTTGACCAGATCAGAGGAGAGATTCGTTTTGGGAATGGAAGTAGTACGGAAACGCTAAGAAAGAAACTCTTGCTGCGATAATAAAGGGAATAGTTTGAAGACTCTGGCAGAGGATAGCAGAAGGATATCTAGAAAGGATCTTTTAGTAATAAAAGAAGCAGCGGGTGGATATCAAGGGAAAAGTTACAGCAGTGAAAAGAAAACAGTGTAAGATTACTATAAGTGAGATTTTATCAAAAAGGAAACAAGAGTATGTAACTTGAGCTTTAAGGATTTTGTTGAGAAACTTCCATTTGCATATCCTTGTTGCAGAAGCTTCTATGTTTTCACAATTTTAATCGATACGCGTTTGTATCGATCGGCCACGATAAATTTAATCGAAATTTAATTTAATTTAACTTACATATAATCGTTAGAAAATTCTCGTAGAATTCGTGCGATTTTAAACATTATTCGAGCACGGAGTATATTTAATAATGTTCAACAGATGTTAGGTAACGCGATGAGAGTTTGATCAAATGTTTCGAGTAATCAGAAAATTGCTAGCGACATTTATGGTGCTATATTTATGGCGTATAATGCAATATTTATAGAGCTGACCATGCAATATTTATAGCGTTGTCCAGATCGCTATGAAATTTAATCGGGACCGTGTAAAACCTGACCCATTTTATAAAACGCTCTATATCCTTCTGGATGTACGGCGGAAAACGTTATAAAAGATTGACTGTAAAGGAAAAAAGTGAAACCTCAGCTTTTAATTCTGATCGAAACTGTCCACGAATTTTTGATGTTTTATCAGCTTTCAGATAACACGAAATCTTCATACAGAATCTATGCTTGCTTCAGAAAATTCTTTTTTCCGTAGATAATTCACGTAACGAATTCTTCTTTCTTGTAGTATCAATTTGTCTAGATATTTTTACAACTTCAAATTGTAAGAACAGTTTCAGCTTCGCTTCATTCATTTTTTAAACAATTTAGAAGCCTCTTGGTATGCATGAAATAAATAACTTCATAAGCTTTCGAACGCTTGTTGGATCTGTAAACCATCTTTAAAATGCAATGAGAATCTCGAGTCCTCAAGCAGTTCCCTTCACTATCCAACGTCTTCATCGTCAAACATGGATCGCCTGAAGTATATACCGTTTCCAATCTATCCCTAACTCTATACGTTATGTTTCTTCTCGTCCGATCGATGTCACAGAGTCACAAAGTCGAAGAGACCAGAAGATATCGTTTATATTATGAAAGATACTCGACGTGTATTACCCGCCAAAAGTTTCAAATCACTTTCTACTTTGTAGTAAACTCAAGATTGCTGTAAAATATTAGCAACAGTCTCCTCTGTTTTCATTGATCCTTAACTAAAAAATTTGTTACCCTCGTCTTTCATCAAATTCGTCCCCTCTTCAATAAGTAATAATTTAATGTAATGATTAATCGTATGCGAAAAGGAAAATAATATTATAAAACAACAAATGTAAAACAAATATAAAACAATACTTATCCTACTCTAAATCTATTCAATCAGTATCTTCACTGCTACACCGCACTTCTCTGTAAAATTTTCTTTTTTTTTCTTTATTATAATATATTTAGTACCTCACTATAATAATTTCCTTGTAATTCTCTAATGGATTAATCCCATAAAAATAAATAGATAAATAAATAAATAAATATTTCCCCCGTACGTACAACAGGCATTGAACATAATTTACATATTCTCATAGTTCACAGTATTACCCACGCGATCTTTTATCTTTCCCCTTTACTTCCAAACGTGATACCAAATTTTCGGTCAGCACGGCAAGCCAGAAATAATGATCGTTTTATCCGCGTGACGTGAAACCGGAATGCAGGATGGAAGTAACATTCGTCGAGGACGACTTTATCAGCGGAGCCAGCTCATTTCCAAAGTAATTCCGTTCTCGTGGCCATAACTCGCGTCGTACGGCATCAAGGCCGTCCAGCCGAGCGTATATACGCGTCCGTACGTCAAGTGGAAGCGGACAGGTTACTGAAGCCGGACAGCACTTTGTCACACTTGCAACCGTCCGCATTCGGATAAGATACGGTTCTCATATGGGCCGGGGTGTTCTGGCCGGCCATCTTTTTGCGCGCCCGTTGGAAATGGGGAAATTTTCGTCGGTAAAACGGGAGAAAAATTTCGACGACGAGAAATTGACGAGGATAACTGACCCACGTGAACTCGATTGCTCGTTTTTCCTCCTCCTTTCATTATTTTCTTATCCCTGCCGGCCTCGTCGCTTTTATTATCGGTTCGTAGTATTTTCCGAGAATTCTCGATTTAATTAAACTTCTTCTTGTCCGACTGTGCTCGCTAATTTTGAGAGAAACGTACACCGGACGTGCTATTGAGATGAGAAGCATTTAATATGCAAATAGTACGCTTTTGTACGGTTTTCCTTGCAGTTATTATATTTTATGAAGAAATTTTTTAAAAATTTAGAAGTTCGTAAGATATTAATATAAATAATGCAGCTTCGCTAAAATATTACTGAACATCGATGCAATGGTACATGCGTAGCACATAATGGTTAGAATCCAAAAAATAATAATTTGGGTCGAATGAATTGTCCAAGTGAAAGTCAATAGAAAAAAGGAGTATTTGCCACTTTGAAAAATGAAGCTTGAATGCTTCACATAGGTGCGAGGAACTGTATCAAAATTAGAAACACTTTTTTCATAAAATAATTGCAAAGAGTAGGGGAACACCGATTGTGCAAGACATAAGCCTCGTTGCGAAAAACAAAAATCACCGAGTAACTAACTGAGAATCATCGCACACCATTTAATACAATTATCCCCTCAATTACACTCATACTAAAAGTTAGTTCGTATGAAAATAAAGGAGTCTCTTTTAATTTAACAACAAAAAATAAATCGCACAGTAGGTCGTCCTTAATTCATTCATAATGTTATTTCAAACTTCTCCTGTTATAATAATTACCCGATAATAATGATTCGGGATAAAACGCGGCGATGAAACAGTGATCGTTATTGCTGGTTTATGGGAGAGGGCGAGAAGCAGATGAAAGTGATTATTAAACATCGAATTTGCGAACGAATATCGGATCTCGCATCCGGCTCGACGAGCTCCGCGGAATTAATATTTTTACGCCGGGAATATACGAGTCGAAACGAATCGATTGTCGGACGTTTGTTCGTGTCAGGTCACAAAGTCAGGCGTAAAGGCGAATTTTATAGGTGTAAATTATTGAGGAAGTTCTTTCTTAAGTGCTGATCGACTCGCTTTCGAGGATATCCTCGTGCAAAAGTTTGAAAAACGATCGAGAAGTTGGCGAAGAACTAGAAAACGCGATGGAGGATCATGCGTCGTTGTATTTATTGAAAGAATAAAGATCCCGTGTTGTTTAAGTAGTCTGTCCACTAGTTTCGATAATAAAATAAGTAGATATTTATAGCGATTATAAAATAAATAAATATTTATAGTGATTATAAAATAAACAGATATTTGTTTATACATATAAACAGAGGTTAAATAAAAATTAATTTAAAAAGTTACATGTCAAAATTACATTTCAAAATTGATCGATGCTACTACATTTCAATTAACGGTGTTAACATTTTTGTTTCAGGTACGTATCTATCGATTCATTCGACAAATCAACAATAAACGTGGGTATGAACATGTTGCGTTCGCTAAAACGTGAGTATTTTAATATTCAGGATCCTGGAACAATTATACTTTAATTAATAGCTATTGATTGATTCGAAAAATACAGTCGTTCGTAGTTAAAGTATTAACTTAAATATAAAGAAAATAAAACAAAACAGCTCGCTGAATTAAATTCTGTCGTTGGAAAATTTTTATTACAGCTTTAATTCTTACTAACCCATTCATCGGCGCCTAAAAATAGGAATTCAAGTAACGTTTTATTATTCAAGAATATTCGTTAGAGGTTCGAGCTGCGATAATGAAGTTACACGTAAAGAGCATTTCGTAGTTATTTAATATTCCAGAATCACGAGATTAATTATGGGAGACTGTATTGAAATATCGACTGGTTGCTAACCGCAAACGTTCAGAATCATTAAGATGTTACACGGTGTGAGTAATTTAGCGTCACCGTAGAAGCGCTGGCTGTCAATATTGTATCGGTAGAGAGCTCGAATTAATCGGAACAGTTTCGTGGCCACTGCACGGTAAACGTTAAACCACTATTAATAATTATCGCAGCGATACGTACAACTCAACGCATACGATGGCGCAAATAAATTATTCCACGCGCAAACAGACAAATTATTTTTAAACGATACGTATCACTTCCGACTATCTCTTCAATTAATTTTTAATATATTTACGAATATTTAATTCGCTATGCATAAAAAATATTCGTTACCATTGCGTTTTAAAAGGTATTAAAAAATCGTGTGCATGCTGTTTTTGATAGCATCAAATATTACCACCTCCATCGGAATGAATTGTAGAATTATTTTCAACAATTCAATGTTGCAATGTTTTAAACTATTCGACGTGTAAAAATCGAAAACGTACAAAAATTTCACCAGAAGAATCGATGCTTTAAAATTTCTTAGCAAATCAGTATAATGCTAAGAAAATTCCAGTTAACAGTAAATACAGTAACGAACAAAAGTTTAAGACGAGAGGACAATGTAGGACATAGTTTTATGGTCTGCAAATATTGTTTATACATTCATTTTTATTGTTATTATGGTAGACCACTATTGACCACTATTTATTGATTAGCACAGAAAGCAAATTTTGTTTATCATGCTATTCCTTAGAAATTAGTTGGTTTAATTTCATTGACTCTTTAGTCTTAAACTCTTGTCCACTACTGCATATTATACATGACATTTTTTAATAAAAATTAATAGGATATATTAATCGTAAATACTATGAAAATTTCTATAAATGCAAAAATGTACATTCTTTCAAAACTATAAGAGTGTTAATGTATTTGTCGTGCATAAAAGGGAGAAACTGAAGGAATCTCGAAAAGGTGCTCAATTTTTTCTCGACAATTGGGCAAAACAGATCGGCAATATCGTCGTCTCGCAGGCAGAGGGTTTTATCGATCGCGAACGATAAATACCGGCCGCTGGGTATTGCCAGGTCGTATGTTCCCCATTAATTTACGACGCTGTGGCATTAGGTCATTATTGAATTTTGCCGGAAACGTGCGGAGGAGCAAAGCGGCGTCAGCTGAGAACACCCTATCGGTGTTAAAATTATGAGGACACCCGATACACGGATCGTGTACTGGCGCAGTCAGGAATTTTTCACGTAAACCTAGAGCATTTCGTTAATTCTTAAAACAATTCAGTTTTAGCAGTACACGAAAAATTGTACATCATCAGATATCATCACATTTCAGAACTGTGAACTTCTTTTAATAATAATCAAGCAGTAATTAATTATACACGGCAATTGAATTAAATCTACGAAATTATTGCGATTTCAGCTCGTTCCGTTTTAAGGAATTTACAAACGTGTATTTTTGAAACTTTATAATTCAGACAACTAAAGATTTCAAATCTTTAGAATCTATAATTTTAATTAAATTTCTCTGGTTCGCGTTTCTTTCAGGTGTTCATAGATTCGTGTTGTTTCATAGGATATTTTCTTACGGACTAGAACAATGTTTTCTTCCCCAAGTTCTGTTACAAAGTTAACACGTAACAACATACGTACGTAACATGAAGCTAGTAGCCCTGCTTGTAGTCCCAGGGAATTGAATTAAATTCTCAGGCAAATTATTTGTCTTCGCGTAACAAGAAACTGCAATGAATTCGGTTTACTTAGGGAACGAACTCGTGGAATTTTGTTCCCAAAGCGTAGAGAGTAACATAAGGAGAACGCAGGAAACTGCGTTTTTTTTTTAATACAAAACATGGTCTCCGTTTCTGGATTTTCAAATTATGGACTGTATACAAAATTAAAAGTTAATTAATGTAAAAATGTGCAATAAATATAAAGGAAACATTGTTTAACGATAAATTTGATCAAAAGAAAAAGGTGTAGATTATCATCCTAAAGATGGTAAATTTATCCTTCTAAAAGAAAAAAGTAAAATATCTTTCTTTAAAATTGACATCCATAATATTTGCATAAAAATCAGCAATCATGATTTTAGAATATTTCTTCGTTACACATATTTAATTATTATCACAAATATACTATATTTAATTATTGTCACAAATGTAGCTTGCTTTTCTGATGGTTCGCATAATTTGTCAGTTACAAATTGCTATCCAATATGAATATCGTTTATTTCTGCGAAATCATTGCCTCGCTGCCTCCGCTAAGCAAATTCGCAGATAATCAGTACTGCCTAATCGAAATAAAAGCAACCAGCGCGAAATTTGTGAGGACAGTTCGCTGAACGGCGGTATGAAACGATGTTGAACGACCGTGTTCGACTAATTCCGCGGCGAGAAAGCTCGTTCTGCTTGGTACGCGGGCAAAGGAAAAGAGAAAGCGAAGAAAAAGAAGGACCACCATCAGGGCGAACGCAGAACCGATAGCCCCGCAACGGAGCTGCTACGTACGGTTCCGATGCAAGAGAATTCGCGTAGCAGCTGCGCTCTTACACGGCCAGCTCGACTTAATTTAGCAAAATAAAACGACCTAGGGGAACGGTTTAATTCGTCCAATAAAACGAAGCCGAACTCTGAAAGTTACTATGGCGACGCTCTCGGACCTGGTGGCGAGCGAGCGAGTACAGGAACTGAGAAGAAAGAAACGAAACGAGCAAAAAGGAAGGAAAGAACACGATGATAAAAGGTCATGGAAAAAGGATCGAAGGAGGTGGAAAGAACGAAGAAGAAGGCGAAGACCGGAAGCGGAGGGAGGTGGTTGGATAACGATTCGGCCACTCGAATCTTAGCCGAGGCGAGGAGACATTTCTCGTTGAAAACAAAATACGAAGAGGAGCGACTAGAGGAGGGTAGCTGGGGTGGGGAAAAAATAGGAGGGGGCTGAGAGGGGTAGGCCGTGCAGCAAGGGGTAGAAGGATGATAGGTGGCGGAATCAGTGAGAGGGGTTGGGGGAGAGGAAAGAAGTTAGAGAGAGAGGGAGGGAAAGAGTGATAGAGGGAGGAGGAGAGGAAAGGAAATAGAGAGAGAGGGAGAGAGAGGAAGGGAGGAAGGGAATTGGAGAGATGGGGAGAGGAAGGAAGTTAGAGAAAGAGTGAGGAGGTGAGGAAGGGAAATAGAGAGAGGGGGAGAGGGAGGGAGTTAGAGAGAGAGAGAGGTAGGAGAGGGTAGGCGGAAAAGGCGACGGGGGCGAAGGAAGAAACGGGATGAGTGGAAACGTCGGTGCCCCGATGGAATTTACTGCCCGCGTCGGAAGTATTCTAAGAGGGTTGCTTCCACGCTGCTGGATAACAGAAAGTGGAAGCCAGCGCCTAGGTGGTTTATTTGAATGCCTACTTCAGAGGGCTGCTGTGCCGGCACCCGACTTTTTACGGCGCGACCCTCTCGTGTGTTCTGGAAATCGTCTCGCCTCGACTGTGCATACATATTGCTTGAAATCGGTTCGCGGCCCAAACCCCTTATTACTAACCCCCTCGTGACCGAGTATCGGCCTGGTACGATTCCCGTGGTTCCCTGGTTGCTTCGAAATTAATTCCTTAAAGGGATCGCTTCAGATTCTTGCGTTGGTCTTGGTAGTTCGAGAAATTGAAATTTTTAAGACTCGGGTACTCGAACGTTGTGCAATTAAAATATTGATCGTACCGATTTGATCCTGATTAATCATCGGGCATTCTCCGTTCACTTATGTTCAGAAATTTTCTGCCCATCTTGTGCTAGATTCAGTTACTTCTTTTCAATAGTCTGCCAATTCTCTTAAAATGATCTGCCCCTGTTTCACAAGTAGCAAAGGAAACTTGTCGAATCATCAATCTGATTATCTATAATTCGAGTATACTGCACTATTTCTAACTAGTCACGTTTCTAACCATTCTGAGCTCTGATCGAAAAATTTAACTGAGGAAACCTACACACTCCCACCCCTTATGCTCTCAACACGATCCTTAGGGAAGAGAGTACTTAAACCTGACATTGTCCACATTTGGCAATAGCTTTGTATGAAATTTCGCAAACCTAAACGCAAGCATCCTCGTCGTTTAGAGTTTAGTCGATTATTTTGCTGTAAAGAAAGGAAATTCTTTCACTCGAGTGGCCTAACACTTTCCTCGCTCTGTCCTGAGAAATATCAAATTTTATTCCTCTAAGACAGATTCTTTGATCGATGTCTCGTCAAAACACATTGATCTCCCCAGCTCAAAAAGTTCACAAGTTCAGAGGCGAGAATTCCCGAAGAAATTGGAAGCTCAAGGAAGTTTTCAAAGGGCGGACTTCCAAAAATTCGCTCGGTCACGCTAAGCAACGGTTACGGGGCGTCTTATCAGGAATTCCAGGCCAGCCTTCGGTGACTGTACAGCTCTACCCGAGGGGGATGAAATCGAACGGACCGGGCGTAACGAGGATCTCAGGGGCCGCAAAACGGGAGTGATCCAGACAAACGACTGTGCGGTCAAGCAGTGACAGCTTCGAGCTATCCGCCATGACAGAGAACTTGCCGGTCCCGCCGCGTTCCTGCGGGACTTCTCCCATTTCCGTTACGCGATGGACCCTGCGCGTTATTATCCTTGCGTTCCTAGACGCGGCCCTTCAGGAATTTCTCTCTCAAACCTTGCTTACCACCGTTTGATTGCTCCTCGAGGCGGATAGAGAGGACGTGTAACCGAGGTAGCAATTTGGTCTACGGGGATCACGTGTAATCTAAATGATTGGCGTTTCTTTAGCGATTGTTGCCAACTACATCTCTTAGCGGTCTATTCCATGATTGAATTTGATTTACTTATTTATTTATAAACGGGAAAACCCATTGGTGTACGTAAATTGTTGATAAAGTACGGAAATTATGTTAATCTGGAGATTGACCTGCAGAATATGTCGGTAGAGATGGCGAATAGATTTGTTATTTGACAATAATTATTAGCAAAAGTGGTGATACAAGTAATATGCGAAAACCTAACGATTCTTACTGGCGCATAAAAATTAATATTATCTATAAGAGAGGAATATTTAGTTAAATCATTTAAAATTTTTAAAAGAAATATTAAATCGGCAGTTGGTCTTTTAGATGCTAAAAATATAAGATTTAATTTAAGCATAATTGGACCACAGTTACGATCGGTATGATGCATCGGGGTGCCAGACTCAAAGGTCGTAAATCTCAAGAAACTTAATTGTACTTTATCAATAAGCTGATTTTGTAAGTTTAAAGGAACTGCTGAAACAGGATTAATTTCAGCTGCAGTTAAAAATAAAAAGTATTAAGGCGTGCTATGATTCTTAATTAATCTTTCAGTTTATTCTGCGTTTGAATTTCATTGCCGTGGAAAAGGGTTATTTAAGGATTTGGAATTTTATTTTCGCGAAGTTGGGCTCGTTTGGACTATTCAGTTTTGCAGCTTTTGATTTGAGACGACTCATTTAGTGGAATTATATTCAGTGGGATTTGCGAGCCTGTAGAAAATGTTTTACCGATTGAAATGATCGAAATTGGTAATTGAATCTGTTGTATTTTAAACAGAAGGAGATATCGTTTAAATGATTATTGCAGCTAATGAAGTTAAGAGTTACGTAACAGCATTTTGAACAATGCTTTACGAACATTATTAATTGGCAGATGATATAACTTGTTTATGCAATAGAACGTGGTGCGTAATGAATCAAGCTGTTAATGCGAATTAATTCAACCGTAACGATTAAACGAGAAGGGAACAAAACAGCTGTAAATCGTCCCGATGATTTGCATAATATTATTTTCCAGTGCCGATATAAACTTCATCCGTTAAGAATCCTGAAAACCAACAAGCTAAGTGGTCATTACTCAATCCAGGTCTGTAGAATATCTACGCCATAAAGCTCAAATTTTCGATATACCTGTAAAATTCATTACATTGGATAAAATTCATTGCGTTTATTTTTACATAGAAATTCGTTTCAACCTCTAAAATATAATCTACATCATTGCATTAATAAATGCAGACATTACATTTTTTTTCGTTATGCATATTCAACTTCCAGTAAATACAGATTCGAATAGAAAAAGATCTAGATTATACAGTGACTCGAGAAATTGATAGAATTCTTTCGTCCATTGCAATTTTTATTCCACTGAAATATAACCGGTGACGATAAATCACATTAATCAAGCAGAAAGGATATCTGTTGCAATAATATCTAAACACTACGTTAACGGTCGAATTTATGAGGAAAAAAAAGTATAACTCAACCGTTCGATTAATTTCTTGAGTCACTTGTCTAATCAAAAAATTCCAACCGAAAATTTCCCAAAACAGAAAGTTTTGCTCGAAGATTGGTAAAAGTCACAAAATGACTCGCGACGCATGTACCTTTTTTTTTCGATTCACGAAATCCGATTTCCTCGTCGTTGACGATCGACGTTTTTCCCTCGAGCACGCTAGCTCGATCAACGAGCGACGAATTTAGGCTCGCGAATGCGAAAAGAGGCGGATGATTTCTCACAGTTCTTTCCAGGAGACCGGGCGCGTGTATGCAAATTCAGGTTTAATAAAAAAAAAAACGGGCCGCCCTGGTAGAGGAAGGACGAGGGAGGAGAAGAAAAGGAAGGGGAACAACGCTGCGGGAAAGGGGTGAAAAAGGAACGTGGGGGAGGTACGGAATGCTCGATCGACGGTATTTATATTCATGCGACTGCTCGCCGACGGTGTCCCAGAAAAAAAGGGCTGGTTCGTTACAGCATTACCTCGTTCCGATCAATTTCCAAAGTCAATTGAAGCGTGGCCGGGAGATCACCCCTGGGAAAGCGAAATTTAAAGGGAACCAGCCGCGCCGCTCATGTTTCGATACATTCGATAAAAGATCCTGCGTTCCGATAGGCTCGTACGTTTCCATTTCGTCGTGCTTTTTTTTCGACGCTTCGACCGGTCGAGAGAATTCTCTGCTCTTTTTCACAGATATTAGGCGCTATTGGAATCGTATCCGTTAATCCTACGTTGATTAACGACCGCGGATTCGCCAATCATTTTTCGTCATTCGAACAAACGAAGGAAGCGAAAATTGAAATGTGTTTCGAATACTGCTCGATTAATGTTGTCGCGCTAAAATTATCTAATATTCAAGAATATGGATGTTTGAAAGGCAATTAAAATTCTTTTTATAATTGTTTCATGCATTATTCCTCAATGATGAGATACGGTACGATGCATTCGTATTAACGCATTAACGGTGACACGTTCTTGATAATAAAAATTTATTACTATATTATTTATATGAGAGTCTTATTTTACTTAGACAGATGGTTCAGGTGTAGGTGAAACAAAGTAAAGTTCTTAGAGATATTTAAAATAGTTTAATAGTAACGTATAAACAATTTTTCACTGTATAAACAACTTCATAAACTCGATGTTCTTGTTCCACTCACAATCACACTCTTTCTGCCTTGCGCTTGCATTCTCCTCGTCATATATTCTTCCAAACATTCATTTCCTTTCTTTCTAATTGTCAACTTTTCTCACTCGATGCATTCGGTCATATTCGTCTAAAATTCCTCAGTCGCGACGTTGTCTCAAGTACTCGTCTTTCACGCCTCAGAAACACTCTAATCCAAATATTCTACGGCTATCGCTCGACTCAATCATTCTTTCCTAGAATCGTACCCACTCAATCGCATCCCTACATTAATAAAACATTATGGCAAACAAACGACTGACCACAATACACCGTATTCCAGAAGACCATTCAAACAACCTACTGAACTCGCAGCGAAGGGAGTCGCGAAGGGGTGAAAAATTCGGGGTCAAAGTTTGTTGCCATCGGATACGGGTCCCGGAAGTGGCTGGAATAAAATTAGAGACGGCAGAAGGTTGCAAAAACGTCGCCGCGACAAAAAGTCGTGAACGGCGGAAGGTGGTGTCGGTCTGCGAGAGGCTCAAAGGGAATCGTCGATAGCGGAAGCGCGGAATTAGGGTAGGCGTGGCCGTTTTCGAGTGTCCCCATCGTCGTTCCGCAACGAGTACTTTGATCTGTCCTGAAACATCGGGACCCTTTCCAACGGGACCGGCGCTGCATCCGCGATCGCATCGCGCTTAAGGAGCTCCTTTGCGCCGTTTAAAAGTACTTCGGCTCAGCGTTTCTTTCGTCGTGGAGAGGAGAAACGAGGACAGGGGGGGGTGGCAGCGGGAGGGGCGAGGAGAGGAGAAAAGAGAAACCCGGGAAAACGTTCGAGAGGGCGACTTTTCCATCGCGTCTGGCTGTTTATCTTTCGCTAATTACGGTCGGGATCGTTAACAAAAAATGGTCGATCAACCCCACCGCGGGGAAAAGTTTCGGCGAAGAAACTTCCAGCGGGCTTCGATAAATAAATTAACTATTAACGATATTACGGGCGGCGGGAGAGGAGGTATGGGCGCGATTAATTGGAAACTATTTCGTTGGTGTTTCTTTTCGGTTGTGATACTCGTTTTTCTTTTTTTTTACAACCCTCTTCCGATCGATATTCACGGTTCGCGGTTTCTCCTCTGTGAACTTTTAACTGGATTGGCCACTTGACGAGGAAGATTCTTCGTCGAAGGTATTTTGTTTCCGTTCGGTCTGCTTTCCATGGGCAAATCGGGTTTTTGATAGCGTTGAAAGGTAACTGGACGCGTTTCTCTGTTCACTTATTCGCACGGGTAAGGATCGGTTCGTACGTATTGAGCGACGAATGGAAACGTATAATGAAAAGGTACGCGTAGATGGTGCGTTGGGGTAAAGTGTGACTAATTTAAAACGTGATTATCGTTGTAATGGTGTAATCATGCTCGACATAATTATCGTGCGATCAATTGAACGTCACGAATTACGTAATCTGCGGGGAATCGGTGAAATGAACAACGGAAGTTCGGGAAACGCGTCGAAAAACGAACAAAGGCTCAAATCGCGGGATTATCGAGAATTACGTACAAGCCCGATTACGAATGAATTATACAAATGTTCCGCTCCCGATTTCTATTAATATTTCCCGTGCACAATGAAAACGGCAGGAATATCGTGTCCCCGTTAATTCCGAGCAACGGACACGTTAATTGTTTCGCGGCCATAATGTTCCCTTAATATCCGAGGATAACGCGTGTGGCGGAGAGAAAAACGATCGTGGTTGTTTTCGAAATAATCTGGAAAATCGCCTGCGAACATGGGAACAGGAACGATCGTTGCATTTAACGGGAGGACGTCTTCTGTTCGACGATATCTCTTATCGGTGAGGCTGTCGTATCGAAAACTCTTCTTCGTTTGTCGCGAATTCTCCTCGCGTTAGAATAGAACCCGCGACATTGACGTTCCATCATCTGAAACGAGAGAGGAAAGAAGTTTTTCGAAGGGGATGTTCCGAGAATGTTTCTTTCGAGAAAGTATCTCCTCTAATCGATCGACCGTTCTCTGTTCGTTTCGAACCGTCTCGAACGGAAGAGGCTGTGAGTAGTTCGCAGAGCAAAGCCTCTGCGTTCCTCGGCCATCATTTTTGTACGTTGTTACATCTGCTACGAGTGTCTGTTTGCGTTGCTGTTAGTATCGTAAATGGAAGCGTAAGCGAAAGCGAAGAGTGGTATCGAGATTGAACCATTTCTGCCGAGGTTTATTAACTCTCGATGCAGTGATCTCTCGATAATGGTTGATATTAGAATGTTCATTAACCCATTAACATACAAATAAAACGATATTTGTTGCGTCTGAAAAATACTATTTAATTTGGCTTAACTGAACAGTTATGTGCAAGTTTAAATACAGAACATTCTATTCTGAAATTTGCATTGCTATATAACATTTAATCAGGTTAATATATTAAGTAACATTATAAAATAATAAATTAGTAGTTCTGTAGAGTATGAAACATTTCGAAACATTCTGTAATGTATAGACAATTCTTGACGTTTTGGAGACGTCAAAGTCTAGAGTGGCACATGAAACGGATGACGTCTCCCAGACATCGTTTTATGTCAAGGGGTTACATTAAAGCATTTGCAAATTATCGCGTTGCGCGAAAGGAATAGACTTCCACGTTGCGTATTTAGTTTTTCTTGAAGATAACGTCCCTTTGAATTAAAATTTACATTATGAAGGACCAACGAAATTTCCCAATACTACCGAGAGTTTACTTTCATCGTGGAATAAAATATAAAGTAACCAGTGTACTGGTTTGTTTTTAATTACAAAATCCTTAGCGGCAAGAGGAGTCGACTTATAGCGCAATAGCGTTGAAGGTACGCACGGTCTCATCAGAGAGGAGAGTGCAATGGCGTGTTTCGCTTCCGGGCAAGGCACTTAAGAAAAAGAATTTCATCGCGGACAGATAATCCTCTTTGAGCTATTCAATTTTCCCTCCGCGAATACCCTCCCTTATAGCGCCCTTCGCTTCATCAATCTCTTACACAGGAGCCCGTAACTCATAGCAGAAACACCGGAACACAAAAGGAAACGTGTCTAAGACCTGCCCCTATCCGTGCAATCTTCATTATCAAAGTCATCCAAAATCGCACCCCGTTCTTCTATTCGCCATCGCCAAACACAGAACAAGAATCGTTTTGTAGAACACGAACAGTAGTGCTTTAGTTTGGCAGAGCGCTCATGAGTGTCTGACTTATCATACGTACAAACTACTTCCCTCGCGTACTGGTTATTTTTCTAATTATCCACCTTTCTCACTCAATGTATTCGGTCACGACCACCCAAAATTCCTCAGACACGACGTTTTCTCAAGTACCCATCTTTCACGCTTTAGAAACACTCGAGTCCGAACGTTCTACGTTCACACGACTATCGTCCAACTCAAGCACTCTTCAGATTTTCCGAAACTCGCATCCACTCGATCGCATTCCTACGTATATTCTTCCAATCACTCGTTTCCTTTCTTTCTAATTATCCACCTTTCTCACTCGATGCATTCGGTCACGTTCACCCAAAATTTCTCAGTCGCGACATTTTCTCAGGAGCTCATCTTTCACACCTTAGAAACACTCGAGTCTAAACATTCTACGTTCCCACGACTATCGTCCAACTCAAGAGCACTGTTCAGAATTTTCTAAACTCGTATCCACTCGATCGCATTCTTACGTATATTCTTCCAATCACTCGTTTCCTTTCTTTCTAATTATCCACCTTTCTCACTCGATGCATTCGGTCACGTTCACCCAAAATTCCTCAGTCTATAATAGCGATCTGATTGATATGAGATCTCAAGTACCCATCTTTCACGCTTTAGAAACACTCGAGTCCGAACGTTCTACGTTCACACGACTATCGTCCAACTCAAGCACTCTTCAGATTTTCCGAAACTCGCATCCACTCGATCGCATTCCTACGTATATTCTTCCAATCACTCGTTTCCTTTCTTTCTAATTATCCACCTTTCTCACTCGATGCATTCGGTCACGTTCACCCAAAATTTCTCAGTCGCGACATTTTCTCAGGAGCTCATCTTTCACACCTTAGAAACACTCGAGTCTAAACATTCTACGTTCCCACGACTATCGTCCAACTCAAGAGCACTGTTCAGAATTTTCTAAACTCGTATCCACTCGATCGCATTCTTACCAACACGACACAGTATTTTCTCGCGATCGAGAGTGGCTTCATTTCACCAAGACCGTTTCGAAGCCCATACAACGAACGTTTCGAGGCGCCCGTAAAAATTGTGGATCCCGTGGTATGTCGCGATGGATGGTGCCGGCGGACGAAATAAGGAGACGGGCAGGAAACAAATTTACCGGAGAAAGTAGGAAAGCTATAACCAGGTTGCCTTCCGGCCGTCGTCTTCTCTTCCTTTTTCATATTAACCGCGTGCATCTGCCGCGAAAAGGACAAGGCTGCCGGGGATCTTTTTCCGTGAGGAAGATCGCGCGGCAAGCTGGCCGACTAATTCGAGCCGACGAGGAACCCGGCCAAATCCCGGTTAAAGTGTCTTTGAGATATTATCCTGGGAGCCGGCTTTAGGCGAACGGACCGGAGCTAGCCGGCTGATGTACCAATTTCGGGGTAAATATTTCTTTCTTCCAATTTCGCCGGCTCCTTGAAGCGTTGGAACGCGGGCCACGCTCCGCGGCAACTCTGTATTCATTACGGGAATCTCGTCAAACCTTAACCTAAACAAATTGCGTGGCGTTTTCGACCGGGCGGCGTCGATTCCTTTGCCTTGGAAACTTAGGCAGCGACGTTTCCTAGATTCTTTGCTGTGTCTTCGTTCACTTCTCGTTTTCTTCCAAGGTTTTCGTTATTGCAAGGCAACATGGAGATTATAGATAGCTACTTGTTTATGGTATACTCTGTTTCAACCTCTTGGGTACGATACGCCGGTGTAGTGGCTTTCGCGGATGTCGTATTATGTTATGACGCGCCATTATGGTGGTTCACTCTATTGACTAACTTGCTCACAGTTTCAACTAAATGATCTGCTTTAAATATGTCGTACTCAATGGTATTATTGATTATTAAAGGAAATTATTAAAGTTAATGTATATGCATTGTATGTTTAAGAAAAATTATAATTTAACACTATTCCTATCGACACTTCACGTATACCTATTCCTATCGCGACATTCCCACGTAAGACAGACTACAAATTTTTCTCAGAAACTAAACAATGAAAAAGGAAGTGAATATTGAAAAATATATTACAGGTTTATTTGAGGAAAAGTTTAAAATTTAAAGGCGGTTCGATTGCGTTGTATATGTGAAATTCTAATCGAAATTTTAAAAACGGTCATTTGACCGATCGTGGTAGGAATGGTGTTAATCATCAAAAATTTAATTACAATGTGCTCGCGTAGAGAACAGCGTTATGCGTCATACATTGCAATGCTGTATCGTTTATGCATAATTCACGTAAGTAGCACTTACCCAAGAGGATAAACAGAAAAAGAAACGAGTATTTTCTACAATTAATGTTTCTCTAATATCGATTTTAATAGAAGTTAGAACTATCAACGACAAAAGTATTCCTATTTGTATCAATGAAATTAAATTGGAAATTGTGTGGGGAAACTTAATGCAACAGGGACAAATTTATATTTATGCTTGTTGCAGAAAGTCGCGAAGAATTTCTGAAAAGAAGTAACACCCATGGTGAGTTTGTAAAGTTGTCGGTTATCTTTTGCAATTTTTAAAGAAAGCAGTTGTTGAGACGTCGAGTAATGGAAGTTATATCGTGGAAGTTCAGGCTATTTCAATAATGCCCACTTGAACGTGATCTCCAGTGAATTTCTTTAAGCATTCAAGAAAGCGGAGAAGCGAAATACATCACGAGCGGGCACCGCTATCTTTCCACGTACTTTACCCATTCTGTTTCCCGGTGTCTCTGTTTCCGCGTAAATAACCTTCGTTCTCTCCTTCAAGCCGATTTAAAATTTACATCTCAGTTGCATTCGAGCACCGTCCGATATCGCATTCATAAAGCTGTTGTCCTGCTACAGCGTTCCCCTCAAGGATTAATGCTAAAACATTCACGGACTGTCATTGTGTCTTGCATAAAAGCAGTTACTCTAGCACCGCTGTTTACGAATAGATATTACAGAACGAACAAAGTAATATTCTCCTATGGCAAATTGCAAACGCTATTCTTCCTCTTCTAGCTCTATTTGCGTTGTAAAAACATTTACACATTTTAGTTGTCGCGTATGTATTTTTCGTATCGCTACCATAAACGGTTAATTATCTAAATATATGCACGAAGGTATTCGGTCGTCCAAGCAAAGTGTCATCCAACAATAATTAATAATTTTAAAGAATATTTTATTAATTTAAATTATGAGATTTATTTAAAGAATTATGAAATTACAATAATTAGACGGCTTAGAAGGGTTATTTGCGATTTATCCTTTCTACATAAGATCATCAATGGTGTCATAGATAACCTTACTATCATTGATAAAGTTGATTATAATAAGAGACCACCATAAAGATCTCCATTAATATTTCGACCTAAATGTCCGGTTTCGAGATTTACTAACATGGACCCTATTAATCGAATTCTATTTGTAGCAAATTATTATACTGCTGTGATTGACAAGCTTACTGCCTTTAAACGTTCATTATTCAGTTTGTTCAATAATTTGTAATTTGTAATTCTTAGTCTTTTTGTGACATCGTCGTACTATAATGTAATCCATTATTTATAATTTGTGCTCCAAACTCCTTGGCCCGTTCATTGTCAAACAAATAAATAAATAAATAAGTAAATAATTTAAAAAATTACGAGATCCAACGCATAATTATTGATCATCGTACGATTATTTTTAAAACGCAAAGATATACCGTACCGTTCATCCCTTATCTCTTCGTCACCACTTTCTCGAGCTACAACGCAAACCGACTGCGACGCAAACTTCGGGGGCGATAAATATTTGCGGAAACGTTCCAAGTAACCCTAGAGATGATCCCGCAATTATTAAGAACCGAGCACAATACAATCGCGAGAGTTCCACGCGAAAAGTCGTCGAGATCGTTATCCAGTTTCTGTGCGCAAACGCGAACGTAGAGGCGCACAACCGGTGCCGGGGGGAGACGTTTGTAAATGGCGGGGGCGGAAACGGTGTTCCTTAAAACGGCAACAAAGTACCGGCTAATCTTGCAGGGACAGGTGGAAACGCGTCTGTGTACTTTGCTTTGCAAATGCGATGCAACGTGCATGATGCACTCGCGGCCGACTTATAACGTTTCCGAAATCAACCCCGCTGGGTGCAACAACAACGCGAGCCACACCTTCCTCATGCATATTCGCGGCCCGGTTTATGGAGCAACTTAGTTTATAGCCGCTCGGCTGCGCCCGTGTGCGTGCTACGTACACGCACTATTAATTCACCACGGCCACGACGTCCGCGTGCATCTACGCGCCCTGACATAAATACCGCACGAGACCTTGTTATCGCTGTAATTCGACGAATTAGCGACTTCTACTCGTTTCTATTCGTTCCGTGACCCGTGTCCTGCCGAGTTAAACGGGGAACAGGTGGGAGAGAAACAAGTGTGCACGTACAAATTACGTTATTACGCGAATTAATGCGAAACACAGGTTTCGCTTCGTTTGATCGAAGAAATGCCTTGTTAATCGTAAGATTAGTTTCTGGTGAAAGTATAGTTGACCTTTTAATAGAGAAATGTTGATCGATGTACTATTGTAAGACAGTGTAAGCCAGCAATAGAAGTGTCTTTATTATTATTATTAGTTTTATTTTTATTTTTATATAAGGGTCAAAATAAATCCTGTGGTATATACACATAAGCAATACAATGACTAGTCGTAGAAAGCTATCGGTTGATGAACGCTCCGTTGCCCTGAAACAGATGTTACGTTTAGATTAATTCGCGCAATCCTGTAATAACGAAAGATAAACGCTGTATTCTTTAGAAACGTTTGAAATTTGTTGCTGTTGTTCGCTGTTCCGTGTATTGGTTACACAAATTTATCGAAACACGTTTAATACTCGACGTTGATCACTCGAGGCACAAGCATAGCTTCTAATTCGAAACGATACGTGTACACCGTTCAAGGGGACGTGTCCTCTGTAATCCGGGATCAAATCGATAAATACTGCTGTTAGGCAGTTCGTTAATCAGTCGAGCAAATTATTCGATAGACTTTCGATATAGATCGCGCGATGGAAGGAGAGGAGCCACTCGTACATATTCAGAGCTCGTGGAAACGTTTCGTACGCCGGTGGTATAGGTCGACGCTAGGCCCGACGCGTCGAACGCCGCCAGTGATATAAGCCAGGCACAGGCCGGCCGGGCCATCGGTGACCGCGTACATGGGTTTCATGTATGCAAACGCGTATATAATCTGTGTACGGTACGTTGTTGCATCCGTCGGCCCTCCTCTGTCCTACTATCGGTCAACGCGCGCCCCGATGCGCCCGCACCCGCCCTTTTCCACCCCAACGATGCCCGATGGCCACCGGCCGTCCGTGTGCGCGTATATCTGCTCATCTGCGCTGATTTACCGCATATGCATTGCGGTAAACCCGCTCCATCCACCATCCCTTCGTTCGTTGATTCACTTTCGTCTCGCCTTTCTACAATTTTTTCATTCTTTCCCTTTCGTTCCATTTTTCTCCTCCGCGTTCAACTTCGATCGCAGGTTGCAATACTTAGGGTAATTCTAGGGAATTTGTTAACGAGTCGTGTCGCAGAAAATGACAAATGTATTGGAAATTCTACTTCTATTAGAGTGAGAGTGTAACTAGTAGATGTGGGTAAAACACAGTGAGTTTCTTAGATAATATCATATATTTCTAAAATAGTTTAATAGTGTAAACAACTTTGATAGTGTATAAACGACTCTTTGATTTAACACAATTTCAACGTTCTCGCTTCTTTCACGATCGCACCCTTTCTGCCTTGCGCTCGCATTCCATCTGTCACATGTTCTTCCAAACACTCGTTTCCTTTCATTCTAACTGTCAACCTTTCTCGGTCACGTTCACACAAAATTCCTCAGTCACTCAGTTTTCTCAGGTGCTCATCTTTCGCGCCTTAGAAACACTCGAGTTTAAACATTCTACGTTCACACGGCTATCGCTCAAGTCGAGCACTCTTCACACTTTCCTAGAATCGTATCCACTCGATCGCACGCCTACAAATGTATCGTCATTCGTGCCTTGTACGTTTTTCAGGGTGTTCACAGGAACGGTTGACGTTAATTTTTGAATGGTTTAAAGGATGTCTGCTGTGTCGCATAAAATGAAGAACTTTCATGCGTAATAGAGAATAGTTTGTGTTTTTGTTTCATTTTTGCGTCGCCGGTTTAAAGAGATTTTTCGCTCGCATTGCGGGAAAAAAAGCGGTGAATAGCCTCGTGAAAAATCTACTTGTTTGTTTTCGCGGGAGGAAAGAAAAAAGCCGCGTGTTCCGGCTCTGTGTTAAAAATTCCGCCGAACAAGCCGAGCGAAAACTCGCAACCCTTTCACAAAGGGATCCTCTCCTCGTAAACACCGCCCGAAAAACTGAAAGCCTGTTTAATTCGCCGCGAAGAGAGCGCGCTGAGAAACCAAACGAAACTCGTTTGTCGCTCAGATAGCCTAACTTTGCGCGATGACCGGGCGAAGAAGCTTCTTTCTGAGAATCGTTCCTTCGATCAGAACTCACTCCGAACCTTTTTGTAGGGAAACAATAATATAGTACTGATGTGCACAGAAAACTACGCTATTTATTTTATTTTATTTTATTTTATTTTGTTTTATGTTATTTACGGGCAGATGCCCATTACAAGGTAAACATAGAAACAAAGAAGGGTGGAAAAAGTAACAGAGAGCGCTTAATGGGAAGTAGTAGTAATTAAAAAGAAAACACAGATACAACGTATATACATAGTAAAATTAAAATTAAGAGGATAAGCATCTTCATACTTGCGATCTGAATACATTAATGTCAACTGCAAAAAAGTTATTTGATGTGCTGATATTATTCGCAAGCGTACAAATTCGACAAAAAGGGTCATAATCCTTAAGATTAGAAAAATAAAAGAGGCAATTTGGTGTGTCTAGATGGTGCACTAAAATTAACACTTGCATCGAGTAAATTCTGATTTGCTAGTAGTGCGCTTCGCGTTGCTGCACCACGTTACCAGCGCGGGTGGCCTGACAGGGATTTCCTTATACAATCGGGTGACACTCAACGTTGTAAGAGGAACCAAATAATCAGGGGTGACGATGGCCAAAGTGGTCATTAGGGCCCCCATAAACCAGAGGTCCCCAATAAGGGTTGGGACCGAGTACGCGCGAGGCTCGGCCACGGCCGCTAACACTTTCCAGGCCCGCACCAACGGCGGGTTTGTTTTTCGGGAAAGTGCAAAGTGGGGATGCGCCCATAAAAGCATGAGGAAAAGGGCATAGTTAGTTTAGTAAGACAGCAAACGTATTTTATGAACGAACGGCCTTTTTGTAAAGAATTTAAGTAACCCCTCACAACGTGTTAATTCCCCTGGCCCATACCTGCCTGACTCGCTGCATTCCAACACTCCTCGTATTCTTTGGCGACACGAAAGACGTCGCCGGAAGTTCGATTGCCTGTTACGCGACACTAGTCGCCGGAGGGGTGGGTAGAGCAGGTCGACAAATTATCACGAAGAACCGCGGTTCGTCCGCGTGTCGGCCATTACCGCGCGCGCGGTTGGATTTATGGGAAGGAAATGAGCGCTCGAGGCGACGGGGCGCCTCCATCATCCCGTTCGTCGACGAAAAAGGGAACGAGGCGGAGACGCGGGGCAGGTTAGAAGCAGGGGAATAAAGCGGAGGGAAAAAGGAAATCCACAATACGCGCGTAACAAACTATAGCCGGGCGCCGGGGCTCATCTTGGCTGCGGCCGCTCGCATGAAAACGTTCTATGGGCCGACGGGGTCGTCGTTTTCAGGCCTAGTTCTTCTTCGAGCCTCCCGGAAACAGCCGGAAAAAAGGGAAGGAATACATTCATCGTTTCCCTGGCCCGACTGCCAGCCGGCAAGAAAGCGAACGCCTTGAATCAGCCGCGAAATACTCGAACGAGATACCGCGTTCCTCCCTCTTCGCCGCACTCTTCGGAAATCTTTTTCCCTCTCGATCCGCTGCTGGATCCCCGACTCAGATTTATTGAGATTTTTGGAAGTCTCAGCGGAAGCGATCGTTTGGAACGCGATTGGAAGCGGTTTGATCTGCTAATGGGAGAGAATAAGTTAGTTTATCGCGATACGTTTTCTCAATGTAGCAAAATATTTGATGTTACACTTGACGAATTCGTTTCAATAGAGATAGGTGCGAGAATATTGTTGGTTTACTTGTAAGAAAATTGAAATGAAAACTGAAAAAAGAAAAAGGTTAACGAGAAATTTAGTACAATGTTGTGTTAGCCAAATAATTTCCAATCGAACCTCTAACAGCAGAATAATCTAAGCTAATCACGATTCGTGGTCCACCCTGTGTAATAAATCAGTCTTGATTTTCTTTACACGTTAAAAAAATCGTCTGTAAAAAAATTGCTGAGGAACAATAAAAAAGTGTACCACACTCGTGGAAATTAATAAAATAAATAGAACTTGTACACTGTAATTTAAAAAAAAACAAAAATACCCTTTCACCTTTCAGCTGCCTCGAGTAGCGATACGAACGGACCGGTAAAAATTTTTACGTATAAATATTTGTTGAATTTCATTAAACAAAAAGGACACGCGAAATATCTGCGGTGCTATTCGCGTGTTCACGACTTCGACCGTTTCCGCAAGAACTTCCAGTTTCGCGATCCCGTTTTAATTCGATCGAGCGAAACGGAGGCGATCAATATTTAATTCGACGCCGTTCCGCGAGGATTAATTCGATTTCGTCGCTGGAAATTAGAGTTTGCGGAGAGCGCGTGTACCGTTAATGACTGAAAACGTTCGAGAGATGGGCAGAGGGTAGAATGGCCTAGGGACGATGGAAAAAAGTGTTTTATTCTTCCCATAGGATTCGCCTGGAAGCGCGCTGTTTCGACGTAACGGAAACTCCATTATCCGAACAAGTTTCCAGCGAATCCGTATATTTCTCCCGGTACATTTCAAAATTTCATTCTTGCCGAATTTATCCGACACGTTGGGATGTTGGGGGAAAAAGCGTTACACGGGCTGCCGACGTGCCGTTATTATACGGTGAAATAGAAAAAAGAGTAAAGGAGGAAAAGGGGGAGAGAGTGGGGTGAATATGTTAGCGAATAGGTATAGCACAAAGTAAAACGTAGATTAAATGAAAGCTCGCAACGGTTCGTTGGTTAGATTGATTAAAATGTTGCTTGCAATATCGTGTGTAAACTGGTGCCGTTGAAGTGTTTTAATAACACGGATATTACGTTATTTTCACGACGTAACTGAACATGCATTAATGAAAATAGAACAAGAACCGTACAAACGAACCGAAACGAGTTGTTACTTTGAAACACGATTTTAAGGGCCGTCGTTTAATGATTTCTCTACGTTCTCGTGTTATTATCGCGCATTCAGTTACGACCAGTTGTGAATTATGCGAGAAAAATATGGCATTGAAAATAACTCTAGCTAATTGCATCGCATACTTTAATAATTTTTTGTAATTTCATGTCAATATAATAAGAAATTTGTCCAGGTACTCTGAAGTATCTGTGCAAAAAAAAAGAAGAAGAGGGATTATAGAGTAGACTAATATATTTATTAATAACAGTATATTATATATTATTTATTATTATATAGAACAACGCCTTGTACGTGGACACCGTCGGTTGCCATGTCGAGAAATACGACGAATTATTAATCGGTTAAAGAAAAGAAGATGATCTGGCGCTATCCCACCACTGCCATGAGCTCTGATGGGGAGACGTGCACATTTATATATATAACGAACATAACAATATTGTAAGAGGAACCAGATAATCAGGGGTGACGATGGCCAAAGTGGTCATTAGCGCCCCCATAAACCAGAGGTCCCCAATAAGGGTTGGGACCGAGTACGCGCGAGGCTCGGTCACGGCCGCTTACACTTTCCAGGCCCGCACCAACGGCGGGTTTGTTTTTCGGGAAAGTGCAAAGTGGGGATGCGCCCATAAAAACATGAGGAAAAGGGCATAGCTAGTTTTTAGTAAGATAGCAACCGTATTGTACGAACGAAAGACGATTTTGTAAAAGAAATAAAGTACCCCTCACAATATACAATGTATATTTCCAACAGTATCTTTAGAGAGGTAAAATATTCAAAAGAATTACAGAAATTACTGAAACAGCTTTCTCTCGCATATTCCTGAATACCGTGAAAGGATTAAGATATGTTTGCCTACTGCAAACAATATTTCAATTAAAACAGTGCAGAAAAGTGCTGCGTTAGAAATAATTCTATCTACAGAAGCAAATCAGTTGCACAGTTATTTGATTAATATACAGTTCGTTGAAAGATTCGAAGCAGCAAATACTATAAAGCTAGCTGAATTTTAAGCTGGAAACGGGTAATTCTGATACAGCGCTTCGTACGATTTGATTTAGCACCTCTAGAGATACGCGGAGCAGAATACTGGCAAAAAGTGTTGGATCGTATCGCGAGAGACAATCGAAGGCCGGGAGGCGTGCGTGTGCGAGGGCTCATGGGAATATCAGTAGTGCAGAACGATGCAATCTGCACACCGGCCACTTCCTGTCTCGCGTGCAGCATCGAACGAAGCGGAAAACTCGGTGGCAAGTGGCCGAATGCACGATCTAACGCTCGGTATCCGCGGTTTTCGGATCATTTGCGCGATGGTGGCCGATAAATTCGCGACAATGACACTAACCTAAGTAAACAATCCACGAAATTTAGCTTCTTTCGGCAAAGTCAACATTTTTTCAATATTTAACGCACTAGTTCGTGCGATTCAATTTGTACCGTTTGAGATGTTCGGTGCTTTAAATTTATTTGCATACCTAATATCTTCTAACCTTAGTTAACCTTAGTTTAACCTTGGTAGTCTTTAATACCTAATAACTTGGTTGATTCACCTAACGTATCAAATTTCTGTGACATAATTGATGAATTTCATGCGTTTGAAGATACTCGATTAACTTGACATAATCTACTTGCCCTACACCCTTAACCCACCTTAATTTATTTAACAAACTCAACACACCTTGTATACATAATAAATCAACATACCTACTGCGCCTAATCAACCTAATGAGAAACCTAACATACATAACCTCGGTAACGTACCTAATAACTTCGTCTGACTTCATTCGTTTACTTGTACTACTTAATCTACTGTGCTTCCTTGTCTTGCTCTAAACTATACCGAACAATTTCAACGATCGCTTTCGTCGTATTCGCGCATCGTTCGCGAAAGAAAACCTACCCGTCGTAACACGCAAACATCCTCGTGACAAAAACCCATACGATCGGATCACCGCAACCGGGATACAACCCGACAAACGAGCGCGACGGTTACAAAGGTTGCGCGACTCGACGCGGTAACAATTGCAACCGAATTCGCAAGCTCTAAAGGCTTCGGCGCGAGTGACAATTTGTTAGGCGACGAATCGAAGAATATCGCGACACGTTTACGGAATCGTAAAACGACGGACCGCGCAGATTGGCGCGCGTTTATAGGGGCACTAAAGGGGCGAGAACACCGTCACGTAGAAAAACCGTAACGACGCCCGGCGTAACAGAAAATATTTATTTTATCGTTACCTCGTAAATTTCGTCCTTTTCACCCTGTCTTCTCGCCCTTCCCCTATTCCTTAGCGTACAGTAGCGGACAAAAGCTTAAGACCAAAGGGTCAAAGAAAGGAAATAAATTAATTAATACGAAATAGCAAGATAAACAAAATTTGTATTATGTGCGAATCAATAAATAGTGTTCTACCATAATGATGATAAAGATAAGTATAAGAACAATATTGCATATCTTTTGTCCGCTACTGTAACCCACATGCAGTAGCGGACGAAGGTTTAAGGCTAAAGAGTGAACAAAATTAAGCGGACTAATTTATAAGGAATAACAAAATAAACAAAATTTGTATTCTGTGCTAATTAATAAAAAGTGTTCCACTATAATGACGATAAAAATAAGTATAAGAATAATATTTGCTGGCCATAAAACTATGTTTTACATTGTCCTGTCGTCTTAAATTTTTGTCCACTACTGTAACCCACATGCAGTAACAGACGAAGGTTTAAGGCCAAAGAGTGAACAAGATTAAATTAACTAATTTATAAAGAATAGCAAAATAAACAAAATTTGCATTTTGTGTTAATCAGTAAATAATATTCCACCATAATATCAATAAAAGATGAATGTACAGACAATATTTGCAGACCATACAACTATTTTCTACATTATTCTCTGATCTTAAACTTTTGTCCGTTACTGTACCCCAGCTCTCTCTCTCTGTACTTCGAATACGAAACCCATATCGGCGGTTTCCCTGTCGTTTACGCGACGACAGTTGATGAATCTGTTGTATCGGTAGCCGCTCGACGACCCGCAGTTTCCCCAATTTCAATCCGTGCCCGCCCCGCGATAAACCCCCATCGTTTTTCAAGAGTGGCCGGCTGGCGTTAACGCGGCCCGTACATAACGATCCAGGCCGCACGAAGTACACGTAGCTGTGAAAAAAAAAGGAGAAGCGAAACGGATCGCGGCGTTGACCACGCGCGTGGAAAAGCTGTTCGGTTTTATGGCGATGACCATTTCCGTGCGAGGATCGCGACGATCGATATCACGGAAGGCGCATCGATCCTGTAAATTTTTCGTGCACTGTTAAGTGTATGCCTTTTCTAACTTGTGGTTGGACGTTGATGTATACCATCACACGTAAAACTAACGTTACGAGAGTTCGTTAATAAGGTGAGAAAAATAGGTGTTCGGTGTTAGGGATTGATAATCATTTATGTTATTAATATTAATTATTAATGTTTAATGAATTTATTATTTATGTTTATTGAAGAAACCAGATTTGGTTTATAGCCATTGGATTTAGGCTTGATCATCGCGAATCCCCTGGGTCAGAGCCTATCCGGGTGACCACCACCCTTTTGCCAGTAAGTTCCCTTTTCCAAATTTTTCCCTCCACCTTCAAATTGTCCACTTCCTAGTTTTCCGATCCCTTAAAAGGCGCTCGGCATTCGTCCACTGGAAGAAGAAAAACGCGGAAGAATTGCTTAGAATACTAGCAGAACACCTGAGTATTAATAGTTAAAGTAATCGTAAAAGAAAGGCCATCATATACAAACGCTGAGATAATACATAGCCATTTGTAATCAGATACGTTGTTGCGGTCGATAACATTCGGGACTATGTCTTTTCAGGGTATTGCTTTCACCATCTTTCGAATCAGTGAAAAACTGGCTGATTGGTCTTTGTGATTCCGGAAAAATGCCAATCAGCGATTCAGAATTTATTAAATACTTCTCTTAAGAAGAGGCAATTTTCAAAGTTGATTCGTTGAAATTTTTATTTAACCGTTTAATTTGAATGAATATCCAATCTTGATCTAAATGGTACGCGTTAATCGAAAACGGTAACATATTTATTTCAACCGCAGGAAACGATATTTCGTATACGTTACAATCTGCCAAGTACGTTCTTCTTTTGAAATGAAAGGATTACGAATCGATGGAAAATCGGAGAAATTTTGATTTCAATTCCCAATCGCCACGTAATTCCCGTCGTCGAATCGTTCCTCACTCGACCAAATCCGTTTACCGATACTCGTAATCGCGGTTCGCCGACGCTGATTATTTTTGTAAAGCCTGTGCCCGGCCATATTGTAATTACCGGTCGGTCATTCTTTATTAACGCATCGCCGGTCAAGCGGAGTTAATTATTCCGCGGAAGTTTGTTGAAATTTAAACGGGAGGAATCAACGCGACGTTGTCGGGGGTCATTTTCAAAATTTCAACGACACGATCGCTTGTCACCCCTGTTAAATTAACTATCTTTTGTGTTGGGCAAGCGCGCGCATACACGCGGTCGGTCGCGTGAAGATTTCAATCGTGTCGTTGCTCTGTTCAATAATAAATTACACCAGTTGCGTTTACTGTTTAACTGGTCCGGTAATCGGTTAATACAATTGTATCTCTGAAATAGTTATACGTTCGATTTTATTTTAAATCGTACAGAACTCAACGGAAGATTTAAAAACGACCAACTTCGATCGTGATATTTCGAAGAAAATTCCTCGTCGCTTTTCTTTCTTTTTGTAACACTTAGCCAATCAAATGGGAAGATCTCTCAGTTTTTCCTCAACACAGCGCTGCCATTGATGCTATTTGCTTTTGTTATTACTTGGTCTTGAAACGGTATTGCTTACAGTCCATGAAATGCATTTTCTGCTTTTCCAAAGTACAATTTTTAATCAATTCAACACTGGCTCAAGAGCAACTTATAGCAAAAGTAATTAGAGTCAATGATAGTGCTTTATTGAGGAAAAAATGGGAGATCTTCCCGTTCGATTGGGCAAGTGTTAATATTTCTTTGTCTATAAAATTTGTTTAAATGACGGATAAAACAGTTGTGTTGAACCGCGCGTTTCTATCTTAACACTTAGTCAACCGATTGGGGAAATCTCTCATTTTCTTTTCAATGAAGATTCTATTTACTTTTGTTATTAGTTAGTCTTGAACTGGTGTTGAATTTATTAAAAATAGTACTTTGGATGAGCAAAGAAAGCATTTTATTGACTGTAATCAAAAGTAAATAGTACCAATAGAAGACCTCCCCATTCGACTGCTTAAGTGTTAAGAGAGATTGTTCATAGTTGTCAACTAGTGTTGTTCACAGTTCGTCAAATGCATTTTCTGTTTTTCCAAAGTACAGTTTTTAATAAATTCTTAATACTCAATGGGCAGTGTTCGCTTAGGTGTGTCACTATGCGGTTAACTAAATGTTAATAGGCTCCCTGTCAGTGAAGTGTTAATATTATAATATTATCTATTATTTTTAAGATAGTTCATCGTTTTTTTTTTATGCGTCATATTCTCATTGGGTGTTTATATCGGATCATCCAAATTTCTCGTTGTCAACGAAAATGAATTGTAAATTTCACTTTCTTCTTGGCGTTGGAAGATATTCCAAATTTCTTATTATGCATTCGTAAAAATGCTGGCAACAGCTTATATCGATGTTCCAACTTTATTCATCGTTCACCTGTACTAATCCCTGCAGTACACAGTACACTCGATCGTACAAATACACGAATCTAGTTTCCATTCATCCTCGACTGACCCACATTTCTCCGTCGCATTATTGCCAGGCCGTGATTCATATAATACGGTTATGTGTCATCGCGGCCCGGCGTGCCGCGTGAAAAGAAGCTGTAGAAAACTTGAACATCCGCCGTCACAATGGGCCACGGTCGCGAATAAAGTTCGTTGCTAGCATCGCGAATTGCCCGACAAAAATCTTATTCAGACCCGATCCCTGTTCCCCCCCGGGCGTTCAACCATTTCCCCTCGTCCACCATGACAATCGTCCACCACCAACGAATTTCTTTCACGCGACACTCAGAAATTTCGTGGAACTCGATGAAAAAGCACGGAAGATTCAATCCGTTCTATTTATGTTAGATGTATAAAGCAAGCAAATATTTTGTTTTCATTGGATTTAGAATTACGGTACATTTTTTTATCGTCTTCGATTATTTCTTGCCTTCGGGTAACTCAGGTTTAAGGTAATTTAATTAAGAAGCTAATAAATATGGCATAAATATTTTATATCGCCTTTAATTTACACAAACAATAGGAACTTTTACTTGCACACAATTTGCTGGAGGCTGTCATCGAAACATCTCGGTGAATCCTCCATAGATCGACAAAGAAGTTCTTTCATAGAAGAATACGTTTCTTGGATTGGTGGTTTTCATCAGAGTTTTAAATTCCAAAATTCGTTCGATCACAATTTTCAAGAAATTTGTGTTTCCTCCGAAAAGGAAAAATAATTGATCCGTTTTCCATTTTTCGTTCTTTTTCCCTATAGGTAAGGATCATCAATTTTTTCCTCTCTTTTTCCCCTTCTGCTGGTTCCCTCCATCGTTCTTTTTTCGTCCCCTTCCATCTCGTTTCGCTTCCTAACTGTCGACGATATCAAGATTTGTGTCGGCGGGCGACGTTCGGTCTCCATTGGTCAACAAAATAAAAACTAATCGCGATGGTGGTGGTGTTCGATCAAACCTGGCCGTTTCGCAGATAACTGTTTTTTATTGCGCACCGATTGCGCATCGCTCGCGCTCGCGGGACGAATTACCGTCGAGGAAGAAAATGGAACGCGTTACGGTCCCGATCGCGTTTAACTCTTTCGCGTTCCTTCTTTTTTTCTTCCACTCGTGGACGCTTTCGCCGTTTCTGTACACGAACCGGTTCTCTTCGGTTTTTTCTTTTATCCCCGTCCCGTTGCTTTCTGCTCGAGGGAATTAAAATTTGTTACGTTTATTACGTTACGGTGAGATTTTGTAATTATAAAACTTTTACGGTGCATTGAAACGAGGAGGAACGTGAAAGGCTTTGCTCGCGAAACTCTTTTTATTATCCAAGCTTTTTTCGTTTGCATTCAAGCCTTTGAATTCGAATGGCAAAGCTTCGCGATGAATAATAATTCATCAACTGCTAACGTTGCCAAGTGCTAATATTAAATGATAGATATTAATATTAGCCCTGTAATCGCGAATATTTCCACGCTATTCCGTTTATATATTGCTATTTACGTTTCGATGAAGTCAAAGTGTACTACACGTTAAATTTAATATTCGATCTAATAGCGCATCTTCGTTCGACTTGGACGATTTAACGTTGTAGAAATGGAATGCAAAAGTGCCTAATTAAAAAGTGGCTTCCTCTCGCAACCATTGTGTGCTGCACGAGCCATTTTTTAATTAGCAAAACACCTGCAGAAATTACACGAACTGCATTCTATTCTCTGTTCCCTTTATCTTGACGGATTATACAGAAACATTGCTCGACGATGTAACGTCTAAAACAATGACGCAACCGATCTGTTCCATCTGTTTGCTTTCCAAATAAACGCCAAAACGTTGCGCGCGTCCAAATCGGAAGTACACCGATGAAATTCAATCGGAGTACGATGAAACGCTCGAAATTGTCGATTAAACGGTAAACGTCGGCGATTGATGAACTGGTACGCTTAAAAAATGGCCCGCGTTTTGCATTAGAATGGCCACCCACCCCCTCCCTGACAACGTGTCACCGCCATGGACAGCGGAGAACGTTTTGCAGCAGGATCTCCGTTAAAATTCGAGTCATACGTCAATCATACCGGTCGCTGTTTGAGCTAACTGCGCGCGCTCATTTCACCCGTTTGTCCGCGTACCTCGAATTTGGCCAGCGCTAATTTCCAACCGAGTAAATTTGTCGCCGGTCTCAACGTAATTAATAAATTACGCGAAACGTCGCCGTTGGCGTCCGCAAATTCGTTACCAGTGCATACGTTCGAATTTTGTGCTGCGATTTTTGCGCTCGCACACCGGTCGACGAATTCGAAGCCGGGTAGATAAATAAATACGTTGGAAGTTGCAATAATAGGGGAAAATTTGAAGGACTTTCGGGTGAACATCTTTGTTTATGGATAGAAGGAATTATATAGGAATTTATTTTATTAGAAGGAAATGGTAGGGTTCAGATGCAGGTGTAACAATGTAAAGTTGTTAGATATATATTTAAAATAGTTTAATAGTAATAGTATAAACAACTATCCAACTGAACAACTTTGACGTTCTTGCTCCTCTCACAATCATACTCTTTTTTGCCTTGGGCTTGTATTCTCCCCGGCATATATTCTTCCAAATACTCGTTTCCTTTCTCTCTAATTGTCAAACTTTCTCACTCGATGCATACTCTTTTTTCGCGCCTCAAAAGTAGTCTAGTCCAAATATTCTACGTTCACACGGCTATCGCTCAACTCAACCACTCTTCACACTTTCCTAGAATCGTGCCCATTACTTATATCTCAGCATTTTATAAATGTTTTGATTGTTCGTAACAACGATATATTATCTTATCGTGCTTTCCTAGGCGTTCAATTAATTCCTCAGTCGCGATGTTGTCTCAAGTACTCATCTTTCGCACCTCAGAACTAGTCTAGTCCAAATATTCTACGTTCACACGGCTATCGCTCAACTCAACCACTCTTCACACTTTCCTAGAATCGTACCCATTACTTATATCTCAGCATTTTATAAATGTTTTGATTGTTCGTAACAACGATATATAATCTTACCGTTCTTTCCTGGTCGTTCAATTAAAACAGGAGATTTTTCTGTCGCGGTAAAGAGTACACAAAATTGCAGTTACACGGGATTAAAGGCCGCACTTTGCAAAATAGGATTACTCCCGGCGGTTCGTAAGCTTTCGTTCGTTTCGTATAATCCTATTTCATCCGCCAACTATTCTGTCAAGACCGTAAAACATAATGGTCCATATCTCCGAATTTGCCGGGACGGTTGTTTTACAACACACAACCACCGTCCGGTGAACGCTAACGAAGAATTTATAAGCCGCTCTAATAGCTATACAAATGACTAAAAATTCCTTTGAACGCGAGCGTTTCCCCTTTTTCTCTTTCCCGACGAAGGAAAAAACAGAAAGAGAAAGAGAGCGACAGAGAGAGAGAAGAGAAAAAGAAAGAAATAAAGGAATAAAACGCGAAAGAGCTCGCCTCGAATTTCAACTACCACTCACTGCTTTCCCGTCTATTCCCCGAAGAGCACACCGAAAACACTCCACCCGTGCACTTAACGCGCATAATATAATTAAAAAAAAGGAGAAAAAGAAACAGAGAAAAAAAGTTTTACTTTTAATGACGGGGCAAAGTATAATCAAGGGGCCTGGGACGTCGCTTTCACCCCGTCAGGAACGCGTCGAGGGTCGCTTTCATCCCTTTCCCGCGCGCCACTATCAGTATCTTTTCTTGACCGATGAAAAGGAGCGGATCTCATTCACCGTCGAAACCATTCGGCCCACCCCCGCCCCCGCCTCCGACCCCTCTCGCCTTACCTTTCATATCGATACCCGCGGAACCCTCCAGAGCGAGTGCGTGCTCGTACGCGTTGGCGCGCCGCGGAACGCCGCCGGATTAATGCAATCGTACGTCACCGCGCGGGGGTTATATTCGTCGAGCCACGTCGTTGGATGTATGTCAGTGTGAAATATTCCCGCCATTCGTTCCCGCGACATCCGACTCATTATCCACGGTCGAAGAGCGGCGAAAAAAGGGTCGCGCGTCGTTGTCGCAGCGCGTTTCATTCTCGCGCCTGTAAACACGGCCGAAGAGCTCGCTCGCGTGTGAGCTCACGATTAACCCTTTGCACTCCGAATTACTTTTCAATTCGGTTGCCGATAACACTCCCTGATATTTTAGGCGTGTAGTGATAGAAGGAACCGGCGGGAATTAACCCTTTGCGGACGGAGCAGTAAAGAAAATAGTCACGTCGCGCGTTTGTGTTATAAAAACTAAAGCTGTATTTAAATAAGTTTTTCATAAAATCTAACAAAATCATAAACAAACAAATTTAGGCCAATTTGACTTCTTAGGCTAGTATACCCATGCGTATCTTATACGTGTCGTTTTCGACAGACAAACGCCAGCCGCAGCGCGAGAGTTGGGCGGATATATCCGACACTCGTCCGCAAAGGGTTAATGATGGAAAAGATTAATTTTTAACCTCGCTTTATCGCCATAACCGCTTTCCTCCTTCGCTCGTCGAAGACTCCCGAACTTTTCATCGTGGAACGGAATATCTATGTTAAAGGTAGAAAGGATGAGCTGGGGAAATAAAACTAGGGTGCTGCGATTTCCGGGTTAGAGCGACCGTAGCCGTTCGTGTCGTTCTCGAGACTCGACTTTTCCTTTATTATCACCTATTTAATGTAGATACAACGATGGGTGCTCGGCACGAGGCGCAACCCTAACCTTCCCCAAGACACTTGGCCTTCCCTGGGTGTTTCTGTACCTTCCCAGGTACATTGGCTGCATGGGCTCGTACAATCCAACAATCTATGATGATAGTCGCCAATCGCCAGGCGTCATTCCATTGCTTTACGCGGTTCGAATGGCCCAGCCCGCCGATACGACTACACTACACTACTTTATTTGAAATTTACCTTATACTTACCGAATTTACTTTATTTCATAGCTACTGTATTTCGGGGAAATGATATGCGTTCTTGTTAAAAATATGTTATACATTTTTTATTTCCCTTGAAGCTGCATATTTTATCTTTAAAAATGTTCATCATCATTCCCCCTCTTTCTCACATTTACATTTACTTACTTTTACATTTTACAAGTACAGTCGGCATTTTTTAAATTACTTCAACGGGTAAAAGCATCAATTGCTGAAGAGATTAATTAAAAAGAGCTTCTTTTAATATCTCCACTGGTAATGTTCTTATCTACATTTATTAATTAATTGTAGCATACTTTAATTTGAATAATACTGTAAAAAAAGATACTGATGTTACATTTCACGACAAATTCAGATAATTCTTGGTCCAATTTGTATTACACGAACCTATTAATTAATTTTTCCCGTGCAACTCTTATATCCTATTTTAATCCTTAATGTAAAACGGTCGAAATGAGAAATTGTAGAGAACTAGAGAAATTTCGCGATAAATTGAAGCTCGATTCGATGATCAGCTTTCTCGATCGTTCCCATGAGATCTGTTGACCGGCGGAAATTAATAATGAAGCGGAACGCTTCCGACGAGAAGCCATGGGAAGCTTTCCTCGTTCCCCTATTTCCGCGAAAAAAAAAATCGAAAGCCCCCTAGGAATTCTCTTAATCGAAACATTTAATTCTCGTGGTTTTAAAGTTTTGCCGTTCGCTTCGGAAAAATGAAACGCCATCGCGTTGTAACGGAAACGGTGTGGGCCACTCTGATCTTGTTCTCCCCTTTAAGCGATAAGTATAATTGCGGCATTCTTGGTAATTCGAAGCGAACGAATTAATTGGACGATAAAAACTTAATCGCCCTTCCTGAAATTCCCTTGTTGATTGTCATTGCGGGGAAGGCGATCTTAATGAATAAGCAGTTCACTTCGCTGCGTTTCGCACGATTTCGCCCTTCTGTTAACCCTTCTGCTTCACAAATTAACGACGGTAAATTAAAAGAAAAGAAAAGACGTTGACTAAGTAATTTTGTCTATTCCATCCCATTATGAATGTTAAAGAATTTGCAAGAATACGGTAGTGGACAAAAGGTTAAGACCAAATTAAACGAACTAGAAATTAAAGAAATTTCAAGGAAATTAAACGAATTAATTTATAAGGAATAGCATGATAAACAAAATTTGCGTTCTATGTTAATCAGTAAATAGTATTCCACCATAATAGCAACAAAAATAAATGTACAGACAATATTTGCAGATAATAAAACTATGTTCTACATTGTCCTCTTGTCTTAAACTTTTCTCCGTTACTATAACTATCACATCTTACATAATCGACGATACTTCAAACAAAATCAGTCTTACGAATCCTAAAATTCGATTACCCCCTCTATCTTATCCTTCTGATCGATGGTACCTTCGTAATTGTTACAAATTCGTACAAATTCATAAGAACGCGATATAAGAACTCATGGTTGCTACTAATCTCTTATTTGGGAACGACGAGTTAACTCGTCATTGGAAAATGCTTCCTCAAGTTGGCTTGCCGCTTACGAGGTTAAAAACGAAGGCTCCCTCGTCGAGTTTCGACGATTCCGAATCGCATGGCCCGCGGCGCTCGTTCCCAGCCGGAACCTCGTTTACACCGACGGATGTAATCGGTCGCGAAATTTCTTCTTCCCGCGGCAATTTCGGTGCCCGCCCCTTTGTAACACGGTGGCACAAGCCTACGGCTCGTTTGATATCGTTCTGTAACGCTTATTGCCGCTGAAGGCGCCGCCGATCGAAACGAAGGAAAGGCGACCCGACCGGAAACGCGTTAAACTGCGCCAACGGCGACGCACGTTCCGGAAAACGTAGCACGCCGCCTCGCCTTGCTTTCCTGTCAGATTGAAAATTGCCCCTATTGCGACACGACCCTCAAGCGATTCGTGCACGTCAGCTTTTCTTGAGTCTCTGCATACTTTTCGTCTCGCGCGATTTTGTTACGAATCCTTTACTCCTCGTTCGTAACTGTCGAACCGGTTGATAGACAATAGATACGTTCAGGTTAAATAGTTTTGCTTTTTTCAAACGAATGCCGTTAAATTTTGCAGTTGAACGAATGCAGTTTTTCGATTGAAATTTAATTCAGAAGATTGATCGTGGTTTGGTTGCGTTAAAAGGAAGACATTGTTACAACGTGCTTGTATCAAAGTGATTGCAAATTTGTTATTCGGTAAGTAGCATTGTCTAGGAGGATATATTAAGCTATGAGCAACAGTTAGTAGTGTGGCTACAATCTGTGCAAGGAAAGTGCGGAGCGTAGGAATTTAAGGGGAAACGGACGATTATAGTCAGACACGCTTTCCAACGACTATCACGAGAGTATCTCGTATTTAAAACACTTTGCACTAAATTTTATCGCGATTACTTTGAAACCTTGATTTAATAAACACTGCTATTAATTAGTCACCTAAGAATTATATAAAAAAAAGGGCTTGTCAAAGATGAAACAAATACAGTAGTGAAAATTGTTGAATTTCAGACAGTATATACCATATAGGAGGGAAAATTCTGATGGTTCCAATGAAACATAGTGGAGTAATTATTACGAAAACTTGTTACAGAACTAAGTTCACGTTCGTTAAGTTCATTAACGACAAAAATGAATTCCTCGTTACCAGTGTTCCAGCGAGGCTCGCGTTCCCTTTAAATCCACTTAATTCTTCGTTTTCTTTCCCGTCTGAGATTCCATCTTTCAACGACCATCCAGCGTTTTCCACTTCTTCTCGAGACGTTGCTCAGAGCCCTGCAGGCTCGCTGGTAACGAGCCCTCCACGAAAAAGGGACCGCGAATCCCGCGATAAGGCAAAGTTTCGTTGACGTTCCGAACGATAACGGGCCGTGAGAACGGTTCCCAGAGAACGGACGCTTATCGACCCTCTCTCGCGACTTTGCTGTTTTGCGGCTCTCCTCTATCTACGCCGATCTCTCTCCTCTCCCGTTCAATTAACCGTAATGTTACACAAACTGTCGCACCATTTTCCTTTTCCGTTTAGTCGGTCGAACTCCCGAATCGTTCCTCATTCAGTTCTAAAGCGTTTATCGCGGTGCCCGTTGAATCTTACTTAAGATCACAGGATGGGAAAACGTATTGAAAACATAAAGTATGCTAGTTCAGTGATGAAGGATATAGTGAAAACAGAGTGAAAGTTTTTTAAGGAATTGTAGATTTAACTCTTTGAACTTGGAAGGGGTGAATCTAAGTGGTCAGCTGATATTTTCTTTAATTCATCAGATTTGCTGATTAGCTCAATGAAGCTAGTTACAGATGTAATTTATTATTATTAAGATGATATTCTGTCACTCTTCAAATGCAAAGTTCTTTAAATATAAAATAATTATTTGGTACCAAAATTTGTGAATTGTAGCGTACTTGTTTTGAGTTTAAAAAAGGTTATTTAACCAGTCTTAAAGTATTTCTAATGCTAAAAATTGTATGAAAAATGTAATTTTGTGAATTGTTATCAAATTCCTAGTTATTTGTACAATTATTTGAAGTAAAAACGTCGACTGCTCCGGAAAGTATTCCCGTTACCTCCCCTAAACCCTTCGCTACTAAAAGCAACTGCGAACGCCAGCTAAACTTAAACCGCCGCCAGTAGGAAACAGATTGATTTCCTACTCCCCAGCGTTTGTCTTCTACTTAAGACGCTCTCCGGCTGAAATCCTGGTTAAACATCTCGCAGCCATCGAAAGCAATCTGTCATATCGGTCCTCTCGCGTGCAATTCAAACAAGCCCGTAGGAACCGATTCCTGGACGTCGTTCGTCGTCTCTTTCAGCCAATATTTATCCCCCCGTCCATCTTCGCGACGGTTACATTGCTGCGTTCGCGAATTGAGAGGGAGAGAGAGAGAGAGAGAAACAGAAACAGAGAGGGGAGATAGAGAGACTGAGAAAGAGACAGAGAAAGAAACAGAGAAAGAGAGGGAGAGAGGGGAGAGAGACAGAGACAGAGAAAGAGAGGGAGAGATGAGAGAGAGAAACAGAGAAAGAGAGGAACAGAGAGAGATAGAGAGACAGGGACAAAGAGAGAGAGAGGGGGAGAGAGAAAGAAACAGAGGAAGAGAGAGAGATAGAGAGACAGGGACAAAGAGAGAGAGAAACAGGGAGAGAGAGGGGGAGAGAGAGAGGGTAGAAACACGAGCGTTAGCGAACGGAAAGTTACATGGACAAGGTAAACTGTACGAGGACTGTCCACCAAGACGTAACCGTGGACGAACAAACGAAAATAAACCCGCTGGGGCCTACGGAAACGCGTGACAAGAAGAAAGGAGAAGGAACAGAGAATTGGCTGAAGAACAGAAAACGACTTTTCCGTTAGCGAACGGAAAAAGGGGAAACAGGTGAAGAACAAGGAGGCCGTTGAGAAACCCTGGAAATGCGCGAGACAGAGCGGAGAAAGCGAGCGAAAGAGAGCGAGCAAGGGAGGGAATGAGTGAGAGGATAGGGCTGAAAGTTGGCAAGTCGAGATAATGGCGAAGTTATGGCTGCAACTCGAGCCCCCGTCCTTATATACTGTGTACGACAACGCTAACGATGCTTTAAGCCGTGGCTGCACCCTGTCGGTCTTCCGTATCGACGATCTCTCTCCGTCAGAATTTTCTCCGTTTCACTGTTCGTATTCAGCCTTGCTGCAGCCTCTTTCGCGAGCTTCGCCGATGGAGACGAGAGTGGACACTCCAGACGTTTAATTTGACTTTTCATTTTCTTTCTGTTTTTTATTTTGGTCCCCTTTCGAGGTCTACTTTCGTGAGTAGGAAACGAAGCGTGGTACCGAATAGAAGAGGAGATGAGGAAGTCTTTCTTTTTTTAGACGACTTTTTCCAGATCATAACGAGAGGAGGAATAAATAAACACCATGATATAGCGGTGATGATAAATTATTATTATTAACATGCAAATGGTAATTGCGTTAAATAAAATTCTGATATGTACAACACTACTCTGTAATTAGCTGCACAATCATTTTAATTTTTCTTGTGGAAATATTTGAACAAAGGTAGCGTTTTTCTTTAGAGGAAAAAATTTGTATAATAATTTACCGTGCACGTAATGTATCGTTTGATAGGTACGGTAAGGGGATCAACGTCAAAAATATTATAATAAAGAACAGGTCGTGAAAACGTCATTATGTGACGTGTCTTTCACCGCAGAAATAGCCAGGATCGCTTTGCTTGCAATATTTTCCAACGGTCGGATCCGCTTTTCCAAACGCGGAAGCCCTCCCTTTTATGCGGGGACGCCATTATAAGGGATAAAGGCTTCCGTATGCGTTGTTCGCGACCAAGAGGGCGGCCGGTCAATCCCTTTTAACACTTGAAAAGTATCCCCTCCTTTTTCCCCACGGACGAATGCCCCTTTATCGCATCGAATCGCTCGATAACTGTACATCCTCCCTGTGAACGTTATGTAAATGTTATAGATTGGATTTTGGTGGTCGACGCGATGAAAAGGACCGGGGTAATCCGATTCGCGAAAAATTTCGAGCCCGACGAACACACGCGTCCGAAATAATAAACTGTTTTCGCGCGGGGAATCCGTTCGATTAAAAGGTGTGCCTTAAAATCGCGTTAATCGGGTAATACACCCTTTCGTGCGTGACGGGGAAAGCTTTCGCGATTGTATCAACCCTGGGGCTCGATTACGATAAAATGGGAACAGAAAGATTTCGACGGAAATTCGGGATTTAACACTATTCCTACCGAAGCTTCACGTATACCTATTCCTACCGCGACATTCCCACGTAAGAGAGACTACAAATTTTTCTCAAAAAATAAACAATTGTAAGAGGAACCAGATAATCAGGGGTGACGATGGCCAAAGTGGTCATTAGGGCCACCATAAACCAGAGGTCCTCAATAAGGGTTGGGACCGAGTACGCGCGAGACTCGGTCACGGCCGCTAACACTTTCCAGACCCGCACCAACGGCGGGTTTGTTTTTCGGGAAAGTGCAAAATGGGAATGTGCCCATAAAAGCATGGGAAAAAGGGCACAGTTAGTTAGTAAGACAGCAACCGTATTATACGAACTAAAGGCTATTTTGTAAAGAAGTAAAGTAACCCTCACGCAATGAAAAAAGAAGTAAATATTGAAAAATGTATTTATGCGTATATTTGAGAAAAAGTCTAAAGTTTAAAGGCGATTCAATTACGTTGCATCTATGAAATTCTGATCGAAATTTTAAAAACGGTCATTTGACCGGTTGTGGTAGGAATAGTGTTAATGTTTCAGTCGTAGCGAATTAAGATCGAAACACAGTAGGTGGTTAACAGTATAATTTCTCGGGGAGGTAATTGTACGTCTCGTACTGTTGTTCAAGTGTATTTATTTTAAAAAAGTATAGGAACTGTTGGAAATTGAATACAGAAATATTACGAAACAAGAATTAATCGAAAATCAGCTTTCTCTTAACGTACTTTGTGAAGGATTTCTTCCAAGAATCCAAGCCACATCTGGAAATTTAGAAAGTAGGAAAACGTTAAGATACGGAACGAAGGGGCTGAAGAACACGGACGGGATCGTAAGAATTTCAATCACTGCATTTATTAGTTTCATGATAAAGCTCGTGAGGTACGGTCAGAGTTGCACCTTCCTCGTGTTATTATATAATAAAATAATAAAATAGTATTTCAAATAGGAGTGTATTTTATTTAGTAATTATAAAACCCCGTTTCAATTGAAACACACAATTTTAATTGAGCAGCGTAAGCAGAACACAAGCAGAACAATTTTTAATTTAAAAAACAACGATTTCTTAGTTTCTGACGCTTTCGTATTGCAAATGGCTACACGTCTGTTAGAAGCGGACAATATTTTTGAAGTAGAAATTATTTGCACAGCTAGATACCTACTTTAATTTTTATTTTCGTCCTCCGTGATTAAAAATTGTACACGTTTAGCATTTTACATAAAATTATTCGCGCGAAATTACTGTTCGCAAAGCAAGGCGTGCTACAATATCGACCAGCTGTCGAGGAACCGGCGGTCCTTGCTCCGATTTATAACGACTGGATAGATAGGTCAACGATTTCCGCGCCGAGGTGCAAGTGGAACGGGAATAATGGACCGGAAGCGTTGCTTTATTGGATTACCTGCTCGTGCCGCTTACGCATCGCCAGCTCTTGGCCCGCTGAATCGTCAATTTTACATTTCGGAAGATGCCATCGCGCGCGAGAGCCCGTGAATACTTACATGGATGCTCGCCCTATCAACTGTTTCGGCCATTTTGCCAGGAAACGTGCATTTACTGCCGCTTAACACTATTCCTACCACAACCGGTCAAATGACCGTTTTAAAAATTTCAATTAAAATTTCAAAGATACAACGTAATTGAATCGCCTTTAAACTTTAGACTTTTTCTCAAATACACGTATAATACATTTTTCAATATTCACTTCTTTTTTCATTGTTTATTTTTTGAGAAAAATTTGTAGTCTCTCTTACGTGGGAATGTTGCGGTAGGAATAGGTATATGTGAAGTGTCGGTAGGAATAGTGTTAAATATTAGAGATCCACGAAAGAAATAGAAGACACATCACCAAATTAAATGGACACTCAAATCCACTGATTATATCGCTCACAGAATAATACAACAAAAGATTAAAAAGAAAATGGCCAATTGACCTCAAACGAGGCTTAGGAGGTCTTTTCATTGAAAAAGCTTGAAATTGACCACGTGTTAACACATTGGCCCATAGAATTTGTATTCTGATAGCTGATATAAATAAATGAAAAAAATATATATATTAGAGACATTTAATGAGATAATATGAAATGGTAACTGAAAGTCGTTTTAGAGGAAAAATTTCTTTATTCTGAGGAAAATATAAAAAGGTGGGAATGAAAATTAAAGGATTTTTTTATTGAGTTTAAAAAAAATTCGAACGAGGTAGCAGTATTAGTACCTACCGTAACAATGTCTAGCAAGAGGTATGGGTAATAAAGAGGAATATCCGTAGAGAATATCAAAGGATATTATTTCTACCAGTTTTTCTTTACTTGGAAACGCGAAAGATGGATATTGCATGAACATTCTCATTTTGTATTTATTATGAAGAAACTACGATCTTCCCTGATTAAAGAAAACACTGTCCAAAGAGAAGTTCTCTGGGAAGCTCAGGAAGTTGCGAAACACGGAATAAAATATAGAAAGCGAGCTGCAGACAAATAAATACCTACCTACTGTTTTACCTACTGTCAACTTTCCAAAAGATGCAACAACGATTTTTTAAACACCAATTTCTTATTTTATACGTAATGTCCTCCGTTTTGAACCAATATACTCTGCATATTGTAGCTGTTCTTTGAAGCGGCGCCGATAAAAGAGAACGTGGCAACACTTTGAAGTCGTATTGGCGGGCTGAGCCACCCGAAACGCGTAAAGAAAAGAATGGTGTTTGGCGATTGTTATTAACCCTTTCGCTACGGGTGGGTTCTCCGCCGCGATATTCCCGCTGAACGGACCGCCGTAGCGTGCCATGACAAAAGTGCACGGCTAACTACAACCTGAGTTGCTTTGAAACGGTGTTTTCGAAAAAAAAAACTTTTCTCAAAACAGAGTATTTATAATGTCTTAACATGCACACTTTTAATTACAATTCTAGAACCGCATAACTGCATACGCTCGTCGTATGAGCAATAGGCAGCATTTTACGGAGAGCGACTATAATCTCCCGTAGTACCTCAGTGGCATCTTAGTAGTAGCGAAAGGGTTAAATATTTTCCTTCCTCGAAGTCGGTGTCGATGCAGATGGAAAGATCGAGGAGTCTTTATTTAGCCATGTAGTCGTGACCGCTTAGGAATTAAGAAATTTTTATTTTTTATTTTTTATGTTATTAATTTTCGCCGTTTTCTCCTACAATAAGTACACTAATGGGTGTTACCCATCAATTATTTAAATAAATAAATAATTAAATGAATTCGTCCCAATAAACCGGATCGGTGCCGATTCGCATGAGTAGAAGTACCTTAAATTTAGATAACTGGGACTAATTCTCGAAAGGCCTTAATGGCCGCCATCAAAGCTAGATATTAAGTTTCGACGAGAGTCGATCCGGGACGGAGTTTACGCTGACCGCGGTGAAAATTTCCCCCGGGAAATGGTACGAAGTACGCGTTTCCGTTTCCCATATGCACACCACGTACGCGAAAACGCAGCCAATTTGCGCGGGGAAATATAATGCGCGTTTGGTCGCGCGTTCTGTCGGGAGTTCTCGCCGATCATCGATGCAATCCATTAACACGTTACTGCTTAATGATCGCGCGTGTAATTGCCAGCACCGCATAATTAAACGTGGAAAATAACGAAGCCGGGCTATCGGCTCGTTCCCTTAAGTAACGTCGCTTTTTCAATTGATCTCCGGTGTGACGAAACCAAATATTATTACAGCAATCCTCTTAAACCGACTGTTCGTTACAATAAATAGCAATTTCGTTCAGAGACATCGTGTGAGGGAGTGGGGAGGAAACGAAAACATGTAATAGTAAAACTAAAAATATATCGTTCTTGCGATAATGTTTAGAAAATTCGAAAAAGTTGTTCGTAAAACGTAATCGTAATAACTAAGTGAAAGTAAAGGAAAAATTCATCTGTATTTCTTTTAAACGCATCTCTTTAGTCTATATTTCTTTTGTGTATATAAATAGGAAATTCTACTTAACACGTTCCCTGCCTGACATTTTTTTAAAGGCTTTCCGTTCAGGCCAGAGTGGGGCGTATACGCCCCACATTTTTTTTTATGGTTGACACAAGCATGTTTTTGTGGTATAATACACAATATTTCAGTAATTTAAAACCATAAATTTAAAAGAAAGGCGTATCTCTTTATAAATTTAAACCAGAAAAGCAATCATTTTTAGTTTATTTGACAAAATATTGTTAAAAGTATGCCTTTTTTTTAAAGCCTTTTTTCCGGCGTGGGAGGAAATTTTAGCATTTTAGCAATTTTAGCAGGGAACGTGTTAACCGTTTGCGTACCACGAGCCGCTTTCGCGCTCTTCCGATTTTCTGTCGAGAAAACCCAATGCATTTGACCGATACAGACAACTGACAGCGCACTCATAATTTGCCGAAACGCGTTCAACCATTCAGATTTCAACCTATATATATAATAGTATTTCACAAAATAATAAGTTCTAAATTAAAAATATAAAAAATTTGAAGAACAAATAATATTTCAATACATAATCAAAGGAGCGCTTCTCGGCTTTTTCCTGCGGTCTTTTTTAAAAACCCTCTGGTACGCAAACGATTAAACATAACATTATTAACAAGTACGATCCTCCTACAACTTCCTCTTTACTTAAAATAAATTTCGTGGAAATTTACGATCGGCACGAGCTCTGTTTCTTGAAACAGAACGATGTATATTTACAATGCATTAAAGTTCTGCAACTCTACATCCGCCAACCTGAGAAGCATCAACAACCCTGTCACAAGACACGCGCGCAACTTCCGCGCGTGTACTAATAATCTTCAATTATACTCGACTTGCCTTCATCCTTTCAAAAGCGCCTGCGTTCGCTAGTACTCGTAAACAAATCCGCATATTCTACCGCTCCTCGAGAATCCATTCCAAATACAGGCGCCTCTTGACTTTCGCACACGATTGGTGCCTGACAGTGTGTGCGAATGTTGAATGTTCGAAAGTAGAGGGATGTAAAAAAATATGTATCGAAAACTGTGCTTTGAAATATTGATCGAAACAACATGGCTAAAGTCTAATGTCTCAGAAGAGGCAGCCCAGTAGCCTGCTCGATTCACGATGTCCCCCCAGAGGGGACATCCGACTACAGAGGTTTAATACTAGAACTACCGACAATTATAATGTACTTATTTGCATGGAACAGATCAAATTGAAAATTACCTGAAAATATATTGAATGCATAAAAATCAAATCTTAATTTGTGCCTTCTGCAGAAAATCGTAGTAAATGTTGGAAGCTTCATAATAGTGAATTTATAAGGTTGCTATAAGTAATCACCAATTGGTCATTTTGACCCCCCTGGTCCTCCTAGTATTAATACTCCTTTAACACTAGAACTGCCGACAATTAACGTGTACTTATTTGCATGGAAGAGATCAAATTGAAAATTACCTGAAAATATATTGAATACACAAAAAACAGATCTTAATTTGTGCTTTCTGCAGAAAACCATAGTAAATTTTAGAAGCTTTACCACACTGAATTTATAAGGTTGCTATGAGTAATCACCAATTGGTCATTTTGATTGCTCTGATAGTTCTAGTGTTAAAAAGTTGAATTTTTAAATGTTACATAGCAATGCAAATTTCAAAATAAAACGTTCCGCTTTCAAACTTGCACATAATCGTTCAGTTAAGCCAAATTAAATGATATTTTTCGGACACATCGAATCCCGTCATTTTATTTGTACGTCAAGGGGTTAAACCGCGACACAGTTAAGCTAGCGCCGGATTTAACCGAATCCAGCATTGAGTTATCGTGATTTCCACTTGCTACTTGTCGATAAGCAGCGGAACAATTTCCGGAATCGTTTTCACCGGCGAAGAGGGGCACGAGGAGGGGGTGCATAGAAAATATCGTAGACAACGTAAAGTTGCCGTCATTATGAGGCCCGCAGCAACGTCTGGCTGGTTATCAACGCGTGTTAAACTACGTAATTCTGCGCGAGGCATAAACTTAATGTCTCGTCCCACCGGCTACGGTTCAATGTCGCTCTCTCTTTCTCTCGTCCTCCTCTCCCTTTAGGGCAACCATAACCGAGCTATGACGGGTTATGCGCGGGCGTGCATGCATGCGTCTGCATACGGTTTCGCCGCAATCGGAGAGAACAAGCCGGATAATCGCGAGAGCGAGTACAGGCGAAACTTCTCGTGGGAAATTGTCGAGAGGGGAGCGTATCGCGAGGTACGAAATCGCGTGTTGGGTTTGTTGCGCTCATGTGATAGGGTAAACGTCCGATGATAGTGTGCGTTTTGCGGGGCAAGGAAGGATAGAACAGGATTTTTTGTGGGAAATTTGCTCGTGCGATGTTATACACCTATTGAGACGCTAAATGCGATATATTTATTTATTTATTTAGTAGTTATGGCTGCGAGCAGTAACTTTCCAAATATTCAACGTTGAGATGCTAGATGCGATATATTTATTCAGTACTTAAGGCTTTGAGCAGTAACTTTCCAAACATTCAACATTGAGACGCTAGATGCGATATATTTATTTATTTATTTAATATTTATGGCTTTGAGCAGTAACTTTCCAAATATTCAACGTTGAAATGCTAGATGCGATATATTTATTTAGTATTTAAGGCTTTGAGCAGTAACTGTCCAAACATCCAACATTGAGACGTTAGATGCGATATATTTATTTATTTATTTATTTAGTACTTAAGGCTTTGGACAGTAACTTTCCAAACATCCAACATTGAGACGCTAGATGCGATATATTTATTTATTCATTTATTTAGTACTTAAGGCTTTGAGCAGTAACTTTCCAAACATTCAACAGGCCTCAAAAAGTGGATTTTTTTTAAATTCGTTAAATATCGATACTTTGTATCGTGTTAATTCATATTTATAATATAAATGCTAAGCATTAACACTTATTTATATTATTTATTATCCATTCACAGTTATTGCGAATTATACAGCGCTATTTACATTGAAAATATTTAATTGCGAAACGCTACACGTTTGGCAGCTACTGCTAAATAAAAGTACTAATGAGCGTGTTATAAACTCGCGAGAAAGAATTATTGCGGTTCGCGAGACTTTCAAGGCGACCTGCAGTCCCGAGGGCGGCGGTACACGTAGTTCACAAGGATGACGAAGTTTCAATTGCAAAAACGGCAGGCGGCTGGTGATGTTGAAACGCCAACTCGAAAAAAAGCTTATGAATATTTAACAAACACCCCCAACACAAAGTTTCGCCTCGTACTTTTCGACGTTCCTCGCAGCTCTTGGCCACTGTTGAATCTTTTAATTATTCCCGTTTAACTTCCACGAGCAATTGACCAGTTTGCGGGCTGGTCGAAACTTTTTGCGAGAATATGAATGATGTCGATTACGAGCGCGGCCTTTAACCTGAAAATTCTATCGTCGTTCTCTGTCGCTCTGCGAGACGAGAGAAAAACATCGTAATTTTGAAAAACAGAGAAATACTTTTTCATTTTTCTTTGCTGAACGGTAAACTCGTTAGTTTTCAGAGAAATTTCGTGGCTAAGATGAAGCACCGTCAAAATTCTGAATGAAAGTGAATTATGACACGAATGAAGGAACGTTTACTGAATTATTGTAGCAAATTTTATAATTTAACGGTGCATCGACGACCGTAAAAATATTTCCTTTGCTAATTAATCGATTTTTTTTTACTGTTCCAGGTGAGTGAGTCGGTTTCCCTATTCACGATTAGGCACATCGTGGGACAAGAGTGCTTGTAAAGTATGTAAGCGATTTTAAAGCAGCACTATTTGTCACGAATTCGCAATATTTGCCATCACAGTGATATACGTCGGATATGCCCTTAAAAGGGTTTATATCTCCCTCTTCGCCCCTCTTACGTGACACAGAGCATAAAATGGATCATTCAACTATATTTCGACGTCCTCGTAACTTTGGCGTGTGTTCCAGCTCTATAATAAAGCTTGAAAGTTATACACGCGAGCTTTATCGTATCTTAAACGCGCATTGCGGTAAAAATCTGCGCGGTCTTCAAGATGCCCTATTTATCTAGACGACCCTTCTAAAGGTTTTCCATTTCTCCAAATGAGTACATATTATCTCAACTTCACATTTACATCCTACACAAAAATCTATCGTAGGAATAACTGAAATAGCGGTGCAAATATTTGGAGTATGTGAAGTTGATGATACAATTACTAAATACTTATTATCGATAACTGGAATGATCTACCATAATAATATTGTAATTTGAAAATTTCATTTCCCCAAAAAGTATTAAAATTTTTCGAGCTCTTTTAGACCTCCTCTTCAAAACCTTACACTTATTTATTATACTAATATTAACCGTTTGAGTGCCAAGCGGCGCAATCGCTGTTCTGTTCTCAAAGCGCCAGCACTCTAGGCTGCGAAGCCCATAATCACACCAAGCTCGGTTTCTTTCGTTGCACGACTTTACGATTACCCTTCAGTCTTAGCTAAAAAAAGAAAAAAAATTGGAGTAATTTTATTCTCAGGAAAATGTCGGAACAAAACTAAGCTGTAGGAAATATTTATTGTATGTAAGCTAAAAACAGTAGAATCGCAATTTTCGCAGTCAGATGTCCCATAAACACATTACCGTCCACAATTCAACAGTTTCCAAAATTTCTAAATGATTATATCTTTAGCATCTAAATAATTTCTAGACGACAAAACACCCTAGTTACTCCGTTTCCCGTTAATTCTCCATCCTTCTCTGTTCCACCGCGCAAAAATTTCCCCGTGCATCCGGTTAGATCGCGAGCCCTTCTTAGAAATTCCTTACGAGAGATTTCTTTCGCTGAAAAAGAAACCCCGTGGAAGAACGACTCGAGTTGTAGAGACTCCGCGTGTCAACCGTTGGAGAAACTAATTCCGTAATATCGAGAAGTCAGTGCGCGCGAGAATATTTCATTGTCTGACGAGGAACCGGTAAGGGGGGAGGGAGTTCGCTTGTTTTACCCGCGAATTAATAATAGAGGACCACCGTGGCCGATTCCATGGGGAAAATAAACCGAGCGTCGGCCTTATTGAAAATGAAACTCAACCAAGGCGACCAAACTTCCGCCTGTTTACCCCTCTTTGCCGCTGTTCCGATGGAATTGCGAACTGAGTTTTGCGACGACGCCTTTCGGAAGTTCGCGGATTCGGAGAAGGCGGTTCCTTGCTTTAATTTGAGGTTGGAAGGCTGATGAATGGAATTTAACCGTTCGCGCTGTGGCGAAGCGAGTGATTTTTGTCGGTAACAAAGTCGCGTCGTTAATTTCCTCTTCTCGTTAATGAAAATTGTAAATGGTCGGAATACTGATATATTTGCTTCGAATTCGAGAAAAGATTACGCGAGGGTTGAAGGCAAAGATGGATTTGAGTTTTTACCGCCTTAGGTTATCGTATTTTTGCCAACCTGTGTTCAAGGGTAAGGTTAAAGAGGGAAGGATTGATAAACTGAACAGTAGAATCGATAGCAATTTTCATGCAAATTTATTAACTTCTGTACACATTTTTTAATATTCATTTGAAACTTTTATCGTTTTCGCTTTAGTTCGGCAAATAGATTGAATAAATAATCAAAATCAATATAATTTAAAACGCAGATTTTTATGTTTAATATTGCATTCAGTCTTTCTTGATGTATATTTGTACTTAAATAATTCTTGATACTCTTTAACATCAGAAATTTATTTGCTCTGTTTATAATTACTCAGCCTGTACCTAAACTCGCCTATGCTTTGATGGTATTTTGCATTTGTAACAATGAAAATATAGTCAATATCATTAACAATTTTATTGTAAGGTAATCATAGTTGAATGCGTATAACTTAAGATGGGAATACTCGTGAGCGAACATAGTTCATTGAACGAATCATTTTAACTATTATGTCGTGCACTGCATAATTCATATTTTCATCCAATTTCGAGTTAATATGGACAATATAACTGGTTTAGTGTCACACATAGAAATGCCGGTACATAGTTACCGGCGATCAATATTAGATAGCTTTGAAATGTAAACAGAATCGAACCAATATATGCGGTGGCATGTGTTCAACAGACTAAGCAAACGTATCTGGGATCGATTAAGTTACTTAACACACCAAATACGAAGGCGCATTATGCTAATGAGATCAGGCCACGTCTCTCTGAGACCGCGATATCTCTTCGGTTTTAAGAAGACGGTAGTAAACACAATCAAACACGAAGCTACTAATCACGGTGCAATAGCAACAGATGGATTTAAATAAGAAATATTCAATAAACAAATATTTACAACACTTATCCTTACATAATGCTGAAAATTTACTTAATAGTAAGAATAGTTTAATAATAAATAATATAATAATACTAGCAGTAATAAATAATATAATAATAGTAGTAGTAATAAATAATATAATAATAGTAGTAGTAATAAATAATATAACAACAACAATGGGTAATTTAAAAACAAAAATACTAAAATTAATAACACAATATTAATATAATCATAGTGTAGAAATTCTATTGAATGGGTACAATGCTAGGAAAGTGTGTAGAAAATTTAGACTAGAGTGTTTCTAAGGCGCAAAAGATGAGCACTTGAGACAACATCGGGACTGAGAAATTTTGGGTGAACGTGACCGAATGCAACAAGTTTAGAATTATAAAAAAAGGAAATGAGTGTTTGGAAGAATCTATGACGGGGAAAATGCGAGCACGTGGCAAAAGGAACGTGATTCTGAAGAAAGTAAGAACATTGTAGTTGCTAAGTTAAAAAGCCGTTTAAGTTGTTACTATTAAACTATTTTGAATATACATTAATAACATTCTAAGCTCTTCACTTTATTTTATTCACACCTGAGCCCTATCATCTCACTCTATTAAATAAATAAACAAAAGTAAAATTTCCCGTACATCTAACAACTTTACTTTGTTACGCCCACACCTGAACCCTACCGTCTCTCTAAATAAATTAGAATCCTACAATAGCTACGCCGGTAAAAGTAATTACACAACAGAAACTATATTGTATCGTACCTGTTTGAACATGGAATAGAAATTCGTCGGATAAACTTACCTTTTACAGAGTTGGCGTGCTCGCGACGCGTTTCACGTTTCACGGCAAACAGCGGGGCTGCGAAGGAGGGAACATCGTCCCGACCGAACTTTCCAACAGATCAGACATCTGTCGCCAGGTCGATGCCGGCGGAATCCATTTATCCCTCGCCGAGCTCGGCCGGCGAATAATTATATTCAGCAGGGATCACTTTTAAGAGTCGCGTGCCCTCTTTCTACCTTCCTCGTCTGTCCCGCGTGCCCGCGAAATCAAAACTTTCTGACCTAATAAGATATTCGCGGCGCGACGCGATATTTGTTCTTCGAGCTCCTCCCCTCGAACGGGCTTATGCAAATCCGTGAAAGCGACCAGATATCTGCGAGCGATCGAGGCGAAGGGAAACGAGGATCGCGAGAAAGGAGGCAACCTCTCGTATAAAAATCGAAAGTCGTCCGGATTAATTGAGCTTAACACTATTCCTACCACAACCGGTCAAATGACCGTTTTAAAAATTTCGATTAGAATTTCATAGATGCAACGTAATCGAATCGACTTTAAACTTTAGACTTTTTCTCAAATATACGTATAATATAGTTTTCAATATTCACTTCTTTTTTCATTGTTTATTTTTTAAGAAAAATTTGTAGTTTTCTTACGTGGGAATGTCGCGGTAGGAATAGTTATAGGTGATGTGTCGGTAGGAATAGTGTTAACGTTCATTGAAACGCGAAACTTGACGAGGTTATTCGATTATGGTTGTTGAATAACTGCAAGAAAATGTTGATAGGGTGCAGGATGATGCGCGTATTAAATTATTGGAAATGGGGTTCTATATTGTTTAAATGAAATACACTTTTATTTGAAATATTACAATAATTTATTATGTAGCACGAGGAAGGGTAGAACTGTGAGAACCTTGAAAGGTTTTTCGTGAGACTAGCAAACCGCTGTGATCGAAATTCCTACAACCCCGTCCGAGTTCTTCAGCTCCTCTGTTCTGTTTTTTAATGTTTTTTTACTTTCTAAAATGCCTAATGTGGCTTGGGTACTTAGAAGAAGCCCTTGAGAAAGTACGTTAAAAGAAAGCTGGTTTATGGTTAATTTTTGCTTCGTAGTGTTTCTGTATTCAATTTCTAACGTTAACCCTTTAAACTCGAAAGGCGACTGTATGTAGTCAAAGTGCAAAGTCAAATTCACAAATTTCAGTGATATTTGTCTGAATTAATTAAATTTCAATACAGTTAAATACTGATTCCATTTAATTTCGATACTCTGCACTTCAAAATCTTCGATAACGACTAAGAATGCCATTTCATTCGCTACGGAATATTAATGATCGGATTAATTTAAAGATTTGACGAAATTAATGTTATCATTGGTACGTCTGAGATGAGAAAGATAATTTTATTACACATAAGCCATCTAATCTATTAGCCTATATTAGTAATTAAGCAGGATGACGGAAGGAATTATAATACATCAAATAGACAGTACTATGATCTACATAGTCATTTACATAACAGATGCATCGTTGGCATATAAGTATCCGGAAACAGTTGTTCGGTTCTCCATGACGTATTCGAGGAAGCGTAAAGTTCGTCGGATGATAATGCGGGTCCAGGTGTCCATTTGTGAAGTTTCCTGGAAATTATGCAAATCGTGAAGGCGGATCAGCGGATGGGAAAGGAAGGCGCTGAAAGTATTACGGAGATGTTATATCAGAGAGAGATAGGAAAGCACTCGTGCTTAATTGCGCTCACGCGACACCGACGTTGCGATAATAACCGCGATAAGAGTTCTCTGACCTAACGGGACACTAGTTTCCCTGGAAATTATGCCCGGTGAACAGGTGCCACGACAACCGATGGAAACGTGTGAGATTTGACGACAAACGAAACCGAAGTAGGGCACGAAAAATCAATTAACTCTGGATAACTAAATTTAAATTAGTGTTACACTGTCTCGTACAATCATTCGACTAATAGAATACGAATTAACACTATTCCTACCACGACCGGTCAAATGACCGTTCTCAAAATTTCGATTCGAATTTCATATATACAACACAACTGAGTCGCCTTTAAACCTTAGGCTTTTCGTCAAATATACGTATAATACATTTTTCAACATTCGCTTCCTTTTTCATTGTTTATTTTCTGAGAAAAATTTGTAGCCTGTCTTACGTGGGAATACGTGAAGTGACGGTAGGAATAGTGTTAAAAACATGTATATTCGTGTATTTCCCTTATTTATTTCAAACAAATTAGCGTAACTTAAGAGAAGTATTATAATATTTTAATTAAAAGACAGAAAAGTGGTAAACAATTAACGTTTGCAATCTTGGCAGATCTCGAATTCGTAAAACTGGCAAGGGTCGGCAGTCTATTAGACGAATGTTTATTTATCTAGGGTTGAAATCGTTCAAACGTGAGACTTATTAAACGCGTTCACTTGAAACGGTTGAATAACGCGATGGCGGCAGCTTTGTGTTTCATTTCGGTGTTCATTTCGTGCAACAAAGTAATTAATTGCCGTATAATTATTACATCTCCGAACAATACCGGCGGCAGCCGTTATTTCCATGGTTAATAAAATAAATTGTTAAAATTAACGAAGCAACGAACGTATTATACGGAGGAAAGGTAATCGTGAGCACACAGAGGGTTTACATTTTATTGTAGAACCGTAACCACGCAAATATATCTTATATTCTAGAGATTATATTCCGGAAACCTGGTTCGTATCGCCGCGATAAACGAACACAGGTTGCTGATTAATTCCATTCTGAAATATTCAAAGCTGGCGTCTAGCGAAGCTTTGATACACGAGGAATTAAAATTTAACGCAGGACGTAAAAACGTTATGCACCGCGGGCATGCCACTATTCTATCGTTCACGGATCTCTTTACAATCTGGCAATTGTATCACACGCGTAATAGCCTGTATACTCGTGCATTATATTAACTACGTTGTACCTTAACCAAACGAAAGCAGATTAAGAGCTCTCCAAAAGCGTTTCTCAATTATTAACCCTTTGACTGCTACGGGCGTGTTTACGCGTCTCTGACGAAAGTTACTCGTGTGAACTATGGGCACGAGACAGTAGCAGACAAAAGTTTAAGACGACAGAACAATGTAGAAAATAGTTTTATGGTCTGTAAATATTGTCCGTACATTCACTTTGTTTTTCTCACACCTGAGCCCTACTACCGTCTCTCACTCTAAATAAAAATAAGGAATTTCCTATATATTCGTAACTCTCCATCGATAAAACTTAGTGAAAATTGCTAGGAACAATAGTAATGTAGCAGGATTTATTATGAAAAGATATCAAGAATACAATCAGTTATAACAGAGAAGGTTATTAGGACGCCCAAGGGTGCACACCTCGTCAACCGTTATTTTCCAACTACTATTCGTCAAATGTTATTCGTCAACTATCCCCCTTCTTCGTCCACCTCGCGACCTGCTCCACCAACCCCCACCAACCCGGCAAAATCTCGCTTCGTACAGCGATTACTTTTGCAAATTTTACTCATGAAGTCCGAAACCCCATCAATTTGACGGGTCCCGTAAACCTAGTATTGAGAACCATAAACGAACCTTCTCACTGTATAAGAAAAGCAACGGTAATATCGCGGGATTGATCGGACGAGACAGCGTGTCCCAAAGCGTCGCGTCGCGTCGAAGCCGTTATCGGCTATCGGGGAAACGGACGAGGCGAAATCGTCGGGAATCGGGACAACTCGAAGAAACGAAGAAACGGAGACGCGCAATAACGAAAGTGGCGATAAAATATACCGGGAATGATATTGGTATATCGGTGGGAGGGCGGGATTGGTTGATTTACAAGAAGGATTATTAAGTCGGCACGTAAGCTCCTTGAGTTAGCACATAATCCGTCCGGTGGATATAGCCGGTTTACAAGGCGCAATATCTCGATTTTAGTGGCACGGAGCTTGAAACGGCTCTCGGCTGAGTCCGGGAATAACAATCCGGGAATAGATAGAAGGACGGATATATGGATTATACAGGGAGAATTATACGATTTCGCCCGTAACGTCTTCGAATTTAATGCGGAAACGGCGAGAACGGCCCGTCCGTACCGAGGCACAACCGTTTCACCGTGAAACCCGATCGATGTTTAATTTCCTACGATCGTTGTTACGTTCTAAATTAGGGTTTAGATTTGTATTGGGTTGTCCGGCAAGTTCGTGCCGATTTTTGATAGGTGGCATAAGGACAGGTCTAACCCTTTGCACTCGGCTGTTCCCTCTCATGGGACATCATAATCCTAGCATATGATAGTTTCGCAAATTTTCAGACTTTATTTCAGACCCGGACGTTAAATAGTCATATATGTAAATTTTAATATACGACTTAACTAAACTAAATGAAGTTTAATATACGTGAATCATAGTAAATATTTCGAATTTGAAAATTTTTCAAGTTAGTATCATTAAACGACTAACGATCACCTCTCGAGTGCAAAGGGCTAAATATATTAAAATGATTGAGAAGAAATAATACGTGTACCTATCGTAAAGGACAATACTTCGGGTATATTTGTGTAGAAGTCTTTATTGTGTGTTATTACAGGTTTGTGTTATAAATGAATGATTGAGTGATAGATACACTGTGATGGATTGACTGCGGTAGATTGACTGCGATAGATCGAATGTATAACTGTGTAGTCGCGTCCAAGAAGGTCCTGTATTTATATTCCCTGGACGCGTTGAGAGGGGGAAAATGTGGAGACATGGAAAGGACTCTGTGAGTGTTTTTTGGATTGTAACGAGACTGCAGTCAAACGCCCGTGATAATGAAGATTGCCTGGCCATTTGGGCCGAAGGATGGGCCAACGTTCAGGCCCTGTTGTAAAGAGTTTGATGCAGCCCCATAGAACACCCCCAGGGGTTCCATGTCACCACATTTGAAACAAAATTTGGGTACGATACGTTAATTTTTGTCAGTTTTATACGCCTTTCAGTAAGGAAGAAAACAAAGTGCATTGCTGTGGTTGATAACGATCGTGCACCGATTTTTCGATCGTTCAACCTGGAATGAATTCAAATGATTTTCATCGCGATTTCCCTTTCTTCCTGTGATCTTTTTGTACCCGTTTTACGCGTCTATTTACCTACACGCAGTTTTACGTTCGCGTTAGAATGTTGTGTTCTTTTGTTAGGATTTTTGATAACTTGCTGAAACGTCGGATTTCTCTTTTATTCTGTTTGCTTTTACATTGCGCGAGAGCTAGGTTAAATAATTTAATGCGAACAAAGGTAAAAGAGAAAAAAATATTGCGCTTCAAATTTCACGACAACTGTTTTATCGTTAATAAAAGTCTGAAATATTTAAAATTTTGCAGATGATTAAAGTTTCACGATAATGGTTTTATTACTTATTGATAAAAGAAATGCTAGTCGTCCATTGGTACACGTGGAACAGCAAATAAAACGTTCCACATATTTTAACGTTAGATCAGCACGTTACGACGGTTTTACCGTGTACAAACTCCTCGTCATAGGGTTAATTAAATTTATTTGATCCCTCTCGCGATTTTTTTTTACCGATAATCTACATCATTCGGTTATCGAGCGATAAATCTAATCGATTAAAATCATCTCGATTCGTTTATCGTGGTACGTAATTTTCACGCGAGCTTGACTTTCATGTTTAGTTCAGAAATTTCGCGAAAATCGATGCCGTTCGCTGGTAAAAAGGAAACTTCGCGAGCACGGGCCCAGCTACGCGAAGATCCGCTGGAAGCGGAAGATAGAACGCGGCGTGTTTCAAGCGCAGACACGCGAGAGCAGCTCCGTGAAAAGCACGATACTCGAGTTGCGCGAGCAAACGCGAAACTGTGCCCGGTGACATTCGACGGCTAATTACCCGGCTCTTGTCGTCAAACCGAATTTCAAATTTGCCATCGTATCAGCACGGCAATTAACGAAGCTGGCTGGCATTTGCCGTGGCCGCTCGTTTGATCCGACCGCGAATCGTCGTGAACTCGTTTCTTAACGCGTCTCGTCGTTAATTAACGATCGTTCGATTGAATTTCATCCGATCGAAAGTATCTCGTTCACGCTGCGATATTTTTCGTCTCGATGGACGACAGAGTTACCAGAACTCCACCGCGAAACAACCGTAAATCCGACAGCGTTTGTTCGAAATAAAAGTTTCGAGCGACAGTTTTTTTTTTATCATTTCAGGGTTTTTCTCAATTCCACAACTCTCCCACGCGAATTCCCGCGGAATCGTGTCGAGCAACGAAACGACCGAATATTCGACGGATGGCAAACATTGTCCGCGTCCAAGCCAATCATCTGACCAGGGCACGCGTTTCAGGCCGCACGCCGCGCAAAAATCGATACGACTCATAATAAACAGCGTCAGAGGCGTCAACGCGACACCGCGGACACAAAGATACGAATATGTACACGATGTAACCCGCGTGCTACGAAAAAAAGGGGATACGAAACAAAAAATGGACCGGAAAAAGAGAGATGATCGGTGTTTGTTATCGATCGCAACCACTTGCGATGGTGCCCCTTCCTTGACGATCACCTTGACTCTTACTTCCTGGGTGGCTCGATTTCTGAATTACTAGTATTCTTCTTCGTTTTTCTTCTTTTTTACTTCTACCCGTGGGCGAAGGCCGAGCGCCCTTTCAAGGATTTGGAAAATAGGAAGTGGGACAGGCAAGTGGACATCCATTGTAAGGTGAAGGGGAAAGTACTGGTAGAAGGGTGGTAATCATCCGGGGGGGTTAGGTTCTGACCCAAGGGATACGTGATAGTCAGGTCCCGACTCCGTAGTAATAAACCAGAGCCGATTTTCATAATACATACAATAATCATCGATCCCTAACAGTGTTTGCTTGGAAATCGCTGTTCAAAATCGGTAACCACGTGGAACTGTTGCGAAGAACCGCGTGTTATCTCGGGGATAAAGAATCGCGGAAAATTTGGCGGGATGAACGTCGTTGAACGAAACACGGCTAATCTAGATATGCGACGTCGAGCAATCGAGAATGGTACAGTCGTTTGAAAAACTTGTCGTTTATGCATTTCAAGGCGAGACGATTGGTATGCACGACAGCGTTCGCGACGCGTCGTCGTGCATATAAAACGCTTCCCTCTCGCATTATCCCTCTCGTTGTTCGTTTCCGCCGTCTCCGTCCGTCTCGGTTCCCGTTCCACCGACTGTGTATCGCGATGTGCATCGGTTGCACATTCTGGTTGCGAGGTACCCTTCATGATAGAATTACGTGCACCAGCCACAATAACGCTGTTGCTGCTTAGTCGGTATTACTTATATTAGGTCGACGAGTTACGGGCGTGTCTGCGCGTGTTCCAGCCAGTTTCGCGACTGCAATTGCATTTTCGTTCGCCAACTGTGTACGTGTGTGTGTGTATCCGAGTTGCATCTTGACGGAGCCGGGGCACGTGACGGATTCGAAATTGTCTCTGCTCGACTACTCCTACCGGAGTGTCGGCTTTCGTTTCTATTTTTTTTTTCTTCCCCGCAAACGAGAGTAAATTCTGTGCTCGAGCTGAATTATTTAGCGCCCGCTGCTGATACGTGATGCACGCGACGAACGGGGGAAAGGTTGACGCAGTCTGAAGGATGCTGTCGGGTTCGGTGAACGAACACGATGAGACTTCGTGGATGGCGGGGAATATTCAGGGGATAAAAGGAAATCTTTCGGAAAGTTTAGGATTTCTTCGATGGAAGATTGTTAGGTATAGTCTACTGTTGGGGCTAATTTAGAGGCTGCTTTCACGGTGAATTTAATAATAATTAATTACCTATGATACTCGGTAAATGTATGATTACTTCGCGTAAGAAGATTGTCAACTCCCGTTTGGTAATACTGAAACATAAACAATTCATAACTGTTTCAATTACTTATCTTTGTATCACTGGATTTGGCATTTTTTAAATTTTATGCAGAATCGTAAAATTTGAGGTAACAATAGCATTGCTGGCTGATAGAAACGTTGGAATTTTTTTGTTTTTGCTTTAAGAATCGTGAGAATCGATGACTTTGAATATTAGCAAACTGAATATTAACAGAAAACCCATCAAATGTAAGCTAATTCGTAGCACACGCGTTTGAATGTCTTCAAAATCTCTGTGTCAGAAGAAACCACTGCTGTCCAGAACTTTCTGGAAAGTATATACGAAGAGACGGGAAAGTAAAGCGTTTTTGGGGCGGCGGAAGTTCTTAGACACTTTTTGCACGAAATCATGGGCTACGTAGGGAGATACGTGGCCGTCTCTCGATGCATCACCCACGGAAACAAGTTGGCTTCTTCTCCGGTGAATAGACGAAGCTTCGGAAGTTTCCCGATGGAAAATCGAGTGCCTCGAGTGCACTGTTGAAAGTCGCGTTGGGAACAGCTGCGCGTTTCACGTAGGTCGCGAGAAACGATCGTTAAAGCCTCGTTCAGATTAGTCAAGTGATTCGAATTCCAACAGCTTAACTTCAAACGCTAGACACTTAAAACGGCGTCGAGGAAGATAGTTGCAAATTATTTGTAGCAAGTTCAAACTGTACGGATTCACAATATTAGAAATGCGTTTCGGGTGAAGATACTTCACTCGTTTATTGTTCACATTCCATATTCATTTCCTCGAATTACACGTTATACGTATAATTAACGTAATCTCAGTTTCGCTTGAAATATTCTTTTTGAATTAGAAAGCTGCGAGCAGTCGAATTTCAACTTGTCGAAGTTCGCCTATTGGTCTTTCTAATGACAAGTGGTCTAGCCAACGACGATGAGGATAGAAATTTAACACTAGATTTACTGGCATTTCTTTACATCTATTTCTAATATACATGCACTAAAAAATAGGTATACGTCATACAGAATTTTTAACTGCAAAGCTGATAGGGAAATAGATTATATTTGTTTGACTCCATCAATAAAAGTCAATAAAAACTGCTAAGAATAATATAGGAAAGATAGAAGGATAGAAAAATGAATAAAGTTATGAATATACGTGTATTTGATAAACGAACACAAAATAACAAACTACTTATGCTTCGCAAGCTACACAGCTCCTTGTTCTACGTTGACTACTCAGGTTCTAACCCATTCGTTTCTCGATCGAGTGGGATTCCAAAAGACAAAACACTCAGCCCTATTCTATCGATCCTTTCACGCACACGCACGCGCGCACCAACCCTATCATCTTACAATACTAATTCTTAAATCTATGGATTACCAAAATAATAGTAATTGTTCTTGCAAATTTTGCTCATCAAGTCTGAAATCTGTCAAATTAATGGGGTCCCGTAAATCTAGTGTTAAACAACATTTCAAGAAACTTCTATCGAAACGACACAAATTCAAGCAATCTTTTTTAAAAAAAAAGGATAAAACGGACGTTTTTTTAAACACGTTCCGTTCGCAGTAATATCTGTTAATGTGCACGTATCACGGTATCTGGGCCCTGTTATTAGCCGTACAGGTGAGATTAGGTCGGTTCCCGTCGAGATGCGTCGGCTCTGAATGCGGTTCGTTGTTGGAACAGAGGGATACGGAGACAGGAAGATTACGCGCGAACTATAATTGCAGTTACGTCGACGGAATTATGCATTACCAAAATGATTGCCAGGTAACGGTTACTCCAGTGTCTGCTCCGCGGATATTAATCATTTCGACGAGGCATTAATTACTCGCGTGTTCCATCGCGCGTCTTATTCCACGCGCTGCTGTTCATTTGATCAAACATTCTCGCGCGGATTCGCCTCGCTCTGTTTCACCCTCTGAGATACTTAGGATCATTCGAGAAGGGCAAAATGATGCACTTGGGGGTGTACGATAGTTGCACGACGATTCTTGGGATTCTTGTTTAGTAGCTTAATTGTACAATTAGTAGATTCTTGTTTTGTAGTTACTTAACCCTTTCACAGTATGATAAAATAGCGAACAATACGTAAAGAGCAGCTTAAAAAGTAATTACTCTCTTATCAGAACCTCTTACTCTTCCTGCACTACATCAGAAACATACACGCGTAACTTCAATTGTTTCTCTACAATAAGTTTTATTAATCATATTCCTGTGATACAGTTTAAGACGAAATTTACGGTAGTGTAATTGATGATGGTTTGCTCGAATTTTCGCCATATTAAACGTAATTGAAAGGGTTAATAAACTTGTTGTATCGGAGAGCTTGACCGACGAGTATGTCTTCTGGCTACTATTATTACATCGCATCTCATAACCATAAAACCATAAAAAAGTTTTCATGCGTGTGAAGATGTGTAGAAATAAATAATTAAATAAGATAAACATGAATGAAAAAGTAGGTGTTAGAAAATGAGCAGCAACATTTCTTTTCTCCAATCAGAATATTACAAATGCAACTGTTTCGCTCAAAGTTTAAATTTCTACCCCACCCATCCATCTACACCGATCAGACAGCCATGTTTATCTCTCGTCAACTTCTCTCAAGCATAATTCACCAACCCTTCGCGATTCTCCACCACCAACAGAGTTCAACGTTCCGCCGCTCAAGGCACTCGAACGCCGGTCAAGTAGTAGCATTGTTCAAAAAGCGGGCGAACCTCATTAAAATACCGTCCGCGTCACCGTGATCCGGTCGTACATCCGCGAGCGGCGGTCCCATAACTCCTGTATTGTGCGGTTGGTTCCCCTAGGGGCAGCCTCGACGTTGCTGTAACAAGGTTGACCGGTCGCCTCGTATCTCGTTTGCGTATCGCGCGGCGAGGGCCGAACGTGAGCTCCCGCGTCGGCGAACGCGTCGGCGAACACGAGAAACGCATCGCTGCCGGCTGAGGGATCCAACCGCTCTAAAAAATCCAATTTCCCGTGGTGTCGTGGACGTGTGCAGCACTGCAACAGGTTCCGTTTCGTTCCGTTCCGTTCCATTCCATTCCGTCTCCATGCTTGGCCGAGCTCGCCGGAGTTGCATTGTTTCGGCGCGCAGCGCACACAAGGGGGATCGCTTTGAGAGGAGCAGAAAGCATCCCCTTTCCCGTTCGCGTCACCGTGCCAACGTTCATCCTCTGCTCCTCTGCGCCTCTTCACGGGTTGACGGTTTTGTCCACCCCGAAAAAGAGATTAATTCCGGGGCGCGCGGGCAAGCGCCGCGTAGGAAAAAAGAGCCGGGATTTCCTCGATAATCGACGTACCCTCTCGCTACGGTGCCCTCTTTATTGTCTGTCACGTTGTTCGAGCTTGTTCCGCTGGCTGGATTTTGTAATCCAGATGGACGCTGAAAATGGCCAAAGAATAAACTCTCTCTTTCATCCTTTCTCTCTTTCTTGCGGTAAGGATAGCTAGAGGTGCAAAAGGGATATTCGAGAGGCGTTGGATAGCAGACGAAATCGAAGGTTAGGTGTAGAACGAAAAAAGAACGAATACGTGTTTCGATACGAAGTTGTAAGATGGATTTCAATATCATTGGAGATTATGGGTTAAAAAGGAAGAAATAAAGATAACTTTACTAATCTTTATTTTTAAAGGAAGGCATATCCTTTTTAAACCCAATCTTTACGCAACGAGAGGCAAGATTTGAATGAATAGAAAACGCTGAAGAACACAATTCGTTTGGTCCTCTAATTCTTACACACAGCGTGGTAAGGGTGAAACACTTGACCCATTTTTAGAACTTCTTCAACACCTAGCTCGTCGACTTCACATAAATATTTCTTAGCGGAGATTGATTTTTGTTTATTCGTTAGGACGTATTTTATTTCCAACAAATATAGTTAGCTGTTGAAAGCTATTTCAATCTTACTCTTGGCTTTCAATTATTGACTCTCTCACTCTCTTGATCGATTAGCGAACATACGGAGCTTCTATGATTAATCTATCTGTAACTTAATTATTTATCTTGAGATTAAGACACATCTCGCCGTAAATTATGAACGATCGAATGTTCTTCCGGTTCAGACACTCGTCCGTATTGTAAGAGTTGATGTATTCTTTGCTCGCGTATCTGTCTCCGAAAAATTTCACTCGTTCCAATGGTAGTCTAGTCGAATGAATTGATTAAAAGACGACGGTGCTAATTATTCCCGGTATCATTCCGTAGAAGTGGGACTGGTGCTCGGTTGAAGGTATAAGCCTAAAAGCTCAGGTAATCCAGAGTGCTTATGCGCGTTAAATGCTCGGTTCATCGACCGCGTTTCGACGATGGTGAGATACGTAGAACTGCGCCACTGTGTCTCTGAAATCCAGCGTTGGTTTATTCAAGTGAAATTTGTTCTCGAACAAAAGTTGATATAGATCTTGTCGTTAATTAATTTACGCGTACCGTCACGTAATCTTACAAGTCGACTCCTTTTTACTATCTAATCCGACTGTACTCTTTATGGCATTTATAATTACTTTAATCAGTTACTCATTACGACTAACCATTTTTGCGACTCGATAGATTCTTTTACTAACTCCTTAAATACCTTCAGAAGACCTGTGATTAGCATTATACAAAATGTGTGTAGTGTTATAATAATAATAATAATATTTATTTATTGATTACGGAAATATAGTTACAATATTATGCACAAATTTTACTCTTCCCACGACTCTCTACACCGGTGTTTCCCAACGTGGGGCCTACGCTCCACAGGGGGGCAATTCGAAAATGGACTCTATATATGTTTTGAAATTTTACTTACTGTGTTTTGTTAACAATTTCATAGTGATCATTTATGTTTCTTAAGTGAACAAATCAATTTTTTAATGTTAAAAATTATGTATGTACCTAGGGGGGGAGGGGGTATAAAAACTTTAGAAAGGTTAAGGTGGGGCATAGCACAAAAAAGGTTGGGAAACACTGTTCTACGCGGTATAACGTCTAATTCAACTCTGCTCTTTTTAACCAGAGAAAACTGTCGCTAACCCTTGGTCTTTCTCCCACCACGTACCTCGGAAAAATCCCTCAAGTATGGCCATATTTGGACATATTCCAAAAACATGACCATATTTGGGCATTTTTCGAGGGCGTTGCGCGTTGCCAAGGATTTTCCCCAAACAGGTCTGAACTCTCGCCGTCCACCCCTCACTTTCTCTTACGCTATAAAATTAATTACGATACTACGTATGTGTAATATCTTTTTCTCTTTCTCTTTTCCATATTCTAACAAACTGATGAATAAAACAAAATTCACTGGCGAAAGCGGAAAAATTGAACGACCCAAGGTTAATGCGCGGAAGGGAAGCCGGGGATAAGTAGATCTTGGGATACGGTCGGAAGTGTGAGAATGTTTGCAGAGGAAAGTGCGAAACGTTTTCGTTAGATATTAAAGCACAAAAAGTACGTGTTCCCGCGTATTTTGTGACCGTTCGAGAAGCCAAAAAAAAAGAAAAAAACGTGCGTTCGATCCGATGTGCAATTTTGTGTTTCCAGCCATCTTGTCGGAAACACGTAGTAACGCGTCGGGAAGGTGGAAAAATTCTTCATTGGCCCGTGTAATTCTGATCTCTGTTTTCTGAATTCACGAGTTAATCCCGAGAAGCGTACACTCGATTTCCCTCGTGAAATAATACGTATTCGCGGGCTCTTGCTTGAGCCAGGGCTATATTTCGACGTACAGCAACGTAATAAGATATTCCAGGAGTGGAATACATTTGATGTGGGAGTAATTGGATTACCCCGGCGAAGGTAAATCGAACTGACAAAAAACCGCGGTAACTCTGCTTTCGCGGTTCCATACAGGAGAATCTGTCGCGTTTCCATTTGCGTGGATATGTCTGAAATTGCGAATCGCGATAAAATTGCAAACATCGATACTCCGTTGGGATTACCGTATTGTAATTCAGCGGTTTCCATTACTTATCCCCTTGTAATCTTTATCCCGGTTGCGATACGATACAACGATACGGAACAATTTTTAATTATCTGAACCGTTTTCTGTGCGTCAAAATTATCGATCAGTTTAACCTCTTAGGCGCTATGCGCCACTATAGTGGCTTTCGCGGATCTAATCTTTCTGTACGATGCGCCGCTATAGCGTATCATATCTTTAAGAAAAATTCGTCGGTATAAATTAACTAAACGTGAAGTTATCTTACATGAAATGTTCAATTATTGTGGAATAATAGATTTGATAAAATGCAGTCGTTTGCCCTCTTAGACAGTATGCGCCATTATAGTGGCTTTTGCGGTTGCCATCTTTTTGTACGACGCGCCACTATAGTGTATCATGTCTTTAAGAAAAATTGTAAATTAATCGTCAAACGCTTCATTCCAATGTACTCGTATAAAGAACAGCATTATCCGTCATACATTGCAGTGCTGTATCATTTACACGTAATTCGTGTTGAACTCTGCCGTACAAAGAAACAGCCCGACGCAAAATTCAACCGTGCCTAAGAGGTTAAACAATCTCCTTTTCCTTCCTTACATTAAAAATATTACTGTATTACGCGCAAATAAATTCTGTATATCTTTCTAACGATAACATAATCCTATTTTGTTGCGATAGAGATAAAATAGCTGGTTTTAGTAATTTTAATAAATGTAAAAAGAATTGTAACCTATTGTGCGATTTAATTCGATTGCACAAGTCCACGAGCCAAACCATCGAAAGGTGCTCGTGTGTCTGAAAATATTTTCAGTCTCCATTGAATAAACCGAAGTGAAACAGGTTAATTGGATCATTTTTACCCCTGACAAAGTGTTCGGTCGGAAGGTTGGAGAGAACTCGACGTATAACGGATCGATAAGCGATTTTCTGCGTTTGATACGATAATTCATTTGCCTCCCGAATCCTGGCGGAGGCTGTCGTCGTCCAGACACCGTCGTCTCTAGCCGGCGCAGCCCTTTATTATGGTAATTTCATTCAGACCCCTGACGTTGATATCCGCAATCCGTTTTCGATTCGTATTGAAATAAGCTCCGATCTGTTTTGCAAGTGGAAAAAAGAGAAAAAGGAAGGAGAGAAAGAGAGAGAGGGAGAGAAGGTGCAACGACATCCGTCGGCCTCGCAGACTTTTTGATTTCGCGGCGACGACGGCGTCGGGGATCGTGATTGTCGCGAGAACGACATGCTCGAGTTTCCGCGGTCGAAAGCGCAGGAAACGTCGACGAGGAATTGATTCCCGAGCTGTCGCGGCCACCGATACGACAATGGACCCGATCCAATGCGGGACATGCAAATACGGAAACGCGTTTGAAAATGCTACTGTAATCAAGACTTGGTTCCCTGTTAAATTGGAAGAATTATATTCTTCATTTTTATTTTTTTTTCTTAATTCAAAGTATTCGAAGTCGAACATCGAATACAATATTCTCTTGTTGATCCGGCTTCTCATGAAATTTCTAACTGAATAAAGAATTAGCCGGTTAATCAGAAAATGTCGGAACTCAAGTTCTCTTATAAGGTAAAAAATATGTCTGCGAAAAACGTATGAAATGTAGCATTTGCAAGTTTATTATGAGTGGAAAATAAAATTAAGGCAATAATTCTGTAGTAGTTCCTCTGCTGGTCAGTTGTTTGCATGTCAATAAAGATATGGCCAGTTAAAGAGAACTATCAAAATGGAATCGGATAGTTAATTGTAGTACGATTTCTTAAATTGTATAGAAATCTTGAAAGATTCGACTCCTATAATTTTTAACTTTTTCACTAAAACCGATTATTACTTCTTTCGTCTAATTTCACGAATACCCAAACAAAAAATTCTTGAATTTCATCATTAAAATTCTTTTTCGCAACCGTTCTGCAATTGGAAATTAGCGATGACCGAAACGAGTTGGTAATCGTTTGAAAGAGCTACCGTGAAACTGATGTGCCATGCGTGGCCCAGAATGCATGTCGTTGAAACAAGAAAATATATTACGGAATGACAGAGAGAGAGAGAGAGAGAGAGAGAGAGAACGAGAGTTAATTGCATTTTGGTTCGAGAAGTCCGAGTGACCATATAAACGTACTAATTTTCCGTGCTGAAAGCACGGCGAACGCGCGATATGGGTCGAGGGACCGCTGATAAATGTGTTTGTTCGACCCTGGACGACCCAGAAAACGAGCAGGCAGGACTTGCATCCAGATTGGTACAATGAACCAGCCCTGATTTAGCTGTTGGTCCCTTCGAATAAATACTGAATTCCATCTTTTACCGTGTTTCCTGCTTAAATATGCAGCAGCGCATGAATCCGTAGTTCTCTCCTAACCGCAACCTTCGGTGATCACGGTTAAACTCAATTAAACTGGAAACGCAGGAGAATGAAATCTCGAGCGAAGAAACGTTGTTCCCTCGAAGGATCGCGGCTCATCAAAAACCGTATTCATCGTGCAACACAATTGTATGCTGGGTAGAGGCAACCTCGCAACTAGCCGGCGCCATTGATAGGAATCAGGATCGTTGCGGGAAGAATAGTGGCCGCCGTTTCTGTGCGCCATTAATTCGCGTTGCTCGAACCGACGACGAACAGAGCGACTATGAAACGTGAAAGAAACGAAGAGGACGACGAGTACACTCGTGCCGGCTAACGCGAGCTCTCGTGAACAACGAAAGTAATTCCAATTTTCAGAGAGGACGATCTCGTTTTTATCTCCCCTTCACTCGCCATTACACATCGAAAATTAAGACTGGGGAAAATATTTCGCTGAACGGCGTCGTTCTTCGACGCGCTGTTCGCTCTTCGTGCCTTTCGCGTTCTCGCTTCCGACTTTGCTCGTCGCTTCGTCTACTCGCCGTTTCCTTGTTTAACTAAATGCCATTAGCGCATCGTGCCAAGAAACCGGCTAGCTTCCACCTCCCTTTACACCGTGAACTTAATGGAGGACCTGTCTGTCTTTACTTAAACGGCCGAAGAACGTCGTTTACCTACGTTCCTCCGACGGTAACGTCGTCCTTCGACAATTACGTTAGGTTGAATTTTTCAGCTCGTGAGAATTGAAAAGCTGAAAGGATGATTGTGATAGTAACGGGAAACTAAGTAACCTGTTTTGTATAAAACGCTCGTAGGCGTAACGTTGGTGAAAGATTAAATGAGGAAGAATGAATAGGAGCGAGCGAGAAAGAGGGTAAAAGTGAAGATGCATGAATTAGGTTTAGAACAAGTTAGAGAAATCTTGAAACGAGCATCGTGCGTTATCGTTTGCTACAGATTTTGTGATTTAACCTTAAAATGCGAAAGCAACCGTATAAACTCGAAAGATCATGTTGAATCTGTGTACCGTTTAAATTATTTGAATAAATTTCAGCTGAAACGATAGCGATCGTCGCTCAGAAAGTGATTAAACATTGGCGCATAAATTCAGTGAGAAGATACGAGAGGCGAGCACGAGTTTTCGTTGAATAACGTACGAAGTTTCGCGCTAAAGATGATACGTAGCAATCTTGTTTTAATTATGAACGGATCTAAGCAGAAGGTAATACATCGTTAGCGGATACGATGAATTATTAATGATTTTTCCGGCACGCGAAGGAACAGTCCGTGACTATCTAAGCAGCGTGTAACTTTGAATATTAAAAATTAATCCCAATTTATATTAACCAAACACTCTTTCCATCTGTTATAATTGACTGGAAACAACTCACGTAATCGATCGTGTTAAACGATACTTATTTCATTCTATCGAGCTTTCAAAGTTTTTCGAACAACATTTTAAAACCTTTCAGTGTACAATAGCCGACAAAAGTTTAAGACCAAAGGGTCAAAGAAAATAAATTAATTAATTAATAAAACATAGCACGATAAGTAAAATTTGTATTCTATGCTGATCAATAAATAATGATTAATTCTACCATAATGCTTCTACCATAATGACGATAAAAATAAGTATATGAACAATATTAACCGTAAAATTATGTTTTGCACTGTCCTGTCGTCTTAAGCTTTCGTTCGTTACTGTAAATCATGCGCTTTCGAAAACTCGTGTTCTGATGCACCTACGAAGCCACGATGCTAATGAAATATCATCACCCGCTACCCCTTATTCCCTCTCTGTTCCGTGTAAATCAGAAGCGCGAGCTTAATATGAAGCCAGTTTAATGTATATTCCAACAAAGACACGGTAAAATATTGAAGCAGCTACGTGCAACGCGCTGGCCAACCCCCATTCTTCGGGGGGTAGGATTCGTTAGCTGGATATATGGCTGGCTGGGCCCTACGCTAGGAACTTACTATCGCGCGAACCCGTTTCTGTTTACATCGCACTTGTCTTGCTTAAGTAGCTGCTGCCTGGGAGCAGACTCTGCATCCTGGGGCGCAACGTTCATATGGACTCTATTAAGATCACCGAAACAGCTTACTCCAGCATCGGAGGTCGGCTAATAATTTACTGTCGTAACGCGATGAGAACGTCGTTGACGCGAAAACGTAACGGGGAGCAACGTTAATTGGATGATAATTAGGCGCGCACGAATGCCGAATTCGCATTTTCGTGTGTGTTCCGTCAGATTATGCCGCGAAATACTCGCTCGTCTCTTCGTGTTGTCGTAAAGAAACGAAAGTCCGTGCGTCGAAAAACTGGTTTCATAATAGATATCACAGGTAAAACGGTCGAAAAACATGCGTACGTTGGAATATTCCACGATTTCGAGTAGGACCTGTAGCAACATCATAATCCGTAATTTCGTTGGAAACTCGATTATTTCGGGTATTGATACAAATTAATCAACAAGTTCGAACGAACGTGAATTAACGATTTTACTTCGGTTAAATTGAAATTCGCCTGGCGATTTAGGATGAACTGAATCGAGCTTAATTAGCAACGTTGAACGAATAAAATCGCATCACCTGCAGCTTAATCGACGGTTATTTATTCGCCGATCTAATCGAAGGATGGATTAATTAAACCGGTTTGACGATTTGTATACAACGGCATTCCGGTTGTCGGTCGTACTCAAGTATCGAAACGTTGAACGTGTTAATTAACGGATCGTCGCTGCGCGCGGGTCGATGGAAACGCTGGAACGGTTTGAAGGAACCGAATAGGCAGCGAATTAATTCGAAACCTGTGTGCCCTCTGTTCTCCGCGCGGCAAAAATGTGAAAGCAGAATAACCTCGCTTTTAAATGAATATTTCACCGTGCGTTCCTTTTTTTTTTTTTTTTTTTTTTTTTTACAGACGGATACGCCAGTCCGTTTGAATCGACCCGATGACACGTTACCTTTGAATATTCTCGCGCGAATTTGGACGTGCACATTATTTTCATCTATAATTCACCGACCTGCCAGCGTCACGTCAATCGGGGGATATCAACAATTACGAGACGAAAACGTGAAATTGAAATATAAAAAAGGTTCCGAATACAATATTGAGAAATATCAAATGCTTTTTCAATGCACAAACATTTAATACAATGAACCGTTATTCGATACACTAGTCACAGATGCTCCGATCGTATTAATTTCATCTATGTCGATAGGGAAATTATTCTTTCATCGATACTAAAGTTATGAAATTTAAAATAAAATTTTCTACTGTTAGTGGTCGGTGTCGAGGGATTAACAAAATGTCATAGGAATTCTAAATACAACTGCATCGGTACTCCACACTTTAATTCAGTGAAGAGCTAAATAGTATGCCACAGTCGCTTAATTAACATGCGTATCATAAACCCACAAATATTGTACGTGTCTCATAAGAAAATCTCTAGAAAGGAATGCGAGTCTGATCGGTTACAAATCCCTACAAGCCCACACCCTCTAACGCAATAATGAAAATAGGGAACGCCTATTTTCAGTATCTATCGAAAGGACAACCAATCGGATCACGCAACATCATAAGTGTCCCTTTTGTCCCTGTGTCCTCTACATTCTTAACCCTTTGCTCTCGAGAGGTAACTGATAGCCGTCTAACTTCAAAAATTTCCAAATTCGAAATATTTACTAAAATTCGCCTATATTAAACGTCATTCAATTTATTTAAGTGATATACTAAAGTTTACATATATGACTATTTAACATCTGAGTATAACTAATAAACGAACTGACTAAAGTCTGAAAACTTGCGAAACGATCATTCGATGATTAACAGTCACCTCTCGAGCGCAAAGGGTTAACAGTGCAAGCTATGCACAGCAGTAGGCCGCAGAATTGTCGCGTGAATAACAACGTTCGATTTCAATCGTTCATTCCCGTTCATCGAACGCGATCCCGTGTTCGCGGCTTGAAACGGCGATAATGCCCGCCGCGTGAACGCAAGGACGCCGCGAGGAGGACTGTGGCTCGTGTTCACAAAAGAGACGCGTATTTCTAACCTTCGAGACGCCACCGTAGCGGTACAAGTTTTAATTATGCCCGGTAGTCTGGCTGGCATATCCTTTCGTTGCCGTTTCAGACTGCATCTGGCGGTGCGATGATAACATTCACCGCTCCGGGTTCCTCCTCGTGCCGCCTTCTCTCCCCCATTCAAACGCCACGCGAGGGCGATGCGGGGTGGGAAAGAAAAAAAAAAGAAGAGGAACAAGTGCCAGGGCCACGGGAAGGCAGCGGGAGAAAAGGGAGGATGAGCGAGAGAGAGGGCCCAGGCGGGGTTGGGGGTGTTGAAGGGGGGGCGAAACGGTGGTGGAAGAAAAAGCCAGCCTCATTAGGAGAGACCAGACTGCAAGAGCACGGCGGTGCGCCGTTCAAATGGGATCCAACGTCGCCGGTAATGGCGTACGTCGAGATTTTTGAGGCCTCGTCCTTTCGGGAACGTGGCTCCCCTCTCCCCTGCCTCTTCCTTTTCCTCTTCCTCCTCTTCCTCGTATTCGTCTCCTTTCCTCCCCGCGTGCTTCTCTTCCGAGAGCTTTCGTCGATATCGGGAATCGATGTGAATTTACGGGGATGGCGGGAGAAAGGAACGAAGAAAAGACTTTAATCCGATCGATCGTAAAAACGGAGTTGCTCGTTGCCGCTCTTTGACGCTACTGTCGCGATGAAGGATCGAGGACGATGCGATGATTGAATGAAAGGGGTTACCCTTTCTTGGGGAGTAACGCAGAGTGTCTCTTCAGGGGGGGGTGGCGAATTTTTGTTGCACGGGTCCGGTGGATGGGTCCAACGGTAGAAAATTGAAATTTTCGCTTTGAACTTTAAGTCGTGCCCTCGTTGTGCCGGGCGATTTCGCCGTAAGTGCTTACGACTTCCGGCCTCGAAGTCGATGACATTGTGGAAATTTATGCGGCAGGCCTCTGACTCGCTGGAAAATCCGCGGGAAGAGCCGTGATCCAATCAACCGCGAAGTAATCCCTTTTGATCCCTTTTGACGCCGCTCGATGGAAATGAGACTACTGTAGTTTTATCGAATTTCTGGAGAAAGCACAGGGCGAGACGGGGTGATGGTACATCGATCGGGGGATCCTTTTCTCTTTCGCCTAGGGGAGGCTGCCCGTGGTCTTTGGGGAGGATTAATTCCAAGATACCGATACTTTCTTTATATCTGAAGCAACCACGGGAATTGCTTTCTCGTGGAATAATTACGGTTTGATGTGCAGGGGCCAGAAAATTGGGGAAGAAATAGGAATATCTTAAACGTTGTTCCATCTTTCGCCCAAAGGGGGGCCAAAATTGTTTCCACCCACACTATATCGCAGAAACGTTCGTTCACCCTTACGATAGCAATTATAATTCTTTGACGGCTCACGCGAGCAGGGGATCGATTCAACGGCTTTATTTCACCCCGCCGCGTTACTCGCCGCCCTTAAACTTCACGCGTTACCATAACACGCGTATCGCGATCGAAACACTCGGCCAAACAAACAGAATGCAGAAGAAATAAACGAGAATGGGAACAAAAGGAGCTCGAGGCTCGAGAGAGCGAGAGATAAAAGAGCGGCGGAAGTGGAGTAGGAGCAGGAGTAGGATGAGGAGGAGGGCGAAGAGAGGCACGACAAAGCGTAGGTGCAACGACGACAGGGTGCACTCATCTCGCCGGCATTCATGCATCCACTTTTCTCTGGCATTTACAAGGACCGTGTAGGGTGCTCCGGGCACAGTCGCGAAACAGTTTGTAATGGTAATTTAATTCACAGTTTCCCACGGGGGGGGGGGGGGGATTTACGAAAACCAGAACCCCGAACGAACCATCCGATAGTTCGTCAAAAACACAGCGGGTGGATGAAGCAAGGGCGAGTTGAATGAGGAAAAACAGGGAAAGAGAGGGAGAGAGTGAGAGAGATGGTCGTGCGAGAGACACAAGATGCACGGTAAAGGATCGGTCGCTTCTGGCGGTGATTTAATTAACATTCGTTGGCACACGTGTTTCGAGCTGTTGAACTCTGTGGACCGAGAACGGATTTTCAGGGATATTTTCGAGGATGCTGGACGATTCATTTTACGCGTCTACCCTGGTCCAACGTACCTACTAATTAATATAACATTCTCCCGGTGGCCGGTTGTGACTCGCGCGTGGTCATTGAACTTGTAATTTTTGACAGTTCAGCCGGGCAACAAAGGTATAAATATTCGTTTGTTAGCTCCGTCCTCGCTTTGTGACGGCGACGATTTCATCGCGGGAGAATGACGATAAATTACCGCTGCATAATAAATTGTAGCTCTTCTGGGAATTGTTTCACGACGAATTTCACGAAAGTATAAATTAACAATTGAATGCCAATCAAAGCGCGATCGGCTGCAGGAAAATGATTCAACGTTATCGGATATTTTGAGAAATTATAGGATTCCAGGATCGAAACTCGTCTTGTTCCTTAAATAATTGAATTCAACCTGACATTTATTACGAATCAATTATTTTGTTCGCAACGTAATAATAGAGCTGCAATCGAATTCACCGGTTCAGGTTGAATCATTGAAAAATGTCAACGCGACGATATTCGAAGCCGATGGTGAGGGTGAAATAGAGTGTTCTAGGAGCTGATAAAATAGAAGAACGAGAAATCAAGCTTATGAAGCGACGGTGACCACATACAACCTTCGTTCGAGGGAGCAATTTAAAGAGGATTCGGTTTGGACCATAGTGGCCACGGCACACCGATATAGCCGCCGAATCCAATATCTCGCAGCGGTTACGGAGATACTCCGGCTCTGGATCGCTGTTCCTCCTGATCTAGGAATATATACTCTATTTCTGAACTTGTAATCGACCGTGGCCGCAATTTCGAGTGATCAATCGAATAATAATATCTCGAAACGGATTATCGATTTTCTATCGGGCTCGAGCTGAATTCGATATAACGTACGCGCGTACGGGGCGCGATTTTATTAAATTATTATAATACTTCATAAAACTTTAGGGTGGTTCTAAATTGTCCACGGACACGAACTGGTTAGATATTTCCGTTATTCGCGTATTTTTTCTTTCGTATTTCAGAGAATTTGTAGAAAATTTGTGAATTCTTAGGAAACATTGCGATCTGACGTATTCTGTGAAATCCTTTTGTTCAATTTTTCAATTATTAAAACTTAAAAGGTCGTAGACTACATTTGTTAATTTTCTATATAATATTATTATTTATTAATATTTATTGCATTCGATAAATTAGAAAACAATTTTCCTCCTATTTAATTTATTCACTATTGCAACTTAAGAGTAGATTATATTTTCTGATATTCTTTTGCAATTTATTGTACGCCTTCGGAAATATTTTATAAAATAACCAAGAAGATTCGTTGTTATTCGCGATGCGTTCTTCAACGATTGAATTGTTTATTTAATATTCCGTAGGATAATACGACATTCCCGATTTGCATGCAGCCGGTGGCTCGCGGCGGATGTAATGAAAGAAACGGCCGCGGTTCGACTTCGAAGCTTTTTACGTTCGCGCAGACTTTCAAACGCGCAAATGACCCGCACCTGTGATGCGGATGTAAATCCCTTGGCCGGAAATGATAAAACACATCCGGTTACTTTGCGCGTTTTCTTTAGGATACGGAGAGATCAAACGGAGGCCGGTGCTTCCTCAAAGGATTACATTAACTACACCAACTTTCGGAACGGGGAAACCTGCGGTTCTGTCTAGAAAACTGGTACAAACGGACTTCACCTTCAGGCTCGTCTGGTAGTTTAAAGGATACACTTCGGCAAGATAACATTCACGAAGAACGAAACACTTCCTACTTCTCTTTTGTTTATTTAGTGCCAGTGAAAGATACTGAAAGCATCAAAGGCTCTATAGAATTATCTATATAATACTATTTTTACATCTACGTAAACCTTTAAACAGTATATGCATCGTAACATACCTTAGCTTTAAGAAATTATATAAATATTATTGTTTTCTTCTTTTTCCATTAATATTGTATTTAAAGTATATAGATATTATTGTTTTCTTCTTTTTCTATTAATATTGTATTTAAAGTGTATAGATATTATTGTTTTCTTCTTTTTCCATTAATATTGTACTTAAAGTATATAGATATTATTGTTTTCTTCTTTTTCCATTAATATTGTATTTAAAGTATATAGATATTATTGTTTTCTTCTTTTTCCATTAATATTGTATTTAAAGTATATAGATATTATTGTTTCTTGACCCGTTAAAATAAATAAATCAATCAATCAATATTCTAACAGCATTAAACTTAACTCAATGCGATAGAATTTTCATGAACCCGCCTCTCCACAGTACCTTGAAGTTTACCATTAATTCGATATCAAAAACTAAAATCTGAATTTCAACGTGTAACAATTTGAAACCGTCGACTAAACTTAGCCGTTAACATGAACTCCGCGCAATACGTTACCGAGGAACAGAAGACAAATCTCGCGTCTACCGTGAGCAATACAGAGCCAAGCGAAGCGTGACGCAGATCTCAACAAATTCACCCTTTCACAGCGTTCGATTCACGGTAAATCGAGGGAAACAGTTACTTCGCCGTGCGTCGGGCATACCAAGGAAGGGTGGCCACGGTTCAACGGCTGAGAGATGAAAAAGAAATCGTGGAACAAACAAGACTGTTCATTACGGGCAGCGACGGGAGAGGTCCCGGCCGGAGCCGATATTGAATCGGTGTCCGGGCTATAGAGAGACGGTCGAAGGGCTTTGCCGCTGGCAGCCGCATTAGGAAGGCGTGGCTCGTTTTGGCTTTCCTGCCTTAGCACACGACTTCGCGCGGTTTTAACCCTTTCGTTGCGGCAGTCCGTTCCGCGGAGTGATGCCATTGATAGGGGGCACCGCGTTACGATGTGTGTATCTAGCACGTGGGTGTTTAGTTATTTGAGGAATTATTTACATATTTGCAAATTTTGTTATTATTACAAATACAAACACTGTTAGCTGTGATAAATAGTAATTTCGTTCAGAGTTGGCGTATGCCTTGCAATCGAAGAGAAGTCGTGTGAAAGAGTGAGGAGGAAACTAAAAGACAATAAAAAGAAAATATATATCGTCCTTGCGGTAATGTTTAGAAAATTCGAGGAAGTTGTCCGTAGAACATACTCGTAATAACTAAGTAAAAGTAAAGAAAAAATTTATCTATATTTCTTTTAACCCTTGAAGGACGGAGTCGGGTCCGTTTCGACTCAGTCCTAAATTTTTTTATATCATTTATAATATAGTGGATTTGATTTTCATTCGCTTTTCGTCGATGTACAAACAGTTGGTTGTATCTAAATTTCATACACGCAGTAAAAACAGCGAAACATTTATATACAATTACTTTTTACATTCAATCATCGAGATCGTCTCAAATTCGACCGGCATGCAATGATTAAACGTATCCCTTTAGTCTATCTTTATTTTTTACATGTATATATATACATTATATACATTATAAATTATTATAAATTCTAAAATTCTTTCTTTTAATTAGAAAGAAGTGTTTTTTAGTTTACTTCGAGCACGAAGCCTGAAAAACCAGCAACAAATACAATTTACTATAGTCAACGCCTGATACACTGGTCGTCGCATGGACGTTGATTATAGTCGGCATCCGTACACACATGTCGTCGCGTTTATGCAGTCTATAGTTGACACCCCTAACGAAAGGGTTAACTGCTTGCTCCGATTGCTGTCACAGGGCTCTACCTGGCTGCTGTCTTGCACGCGTCACCTTCTGACCACCGTCGATGGAATTTTAATGAACCGTCCGAATGATCGTGAATTAATCCGCTCGGTGCGAGGGTAAGCCATCCGGCGGATCTCCGAAGCTGACGTTTCTCGGAGATATCCGAGCGTTCAATCCATCGCGGCGGTTCGAATCAGAAAATCGACGTTTTAAAGGGAGAGATTCCCTTTAATTCGAAGGGTGCGCAAGTTATCGGACAGACACAAGGCTGACGTAGAAGGCAGATGTCCGATGTTACGAAATGTTGAGGAAAACGAGGACAAAAATTGGACTTTTCCACGATTTCTCTCGAAATACAAATCTCACGGGTTTAAAAGCAAACCCCTGACATTGGAAGAACATAAGCTACCACTTCTTGCTGGGTATTGGATGTTTTTAGACAATTTTATACTTCTACGAACAGAGAATTGTCAAAGAATAGACTCTGCACCTTGTAATTCCACGGTGGGACAAGAAGAAACACAAAGTTATACTTTCGATAATATAGTAGTGGACCAGAAAAAAGTTTAAGTTCAAATAGTGAACGAAAATAAACAAAGTAATTTATAAAAGAAATGGCACGATAAACAAAATTCGTATTCTATACTAACTAATAATTAATAATAACGAAAATGAATATACAAACAATATTTGCAAACCATCAAACTATGTTTCACATTGTTCTCCAGTCTTGAACCTTTGTTCGCTACTGTAAACGCGACAGCGCAGGTAGCGTCCGATCGAAACGAAATTTAAAAGTGCGTCCAGATTACAGGAATGAATTACAAAATAACAATAGCTACCTCCCGCTATCCCGTAACGTGGCGGTATCAGCGTTGTTCGACAATGCCGGGAATCGTAAGTGAATTATGTATCGCGATCCAGATAAGGGAATTAAACCGAGCATTGTAGCCGTTCATGCCGGAACCGTTCCGTGCGAAATTCGCCGACGCTTTAAGCAGCCGGCAAACGCGAACCCGACTCTATCTGATTATCAACAACGCTTTTCGGAAGATTCGCCGGCTAATCCAAATCGTTTCCCGCGGATTACGAATGTCTTGCGGAGTCCTCGCGATGTACAGCTGTGCTCTCTCTTCCTTTGAACCCGAAGGGAACGCGTTTCCTGTTCCCCAGATGACTCCGAGCCGTTTAACCGCATTGCAGTTTCAAACTCCGATATCCTTGGCCCCGAGTTCGTGCATCTTCATAACAAAGTTTTGGATTAGCGTCCACTCGCCCCTGTGGAAACCGGTATACTTCGTGATTTCACGAGAAAAATGTGTGATAGCTACGTTACGCGAAATTGTTGCAAGAAGTGGATGCAATGTTTAACACTTTCGTTACTCAGCGTGATTCGGCTAAGTTTCTTACTGGGGCCAAATCCGATTGCATAGAAAACTGGGGTAAAAAAATATAAAAACAGCAAAAATTTTAACTTTTTATTTTTATTTTATGTATTTTATATTTATATATATTATACTTGAATCCTTACTCCATTGAATTCCTTTTAAAATTCCTATTTAATTTTAAGAAAAAGGGCGTCACTCAAATATGGATGACGTGGCAGCGAACGGGTTAATAAAGGTCGGTTTTCGTTGGATCTTTAGGGTACGCATAACTATCTAAAGGATTAAGACAGTTATCTGCATATCGACTATTTATTGCCAGCACCGTACTTATAAGGGACGTTTGCGAATTTGGAAATTCAAAAAAATATAAAACTTTGTGAATAGGTAGGGTAAGTCGTCCATAACACATACCCATTTTTTGTTCGTGCTAAATTTCACTTTCAAGGGGTGATTTCACCCCTTAATCCTAAATCCTGAAGACCGTTTGTTAACCCTTGGTAACACGCTATGATTTAAAACTTATAATATAGTGGGACAGGTCTTCATTTTTGTCAATTTCATTTTACTTTATTTCATCAAGGCAATAGGTATTGTTTATCGGGTACATTTTGTATAAATGTAGGAATACGATTGAGTGGGTATGATTCTAGGAAAATGTGAAGAGTGCTTGAATTGAGCGATAACCGTGTGAACGTAGAATGTTTGGACTAGGGTGTTTCTAAGACGCGAAGGATGAGTACTTGAGACAACGTTGCGAATGAGGAATTTTGGACAAACCAAAATGCATCGGATGAGAAAGGTTGACAATTAGGAAGAAAGGAAACGAGTGTTTCTAAACTATTTTAAATATATTTAAAAATTTTACTTTGTCACGCTTACGCCTGAACCCTACCATCTCTCTAAATAAAATAAAATTCTTATATAAATTACGTTACCGCAACCATTTCGCGAGGAATGAATTAGAGCAGCTTGGATTCAAGCTAAGCTACGCTACGCTGTCTTATTTCACGGAGGCGAAAAAGGTAGCGGAAACTGCGTGATGGACGCCCGGAGTGCACGGAGTCGTGAAGGTTTATGGGAGCAAAGTAATTTATCCTGAACCCTATCGTGCGCCCTAAACTCGCCAACTTCCAGTCATTCTGTACTCATATTATGGCACACAGTTGACCCCGCCTTGATGTATCCACGTATAAAACGAACGAAAGTACGAGATTCCGTTTAGAAACGCAGGATGTCTTACAATTTTTACGATCAGTGGACCCTCTAATTTTAGAACCTCTAATAAAACCAATCGGTTCGAACCTCGAGTCCTTTTCCATTCATTTTCGATCGTTCGTTTAGAAACCTAGAATGTCTTACAATTTTTACGATCGATCGACCCTCTAATTTTAGAATCTTTTACAAAACCAATCGGTTCGAACCTCAAGAACTTTTCTACTCAGTTTCGATCGTTCGTTTCACTTAAATCTGTGATATCGTTGTTGCTCCCAGAATTTTCTTGGCGAGAAGAAAAGCGTGTCGAGCATCTGCGAAATTTCGTAGCCTCGAACGTTCACGCTTTCGAGGGGATTGTCGGGGTGTAATTCATCGTTCTGGGAAAGAAACGGAAAAAGAAAAAAGGGAAGCAAAGAGAGAAAGGGTGACCCCTGTCTTATTCGCGGACGTCGCCTTCGTTCGTCTTTCATTCGACGGGCACACCCTCTCGCCCTTTTCCTCTCCAACCCCCCACCCCGGGCCTCGTTCAATGATTTTTTCATATCCTGGCCACTGAGATACTTCAGCCAAGTACACTCGTGGACCCCTTTCCCGGCATAAGGGCCATCCATTAAAACCAAAGAATATCGAGGGAAAAAATCACGGATTACCCTCCCCCTCCCCAGTCGCGGCTCTCCATCGACTTTCGCCCCGAGTGGTTTTCCTTCGCAAATCGAAGTATCGCGGCAACTTGCTTATGCCTCGTACTTTGCACGGCCACTTGCCTCTGTAATTGACCAGGGATTGTCGTGCAACCCACCGGAACGAGGGAAAATATCGAGGAATTGTTGGCCACGATGGAAATGAATGGCACTCGCGGGCGAACCCTTTCGTTCTTATGCAGGAGGATCGCGTTATTAAAATGTAGAGTATCCCCGACGACCTGCTGATGGGGGAAAGGAAAATAAAAAATGGACGATTTTAATGTCTCTGGTGGGAGGAAAATTCGTTCCGTTGAATTTTGTTTAACCATTGGTACGTTGCGCTAAGGAAATATCATTCGTATAGAAATTTTCGAACAGAAGCTTGGAACGATAAAATCTTCAACCCTTTGCACTCGAAAGGTCGAGTCTCGGTAGTCCAGTAACATGGGTTTTACGAATTTGCGAATACAAATAGTTCGATTTAGAAGTTTTGGTATCATTCATCTGAATTAACACTAGATTTACCGACGTTTCTTGTATATCTATTTGTAATATACATATATTAAGAAATAGGTGTACATTATACAGAATTTTAAATTATAGTGCTGAGTATTTAGAATTAGGGTATATTAGATTAGATTAGATTAGATTATGGGTATATTATTATAGATTAGAGTATATTTGTATCACTCCAATAATGAAAGTCAATAAAAATTGCTAAGGATAATATTAATCGTCTTCGCAAATCTTGCACATGAAATCCGAAATCCGTCAAATTGACGGGTCCCGTAAACCTAGTGTTAAATCAATTCTAGTAAATTCTGGTACTATTTAATTTCAATACTCTGCTGCTGTAAATTTTTTAAATTCCAGGATCCCGTTGCGAGTGTAAAGAGTCAACCCCTTTAACGATTACAATTTATTTAACTCGCTTGAATATCTTTTATGTTCTCGCGTTTCGCGGAAAGAAAGGGTTGTATTTGAAAATGTTTCTCCCTGGTCATCATGTTTGTTGTTCGATCAGCGTTTTATCTTGTCCAGCATGGTCCTTGCACACAGGAGGCACGCTCGTGTAAAGATTGCAAGCCGATCCTGCCTTGGACTTCAATCAGCGAACGCGGCCAATATCCGATGCAAATACGGCGGCCATTGTTTTTGCGGAATCCATTCACTGTCTTTGTATTAGCAGCCATGGCAATTTATCACCGGCGTAATATAACCGGCGAGCTTTTGTTATTCCACGGTGAAAGGGAAGCCTCATTTCCCGCAACAAATTCTTTATTAAAAAAGTTTGGGAACAAACGTACACGAGCGGGCAATTTCCCTCGTCAGAAAAGGTAATACACCATGGATTCATGGATGGCTTCGCCGCACAACTCTTGATTATACCTGTCTTTTGTGCGTGCTTTAATGTTTATACGCGCGTTATACCCTGGCTAATTCCACTCTGTCCAATTTTACGTGCACGGGGCCGCTATTGGGAGAGCGTCAACTCGAAAATGAAATGGTTCCTGTCGTTTCAAAGTGAATCGAAACGAACGGGTACCATCGATTTTTAAAATTGTGGTCGAGCTCGATCCTACGCGAGTTTCTTCTGTTCTTCGCTGTAGATCGCTTTGAAAATGCCGTCTCACAATATCTTTTGATGCACTTACTTTTACGTTGCTGTATATAGTCCAACTGTTAGGGGTTGATAATCGTTTATATTTATTGTCGAAACTGGCTTTGGTTTATAGCCACTGGATCTGGATCTGACCATCGCAAATCCTCTAGATCAGAGCCTAACCCACCCAGGTGGTCACCACCCTTCTGATACTAAATTTCCTTTCCCAAACTTTTCCCTCCATCTTCAAATTGTCCACTTCCCACCTCCCACTGGTAGAAGAGAAACGCAGAAGAAAAACGCAGAAAAATATTAGTAATTCAGAAAGATTACTATTAATAGCGTAGTGTCGTAGTTTTAAGGACTAGAAAAAAGAAAGTGTGAGTCGACTAGATAAAAGCCAGGCCCATCGGAAAAAACTGTTGGCGACAGACAATTCATCGATGGTTCGAAAATGTTTAGCGAGCGCTAGGTGGGAAGAAGTAAAGGTGTATAAGGGTTTCCTCGAAGGAGGAAAAGACCAGTGTTGAATAGAAAACCGAGTTGTGGAATGGTATAAAGAGTTCCGAATTAAACATAGAGTTGCGTAGCAGAGTTGAGTTAGAAATTACTGTGTACTGTAAATTTTGCTATCAATCGTATCAATAATGATAATAATCTTAAAAACCTTATTTCTATAATAATCAAAGTTCAAGCTCCAGGACAATACGTAGCCTTGTAAATTAAAATACATTATTATCGTCGAAAATACCGACATGTTTCTCCTTTATGGTTACCAGTCAAAAGATTCAATTTTGTACTCCCTTCGCTCCTATGCAAGTATTTCAATTCGTCAACCGTCAATGACGTGAACACGTTTTAACAGAATATATTCGCGAAGCGCACGATCATAATTTCCACGGTATTAATTGAGATTTTCGTCGACATACCTCGAAATCCTGTGCCGCCTATAAATCGTGCAAATATCAGGATGCGTTCGGTGTAACGGATAATTACAAACAATTCGTATATTGCTTAAACAAACGTTGCTTCTCTGTCACGGAAGCGTAATTTATAGCGGACGTTATTTATTCGCGATTTATTTTGTCGGGGAAACAAAACAGCTCGGTAAATAGAATCCCATATCAATTACACGCCTGCGCGAAGTTTGTATCCGGGTCTTTCTTTTTTTTTTTATTTTTCTACCCCGTTTGTATTAATTTATCGAATTAGCCGCAACAAACGCGGGCGCAAAAACCGGCGAAAATACCGGGAGGTCGAAAGAGTTTCGCGCGGGCAAGGAATTAAAGTAAACGAAGGCGGGATCGCGAGCGGGAACGGGCAGGAATTACACCGCGTTATTATTTCCAGGACTATCTGGTTTTCGTTTGGTTAAACAGAAATTACCTGAGCGCTAAGTCTAGCGCAGCTCTGGCTAATATCCAATTGAGTTTATTGGCTTAGCCGAAAGCTGAAGTAGATTTTGGTTAGATCTAGCTTAAGCTTGAACGAGAATCACGCTGGATCTATTAATTGTGAATCAGGCTACGTACGGGGTTCGTGTAAATACCGAATTTACTCGATGCTAGATTCGAGTCGGAACTAAAGGGAACCTTCAAAGAAACTCTGAAGTCAGCTGTTGATAAATTTTGAATAAATTAAACAGCCTGGCTTATCAAATTCACGTTGATACAAATTTAAAATTATTCCTAATTTTATAATAATAATAATAATAATAATAATAATGATGATGATGATGATGATAATAATAATAATAATAATAACCACAACAGTTAAAAACCAAGCTGGACTTTGCAAAGTCCTGTTCAGTGCGGAAAACCCCCCTTGAAAAAGGGAGAAAAAGAAATACATAATAATAATAATAATAATTTTACTTTATTAACGGATTAAAATCCTTTGGTATTCAAAAGCGAGGGGATAAGTGTAAGAAGTATATAGCAATAACCTAAACTGAATACAGAAAGTAATAAACAAGACAAGATAAGAAAGATAAAACTTAATGATTATGTGGTTGAGGTCTAGTTGAGGCAAAACCGAGACACTTTGAAAGAGCTTAGTGTTACATTGAAGAAGTTAATATTTTTACCGTATACATTCCATGTTGTGCATAATCCGTTTATACAGTTTCTTTCACCTAACCGAGGGCGGTACGGAATTATGTAAAAGAGATATTATTTATTTCCAATCTGAAGCGATCTCGATTTCATCGGTGTTTCATAATTCAAATATTTTTTTATGAAGGAAAATAAATATTTAATAATTTCAATATTATTCCAATATTACGATTCCGAATAATATTTAATTATTCCATCGATCAAGGTACTCGACGAATTTGTAAATAAACCAGTTCACGGTGAAACAGCGGTTTTTCCGTTAAAACGCAAAAAATTTTGCGGCTATTGAAAAAAATCGAACGTCGGGCTTTTTGTTAACTTTCGCCGTATGCATCGCGAAAGAACGAGCACAGTTATTACGAGAAAACACAGGCTGCACGTAATGATGCCACGACAAGCGTCATCAGCTCCTATTGCGCGTCCGCTTTTGCCATCCCTCGCTGTTGCGTGGGCGTAACGATAATGTTTGGGGTCGTGTATACGTCTTTGGCGTGACATCGAGCCGGGTGGACAGCGAGTCATAATTTTACACCCGAGCCGAGATCGTGTTCGCAGATAAACGTCCCCGAATGACTATGTTCTGCGCATCGAGCTGGACGTCTCTATTCTGTCGTCGAAAAGTATACTGTAGAGCGTACTCTGTTCGCGTGTGCTTAACATTTATCCGAACTGTAATTTCTGTTTCAACGAAAAGTTTGCAACAACGATTTTGACTCTGAAAAATGGAGCATTAAAAAGGATTCACGTTTCCGTTGAAATTTCCATTATTAATGGCGATGCATGTTCGTCATCGTCATCGTGATCATTTATCATTAAACGTTTGCGTTTCGCTCGTTCTCCACTTTTTAATTAACTCCGGTTGACGAATATCGAGATTACACGAAACTGAAATGTTAAACAAAATTGGAAATTGGAATAACAGAAAAGAAGGCTACATTTCTCGAAAAAGAAATTTAATCAGAAAGTTTCCTCTCGAGCGTTAAAAAGATACAAAATTCTCGTAATCGATCTGAAAATTTGCCAGCTTATTAGGTTCCTACGCGAACTGTTGCTATTCAACAGCTAATCCGATCCGTTCCGTACCCTTCGTTACCTCGCGCTCCCCGTGCAAAGAAACGCGACGAGTTTCCCGATTCGTATCGACGAAACAACTCGTCGATGCAAATTCGCCGTTCGAACGGCTCGTTTAACGGAACCTTCGTTGTCGCGACGGGTGGAGGGATCGGGCGTATTTCCTTCGATCAATTTCGATGCACCCTCGCGGAACTGCATCACAAGCCACCCCTTTTCGCCTCACCCCCTCTTGCAACCCCATGTTTCAGAGCGTTCCCGTTTACGAGGGACGGGGAAAAGCGGGGGAGCAAATATTAGGGTAAATTGAAAATTCTGTTAGCATCCAACGGGGACGAGCCGTTTCGCCCGGGATCGTTAATAATCAGAAGCGGAAGATTCCGTTCCCCGTTTAATTGTTACGATTTAACGAACCGTAGCAGGCTTGGTCTCGCAACAGAAATATTCTCGACGCTGCTGCCAGCTATGGGGGAAACACGGGAGAACTTCGCGAACGAGTGGAAGGAAACGCGCGGAGCGGGCTTGCGGTGCGAGCGGGTTGCCTATTGTAAAGAGGCAACGTGTGCTGATTTGCGATAACCGCACAGAGTTCGACAATCGTTATGGTCTAGCTTACACTGTTTGATTGAACAACTTTCGAACTTGTCAAATGGTATCTTCTTTTCGTCTATTACTGTAGGAATGCGATTGAGTAGTGTGGCGACCTTCCTATCCTCGCCACTAGGAGGGATTTAGCGACCACGTTTCTCGCAAGTGATCGAATCCACCTCAGTTCTTATATATACAAGTTCTAACCTGTCCCTTCTGTAGACGTTCTTTGACGCAGTACCGAAAAGACAGTGCGGTACCGAAAAGAAAGCGCAGCGTCGAAGGGAAATGCGGCGACTCCTTGAAGTTGCGTCCGCGGTTAACCCGAAACGCCGAAAGAAAGGAATCGGCAGTTGTCATTCGAGAGCTTTCTTTCTCGATGCCGTGGTGGGTGAAGAAGATTGGGTCAGTCTTGATTAGCCAACGTAGGGGAACGGTTGTGGCCGTTTAGAAATAAAGTATTTTTACGTCCTTTTACTGTTATTTCGTTATTTCTCGACTTACACCCCTACACTTCCTATCCCTGTGTCTAAGGCATGGGCCTGCTAGGTAGCCTTACTGATGTGTCCTCTAGCTGGTCCCGGACGAAACACTCATTTCTCCCCATTCCTTTTCCTTCTCTCTCCACAATAGTCACAGTAGGTACGATTTTGAGAAAGTGTGAAGTATGCTTGAGTTGAACGATAGCCGTGTGAACGTAGAATGTTTGGACTATAGGATGTTCTAAGACTCGAAAGATGAGCACTTGGGAAAATGTCGCGACTGAGGAATTTTGAGGGTCGCCACAAATTTAAGAAGCGTGTAAATGAATTCGATGCATTTGTGCGCTAAATAGTCATTAAAAATGAAGTAGTTTACAAGTAATCGTACTAATTTGCTCGTTTAATGTGCTAGTGTGTTACCTTGAGATGGCAAAGTGACTTTACTAGGTTGATAAATATCTAGAATGAACATGAAATATTTTTGTATCCCATTTCTGAAGTTATGTAATATCTTAAATGCAGATAAAACTGACAAGATACACTCTTTTCATTCTCTTATCGTTAACTATACTTCTAAAAAATATAAACCGTTTATATAATTAGATACACAGGTATTCGATCAGGTTTATTCATTTCACGACCGCGTCAAGTTTAACGGGAGACCGTCGTTCCGTCGAGAAACTCGGTCGATTACACAAAACCAACTAATTTAAAAACTCCCTATCCCGTCCGGCAACTTGTTCCTCCCCTCCGCCCCTAAAAAGACGCTTCACGGGTAAAGTTCCAAGGCTGGAGTGCATTCGTCCAAACTAAATTTCCATTTGCACGGGAACGCGGCCGGTGTTCTTACCTCTCTCGAACGAGGCCGGCGTAAATCTAATTAAACGAACTACGAACGCGCATTGCCAAACGAATTCGAACCCCTTGCTCCATCCCTGGCTGCACCCCCATCCACTTCCTGTTTCGCGGCCGATCCCTCGTACATCAGATTTCACGGGAATCCACAGAGGTCCTCTCGAATAGCAAAATTGCTGGCCACTCGTTTTACACGATTTAATGATTACACGTACGAGCCATTTAATTGGAAACCAAGAAGATGTGTAATTAATTGATTTTCGATGACTCGCGATACTTCGTTCAACAATGTGTCGTACAATATACTCTTATGAATAGGATAGAAGTGATTGTAAAGTGAAGAATGTAGAAAAAGATTTTTTTATACCAAGCTTCGTTTTCACGACGAGATACTTTCAAGAATTATAAAATATGTGTGAAATATGAATTTTGTTAACTTCCGTTTGATAAATTTCATTGAACGTTACTTGTTCTAACACTATATACTCGTTAGTTGAATAAATTAATTGAAAAGTGTACATATTTATCTCATTACGTTTTATAACTCCTGAATACTAGGCGCGTAAGTAGTATAGGTCGAAACTAGTCAGACGAGCGAAATCGAACGCGAACGTTGTAGCCCGATTTTCACGAAAATAAAGCATCGTATGAAAAATTTTCATTCCACATTTTCGACTTGTTTTTTCATGTATAACGACCTACTATATGCTTCTTATGTATGAACGTGTCATTACAAAAGCTTTGGCTAACATTACTGTGCAACAGCTTTCTGCGACTTTCTTTGGTCGTTACCCGTACTCGTTGAATAACAGATAACTTGCAACGCGACAATTTAACAATTTAACGTTATCTATATTATTTTCGCTCTCGTCTCCAAAATTTGTTCGTTAAAATTACAAAACTAATGCAATATTACATACGCTTCCCGTGAAAGTTCAGCGAGCGATCTCGCAAGGCCATCTTAATGGCGTTATCGACACAGAGGAAGAGCAGGACGAGGACGAAGGCATTTCGCAGTAAGTGGCGTCGAAGTAGGACAAGCGAGCGATCGTCGCGAACCATACCCTGTCCGACGACGAGGAGAAACGCGATAGTTATTTAACGCGAAATCCATTTTGCGTAACTCGATTCCGACGCCATCATCGGCAGGGGCAAAACCGATTTGCCGAGTTTCGTGGCGCGACGTGGCTCGTATCGAGCTCCAGACGAGGTCGGAGCCTCCTTAGCGAGCCGCCAGGAAAAAGGGGTGAACCGAGGCCGACGTTCGACACCCCCCTCCCTTTCAACCCCTGACCGGACGAGTGCGATGACGAGTTGATTTACTGCCCTGTAAACGGACCTTAATCTCCGCCAAGATTTGTGGCCGTTTCACCGAAATTGCCGCTCGAAGAAGCTCCGGCTTGGCTGCCGTGTTGCTCTTCAGGGCGATCAAACTTTTTCCTCGATGGCCGTTTCTTTTATCGCCCCTATGGGTGTCGTTGTTGGTTGAACTGGTGTCGGAGGTTGACTCATCGTTGGGACTTTTTGGGAACAGTTTTTGTTTTTGGTGTAAACGGAGCGAAGAATAACCTAAAAGGTTTATGTGACCTTAAACGGTCGAACAAAAAAATAATTGCTGAAATAATTTCGTAGAAACACGGAATCCGTTGAAATTGTAGATATACGAAACATTTTCCCTTTCGCTGTTCTTTTATTTTACTTTAACCCCTTGGCATGCATATAAATCGGAATTTGATGGGTCCGAAAAATACTATTTCATTTGACTTAACTGAACCAGTTATGTGCAAACTTGAAAGCAGAACATTTTATTTTAAAATTCTTTTTGAAAGGGAGGAGGAAGAGGATCTTGAATATTTTAAACGAAACAGAATCGACGTACGAGTGAAGCAACTAAATTATTCCAATAAAATATTGCACTCCGTTTACTGAAAGCAGCTCTTCAGCGACACATGAAATGAATGACGGCCCTAACCCGTCATTGTATGTCAAGGGATTAATATGAGTCTGAACTTCGTCATGACCTTAAATGGTCAAACAACAATGAAAACTAATTCATTTACACAGATTCGTCGTGTTTGAATCGTATCGGGATATGATTTCTTTCATTTTTAAGCAAACTGAATTTATGCGAGACGGGTTATCTTTAAATTGATGGTGGCCTGGTAAAAATTAACTTTTTTTAAAGATGGAATTACTTTTCCACAGAACCGCTCCTCTATCGAAACAGGAACTCCTCGATTTTCCCCGAGCGAAATAATCGCTTTTTCAATTTAAAGCTGGCACCCGCGCCCGCCTTTAAACGGACATGTAATCACTAATCGTGAAACGTGTACGAGGCTCACGTGACGTCGTTCCGTTTAAACGTTCCCACTCCGGCGGGACGTGAAATTAATTATTTTATTCGCCGTTTTCAGCTCCGCCGCGTGATATTCCCGTTGAGTAACGCCGTCGGCCTAAATAAAATCGCGCGACGGGAACGAGATGCGGCGGAGAGTCGGAAGAATTTATTAAAATCACCGCGATCGAGAGATACGCCACCGACTGCTATCGCGTCTCCTCTCGCCGGTGTCGCGCTTGAATTTCAATTTTTTATTATTCATGGACAAAAATCGAGGTGTTTCGCGGGAATATTAAATAGAAAAACTGACGCGATCCCGCATCCCTGGCCGCCCCCTCTGCGGTGTTTACATCGGATTTCGCGTTTATCGCGTTTTCCTTGCTACGGCCTGGGCTAACGAGGACGGGGTAATTAAAATTAAAAATCGATAAAACCAAGCCTGCTCGCGCGCGCGCCACGTTATTTTGTCCGCTGGCGAAAACGTTTATCAGAAACCGCTCGATCGTCCTTTCACGGTCGCGTTTAATTTGTACGCGATCGTCCACGATACCAGGCCTGTTGTCGTTACCCGATAATCGCTAATTAGTTGAACGGGGGCCCCCCCTCGTTGACGTAATAACGCAGTTTCTTCCGCACACCGGTGGAACATAATTTATACGATGAACGCGAGTGAGCCGCGATTTACAGGGCGCGATGATAATTACGGTCGGATCGGTGTGCGACCGCGAAAAATTTATGGGCGTCGATTTCGCTTTAACGCGACGCGTTCATTAACTCTTGAACGTCGATTAAATATTTTCAGATTGCCCGTTAAAATTGATCTAACGGCGTCGTCGTTCATTTCTGGCTGTCGAAACAAGCTTTGAATGCGCTCGTTGCGTTGGGGGTGCGAATTATAATGATCGTGCAGCGGATTCCGCGAAAAACGGAGAATTCAACGAAGAGTTTCGAAATAAATTGTTGCGCGTTGAACTGAAAGACGGTGGCGATTAAAAAATATTCGTCGAGCAATTTTTCAAACTGTTCCCCAAATATTTCTACTTCATCGCCGCATCGTTTGTCTGTATCGACACTATTCATCGTTCGCTCAAAAGCATTTTTCTGCAATAACGAACGATCCGTGATTAATCCGAGGCGATGAAGCCGCAGGAAAATCACCGAAAAATCATTCTCCATCCCCAATTTATTTTGTTTTTTTTTTTCTACCTTCTATCAGCGAAAATAATTCCTTTCGACCCCGAGCGATTTTCGAATATTCAACGTGTTACCAATTATTAACCAAAAAAAAAGGGGAGAGAGAAAGAGAGACAAGCAGAGAGAGAGACAGGGAAACAAATGTCGACGAGACCTTTTAACTCTGGACACTTGTCATTAAGGCCATCGAATACGCGCAATGGTCGAATGGATCCATTTGCCTGATCGCGGAGGCTCTTTCGGGTACGAGGTCGCGCCGCGCAAAAATGCAATGCATTCGTGATGCACGCTGCACGCAGTGTAATGCATGGATTTCCCATGTGTCGCAAGATTGCTCTATTTTACTCGGAGGCTTGAACGATGTACCCTTTTCCTAGCTCGGTTGGTCTGGAAAAAAGCTCTGGGGATTGGAAACATAGAGAGCTACTCTGCAGGCATGCTCGATAGTCGTGTTTTCCACCCCTGCGAAGCGCCAACTTTTTTACGCCCGCGCCCCTCTTTTTGCGCAGACGCTTGTCTGTCGCTTTAATACTTTTCCGCGCAGCTTACCGGGCGAGCAAATGAGACCGCCAATTTTTTTTCCCACCGACGGAGCTCCAAAACCGCCCCTTCGTCCGGGGAAACGATGTACCGTGCACGAGAGTGTGCGACTTTGATCTCTGATCCGTGAGGGTAGTCAATCTTCGACGACTTGCGACGGAATTTCTTACAAGACGTTCGCGCAATTTTCCTTCGACACGCAGCGTGCTTCGCTTACGTTAGATAAAAGCACGTCATCCGTTAGATGAAAGAACGGAGGAGCGAGGAAAGATTGTTTAGGGGTAAGAAATGTGTGAGTGAAGAAATGGATGAAAATGAAAGATTGCGTATCAGTGTTAAAGATTACGAACAAAGCGATTAGTGTATATATGTGTTTTTGTGTTTATACATGTGATGTGCGTACATAAGCGATCATAGTTTGATGTAAGCGTGAATGAAAACAAATAAAGTATGTTGTATACATGATTTTCAATGATTGAGTGAGAAAACTCAAAAATGCGAAAGGGAAAGAAAGTCGAGCGAGTGGACGAAAGAATGTATCGAGAGAGTCAGTCTGAGTGGAGGAGCGAATGCGAGCGGAAGTGTTTTGAATACAGCTGTTTTATATTTAAACAAAGGATCTTTGCCATACCAACTATAGATTCTATAATTGTAATCGTTAACGCTGCCTTCGCTTAAAGACGGCCACGAAGAAGGAAAAAGGAAGGAATTCTTCCTCCCAGGAAGAAGTTCGGCTGGCTCTCCTTCGCGAAGAGAAAGCTAATCGAGTAATCGGTTAGTGGTGCTAAAGTTGTAGGCGAGCACATAGTGTTGCAGCTCGAAAACTGGCCCCTTCTCGAGGGCGACGTCCACCGGGTAACGAATCGTCGACATTTAATGCGCGCGTCAGCGTGTCCCTTAAATGCATCCTTGGCACGAATTTTAACGTACAAGCCGCGTGCAACGCCTGCACTCCGGTCTGATTACGACGAAAATCGAGTTTCGTCCTCTCTCCCGGCTGCAGCTACGGGGGCGACCCGCTAAAGGGACAGAAACGATGTATGGATGGGGAAGGGGATGGCCGCCTCGCATATTTCGTAGCGCCACACCGGGCGAAATTAGCGATGTTAGGGAATATCATCTAATACCGGAAGTGCCGGCTGGGATTAGTTCCACCCCTTGCACCTTGCGCATACAAGCTGACCGCAGCGGTTTGCTGCTGCCACCCTGCCTCACCCCTCTTCAGCTCGTTCATCCACCGCGTCCTTTTCACCCTTCTCCGACTCCTTTCGCTGTACTTCGTTCTCTTCTTCCACGGTTGCTTTACTTTTCCCTCTTGCTGCGCGCTAGGTTGTTCGTTCGCCACATCCGTCTTCCCGTGCCCTGTGGTTTTCACGTCGTCCTAGACAATTAAGAAAATAATTTTCCAAGAAATATCGCCTTACACGGAAACGTACTTCGCAAAAAGCTTTGTGTCTTCGGTGCTCTTATTGGGTATACACGGCTGTTCTAATTTTATTCGCACCCTTTTCCGCCCTTTGTTGTCCACTTTAATATTCTGCTTAATTCATCCTTTAACCCCATGCATTCGAAAGACGGTTTTTGGCCATTGAGCGCCGTCAGAATTTACTTGTATTAAAAGTTTGTTCAACTTAGACGTGTTACACCGAAATTTATAAACGCGACTCTTTAACCCTTCGATAATTTTATCGGATCGTTTATTTATTGAGTACTACTTGAGGGAGTCAGAAGTAACGACAAAGCTAAACGACACGCTTTCATCTGTGATAATATTAATTTAACATTAATAATAAAACTACTGCAGTCGTATTAGCGAGATGGGCTACCCGAGTCGCAAAAAACAATAGAATGATGCCCCAGCGATTGGCGACTGTCATGACAGATGTTCCGTTCCTGGATGGAAAATTCGGGAGTCTTTGACGAGCGAAGGAGGAACGCGGTTGTGGCAATAAAGACACGTTAAATTAATTTACACCATCGTGAATTCCCGCCAGTTGTTCTTCCTCCCATTGTATTGCTACACTACAAATAAAACTAAACTTTTTCTCATATGTATCTCTATTCAATCATCGATCACACGCACGTTGGCCTTCCATTCGCACATCTCTCTCTCTCACACACTCATTCACTCTCACTCTTCCATACCTCAAAACCCATTCTCAATAATCATCACTCACACTACTAGCCTTTCGAGGGCAAAAGGTTAATACTTTGTTATTTATTACTTCTATTCTAAACCGGATTGAATTACTGCAATTGTTCGCTAATAACGTGGTGCACACTGTTCGCTTCTCATCTCCTTCTCCGTTTCGTTCTCCTCGATCCATAAACCAGTCTCGCCCCTTACCCCTCATCACTCCTTTGAATATCGCCGTCCGACCCCCTTCGTCGTTTCCCCGGTTTTATTCTCCACCGCTTCGTCTTGTATCTGCCGTCGTGACCCATATCCGACGGAAGGCGGGAAGAGACGGCCGGGAAAATTGGAAATCAGTGGGAGATTGCGTATACACGGCGCGGCGGCGCATCCCGTTTCCGTTATAACCGAGATTATCTCGCCGCGTTATTATGTCACCCGGAAAAGTAGGATTTAAGAGTCGTCGTTCGCGGTCGAATCACCCGTTTCGCAGGCGATATCCCTGCGGGACCGACGGCGTATCGCAGAAATTCACGTTATCCCGGGGAAATATGTAAGCGCGCGGATACGGAAACACGAATGAATTTTTTAACAGATTTAAAATCACGAGAGCATCGAAACGGAGCATCGCGATAAGAGCATCGAAACGGAGGGGGTGCTTGCTGTTAAAAGATTGCTTGCGCTTAAACAATATTTAGAAAGGTTTTAGAATGAGCTACCATTACAGATTTCGCTCGTTTAAACATAACATTATAAACACGATAATTTAATTTAATGGGTTTTACCGAGTTCCCACGAGTTCGTTTTTATTTCCGGTTAAAATAAATGTATTCAGAATTCTATTAAATTAAGTATAGAATCACTTTCAAAAATACACCCACCTCAAACTTTTACAATTTTTTATCAGCTTGGAATTGAATATTTCCAACGTTAATTAATAATAGTTTCCTTCTGCATAGTACTTTCTCTTGAAATTCTAGGGCGTTTCCAACCGTCCAGTAAAACCAGCATACATTTTAATCGTGAATTTTCTTCTCCTTAAATTCTCCTTCCCGTTTCGTGCCTCCAATCTCGCCCCCTTCTCGTCTAGTTTCTCTCCCGTTCACGGTTACGCGTGTCCCGAAGCAGGAGACCCGGCCCCCTCCATTAACCCTTCGAAAAATAGACGTCGTCGAGAATCGAGGGCGCAAGGGCTGTGTTTACGAGCGATTTTTCGGAAGGTAGGAAACTGTCATCGACAGGCAAATTGAAGCTGGCAACCATCCATCCGTCCATTTGTTCGTTCCTCTCCGCTTTGTCCGCGTTGCGAGCGTTTTCTTCGCGAAGAAAACTGCAGCGGCCTGAAAGGAAGCGGTATCTCGTGGGAACGAGCGGCCATGATTATTGGTGGATCGCTTTGTGTCCTTTCTTCGCGACGGTACACAACGACGCGACTCGTGTCCCGGGACGGTGGAACTTTAAACAGAAACGCGGCTTAACCTTCGGGGCATATTTCAGAGCCGTTTGTGTCGCTTCGACAATGCCGAGCCCTCTCCACCCCACCCCCCCTCGATCCTCGGGGGTTCCTCGCGTTTTGCCTTGCCACCAAGTCTCGTCCCCTTTGTGCGAATCGACGTTGATTTTTTTTTAAAGATCCGTGCATCGAAATTAAAGGAGAACGAAATTAGTTCGGTAGCGTTTATCGAGATTTCGCGTTGGGGAATTGTAAAGGAATTTTGGGAATATTTCATGGTTAAATCGTGCATGATAGATCCTTTTGTTTGAAATGGTTTTTGAAGCGAAGCAGATATCGAAAGGAAATTATATAATTAATAATCGTTGTCGAGGATACAGCGGAGAGAATCGAAATTAGAACGAACAAGTAGTAACGCTCCGACTATGGTCAGACAGACACCTGCCGTGACTACTGTGACGGAATTTTGATACCTCTTTATACATTGTCACATAAAAATTAATTTCAACGTTGCGTCCTGTTCAAATCGCTGAAATCAATATACAAACAGAAAGATATATTTCCATTATTGCAAAATAAACGATATATTGTTTAATGAAACAAAATTTTTCCATATTAAATTCAGAGTGATTCTGACAATTTTTATCATACTTGTCATGATGAAGTGAACATAAACGAGAAATAAACAAAATATAAATATAAACGAGCAAAATGATTTTTTTACATAAACAAAAATCGTGCACAGCATATCGGTTGAGATAGAATTAGCGAAACGGTATATCATCGAATGTAATTCATTCGCGCATAGACAAGCGTTACGGCGATTCGTTGCGCAGGCCTGCAAAGTGCATCAGCCCCGTAGGTGCACCGATGCACGCCACTGTCCACAAATCATCGCATCTGTTGCTGCGGTTTTCGGAATACGCGGGCACTAGACGCAGGGGCAGGGGAACGGAGGTGTTTCAAATTAGATCGCGACATCAGCCGTGTAACAAATTGATGGCCGGAAAATCAGTCGGGATTTATGGGTTTACGATCACTCGATGAATTCTAAGTCATCGGGGAGCATGGAGCATACACGTATCGGAGAAAAATGTTTAATTTACGGTCGCTTAAGTACGTTATCTACGTTCGCCACACGTACACGCTATACTACGGTGTATTCGTATAACAACTAATTCTGAGGGTGAGAGTAAAGAAATCATTTCGGTGTTCTTGGTACGTATTATTCTTTTTAATTATCCAAGGTAACAAGAAGGCTTCTTCTGCTAGCCCAATTTGGACAATATGAGGGAGGGGGTCGTTTGGTTACCTGGGGAGACTCGTTAAGATCAACGAATTCTTTTCTGGTCCCTTATTTTTCCTTTTAATAATAGCTTATTTATGGCTTAGAATAACGTTCGGATAGAACACATTATAATTATAATATTGATAGAGATGAAACACAGAGTGTGAGTGTGAGTGTGTGTGTGAGATCGAAGGAAGGGGAAAATGTAAAAACAATAGAACAGCGTGACAAGTAATGTTTAGGAATAATTATAGAGTGTGTGCATTATTATTATTATTATTATTAAAGTGTTAAAAACCCAACAAATATAATATAAGAATACGACGTTACGTTTATCTCTGTTCTTTGTTTTATGGAAAGTCTCGCGCGTACTCGGTCCCAACCCTTATTGAGGGCCTCTGATTTATAGGGGCCCTAATGACCACTCTGGTCATCGTCACCCCTAATTGTCCAGTTCCTCTTACAGATGTGAATTAAGATTTGCCACTCCGTTATTAGATGCCTATACACAAATTTTATTTCTTCGATGGGAATTAGTATGGTTTAATCGTTGATAGTTCTAGCCTCGAAGTAGGTACTTTTCCTTTGATAGTATTAATCGATCGTGCTGAAGTGTGCCGTTCTTGACGATTCAAAGCGCCGCTGCGAGAGCTCTCTGTTTTAAGGAATACTTTGACAAAGGACGGCGTAACGACTCTCGCGGATAGATTCAAACAGCCTCGAGTGGCCGGGCGATTTCTTTTGAAATCGTCCACGATTATTCGTTTCGTCTCAAGAAGTACATCTTGAGAGAAAGAGGGAGAGAGAGAGGGAGGGAGGGGGGAGAGGATAAAGAAACTCGGAATGATAATAAGCGGCGTGAATTAATGTTCCCCGCGAAAATCGACACCGCAACGACAATCAGAGAAGGGAGGAGACATTGAAGCAAGGAATAAGAGACGAGATTAAAAATGTTCGTTTTTAAAGTAGATACACACGTATCATTGAATTTCAAGCAGAAGAATCGGTATCGAGGAGGATTTCTTTCTCTCAAGGAAAATTGCTCGACAAGTTCTTTCATTGAACGAAATGAAGGCGCCTTCTTGTGATTACGATCACGGATGAATAGAGGCCGAATTTAATTAAGTGCTTTAAATAAATCAAAGCAGAGAAACAAAGCCCCGAAGAAAAAGTGTAACGAAGATTTTTCGTCGGTAGCAACGATGCTTTCGTCCGTTCTATTCTCTGTCGTGTAATACACGATAATTGCTACAGAGTTTCTCTTTCATCCGACGCAAATCACATTAAACACCAAACGTCTTTAATATAACATCGACAAGTCGAAAATACGTAAAGGTAACTTTAATTCATAGGTTATGGGAACAAAATAAGTTAACAATGCAAAGTGTAAATTTTTCTAGTGCTTTCAACATTAGAAATTATTAATCATTAATAGAAAATTGTATGAAATTATTAATATTTAATATTAGAAATTGTTTCCTAATATTTCTACACAGTACCACGTACAATCTTTTTTCAAAAAACCTCTCGTTAGATCGCAATAACGTCACTCTGTACGAAGATCTCCATAAATTTCCCGTTCGATCACATTTTATACAAATTTTCGTACAATCACGACGAATCAATGCTCCACGAATTATTATCCGTGAAACTGCAACAACAAACCTTCGTAAATCATTCACCTATCTATAATGCAATCTCGTACGTCCCTATGGCGCTCAGAAATAACACCCGCACGGTGTATTATCACGGAGGGGAGAAAAACTAACGAGCATCTCATTTGTCGGCAAAACAAAGCGCCGTTCGCGACACGGGAAGACGAACGCCCGCAAAAACTGTTGCCGATACAATTCGCGGCTGGTTATTATTCGATGCGTCAAGGCGGGATGAAATATGGTAATCGTTATTCGCGCCACGCCCGGTTTATCATATTTCTTTCGACGCATTATCATAATCGCGTCGACCAGGAGATCGGCCACGTTCGGTTCGATCAGAGGCCGTGTCTTCGACTCGCGATACCAACAATGTAACTTACGAACCTTCGAACAAAACTCAAGCCTTCTGTTCGCCTAAAGCCGCGTCCACATAGAAGAGAACAGTTCGCGAGCTGTTCGCCAACGGAAAATGCAACATATCCAGACTGAAGCTCGCGAACAGTTACAAGCTTGTTCGCTCTGAATTCATGGGCAGTTCGCTATTAGCTTTTGCCACATACTGTGTTACAAACGCGTCCAGATACGCTTCGAGCTCGCGAACAGTTTCTTTGATGTACCGCTTCATACATAGTTTCATTCTTCATTCTCTAATTTTTATTCTTTGGAGAAAAGAAGAGCGTGACCTCTTATGCTTACTAATTTTTTACACATAGCAACGGGAACCTCTTAATGTCAAACTTAAATGTGTATACAACAATAAATAATTTTAAGATAATTTTTTACAAAACGGAAATGATTCTAATTTTAGGTCTTTCAATTTGTGGGATCGAGGAACCCCCCCCCCCCCTTAGGAGTTCTAGGGTTAACATCCGATTCGTACGTCGACGCGATGCAAATTGAAATTAATCTGGCAACGATTCGTTTCGAAGGATTTACGGTACCGGTGTTATGGAATTTCTGGAATTACAGTATTCCTTCATTAACGTTCGCGTTGTGTATAAGTCGAAAAAGCTCCTTTTAAAAGTGGATACCGTTCAAACGTGTCTCGATGAAACGATATCGTTATATAATCCGCGGAACGTGCGCGGTTCTTCGCTCGATCCCCTTAACAAACTGCGCTACATCCCGCGGAGTTGCCTCGGATAATGAACCAATTTCCGCCAGGATTTAATTCGGTCGCGGAACAGCGACTGGCAAGTCTCTGTTTCCCGTTTTTCGTTGGCGTATGTCGCGCAAAACACTGTCCCGCGTCGTTGGCGAACACGAAACCGCGGGAAATCCGGTTTCCGCGTAACGTTCAAACGCTTCTACGCCATTAGTACGGGCGCAGCTTATATTTAATCCAACGCGAACGAACCGACGACCAAATAAAGGGAAGGAGGAAATGGAAGGAAGCACACGTTGAGAGTCCTCGATTTTTACCCGGCCATTACTGGATTACTTTTTCCGCCGCTTTCGAACGCTCCGCGTGGAGATTCTGCCGCGTAACCGGTCGAATCGCGTGTAATTAACGCTAGATTTACGGACTTTTGCTGTATATCTATTTCCAATATACATATACTAAAGAATAAGGTATACATCGAACAGAATTTGAAATTGCTGAACTCAGAGGGAAATAGATTTGGGTATATTTGTTTCGCTTCATCGATAAAAGTTAGCAAAAATTGCTAGGAATGATATAGGAATTTCTTACTTTTTATTTGGTGAGAGAGAATATGGTTCAGGTGTACATAAAACAAAGTGACGTTCTTATATAATATAATGTATAGTTAAAATAGTTTAATGGTATAACCAATTTTAATAGTATATGGTTTAATATAAACGATTTTTCGACTTAACCCAATTTCACCGTTTTTGCTTCTTTCACAATCACATTCTTTCTGCTCCGCGCTCGCATTTTCCCCGTCATATATTCTTCCAAACCCTCGTTTCCTTTCTTTCTAATTATCAACCTTTATCCCTCGCATTCGGTCACGTTCACCCAAAATTCCTCAGTTCACCCAAATATTCAACTCAAGCACCCTTCACATATTCCCAGAATCGTACCCGCTCAATCGCATTCCTACAATAACAGTAATTGCTTTTGCAAATTTTGCACATGACGTTCGAAACCCGTTAAATCGACGGGTCCCGTAAACCTGACGTTAATTATCGAACAGTATCAAAGCACCGGAAAACTTGGACCATCCTGGATTCCTCCGAGATAGCCGATGATGGCGTCGAAAGTGCAAGTGGTCGGGACGAGGGGATGGGAATGGAGTACAGGAAGCTTCGAGTGGTTGCACGGTGTGCAACACGCTCTTGCGACGCAAACAGCGCGCGTGAAAACGGCGAACAACAGCGGCTTGACAATGCAGTTATTAATGGAATTTATCGGGGTACACGGTTCTCACTTTTCGCCAGCGGCCAACCCCCCGCGCGCCCCTTGCCCAATGCGAGTGGCGGCGTGGAGCTCGATACTTTCGAAGCTTTTTGCGCGGAAACTTTTGTTCATTTACGATACAGGCGAACGGTCGGTCGGTCGGTAGGCAAGCCGGCAGTTCCTGTTATCCGTTACATACCAGCACAATTACGGAAAGTTTCGGGAAAGCAGCGCGGATAGAGAGGCCCGAAAGGAAATTCCTCGAAAGCCGGGCCACCTTTTTTTCCGCGCTGTTTCAGACATCCAGCCGCGGAGATCGAGAGGAAGCTGGAGAATCTGATTGGATAATGGGAATACGAGGGACGTGTAGCTTTGTGTTGCTTAATCGATCATCTCTTGTCGTATGTATCGTGACTGAGATGTAAATAATTCTGATAACACGTAAAAACGGTGACAAACTGGAATCAATGAGAGAAAGCGTAAAAATTGCAAAAAGAGGTAAAAATGGTATAAAAGATAAAGACTAGTTGTTGTCAGCGTCTTTTTTTTTTGTAGTGCTCACTTCAGAATCGGAAAGTTTTCAAACAAACTTTCATCCCTTATTTTACCTCTTTAGGGATGGAATATCAAAAAATCCTTCTTTAGGGGATGCCTACGTCAAAAATGCCCATTGTCCAAATTTCATATTTCAAACTTCAGTAGTTTAGGCTCTACGATGATAAATCAGTCAGTTAGTCAGGACATGTCTTTTTATACATTAAAGGGAGTGCTTTTACAGTAAGTAATTTCCTTTCTCGAACTGTGAACTGTCCTCTGTACAATGTACGGCTCTCTTTTGCGAGATTTAATGATATCGTCGGTGTAATAACGATTATTATCCCATGGCAATGGATCGGCTGCAGATTAGAGTTGTTGGATGACGTGTAGCTTTCAAGGTGACGGTGGTATTAAATCTACGTCGCCCACGTTAGTCGACGGAGGCGCAATTTTTATTGAGCGCCCTCTTCATTATCATAAGTTACGAGCCATTGAAAGCAGACACGTGTCCATAAATTTAGCACCTTCCCCTCGATTATCCCACGAACTTCGTTCAAGTGTACCCGAATGTACGCGGCATCGCACGTGGAAAATGACTGAACTCGTTCCTGTGTTCCCCTTGAACAAAACATCGCTGCGTCTTCGTTAACTCCTTCGTTAAATCACGAATGCAAGCTTCGCGCTCCCAGAAATTGTAACGAATACCCGGCTAAACTAGTCCCGTGAACGAGGAGAATTCGTGGAACTCGCTAAGAAATTCGTGTAACACGGGGGGGGGGGGATTAAGAAAAATCGTGAAACTTCAACCTACTGCTCCTTACTGAACAATTATTTTATTTTATTTTATTTTATTCTGTGGTGTGAATTCCATCATTATTCATTCTTATTTTATATGTAACGTTTGAACTAGCTTCGAACTAGTACACTCTACATATGCACATTAATGGGTCTTACTCGTAAATTATTTAAATAAATAAATAAACGATTCAGTTTCGTGTCCGACTGAGAGAAACTTAAGCGTTAACGCAAAGTCATAGTGCGTTTGACGAGACGTTTGACAAAAATCGTTCAAATTGTATTTTACAACTTGTTAGACCAATCTTTCGGCTGGAAAACTCCGAGGTATCTAAATTGCAAATTCGATTGTTCTTTTCCAGGATCGAAATCGAGCCTGGTCGTGGACATCGAGCCGAAACGGCAGACCGCGGTACGGTTGGGCGAGAGTCTGCAGATTTTATGCAGAGTCGGTAGACCGCTCCGGGTCTGCCGTGTCGAGATACCTGGCGAGGACGTCGGTATAGTGTTGACTAAGGGGCAACTACCGGAAGACGGTATCGAGTATTACGGGGAGGGAACCGAGGCAGGCCAGTGCGGTGTACGGATCGCCAAGATCAAGGAAAGTCACGACGGGATCTTCAAGTGCACGCTTACAACCACAGACAGTCGAACGGAGGCGCAGGCGTCCACCAAAATAATCGTAGCCAGTGAGTATAATATTCTATCGTCATCCTCCATTTTGATATACGAATCTCACGTTTCGGAATGAATTTTAAAGGAAAGAACAATGCACTTTGCCTATAAGTGTTTTTAACTCTATCCTTCTTTTTATTCTACTTAACGACATGTTAAAAAAGAAACGTTTTCTTTTTAATATTAAAGAGTATACAGAAGAAAACATTTTCTGTGCTGTATATTCGTAAAAACGTCATAGTCAATTAAAAAATTGTATAGAATAATATTAAATTTATTGTGATTTGATAAATTTGATCGAATACGTATTATTTTTCTAAATAGTGGTTATTTTGAGGGATACAGTCAATTTCAGTGAGTATAATATTCTATCGTCATCCTCCATTTTGATATACGAATCTCACGTTTCGGAATGAATTTTAAAGGAAAGAACAATGCACTTTGCCTATAAGTGTTTTTAACTATATCCTTTTTTATTTCTACTTAACGACATGTTAAAAAAAAACGTTTTCTTTTTAATATTAAAGAGTATACAGAAGAAAACATTTTCTGTGCTGTATATTCGTAAAAACGTCATAGTCAATTAAAAAATTGTATAGAATAATATTAAATTTATTGTGATTTGATAAATTTGATCGAATACGTATTATTTTTCTAAATAGTGGTTATTTTGAGGGATACAGTCAATTTCAGTGAGTATAATATTCTATCGTCATCCTCCATTTTGATATACGAATCTCACGTTTCGGAATGAATTTTAAGAAAAAGGACACGCGCTTCGCCTACAAGCATTTAACCCTATACTTTTTTTTTATTCCACTTCACGATATGATAAAGTTTGAAAAAAAACCTTTCCTTTTTGGTAATAAAGAGTATACAGAAGGAAACATTGTTTGTGCCTTCTTAATGAATTATTTGATTTCGATTAATGCATTGTGTTTGTACGTGTGCATAAGATACTATAATAGTTTCGAGTCGTAGAGAGACGCGAAACAAGATTGAGAGGGTGCACCCTCAAGACGTTAACCCCTTCGTTACGCTTGTACGCGTAATTAATCGTGCCACATTTTTACGCGTTCCCTCGAAATTAATGAGAAAATCGCCGAAACTTCGCGACGTTAGTTGTCCCGGGAAAGTATCCCTTCGTGCGAGGGAAAATATTACGGGGCACTCAACGTGTAGGAGATTTCGAGGGCTAATTAATCTTCGTTAAGAGAATTGCTTACGGAGCCGGGGATCGGGGGTTGCGGGGCGAGGTCGGTGGAATAAGAGAGCGCGAAAGGAAATTACTGTTTTCAGATAAAGTCGATAAAGATAAATGATGGAAGCGGGCCATGATCGAGAGCCGAGGAGATGTTTCAAACGAATTTAAATAAAGACCCGCGCCGCGTTTCCTTCTCGAACAGGGAAAATTAACGAGCCCGACCATGGCCTGGCAACTTTTAACTCCTGTCGAAAACGAAAGAAAGAATCGAACGTCGTCTTTTCTGTCAACGGACTCGTCGTTAATACTTGGAACTCGATTTTTTAGAACCACCGAATAATCCTGAGCTTCACACCAGCCCCGGATCCTACGGAAGAAGCATATACAGGAAAGGTGAAAAACTGGAAGTGAGTTGCAGCGCACCGGCCGGACGACCAGCGGCGAACGTTTCTTTGTTCCTTGGTAATTAGTCGTCAAAATAGAGAAGTTCTTGATTAAACGTTTGGTTAACGAGCAATGTTCTATAGGATTTTCTTACTTTTATATAGAGCGAGCGATGGTACGGTTCAGGTGTACGTAAAACAAAGTGGAGTTCTTAAACATTATATTATATATTTAAAATAGTTTAATAGTATAGATAACTTTGATAGTATGTAAACGACTTTTCGACTTAACACAACTTCAACGTTCTTGCTTCTTTCGCAATCAAACTCTTCTTTTCTCCCAGTCTTTTTCTTTCTTTCTAATTGTCAAGCTTTCTCACTAAATGCATTCGGTCACGTTCACCCAAAATTCCTCAGTCGCGAGATTGTCTCAAATGCTCGTCTTTCTGGTCCAAATATTCTACGTTTACACGACTATCGCTCAACTCAACCACTCTTCAAATTTTCCCAGAATCGTACCCACTCGATCGCATTCCGACAATTCTAACGTTATTTTGTGTTGTTTCTTTCCCCTCCTGTCGACCGTAGACGACGAGCCCATCGGCAACGAGGAGAGGCCTATAATTTACGACTCGAACGTGAACGACAATTCGTTGGCCGTGCAAAATGCGTCGCGCAGCTTGGACTGGACGGACAATGGGAAGACCCTGCGATGCGTCGCCAGTCACATCGCCCTCGATCGACCGAAGGAAACTACTATGCAGCTGCAGGTCTACTGTAAGTGGAACGATCGATGGTACTAGTATCGAAACCTCGAAGAGATTTCAAGCGAAACGTCTCGTAACTCGTGAAAGTGAAATTGCAGAAGTGCAGAAACTGCCAACGTTTTACCTTCTTCGACGATGAATCGTAAAGAAAAAGAAAAAAAGAAAAACCAGGCGAACGTTTCGAACAGAAAATCGTTGGATCATGTTTGGATAGTAATTCGCGCGAGTCAAATTAAAAATTCACGGTTACCCGAACACGGTTGAAATTTCTTACACCGTTTCGTTCAACGTTGACACGCTTCGAGTGTGAAACGCTGTTAACGATGTAACGCTCGTCCATGCGAGATCCTTGGCGATTAAAGAGAGCGATTCCCTTTCGTAGATCCTCCTCAACCGCAACCGACCATCGAGCGTTTCGGATACGTAATTGGACGCCAGGGGATCGTGAACGTGACCGTTTACGCGAATCCTAGGCCTAGCTTTGTATGGCGAGTGAACGATGAAAAGATCAACGAGGGCCGCCCCGATGAGAGCAACCGACTCGAGACTTCGACCGCTGTCGATCTGGTAAATTAATGATATTTCTTACTTTTCAAGCAACATTTACATGCCACTGTTACTATTTACAGGGACCGGTAAGTAATGTGGTTTTCTCGCATTGAATTCAAACGCATAAATTTTTAACGAGTTTTTATTTTTAATCAATGATGTGATCACCCTTATTATTAACACATTGCGGACCGCTAAGAAATCTGTAAGACATGCGCCTGAGACCGCAGGTTTTTCGGCAAACTTGCACGTTACTAAAATCATCGTAACATTTTTATCGATGAAGCAATGTTTATCAAATAATATTTTTTTTTTTTTATTTCAAAAGAAACACACCTTGACGGGTTTTATTAACGAAGAAACATAGCTTGTGGTATACTGAACAAAAATTACATTGTATAATCTCCGAGAAAAAGAAAAGCGTATCGATCACGAGTTCACTCGTGGCCGGTCGGCAACGTTCGGTTTACTAAACACGAGAAAACTCGTGAGCGATTCTTAATGTGTTAACAACCTTTTGCCATTTAGCATGCAAATTTTCAATGCCGAATCGATAAAAATCAATTGGTTTTTGAGTAAAATATTTAGAAATGAAGACGACATTACTTTCCGGTCCCCCTAATATTACTAAGAAGATCGCAGAGGAAAACGAACATGACAAGTCACACTTTTTACCATACTTACAAATTTGATCATGTTATTTCTCTGAGCATGTTTTTGAAGGGTTCGCGCATGATACGGCGATCCGAAAATCAGCAGAAAAGAACTTATCAAGATAACTATAGCTTTCGTTTCGCGGACGGGCTTATGCGTCAGATATATGAACAACGTTTCGAACAATAAATGTTGCCAGAGCAAACAGGAATAGAATTTAGTCAATTGAAACAACACCGTGCAGCAACCGGAGAACGAACGAAATATCGGAGTAAAGTTTTACCTGAAATATTTATGAAACATCCTTCGAGGTTCCTCCATGTGGTCGGACCACAGCTATCGGATAAATAAAATATTCGTCTACTCGGAAAATCCGATAAACCTTATCGGCGGAACGTTTCATCGATTGTCTTCTCTCAGCCCACGCAACACTGCCGGACAAGTGCCTACTTATCTGCGCTATGAAATATTCTATTCATAAATATTGAATGCGTTTCGAACGCTCGTCCAGAAGACCCTTGAATAATAATTAACGTCGAATACAGTGGAACGAGGAAGGCACCAGGAAGACGTTCGAGTTGACCGGATAAATATCACGAGTTGAATCGCGAACAAGTGAAAACTACGTTAATAGCAAATAATAATTCGGTATTTGTTAATGTTAACCCTTATGGCTCCAAGCGTGCCTGTCAAGCACCACCAATGTAATTAACACTATTCCTACCACGACCGGTCAAATGACCGTTTTTAAAATTTCAATTAGAATTTCATAGAAACAATGTAATTGATTCGCGTTTAAACTTTAGACTTTTTCTCAAATATACGTATAATACATTTTTCAACATTCACTTCTTTTATCATTGCTTATTTTTTGGGAAAAATTTTTAATCTGACTTACGTGGGAATGTCGCGGTAGGAATAGGTATACGTGAAGTGTCGGTAGGAATAATGTTAATAATATAAATATAGTAATCAGAATTATATTACTTCTGAAACGAATGTAGATTGTTTTCAATGACTTTAATATTATTATTTACACGTGATTGTAGCATTTAAAGGCTGACGCTTAAAAATTTGAAAATCAAAATACGACGAGAATAAGTTAGAGCTGCCTGTAGATATTCACGCTTAAAAGTAGGAGTGTCAAGGATTAATTGTTAATACTAACTAATTCAATAAACATCGAAACGCAAAGAAAGGATGATGAAAAAGTGAAGAGCGAAAAATGGACATCGACGAGGAACGAGGAGAACAAGAGAGAAGGATAATGGAACAAAGGTTCCGCATTCCAGAGCATCGATTTACAAGCTGCACTTAGTCCTTTTTTTCTGTTTCACACATTTGCGTGACTCACAGAGTTCCACGCTAAGTATTAATGAAATTCCTTTGGATTCGAGCGCTGCAGATCCATCAGGGTGATCACTCGAGATAATTCGACCGTCGATGTTGAGCATACTGTTAAATTCGTTCACAATGGGCAACAAGAAAAACGCAGTCCCGTTTGAGGGAATCAGAGATAGAAAATCCTCGTAGTTTTGTTCTGGAAATAATTAAACTCGATGAACCTAACTTGTTAAATAGAGTTTATGGTTTAAAGCGGATTAATCGTTGCCAATGGATGAACGAATATGGACGAAGGTGAAATTGGTCACCTTTTTGAAGATAACAGCAGAATGTTTCGGTTTTAAAAAGCAGTGTAAATGGCTAAGGAACACGAAGGAATTTGCTTTCTTCTTTTACAGGGAAAAGGAGCGTGGAGCGTGATCCTGACGATCGACAGCGTTCAGAAATCAGACACGGAGAAGGAGTACATCCTGGAGGCACGTAACGACGAAGGAGCTTACGAGTATCGTATCGTTTTGTCGACATCCTCAGAACCCGCAGGTAAAACTATCGGAACGCTCGCGTTCTGTTATCGCATACAAGCCACTCGATCACATAATATGCACCAGAGTAGCGTGCAAACCACGGCAAACGTTTTAATCGCGGTAAAAATTAAAAATCTAACGAAGTGCCGTCATTTAGAAAACGCAGATACAATTTCGATCTCTAATCACGCGATGAATCATTGCCAAAGAAAATGTAGAGTCTCGATTCTAATGGAATACGGAGTGAAGCTTCAAAAATATAAACAATATCTAGAAAACAAAAGAATTAATGTTGTCTATAACAGCAATAACGAACAGTCTCGCGAAAAAAGGTGGATAGAAGTAATATAAAATTAATACAAATATAATAAAATTAATAAAAGTAATATCAAATTCATCGATAGCCATCGATCACACTGTTAGTCTGTTAGTTCTCACACCTCGTGTTCGTCACCACCGTTGGTCTCATCCGATCGAGCATACTCACTATCGGTCCACGTCACATCCGTTGCCACTTTCACGTTACCATCCCACCCACGTGACCACCGTCGCCACGTTCTCGATCATACGCCGAATATACGAATCATTAGGATTAATTCTTGCGTGTTCTATCTGTATCCGTGTCTCGTATGCGCTATTTTATTTGTTTCTAACCAATATCGATCCTTCACCGCATGCTCTCACGCAGGGCCGTTCGGTCACTTCTATGGTAAGCTCTCCGAACACATGCACGCACTAGGTAATGTCATTTTTTCAAATTATTATACGTAAGTAGTAGCTATAGCTGTCCACGCGCGGAGTTCCACGGAATGATTGTGATGGATCGTTGAACGGTTTCGTCGCTCAACGAGGTATTCCTGTCGCGATATTCAACAACTATCCAGGTATTTCCAAATAGGAAGGAATTCGATGGACGAAAAGGGATTAAAAAGGAAAAGGCTAACGGAAAAACAATATCGATACTTTTATTTTTTCAATCTCCGAACGTTATTCAAGCTGTTGCAACGTATTAGTTTTCTGTTCGCTTGCAGCTCGAACGAAGATCGTGTAAACTCTAGTCGCGTTACCTTTCGTTTCGCGTATTTGTCTCTTTTTTTTTTCTTTTTTCGATCAACGTGATCAATTTGCTTAAAAGTCGCGCGCGATAGATTTACAGAGGAATCACCGTGAATGGAACTCCGCGCCACGACGCATATGTATATGTATATATATATATGTGTGTGTGTGTGTGTGTGTGTGTGTGTGTGTAACGTTGCGTTTTATTATTGATATCACTGCAAACACGAATGGCAGATATGTATTTTACGAGTAAACGTGACTAAATTTCTATGCGATCGACGCTTCTATATTTTTCGATATTCAACGCCAGATCTCGCGCCGCCGATTTTTTTGCGCACACTTTTTGCATCAAAATCGTATTATTAGCTCAGTACACTGTATAAATGTGAAAGGCTTCGAATTTGCTTGCGTTGACTCTTGTTATTTCCGATACGCAATACTATAATCATACGCGAACACGTTTACGCCTGCTTCAAACATACCTCTCGACATGATTATACGAGACACAACGACACCTTTCATTTTCGTTTCTCGATAGATACACCGAAAATCGATCCGTTTGTTGTGTCTTGAAAACGCTAAGGCTTCGTTAAAGCTGGCTTCTCTTCATTTCTTGAACGATAGTACTTTTTTAATGCATCAACGTTAAGGTTACTTCTGGCGCATGATTTCTAATTCAATATCTTCCAACCTCGATCTTTGCGATAGATTTGTTTTTGCATCTGATCGTTCGTATCTCAATTCGAAACCTCGCGTGTATAGTCGCTACATAATCGCGGTGAAACTTGAAAACGAACAAAGTCGGGCGTGAATTTTCCTGTACACGTATTAACGAACACGTGCATAGTTGGTAGTCAAATGTTTTCGTGTTAGATTTAAGGCGTTTCGCGTCGATAAGAAAATGTCTGTCGCGAGGAAACTCATCGTGATCTTTTGCAAAATTTCAGGCGTCGATCTGGATGCCGGTTCTATCATCGGCATCGTCGTTGGAGCTCTGGTGCTAATTCTCATCGTTTTCATACTAATTTTTGCCCGCGCGACCGGACGCTGGTGCTTCGCAGGTGAGTATTCGTTCCCTTGACGATTCACGATAAAATACAATAATTTGTCCGTACCACGCGTCCCCCCGTCCCCGTTGGTGATTTTTCGTGTACTTTTGTCACGCGTCGGCTCTACAACGAGTTAACGTTCGCCGATCGAAAATAATTAAACGAGCGATGCATAAACTTGAAGAGAGATCAGAATGGATCCGTTGTTTGAAGTACAGATAATAAAAGGCGATGAAAATATTTTTCTGTTATTTTTATATCGATTGCTAGCCATAACTGTCACGAAACTATTCGTGTATCGGATCACCATATTTTCCTCATTAGTATTCTCTTATCGAAACGATTTCACAAAAAGATTTAACCGTCCGTGTTATGAAATTCATTGAATTTACCAGGAAAATTGTAGAAAAAATACTGACGCGTAAAATTTTATACAAACGGGAGTGAGAGAAATAGAGAGAGAGAGAGAGAAAAAGACAGAGAGAGAATTATTTGTTATGAAACTAATATCAATTTCAATGAAATAAACGGTTGCACGCGTACGTGCGCGAAAAGCAAACAATTCCTATTGGATGTACGGCCGTCATAAAAGATTAAATGTCTCTTATTTTATATTTCTATATTTTGTATGTATACAAATGTGTTGTGTGTTGTGCCGCTACCGATAGGACAGCATGCAAGTCGGGCCAAGTAAAGAATAAGGAGATACAGCAACAATTACCTTGCGATTCCGTACTCTAGGCATGACACTGTCCAGGGGTAAGTCACCTCAGGCAGCAAAACGAACATCCCCTTATTTGCAACAGTATTTTGCTCGTTCCTCGTTTATCATCAGCTCGTCTGCTCGCCACTTTTCTCTGCTCCATCCGCGCCAGTTCACTTTCAATCAGCTCCCAGACACTTTCACGCCAACGTCGAGAAAACGCGAAACCGCGGCAACGTAATTCACGATACGTCCCATGAACGGTACAATAGAATCGGAGAAAGTTAGGTTCATTAGGTTTCAGGGGATTGTTACGTGTAGCATCTAAGTAGCATCTTATTGCATTTTAACACTAGATTTACGGGCATTTCTTGTATATCTATTTCCAATATACATATACTACGAAATAAGGTATGCATCGAACACAATTTGAAATTGCAGAACTGAGAGAGAAATAGATTTGGATATATTTGTGTCACTCCATCGATAAAAATGAGCAATAATTGTTAGGAATGATAGTAATTGTTTTTGCAAATTTTGCTCATCAAGTCTGAAATCCGTCAAATTGACGGGTGCCGTAAACCTAGTGTTAATATCAATACGTATCAAAGGGATAAACCGTTTCTTACACAAGGGGGATAACAAGTTTTTAGTCGAATAGAGAATGTAAACAGTAATATGATACGGAACGAATATTCAACAAAATTTAAACATTTGAATCAAATTTTCGAACTTATTAATTGTCAGTAATTTATTCGTTCATTTTACGGGAATAACGCGTTAGTATGCAAAAGATATACAAATTCTTAGCTGTCGATATTTACATTATGCGTAACAAAATAAAATATATCTGACGATTACAAAATAATTAACAAAAGTCTAAAGCTGTTTTGTTAAAGACAATCGAACAAGACATTAGAATGATTCCGAATGTGTAAACTTGTTTTAAAATGGAAATAAATTCTTGTGGCGATCAATCTTCTTGATTTCTGTCGGTTTTCGTTTGTTTTTCAATTCTTGTTTGAATCGATATCGCGAACAGGAGAAAGCTTCGACCCGTCGATAGTACGTAGAGAAGAATAAACACGATTAAAGTTCAATTACTCGTGTCAGAGATCCAGCGTATAATCGAGGCTCGTGTAACAAACGGACAAATCAGAATTTCGTTATTCGGAACGATCCGTTTATCGAGTCACGGTCGATCAAACATATTTCTAAAGAAATTACTCTTTTATAAAAATTATCGAGCATCCAGTTGATCGCGTAGTGATGAAATTCGATCAAAAGTATTCCAGCAAAATCCTCACTTTTCTTTGAACCGTCTTTAAAATACCTACGTTCAATTTTTCTGTTCATTTTCCGACGAAGGTAGAAACAAAACTGAATATTAATCGGTACGATAAAAGATAATTTAAAGCGAAAAAATTTTAAACACCTACACACTGTTCAATCGGTTTCATTCTATCGTGAACATACATGTTTCAATCATTCGTGCATGCACATTGTGCTTACGAGTTACACAGCATGTACTAATAAGACGCCTTAATTTTATACTTCCGCTCACTATTATTCGTCCAGTGTTTTTCAAACCTTCTCCTTTCCGATAAGAACCAAAAAGATCAGGAATTCTTTTCGAAACGTAAGCACGTTCAAAAAATACAAGTTTACCTCCAACTTTTCTTTTTTACCGTCGATCTAAAATTCAATTTTGCGAACAGTGCTAATAGACAGAGCGTTGACTTGCGATTGCGAGGAACCCACGTTTGAAAAACACTGATCCAGGGCACGATTGTCTGTTGTAACACGTTGTTCAACCGATCCCCGATGTGATTCCTCTAAATTCAAGGCCCGTGTGGCCGGACGAGAAACAGAAAGAGAGAGAGAGAGCGAATTTTCTTTTTGCGACAAGCAACGACGAACAATCGGCGAAGGCAAGTGTGGTGACATTTGTTCGTAGTCAAACCAGACCGGATGACCCGCCATCGGTATTTAATTTTTCTTTCTTTCGATTTGCTTTCGCGGTCGCGGACTATTTGCCTCCTTGCTCGATTAGAACAACGATATTGAACGCAACATGTCCCTAGATACTATGATCGTACCAAGCATGCTCAAGTAATTGTCAGTTCTCACCTTGCCCCCCCCCCACCCTTCCAACCTTCGAAATCCACCCTCTGATACCTCTTACGATTTTCAATGTGTTACTGTTTTACGTTTAGCCGATAATTACTAGCTGATTCAAAGTTTGCCACGTTCACGTTTATTCACGTTTTACATTGCTTGGATTGAAATATATATATATACGTTAGTGCGATGACCTGCCTGTGAATGTTTATGATTATTAACCGCCTCTAACCGATCGATAAGCCCGCAAACGCCCGAGCGACGCGACGGGAGCGCCGACGAGAGCGAACGACTCGATCGACGCTCGATTTCTCCCTTGGACTGACGACAGAATTCGAACGATTCCGATTATCTTATGCCAGTAGCACGGTAGACAGAAAACTAGCGTTATCTCTGTTACCCACTCGACGGAGGTACGTATGACAGACCTCGAGTCAGCTTTCGACGATTCCAAAATTAGCCACCCCTTTGGAAACTGTCCGAACCGAGCAAAGAACGTTCTTTCGTTCGTCGAATCGCGTGCCAATCGTTGTAACCCTGAAATCAGCGCGCAGCTCGCGCGTTTGCGAATCCCTCGTAAAGAAAGAGACAAAGAAACGTGTAAGCAGAAGTAGAAAGTAGAGTAGGAAGTAGCATGAAACGACAGAGACAGGACACGTTACGCTACGACTAATCGTTTAGAGAACGGGACAGAGAGATAACGAGAATATTCCCTGTAGTATTAAAACAAAAAAAAAGAAAATAAAGTAAAATACGAGAAAGAGTGATAAAAAGAACAGAGAGCAAACAAAAAGAAATCCACACACGCACTTTTGCCTTTACCGATCGTGGCGTTGCTTGTTGCAGCGAGGCGTCGGGGCGACGAGGAGGCTGCGAGCGGTGTCGGCGCCGGAAGCGAGGCGCACATCACCCCCGGGGACGAGGATGAAGAGGATCACGAGGACCCGCGTATCATCGACGAGAAAATACCGCAGGGTGGCCAGGAGAATCCGATACACGCGAGCACGGAATACGTGAACGGGCACACGGACGTGAAGGAGCCGAAGAAGGACGAGAAGACGGACACGCCTGTTTAAAGGACGATGATCACCCGCGCGACGGTCGTTCCTTCTTCAGCCGTGGAAAATAAGCTGTCATAATCTTGTTCCGATCCGACAAACCCTTTGCACTGATCGTTAACCGATGAAACAACATGGTCGATACTCGACGGATTGGATCGACGAGGTGGTTAAATCGATACCCTTTTTTTTATCCGAACGTGAATCGTCGATCGAAACTATACGGTACTGATTATGGATCCGATATTTTACTTGCTTCGATCGAATTGAAAATTGACATTAAATAAGAAGCTGATGAATGAGCGACATTGCGAATTTAATGACCCATCGATAGTTTCTCGTTCGTTACCGATTCGATCCGATCTACCTCCGAGGCAACGGTATCGCAGTATGCACAGCTATCGCAGAACGTGACGGTATCGCGTTCCAAAATGAGTCGTATCATTTTCGACAGCCTATCATTCGACGTGCAAAACTATGTCCTGAAACACGTGAAAAGTGCAAAGGGTTCAAAGATAGCGACAGCGAGGTGCATGCGTCGTGTCCCCATCGCGTACGCATGCTCCTCACTGCATACCGTCATAGGAATCTCAGTTTAGTTCATTAAGAAAACATTATTTTATTTTTTTTTTGTCCTCATAAAATTATTACGTATTTATTCCACACGTACTGGTATTCTCCCGACGAAGCTCCCGATTCGCGTGACAAAATGACGAAACGAAAGTAAAGCTCCGTTTATCGCGTTCGCTTTCTTGCTCTTCTACGATTTCGTCTCCTTCGACAACTGTTCAGAGTAACCGGAAACAAGACCGTGCAACCGAGCCACGCGGATAACATTCTCCTTGCTCGTCGACGATCGGGAACGATCCGATCCCTCGATGCCCCGACGGGTGGTCGCGAAAAGCGAGCGCTCGTTCCCCCTGATCGCCGTGTAACTTTTGTAAATAGGATTTCGACGCGACCCACCGTCGTCCAGTCGGCGGTTCCATCGTCTCTTCTTTCTTCTCACGGACACATCACACCGGAGAAAATTCGCTTGGATCGAGATACTCTCACGTTAATTGCTGTACAACCACACATCGTCGTTTCGCGATCGTTAGCTCCTCGAGGACCTCTTCGACGAACTTTTAACGGAAGCAAAGGTGCGGTGGGGGACGGGGAGTCGCGAAAATTAGATAAAATTTTCCAACGAAAGGCAACTTGGTGGAATGTGGAAAAACGCTGAGACTCGTTAATGGACGATCGATCAACTAAATTACTTCCGTACGTCCTCGAGGAGCTGAAGGATCGGTGTATCGCTAAGGTATCATTGTTAGATAAGGCGCGTTTACGAGCTGTCCTCAAATTGTGTACCGTTCTACTCTAGATGAATCCGTGTAATCGGGACGAGCGGTAACGGCCGCCTCGCTCGTGTCATACCGAAATTACGCGACGTCTAATAATTGTTAACGAAAATTAAACTAAGTGTACCGAAGACGCAGAGAACGAGCCTCGTTTCGTTCTCCATAGTGGAAAAGTCTCACAATTGCAGCGGCGAACAAATCAAATTTTGTAGTCGAGTTTTTTCTAAATCACGCATCAACGTTGAAAGAAAACGAAGGGGGTGGAGAGGGGAGGGATGGGGGAGTGAGAAAAAAAGAGGTTTAGAGCAACAAAGTAATCGTAGTATGAATTGCGCGTGCACGTTAAACAGAAATTTCCACGCTGGGAATAATTTCTTGTTCCCTTAACGAATCGAATGGTAGAATAACGAACGAACAAAAAGCTTTTCTTCTACCGGCGTGCACTAGTTTTTCAAACGCGAAATTTGTCCTCTTCGACGCTCCGACGGTCAAAAAGAGAACGTTTCACGTGCACGCGCAAAGAAATCTGTTTAATATCACGCCGTTACCACGTTCGAAGACAAAACGAGCACATTCCGTGTCGTAGCTTTGGTAGACGAGCCATCTACATTTTTACAACCTACACAGATGTTCACACAAACACACACACACACACACGCATGTGTACACATGTACGTGCTGACTGACACGTGATCGTTTTGTAATTTAGACGGTTTTTCCGCAACAGTATTATTTGTACATTTGAAACGATTCGGTGGCCTAAAAACAGTCGGCCGCTTGTGTCTTTTTCTATTTCGATTTTTCAAAGGTAGACCGTTTTTTCTATACGTAACACGGTATCAATTTTGCACGCTCAATCGAAGATCCAACGACTATTCGAAGCGAACAATCTTTATAATACTCTCTCTTGTATACGTATAATACTCGAACGTGTCGCGTTGTCCACGTTTTTAAACATACTTTTTAGTCGACTGACTTGTTAACCCTTCAGGAAGGTCTCCTTTTTTAAAAATCATTTTTTTACACAGTAGCTTTTCAGCCGTAGTTTTGTATACTGGCGTAATCTCAAGTTGTTCAAAAAGCATCGTTCGCAGACGGCACAAATACGTTTAAGGCGTTTGTAGAAATGAAGAAAACTGATACGAAGAGTATCATCGAAATTATATACACCCAAATGAAACTTGAGAAATTATAAAAGGGTTTAACGCGACGAATAAACTAACAAGCAATTCTAAGTCATAATCGCCGGCACAGTTTCACTTTAGCCAGAACTGCATCCATCCATCCATGCATCTCGAGGTTGCAGCAAAGACTGGAAGCATCGCTCAGTTATCGAACTTTTCTACCGGATACAGTTTTTTAATCAGAATTTCATGCGATCATGTTGTAAGTTCATTACGATCCCTGTGACCAAACGACATAACAATTTAACCCTTTCGCTAGAGCCATCGTTGCCACGAAATACAGCACAGGTGTAAAGGTAAACGATACATTTCCCCGACGTCTATATGCTGAAATTACGTTCAGTGCAATCCATCAAGCGTTAACACTATTCCTACCGTCACTTCACGTATACCTATTCCTATCGCGACATTCCCACGTAAGACAGACTACAATTTTTTTCTCAACAACTAAACAATGAAAAAAGAAGTGAATATTGAAAAATGCATTATAGGTTTATTTGAGGAAAAATCTAAAATTTAAAGACGGTTCGATTACGTTTTATATGTGAAATTCTAATCGAAACTTTAAAAACGGTCATTTGACCGGTCGTGGTAGGAACAGTGTTAATGTACGCCTCGCAGAAAATAGTTGAAGCTAGAAACGTGGAGAAAAATCAGTTTTTGATACCGAGCACCTTTCGTACGATCGACATTGGACCATCTCACCGACAGGAATGTACCCGTGAAGACGAGAAAAACGTTCGATAAGCTCGGTACGCGCGGCCAGGTTCATTAGCGTCGCGAGCATTCTCTGGAAACGAGGCCAGGCCTCGCCGTTTCCCTTTTCGTTCGCGGCGGAAACGCGGCGTTCGCAAGTGTTTTTCGCTTTAACGACTTTTTAACGAGATTACAACAAGGGACACGGTCCGTTTCTTCTTTTTCCATCGTGACATCCTTCGTCCCGACGCCGCCTCTCTCGATCGATGGTCCTCTTTTCTTTCGCCGCGACAAACAACGGGCGCCTCCAGCAGGCTGGATGATTTAATAGCTTTAACACCTTTGCGTTCGTTCGAGAAGAACTCGAACGACTAAAAAAAAGGGAAAATCGTAACCGACGATGGTCCCAGCGGAATGTACGTCGCGGAAGAGGGGTCGTTAACCGGCGAGGAAAATAGAACCACGAGGATTCTGTTCCATCGTAACGGCCGACTCGAGTGAACGATCGATCGTGATCCATTGATCGTTGGAAGCGTCGTTTGTCGTTGAAAGAAACGATACGAGGCAACGCTACAGAGCAAGACTATACAACGGGGTAACCGGAAAGGCGAGATTAACCCATTCACTGCCGGGCAAATTTAAAGCGTCTTGCCCTGGGCGCCAAGATTTCATTTGAAAGAAAATATGGGTCATCATTTTGACAATAAAAAGAGATATTCGATTTGTTGTTTTTTAAAAAAAAATATTGACTCAAAGTATATTAACACTTTACCGACCGGAAGCCTATTAATCGGCTTTTACATGCTTAGTCTGTAAATTTTGTGATGTTTCCTTACACGAAGATGACTGCTTCGAGCGATATCATACATATACTGTAAAGAAACATTAAACTATCAATTACGCAAAAAAATAATTGTAATCAATTCATTAGCGATGCATCCACGCTAAAATGAGCCGGTGGAGAGTATGTATGGAATAAGTTGAACCACGAGCGGTCGGTAATGTGTTAATACTCAAACAGCTATAAACTTCTTCTTCTGTGATCGATTGCGATCGATCTAAACTTGTAGCATAAACTACGAGATATCGACAGTGAATGAGTTAACCGTGTGCCTGGCATATTTTTCGATCAGCGCATTCCATCATTTCATTATCGTTCCCGTCGACAATAAGCGTTCTTTGTACTCTTGCACGGATGATCATTGCTTAGCTCTCGGTCGTCGTTGAAGGAACACGGGGAGAAACGAGAAAAGGACAAGCGAAGATATGATTGTACGCTCGTAATCACACAAACAGGTATGCACACACAGAAACACACACTCGCAGACACACGTGTACCAGTGTTGCACGACAGACTCGCACAGACAGAAAAGAACAGTTCGCGAACGTGGGCGTCCACGGCGTCGTACAGACGACAGAAGTTGTTTGGAACAGAAAACAGCAGCCAGGGGCTTTTAAAACGAGAGGAGAGAAAGACGAGGGAGGGTGAGAAGTAAGCGAGAGTATCGAACCCTGTGTCCGTCACTCGTTGACGAAACATTTCCGAATTCTGCACATACACTCCTTCACTTTTTCCATATGCGATCGTGTTTTCACTTACAAAGAGGGATCGTCTTGTCCAACGAGTTCTCGTCGTCTTTACCCGCTTTAGAAGGAATTAAACTCTAGCCGAGAGGGAGGGGGTGGTGAGGGGGAGAGGGGAGAGGTGTAGAAATTAAAAAAAAAAAAAAACGAAAAGAAGAGAAAGAACGAGGGTGAAAATTGAAAGAAATAATAATTCTATCGAAGGAACTGGTCGGGCGAAGACGATCGAAACTACTGCGTGTTGTATATATTAAATATATACATATATAAAATAAATAAATAAATATATATATAAATATATTATAAATATTACGGTACGAGATTGAATATAATAGTGATGAATATATTCTGTGTCGAGGGCACTTGGCTTGCAACTCGTAAATATTAACTGAATACTTATTTATCCACTTGCACTCCAATTGCCGAGCGACCTGTCGTTATCCGTGAATTTTTTGAGAGGAACACTATTATCGGGCAGAGTAATAAGGTTATAATGCAACTTAAGCGCGAGTCTTGAAGGGAGTTCGCGTGGGACGAGAGAGAGAGGGAGGGAGGGTTCAGAGAATCGTCGTTCAGGTCGTGGATCCGTTAACCCGACCGGGTGAAAGGAACTAGGGCGTTGGATAATTTAAGAAGTGAATCGATTACACGCGGATCGTACGTTGCCAATTAAGTACTTTGTATCGTGTTCGCGATGTCGAGGCGTTGTTTGTGCCGTGAAAGAGGCTGAACCGCATCCGTATGTCAGTGTGCCGTGAGTAACGCATGTTTCCGCACCAATTGTTCCTCTGAGCTTAGAAACAGACTTGTAAAAAAAAAGGGAAATAATCCACCCTCGTCGACCCTTTGACGACAGGCTTCGCAATTATTTCACAGAGATTTACCAATCTGAAATTAAGACATTTATTCTTGATATCGTATCGATATTCTCCATATCGTCAGTTTTTTGTCAACGGCACAATTTATGTCTTAAAGCTGAATTTTCCGTTCAATAATGCCCACTGTTAAAGGGTTCGATTCCCTTTTGCTTTATATTTCTTCACCTTCGTTAACACTTGTAAAACGTACAAATAAGTAACTGTATGCTGCCGATTTATTCGTAAGAAACTCTTATCTGGTAGAGCGAACGCGGTGTGCCTACGTGCGTTTCTAGCGAGTCACATGTTACCGTTGTGTATAATATGTGTACGAACAATTGAACGTATTAGTGTATGTAACAAAGCCTAAACGCGGAGGACACAGATACACGTCTACTTGAACACACATGCATAATAGATAGACATTCGAGGGGATGATCCGTTGAGATTAGCAAAAGGTCCAGGACCGCCCGAATTTTTATACGCGCATACAACGTAAACCGTACACGATTTCGAAGCATTTTAACAGTGTCCACGTTTCACAGAACGAAAAAAAAAAACGGCGAATTCCGGCAAGGTTTATGGAACCTTGTGGCGAAGGCGGCCATTTTACAATCGAAAAGGTAAAAAATGGTTTTAATTTTTCGGACCCAAAAGTATTTCGTGGTCGATTTGTAAGCATCAAGTCGATCCTTTAAGGAACCAAACCGTGTTTCGGTATCGTAAAGTACACCTTTAAAAATCGTCTCTACCGTGAGCCTAACAATATTTTTACAACATCAAAAAGATTTTACGAGACGGATAAAAGCCTGACATTTTTAATTCCTCCTTCTTTAACGATAATAGCTTTACTAAGGCTGAAAAGCAGTGTCCAAACGTGAGGATGGTATAAGGTTAAAAAAACGAAAAAGAAAATGGCCCCTTCGATCTAAGATGGCCGTCTCGTAATGGCCGCAGCAGGTTTCATCGAAACGAAATTAGAAGCATCAAAGATGTAGCGCAAAACAGATTGTAAAAGGCGGTAAAATCGAATCGAATGAAATCACTGCCAAAGTTTATATACACCGGAAATCTTGTTCGAGGCGCGGCGGGCTTTCCCGTTTCGCTCGAATCCCCTCACGGTCCTACTCCTGCGCGCGAAATACGAATTTGACGAAGAATACGCTGCCGTGCATATACACACAGAAGAGAGATGAGTAGGAAAAAGGAAAAAGTGAAAATGGCACTTGGTTACCGTTTATGGTATATACAACTTGTGTTCGACTCGTTCAGCCCGCGTTACAGCGCAGTTGCGACAATGATAGCACGTTAATCGATTAACGAGAAAAGATAGAAGTGGAAGGTGAAACAGAGAGAACGAGAGAGAGAGAGAGAGAGGGAGAGAGCAAAGAAAGTTTTAAGGGATATTACGCGCGGATATACGTTGATGTACAAAAATTCCTTGCGGTACATTTTTAATGATGTTAAGCTACTTATTTCGTAACTCATTTCTATGGTTCATTATTTGTAACGGTTAATTATTTAAAAGCAACGATGATCATGCTGCGAATCACATTTGTATACACGCCGTGTACGAACGTACATATACAGTGAGAAAGAAATATCGGATCCTTTTTGTCTTCGGCAATCTAATTGATTTGATTGATAAATTTATCTTTCGTCGCGAAACAAGCGAGGTTGAACATTTGTAAAACTTCCGATGAATTTGGTCGTGGAAAATTTAGTGTAATATTATAAGGAAGCATGATCGTTGGCCATACAATGGAGTATATATATATTATATATATATACATATGTTTATGTTAAGTCTAGATATTAAATACGACTATAAAGATGGTGGGATGTAACGATCGCGAATACCTGAGAATGGTGTTCTCTGAAACATTTTTAGAATGCCAATCGTCGACAGGACGAGCGAGAACAGTATGAAATTGCTATACGAATACAAAATTCGAAACGATCTGTCACGTTTGAAGTACGTCAATTCAATTCCTAAAACGACGCTATCGTTTGGTGATATAATAATAAACGATATTCGTTCTCCATCTAAAAAATGTATTTCTTTCTCTTCTTTTTTTTTTTTTTGTAACACGGGGCCCAACGTGCTAAAAGCATGAACGACGAGGAAACACTTTAAGAATACTTCAGAGATCGCTACTTTAAACGTTAAACTTTAATGAGAGATGATAGGAGAATGATGATAAAAGAAAAAACGATGTTCAATAAAATGGAGGGGAAGAAAAAGAAAACGAAAAAAAGGAAACAGAAGAAGCGATGAAATTTTGAATGTTATAATGCGGTCGATAAACGAAATAAACGAATACACGCGTGCGTACAGTATCGCGTACAGAACACGCCCACACATGTATACATTATTAACACACGCCGTTCAACATGTACACACGAGACACCGCGACCACATGAGAAACGGATACGAGGGAAAAGGACATGAACATTTTGTATCTGTACTTGTAGATACAACGCAATAGGCAAGAGTAAATTTAATTAAGAATTCAAATGAAATTAATATATAGAAGAGCTGTATGTAATTAATTGTAAGTTCATTCATCGCTATGATATTATACTTAGGTATTATATGATTTTTGAAATAAAACATTTGTTTTAAATACACGCAAACGTACACGAGAATATGCCATCCCGCCGACGATCTCTCGGATTTCGTTGTCCCCCACGATCCCGACGGACTCCGAGTTTAATTTATTCCGAATTCTTCCGCGCGGTTTAAAACGATAGCAGCTCGGATGCTTTTCTCGTCGATTTGTTGATCGGTCGCGTTCGACCAAGCTTGTATAATTTAATAATTAAACGCTGACTCGCATGGTTCGCCTGACGCGGCAAAGCAATCCATCGCAATTAAACGAAACCTGTTTCTTTTCGATTATTTTCAGGTAACACGACGTCTAGGAACCTTGGCGAGTCGTGAGTATTCCCCTTTTCTACAGGTTTAGTAGTGGACCCCCTCCAGTAGCACAACGCACTTCCGGTGTTTCAATATTTTGCACCAAATTTCGTAACTAATATTCTTTTCCCCCTGGTGGTGCTTCTTTGTAGCGAAGGTAATTCGACCGTTTGCCTAATATTTCAGAAACTGTGCTTTCTAAAGCTTCGTTTCGATCCAAACAGAAAACATGATGTACGTTAACCCTTTGACTGCTTTAATACACCCGATTGAAATGCTCTGCTTGGACGGCGCTTTATTAGCAATTGTGTTGTTCTAAATGGGAGATCGGAAAAATTGACAAACGCATATACGCGTCCTAAATCCACGAGAATAATTTTCGACAGAAACGTATATATACCCGTCCATAATTCAAGGGAGTAACTTTTTGTGAGACGAATGTACGCGCCCAGTCAAAGGGTTAATATTAAAAATTATACCATTTCTTTGGTTTCCTTTGTACAAAGCCACGCAACAGGGAAACGGTCGAACATACATAGATAAGAGACAAACGCGTTTGATATCCAGGGATGTTCATTGATCCATCGGTATTTACCATACTTAATTACCAGGAAATCGCACAGAATCAGAGACTTCGCGGATCCGGCAGCGAGTGTTAATCTACTTCGTTTTGAGAAATCGAAAACCGCAGACGATGCCGAGAGGCAAAGGCAAGCCTTTTTTTTCCTACTTTTTTCCCACAGAAAACGAAAAGAGACCATCAAGTTTGCGCCAATGTCAACGTCCAATCATCATTTTCTATGGAAAATACCGAGATTACACGTAACACGTGCCTAACTCATTGTTCCGTAAATGTCGCTTGCCGAAATTAACAATCGAAACGAGGCAATCGCGATCGTTGGGCTTGGGAACTGTTGGCAACAAAATTTATCGCCGTAGATTATCGCTACGTGTTCGTTTGTCTTGAAATTATTTCTAGTGCTTGAAAAAATGGCAAGATATTCATAGTGAATTGCGAGGAGGAAATTTTAAAGTTTAATCGCTTTTTTGCAACTTTATATCCAATCTGAACGCGAGCAAGATGGGAGCGTGCTTTCAGATAATATCGATCATCGAGGATTTATCAACTTCAGAAGGAAATCGTACCAGAACGATCATAATTGCCCGCGTATCAAGATTCAATTTACAGACTTCCGCTCGTACATACGCTTTTTTCCTTCCACCTTAGACATGCATGCTTTGTTAATCAGCTTTAACTACACCCTTTTAATTATAATACTACCTAATTTTATCACGCTAGAACTCCTGCAATTTAACTCTTTCGATGAACATTTAACTCGTGTCGATACGTTGGATTATATACATTGCAACCGATGCCTAATCGTGCATAAAATTTAAACAAATTTACAACCCGTACTTTTTACAAAAGTGAAAGTGTTCAAACTTTCTCGAAACTTAAACATGCAATCGTATAACTCCAATTTATAATTCATCGATAACGATACGAAGTAATGTATGCATATCGATCGACATAATTGATACTCGAGTTTTATTGTTCTCATTCCTTTTAACAGTGTCGACAAAGGCATAAATTTGCATGAAAACCTGCACTCTATGTGTCGCAGTTAGTGGGATAAACGTTTCATAGTTTTATGAACCGTGCCTTCGAGTTGGTTGCGATAAAACGCGTATTTCTTCATAAATAATCGACTGATATTATAGTTTAACCGCTGACACTTCATAAATCATCGAAACAGGCGAAGGAAAAAGCTGGATCGCAATCAACGAATATCATTAAACGCTCCTTCGTTTTTCTAGCGTGCAGAACGTGTTCATCGATTCGTTTCGAACAATTAATAATCGATAAAACAACTCCGCAATTGTATAATCAAGCTAATTACTCTATTTTTCTGTCGCTCGTATTCCGCGTTTTTTCTTCTCTCTCTCTCTCTCTCTCTCTCGCGGAACATAAAACAAGCTTGCATCTTACACTGTGGCCATTTTAATATTACATAAAATTGTTAACCAACCCTAACAGTCTGTATCGTTTTTTAATGGAACCCTGTGTGACGTCTCGAAAAAACATGTTTCGTTGCTTAAGGGAAGAACGTGAAGCGATACGTAGAGATAACAAGAATTCGGACGATCTTTAAGAATCATAAACTGTGTGTTGGTTAGAAGTGATACGGAAAGTGCCGGCCGTTACTCCAGAACGGAAGTCGATGGATCCCGCGGGAATCGGAAGTCGAGGATAAGCCTGTCTCGTCTGTTTAAGCGCAACAAGGACAAAGTGTCAGGAGCGGACACGGACACCATGAGGACTGTCGTTACGGTGGATGATGAAAAGGTAATTTATTCGCGTGCCACGTGACTCTTTCGTGAAAAAAAGAGGCCAATATCGTGGACATCCCGTTTTTAACCCTTTATACTCGGCTGTCCCCTCCCATGGGACATCGTAATCTTAGCATATGATAGTTTCGAAATTTTTCAGACTTTAGTTCAGACCTGGACGTTAAATAGTCGTATATGTAAATTTCAATATACGACTTAATTAACCCTTTGACTGCTAAATACTCCCGCGTGGACAGTGCTCTATTAGCAATTGTGTTGCTTAAATTGGAAATCAGAAAAATTGCCAAACCCATACACGCGTCCGTAATCCACACGAGTGACTTCCATCAGACGCATATACGCGGCCATAATTCACACGAGTGACTTCCATTAGAGACGCATATACGCGTCCATAATCCACGCGACTAACTTTCGTTAGACGCATATACGCACCCATAGCAGTCAAAGGGTTAAACTAAATGAAGTTTAATATACGTGAATCATAGTAAATATTTCGAATTTGAAAATTTTTGAAGTTAGTATCATTAAACGACTAACGGTCACCTCTCGAGAGCAAAGGGTTAACCCTTTCGCTACGGAAGTCCAATCCACCGAAGTATCATCATTGAACGATAACTCGTGTCAGAAATATGAATAGTGCGCGCAGTTTCTGTATATACGTTTTTCTAAATCTTAAATAACAACTGTGCTGAACAAAACAGTCAGTATATCGCCGTTGTCAAACCAATATCTTGTGCATTTTTTGGAGATTTCGACATTTTGATTATTATGACTAGTTTACTAACCAAATTTTCGTACAAAAAGACTGCTATGTGACTGTAAGCATTAAACGGTGAACTTATGGTCGCTAAAAAGAGTATGCTATGTGCAAAACTGCTATGTGAGAAACGTGTACATAGATATCGGTCTGACAACGACGATATTTACATATTTAATATGAAAAGGCTTATAAAATCATTGAAATACAAAATACTTTTGAATACCGCATATATGCGACGCTCGGAACGAAAGGGTTAATTACTCCTGGAAATGTTTCCATTGATACTCAGTTGAAACGTTTCGATAACATCGGGGATTGTGCAATTTCGTTCGCTTTCTTTGCATGTTCAAGTTTAACGTAACCGTCTGATCGAATCCATGGCATTTGATCGACGTTACGTCGGTGTCTAATCTTGAACACGTGCATGGTTAATTATCTTTAACGATGTTACCCGCGTATACATACGTATATGCCGATTTTGACAAGCTAAAATATTTGTTAATGGATCTTGTCGCGAATGACAAAAGACAGAAATCGAATAGAAGAAAAAATTACAGTAAACTCCCGATTGGTCGCACATCTTCGTTGATATAAAAGCAATTGACCGGTAAATAAATTATTGACACGTTCTGTGATCGTCAACTTTCGTTCCACCAAATGCATTTTTTGTCACGTTCGATTTTCTATTCTTATTAAATTCTTAAACACTGGATTTCGTGCATCCTGCGTATATAACATAGCATGTTTTCGACTTAACAATCGTTTATCCGGTTCCACAAAGGCCGGTTAAATGGAAATCTCCGGTGCTGTAAGATAGTAGGGTAATACTAATAAAATTGATGAAACCGTTGAAATTCCACAGCTTCCAGCCGCAACGCCGACCGGCCAGGAAAACAAACCTAATCCTTCCACAGGCGGCGAAGGAGGAATAGTTTACGCGGAGTTGGACTTAACGCAGCAACAGCAAGGGGGAACACCTCGTTGTTTGAACGAGGACAAAACGGAGTACGCCGAAATTTTGTATACAAAGCCGGCGACGGAGGAACAACAGACGCCTAAAGACGAGTAAAGAAAGGTCTATCCGCGCGAAAAGAAACAAATCTTTTTACGAAACAATCAAACACGTTTACACCCTGTTTCGTTTTCGTCATTAACAACCGTGATAAGTTAACTCGATCCTTTTCAGTTCACGAACTAATAATAAACATGAGAAATCGTTTCTTCTTATATTTAAACTTCGTACGTTTTTCTTAACTTATTCGTAGCCGTTATAACGAATTGGGGAATGCGAGTGCACGGTGAGACTGTATAACGATAAAGAGTGATGAACGATCGTTTTGATTAGGGATGACGTTTCATTAATAAATGTCGAAAATAAGTTTCATCGTACAGTTGCATTCGACTGAAAAGGATTCAACTATCTACTTACTTATGGTCTTAGTACTTCTTTTTTGTTTTTTGTTTACATGTTAGTTCGTACGTTTTATCGGTTAAGTAAATTTAACTTTTCGTCGTACAAAATTTGACGAACATCAAAATAGATCCACATTTTTCGACACACCGAAGATACTTCCAGGGATTAGTGGATGATTTATAAGAATTAAAGGAACTTGGCTATAGAGTACTTGTAATAATCATAGTAATCGTAAGTTTCATTTTCGTGCTAGCTTCTTCTACTTACTTTCAGATTCATTCTTCGGAGGCCACGAGATTAAACTGGAATTAATTATTATAATTTTACCGAAGAAACCAGTCTTTAACCGGTATATAAAACGTCTTTATGCAAATGTATAAGTTTGCGTTACCATAATCGATTAGCGTTAAAAAGTTTGCCTTTTGATACTCGTCCATTGCCCGTACAAGGTTGAAAAAAGTTTAGTGTCCGAGGTTGAGCAAGGAAAATGGAATGCTTCGTGTGCAGAAAGAAAATAGCTGGCACGGAGTCGTGAAACTATATCATGATTACAACGAGAATGCCTGATTGCCTCTTTCGTGTTTCAATTGCCGTGCTTTAAGTCGAAAAAAAAAAAACAACAAGATTCATCAAATTAACAGAAACCTCGACGAGAAGAACAATCCGTTGAAATTTCTTTTCGTAGACGAGAAACTCGAGGTAAAGTTTAAAATTAATTGCATAATAAATTGCAGCGACTGTTCCTCGTTCTTGACCAACGAGTATAATGTAATTGTCAAACACAGTTTCTCTCAAGTTTGATATTTAAAAGGTGGCATTAACGAATAACGCGCAAATAAACTGATTTTATCAGATCATACAAAATTTCACAAAGCTTTCTGTCTAACGTCCAATATCTCCCATGACAGAGAAAAGTTTTCTATTCGCAAATTTTCGAACAGATAAGTGCATTTAAGCACGGAGAGGAAATCAGGCTCCACGTACTTAAATCTTCTTGTTAATATTGTTATCGCGCATTTAAATGTAATCTAAATGTAATATTTGTATCGTACGTGCTGTTCGTTTGAAAGTCGCTTGAAAAGTTCGCTTCCTATAAGCTGCTGTGAATACGTACAAGATATTATTAACGAACTGTCGAAGTCTATCGAATTTTATGAAAGTTGAAACAGAGTAAAGATATAAGAGTAAATGTTGAGAGCTCGCGTATGAACGACGAATTTTTCACTCTATACAATTCTTTTGGATTCGTTTTAGGATGCACAATATTTTACATTTTATACGTCGTATACGAGGAAGGGAAATGTAATTTCAGATATAATAGTTGAATTGATGTGTCGATGTCACTTTGAATCATATCAAAACAGAACAATCCAAGCTGCTTTAAAACGGTGTACACTATGTTTGTATATTGTGGATTTTTGTATGCTTGAAAGATACATATATATATATATATATATAGATATATATAGATAGATTGTATTAATGTTTTTGCTATAAAGAATTATGTACTAATGATTATTAAGCGCGAAAAATAAATATACGAGATTCGTCGCGTATTTTAATATCGCTTAACATTACAGATATTTGTATAATTTTTTATGACAATTGTACTTTTGTCGCGTTTTATTAAAAGCCTTCGCAATTTGTGTCATTCTTAACTTAGTTCTGTGTCGTTGTCATTGCAGATAGGATAATTCTTTTTTTAATAATAACCGTTACTTACTGTGTCATCATACTGTAAAGTTTTAATTTTAATGTTAATTGCCGTCCACCATTGAACTTTCTTACTAATATGTATGTTCGTTTTTGTCAAATAAATTACGATTCGATGAATGTACTTTCCCATTTGATTTTTCAACAAAGAAATCCTGGAAAGATGCATTCTTATCTTAACGACTGCGTCGCTCTCCAGAATCTTGGAAATCTAAGAAATTTGTTTTTTCTTATCAAACGTTAAGTTGCTTCAATTCCCACTGAGCCGTTAATGCATTATAGAATATGTAAGTTATGTATTTCTGCAATAAAATCTAATGATGCAAAAAACGTTATGAATAAATAAATACATAGGAGTGTCATCGTAAAAAGCGAAATCACATCATACCATATATCCGAAGACTTTCTTTGCATACGAAATATATCGTAAAAACATTTATCAACACACATTCATCGTAAACGAAAATTTATTCACCGCCATATATTACAACTGACTATACTGAACGTAGACGAGGTCGAAATAAAATGCGAAAAAAGGTAGAAAGGAAATTTAATTCATTAGGTCGAAATCACATTATAGCAAAACAAAATACGTGACTACTTATAACGTTTAAGCACATGCGTATAAAAGATCTGTAGGAACAATTTTGTTCACACCTCACATACTGAAACACATCGAAAGAACAAATCACAGGATCGATACTAACATACTCGACATACTTCATCGAGTTCCTAAATAGACGTACTGTACGTTAAACTACCAAGCACAATGAATAAAAAGCACCGTCGTACTTTCTTTAATAACTTGAATATTTTACAAGCGAGCCCGTTTACTCCTCCTCGGTTTCATCGGTCGCCTCGGTGATTTCCGTTTCCGCGTACGTTTCATCATCCTCCGTGACCTCTGTCTCTACCTCGGTGTTAGGAGGGTTTTCTTTCACCTCCATTTGTTCTTCTGCGATCGTACGAATGTCAGCGGCTTCAGCGATCGTTTGATCGCCAATTTTGGTGAGCGATTTCTCCTTACGCCTCTTTGGAAGCCGATGCTTGTAAGTCTTATAAACTTTGTGGGCCAAATCAGCGGTGTGGGCACGGAACTCTTGACGAGCTGTGTCGGTGAGGAAGCTACGCACAGCGGCGCAATGGATCGGCCTTTGCGGCGGTAGCTGTTCGCTGGTAAAATCTACCACTCTCGGATAGTCGTCGCAAGTTGCCAAAAAGTCGGTGATCGACATTTCCGTGGAATAAGTCGGCTCGAACGAGTCGACGACACGTGCCTCGCACTCATCCGACACGTGTTCCACCATTCGAGGATCGAACGTAGGAGTAGCTTTCTCCAGCGGAGCAGCTTGGCCTACGTTCAGATGCCACGTGGTGCTAACGAGCATGCTGGTCATGTTCTCTTTTCCTAGTACCGGCTGAACAGAAGGTAACTCAGGGTTCTCCAGCTCGTTGCCCTTCAGTATGCCTATCGCGAGGTTTTTGTTGTACACGAGATAAGAATCTCCGTCCGGAGTTGTTTGCGCACCCGGTATAGATACGCCAGGCTCCTCATCGGCTCTCCCTGGAGAGGTCCTGATCGGCTCCAGGAGGACCTTCTTCTTTACCTCGCGTTTCCTTCCCTCCGTGAAACTGAAGTCCTCCTGTTCGAACGTAAACGCGACAGGAGTCAAGTGGAAATCGAGTCTCTGATTGCTATTCAACATCTTGATCACCGCATACACCAAGCTGTTCATGTTTCTGCAACGAAGGACGTATACAGCCCCGTGGTCTTTGTTGAATAAGGGCGGTCCGACCCAGCAGGGATCGGCGACATAGTATCCGTCCTTCGCTGCCAGAGCCGCCAGGGTGATCTTGTTGCATTCGATGAGAACGTTCGGTGTATCCTCGAAGGATTTCACCAGCGCATTCGCCAGAGTCATTCTGTTTCGAGCACCGTACAAAACTCCGCAGATACCTTCCCGGAAGTCGATGGTCCACACGTGGGGAAAGATCTTGAAGCATGGCTGCAGATTGAACCTGTTATAATGCTTGACACATTTTTGAACGGAACTTCGTAAGCTCTCAGTGTAGTAAGAGTCGCCGCAAATCACTGCAGAATCCAAAATGGCCGGCCCCCATCTCGACGGATGACTGAGATATTGCATGGCCAGCACGGCCACGCAAATGGCCGCCTGATTCTTTCCAGCTCGATCGCCGAATCTAGAGTCGTAAGATCCGATGGTGCCCCAAACTGAATAGATAAGGTTGATCACCTCGACGGCGTAATTGTTCCAGAATTGTTTCACGTTCGCTTGCTTCTCCTCCTCGACTCGTTTCCTTTTCTTGGTACCAGACCTCACGATATCTGGCGCGTGTCTGAAGTTCCAGTGATAATCCAGATACAACCAGATGGGATCTTCCTTGAACGTCTTGAACGGTGGCACGTTCACCGAATCAACGTGGAGGCGATGAATGAAGAAACCTGTGGTCTCTTCGTATTGATTGTAACACATGTACTTCACCATTTGACAAATGGTAGGGAAAATACCCAGGCAAGCTTTGCCACCGCTCGAAACCTTTCTTCCTTTCTCGTTGCACTGGTAAGGATCCAAGTAGTAGTAGGCATTGGTCGCCCTCGAATACCAGAAGCCGTAACAGCAATTGGAAAACTGTACGATCCCGCTGGTGTTCGATTTGAAGAATTTTTTTAAGTGTTTCTTTACCTACGATCGAATAAAGAGTCGATTTTAAGTTACGCGCTTTTACGCGATCAACTAAATAACAGACAAAAGGCGGACGGGCTAACCTGGATGTAAAAGTCGGTCCTCATGGTGCGAGGGTTCAACGTGAGCGTCACCAAAGGAGACGCGCAGTCGCGAAAATCGAAGATCCTGTTCATCAGGGTAATGTTACGCAAAATGTGTTCTGTGTGAAACTTAGGCTCTGCGAATTCCCTGTAAACTGACTCAGCGACTTCTAGCACCTTGTCTATCATCCCCGGCATCGGGCTCTGAATAATGTCTCTCTTCACCATCACCGCTAGCACGGCTACGAAGTAACATCTCTTCACTTTCGGTTCAACCACGGTGTCCCTGTTGTTCAACGCGACCTTTCCAAGTATGAAGATCGGTTTATTGGACTCCGGCACGGTAGGTCTGAAGATCGCTTCGAGGTCGTAAGGCGCATCGGGCATTCGATGGATCTCTGCTAACGATACGGTTGGTACTACCGGTTCGTGAAGACCTTTCGTGTCACTGCAGTCAGGATCCATCTTCTGCGCGTAAGACACGGTGATCGCTCTCATCAGGAACACCGTTTCGTCGGGTTGATCGATCTCTTGGATAAGCAGCTTCAGAAACTCCTTCAAGTTCGTGGACGTAATTATTCTGAAATTTTTCGTTCTGTTCACCGTCCACCAGGCAAAGTGGTTCTCGTCCTTCTTCAGAACACCGATATGAGCGTCACCGCAAACTATAATCGCGCCTGTGTAGCTAGGTGTTTCGAACACCTTCTGCAACGACATCGATAAGTTCCAGCCCTCGATGGAGTACAGAGTTCCATAATGAAGAGGCACGAACACGACCCGAAACACGTAGTTGGCTATTTCAAATTCTGGCAACAGACCATCCGTCATATCGCTGACCGTTGAGTCCTCGGTAGCGAGTATGCTGTCGAAAGTGTAATCAACTGTGGCGTCGAACAACCCTTTGACTGTCCTCACGGACCAGGTGATCGGATCGTGGATCAACGACCAAGCCATGATACAAAGATCCAACGGAGTTGTAACCGCTGTGTGCAGCTTGAACTTCCTGTCGTAAGTTTTCCTTCTGACCAACACTTTCACCGCCTCGAACTCGTCGTCCAACTTCTGCGATTCCCTTAAAGAAGACTTCGTGAAAGGCGCCAACCTGGGGGTGGTGATGTCGTTCTCCAGGACGATCACGTCGAACATCGAAGCATTATAATGTTCAATGGGAGCGAAGCCAGGGATCGTCATATCGTACACGAGATTGGTCTTCGAGTCTTGTTTCAACCAGCTAGCTAGTTCGATCAGAGACGCTTCCGACTCGGTAGACGACTCCATTTCCGGTACTTCCGTCGGGTAAGCCTCCTCTTCCTGCTTTTCCGCGCATCGATATGTTTTCTTCTTTCGCTTCTTCTTACGCTTCCTCGTATCCATGTGAGCTATGTATACCGTGTAAATTCGATACGGTTTCTTCGTGTTCTCACCGACGCTAGCCTCGATCTTCTCGATCATCGCGCTACGATCACAAAACTCCATGAAACCGGAGTAACCTTCCTCGGATGCGTTTCCTTTCTCGTCGCAGGGGTAAGGATCGAACAGATAGTATCGACCGTTCGCTGTCCAGAAGGCGTACGAGCAGTTAGCGAACACAATGATCCCGGTTTTATGCTTCTCAAAGAAATTCTCTAACACAAATTCTAGCTCGTCGTCCTCACAGTTCTCAAGATCCGCGTAAATAGCTTGTTTTGTGATCACGTTATAAATCGTGTCGAGAACTTCGATATGATGGAACCATCGATAAGGCTTGTACCGAAGCTTGCCGGTTTGCTGATAGATCTTGTCCCCGAGAAAGACTAGCTGATCTAGAATCTTTCCGTTGAAGCGATCCGGGTCTAGCTTGATCTTCATCAGAATGCAGAGCAAGGCGGTAAAGAAGCAAGACTTATGATGGCAAGTTTCGTTTAGAGCTCGGTTCTCGAGGCACATGGAGCCTTGGAGTATTCGTATCCCGTCCTCGGTAAGCTTTGGATAGAAACAAGGATCAATGGAAAATGATTTAACGTTGAATATTGAGTTCGAAAGGCCGTTCTTTAGTTAAAGCTTACTTTCAACCCCTGAGTATCTTGCAATGCCTTTTTCTTATTCGCAATCGTAGCACTCTTTCTGATCGTAGTTGATTCAGAGGTTCCTTTACCGATACTCTTACTTTTAGATTCCACGGCTTTCAGTTCCGGAGGCGGCTGCCAAGGTCATAAAAGCATGATGAATAATAATCTCGATGCTAATTGTCCTCCGAAATTTTTCGAAATACGAACCTGCTCTTTAGCTTTAAAACCAGGGAAGAACAGTTCTAGCAACAGATCCTCGGTATTGCAAAGAATCTTCTCCATGAACGCGTCTCCCTCGTCAGCCTTAGACAATAGACACTTCCGTTTCTTCTTCTCGAAACAGGTGACCATCCTCTTTTCAGGAGCTGGCGTCTTTATGGTCGGTCCAAGTGGTATCAATACCGGTCGTATGCGAATTCCGACCGGTATTTCTGGCTCGTCTTCACGAATATACTCTTCGGCTCTCTTTCTCGCCGATTCCAATCTCTCACGCTCTTCCTCCTGCATAGCCTTCTCGAGGTCATCGTCTTGAATGTATATGTCGTTGATGGCTCTCAGAGGCATCAGACAGATCGGCAAAATTCGAGAGTACAGGTATCTCTTCGGAGACAGCTTGATCATTTTGGATGGCTTAGTATCGTCCGTCACGGTCGTAGTCATGACCACTGTAGACCTGGCCAAGAGCATGGTGGAAAGACCGCCCTTCTTCTTCACGTCCAATCTAGAGTCTACGGAGAACCTCGAGACCAATGATGGAATAGATCTTTTGGCCCGCTTCGCCTCGAGAAGCTTGTGCAAAATTTTATTCGACGGCATAACGTAGGGAGGAGGATGATCGTACTTCAGCTTCTCCAGGGCTATCTGTTCGTGCACCTGTTCGGTGGTTTCATCGTTATCGTCGAAAACCTTCATGTTGGACGTAAGCAGGATCAAATTCAAACGATAGGGGGCGTCTGGTTGATCTTGCTCCTTGACTTCGAGCAAAGGATCGACCAGAGGTTTCTCTTCCTTCTCTTGCACAGGACGTGCCCTGCGCACTACGTCCTCCTCCTCCTCTTCCCCTTCTTCTTCGCCTAGATCCACGTCTATGTCCGCGACCTCCGGCTCCTCCTCCACTTCTTCTACCATTAATTCGGCCTGCAATCTGTCCAGATCTTCGTCGGTGATCGGCAGAAATCTCGTCTTGAATTGCTCGACAATATCGTCGTCCGGAAGCGTTATCTCCTCGCTGATTGAGTACAAGCCGGGTTGTATCGAATCAAGAAGCACGAAGTGAATCGTGAAGACAGGATCGTTGAATTCGAACACGCTGTAGAGAAGATCGGTCAACTCGTTCAGGTTACCCGCCACCGCGAACGAGGCTGGATAGTCACGGAGTCGCCAACCCTCGGTGTCGCCTCCGTAAGGGTTGAACAGGAAGTAATGCGAGTCCTCCTTCCATATGCCGTACATCAGCCTTTTATTCTCCAGTACCAGTTCCGGGTATCGGTGGAAGTAACATTCCAGAGCCTCCGCGAGATTCGCCAGAGGACTTGCTTCCCCCTGAATGATTTTCATCTTGGTCTTAAAGAACACGTCGTTTTCACCCATCTTCAGCCTGACGGGTAACATCGACAGGTCTAAGTGGCTTGGTCTAGGCAACAACCTTTCCTCCTCCTCCCCTTCCCCTTCAACCTCCCCCCCTTCCTCCTCCTCCTCACCCTCGCCCATCATTTCCTCCTTCGGTTCTTTCATCTCGGGACGGCCTTTCCTGATCCAATCTATAATCTCTTCGTAAATTTTGTTGCTCACGTCGATGAGCTGATCGATGTCCATATTTCGCCATTTCTTAGGATCTTTCAATTTCCTGTAGGCCAACGCTGAGAGAGCGGCTATTAGTCCCTGGTTCCCCCTCGACTCCAAGGCAAACTCTTCGTCCAGACAGTTCTTCGAGCCCTGAATAACCAAACGGTTGGGATTTACCACCTTGTAACCTCTAACCCTCCACACTACTGGCTCTTCGGGTGGCTCTTTCTCTTCAGGTATAGCAAGTGGCTGTTCCTCCTCCTCGTCCTCCGTTAATTCCACCTCCGCCCCACCCTCTTCCTCCTCCTCCTCCTCCTCTTCTCCTTCGCCAGGTATCTCCTCCAGCTCCTTCGGTTCTTCGGGTGGCACGATCGTGTATGTTATCGGTTCGTCTTCTGTCATCATGTATTCCTCGGCGCCTTTCAGAAGATCCGGCACTTGAACCTCTACGTCCTTCATTTTCAACAGATCCAGTCGAATCCTCGGTTTCGTATCGATCACTTCGTCATCCTTCCAGTCCATCGCTACCACCGCGGGTGGCGCCTGGGGCCTGCGATTGGTGCCCTTCTGCCGATAAATAACTTTTTCCAGAGGACCGCCGGGCACGGTTCCAGTTTTCACATAAAGCACCCTGACGCCGTGGATCACGAACGGATCCTTGTCCCTGCTGCCTGTGTTCTCCATGATGGTTTCCACCACCTGATTAATGGAACTGTTCATCGTCACACAGGCAGCTTCCCCAGGCTTCGACGAGCCATCTAACTCGGCTGTTCCGCTTCTGAATCCCTCGTCGTCGCAGGCGAACGGGTCCATGAAGTAATACGTGTCGTCGTGCCTCCAGATCGCGTAGAAGAAATTCTTTATCTCGAGTAGGCCGGTCACCTGAGTTTGGAAGAACTCGCGTATGCCATCGTCCATGCCAAGTCTGCCCTTCTTCTGACCGTAACCAGGGACAACGTTCGTTCGAATCTTCACCTTGGCGGAATACGCCCCGAGAATGATATCGCCCATAATGTCGTCCAAACGAAGCTCGAACTCTGGGCTGCCTAGATCTTTGTCGAGAACACGGACCAAATCGACGAAGTAGATGTTGGACTGATTAAATATCAGATCGATCAGAGCACTGGTCCACTTGTTGGCGTTCACCAGCCGCGAGTAAACAAGCGCGGCCAGAGCTATGATCAAGAAGGTTCGATTACGAAGAGGTGCCGGGATCACCGGATGCGTGACGTGGTAAGAGCCTTGGACCACTGCTCGATACTTTTCTTGTACCTTGTACCCGCTTGGCCGTCTTTGCGGTATCTGGTCGGCCCTCTCGCGCTTATCAGCGTCCACAGGCTGGGCCGTATGGTGATCCACGCCGCTGATCGCTATCGCGTAAAGAACGAACGGCTCGTTTTTCACGTTGCTCTTTTCAAGGATGATGAAAAGCAATCCTATTAAATCTTTGACCAGAAACAACTTCGCCGTTCCTTCGACCCCGTCAGGCGCCGGATCACAATTCTCCTTCCTCGCTTGGCCATCGAACAGATTGTAATACTTCGGATCTTTCCAAATAGCCACGTTCAACACCGACGACGATAAAATACCGGCGTTGTACCGTTTGAAGAATAAATCCAATGCTTTCACAAGATGCAGCTCGGTGGGCTCCGTGGAACGAAATTTACCAGCGTAAATGGCATCCTCGATGCTCACGTTCACGGTGAGCTTGTTTTGAATGCAGAGCGTCCTCTTTAAGTCGAGGATCGACAGTAATCGTCGATCGTCGGTGTGTATGTTCTTGTACGACTCGCAATAAAACGTGTCCCCGTCTTCGATTATCTGATCGATAACCGCCTCGTTCCAGCAACGGGACTTGTAAAGGGTTGTTGTTGCGAACGCTGCGATCGCTGTTGCTCCGCCCTATTATCCAAATAATAGGTGATTGTTGCGATGTAAGCAACAAGCAACGCCACGAAGCTTCTCGCTTCGATCGTGATTATAACTTTGCAGGTATGAGAAGTACGTAAAATTGGAAGAATTCTATGCGTGGTTCGTAACGGATATCGTGATAGACTTCGAAATTTTATGGAACTGACGTGAAAAATTCAGAAACTATCGAAGGATCAACGAACACTCTTCAATAACCCAAATTCCTCTATAAGTTCGTGAAGTATATTGTTCTTTGAAATAAATTTATTTTTTATTCCTATCGTTCGATAGGATCTGAATACCATTTCGTACGAATCCTTAGAAATTATTTAGTATTATACAAAAAAAGTTCGATACCAAACATTTGTTAAAAGCGAACGTAACTCTTAAAATATCGACGTTTATCCTAATCTAACGAAAAAAGAACGCAACACCCTTCAATTTTACCTTCTCGACAGACCTGCAAAGTGTATTCTTTCACCAAAGACGGCAATGCACAATTTGCAAGTTTGCCCTTCGAATTGAAACGAGATCTCTGCAATGATCATCGAAATTTCGTTTACCTGATGACCTCTGGACAGCGGAGAAAATTTCGGCATGTTAATATTGGTCAATCCTGCGCGTACACCATATCTGACGCAGGACGGAAGCTCTGGCTTGATCTCCGTCAGAGAATACGTATCGTTCGGCAGATCGAGATGAAGATTCAGGTCTTGGTACTGTTCCTCGAGATTTTCGTCGAACTCGTCGCTGCTAGGGGCATTATCGTCAGCAGCTCGAACAACGTCGGTCACTCGACCGACAACGTTCACTGTTTCCGAGGAGACGATCTCTTCGCACTCCGCGAGTTGTTTCAGTTTCTCTTTGTATAACTGCTTCTTCTCTCGGTCTATTTCGGCCACCGATTTCTTTCGTTCCATTTTCGATGATTGCACTTGACAACCGAGTTACGTTAAGTCACGAGGCATGAAAATCAGAACGATCCCCGAGACAGCCGGAATCATAAACGACAAGTAAAACGTTGCACTTGTAGTATTTTAGGTTCACATCTGACTTAATTATTTATGTACGCTGCATTATTGTTTTTTTTTTCTTGTAATTTATCGACAATTCGATAAATGATTTTAGGTGCTTTTACGATTTTTCTACGATCAAATTAAAACAGGGTCATTTTTATGCACTTTACACGTTACTTAAAATTTTGGCATATTTGCTAATGTTGTCGGTCGGGAACGATGATATATTCTAACGTGAAGTTGACTGTGTATACCGATTCATAATGATATCCTCCTCGAACGAGAAACAAGCGATGAAAGTAATGGTTGTTCTCCGAACAAATTCACAGACGTAACAAAAATGTGTCCATAGAACTTCAACGCCGGAAAAAACCTCCGAAAAATTCAACATGAATCCACCGTGATTATGGCCACCAAAAATCAATAGAAATGTGCACGCACAAAACTATGAAACTTCATGCATCACCAGCAATTCATTCGCCGATACGATAAATACTCAACCATAAAATTCAGTACCAAGTCCAACAATGAAAAGAAGTTATCGCGATGACGGTTGTGAAAAATACCGGAAATGGAAGGCGGAACGGGCAAAGAGATTGAAGAAATCGTCGACGGTGAAGAAAAAGAAACGCAAGAAGCCAAAGATCGATTGCATCGATGAAGTCGAGGTGGAAGTTGCCGCTAAACCATCGTTGAAATTCAATTATCGAAAGTGTAGACAGAAAAAGAAGAAGAAAAGGAAGGTAACGGGACGGCTAATTAGGAAAATATATAAACACGTGTCGTACGCGGACTTGGTGTTGGGATGTATAAAACCTTCGATAGACGTGAGACAATACATTCTTAATCCACGACATATTGACTGCCTAGGCCTTACTGCACCATCCTGCATCGAACTCCCAGTCGCAGGTAAGATGTTGATCTGTTGAATGCAAACATTGTATAGGAATTCTCTTCTTAGTGCTACAACTTTATTTCGTTTCGAACGTTCAATTCATTTCTACCGAGTATCATAGCAAAAAAAAAGCATGACAATACCCGATAACCTTTATAATCGAAATTTATTCTCAAAAAACGATATACATATTTTTATTAACACACGAGTTATTACAAAGCTATAGGGAATTCGCAGAAGAAAGATAAGTCATCGAACGATATTTTTAATAAATTACGAAAAATTATCAACATCCCTGTTCCCGTTGCAAGAAGGAAACTTTTTCGAAATTACCAACTGTATCCACGATTTCTTATATTCGCTCAATGCCAACGATATCTGTTTCTTCTTCGTAACATTGCATCAATAATTCCTTGCGTCGAAATGCCTCATTTTATCACGTGTTTCTGCGACAGTGGAACCTCAAACTAACGCGGACAATCAACGGAAGAGTAAGAAAAGAAGAACGCCCTGCGCGAAAGCTCCGAAGAAATCAGCGTTCCGTAAAGAATCAGACGAATTAGACGCAGAAAACAGCGAATGCCAAAGCATTTGCTCCTTCGACAGTGAAATATGTCTCGCAGGTAACATCTTCGAACCCAATTAATTCGGTCAATCAACGGAAGACACAATATGTATTTGTTCCAAACGTAGAAATTTATCGCCTGCTTCAGCAAAACAGAGAAAAGATGACTAATTAGTATATTTCCGCGTGTGTAATACATTTACCGATACGTGACTATATAATTTCAGAAATATTAATCAGTTATTAATAATGTTTATACATTATTCATTAGGTATGAAGTTAACAACGAAGGACAAGGAGGAGATCAAGAAACATCAACGCGAAGCTCGCGAACCTAAGTAAGAACAGTAATTTCCATCAACTGCAATCGCGGGATCGAAACTAATTAACGAAGTTCTTAACGCATGGTAATTTGAACAAATTTTTGTGGAAAGAATAATCCGTCCGAAATCGGGAGTTTGAAATTAAATTTGAATTAAATCGTATTACAGTTTAACATTCAATTCGAAATTAAAGTAGTTAACATTTTTATTTCGTTTGATTAATGCAATTGTTTCTTTGTGAACAGGTTACATGACTTGTTGCTGCGATGACAGAATGTTGATAATCCGTCGATAGTAAATGTCTAGATCCTAACAAGGCGGAATACAGCTACAGAAACACTGTTTTATTTAATTACCTGGTCGCAAAAGTTTAACAACATTGTCAGAAAGTACTGACCCCGTTACGTTGCTTCTTACTGCGAAACGCGGAAGAAAATATTCCTTTAAAAATGAAACACGACGCTCGTTTCTTTATTTGTTGTTACAACACGATACTGCGTTTGCAAACGTTAACGATATCAGGGCTGAAACGAATGCATAATCGATGACCTTCTGCGATGCAATATTTGTTATGATCAGGACAAATTATTCGGCGCCAACTTTGTTGTAAGAAAAATTATTTACGATAAAATCGGGCCTTATCTCAACGTCAAACGCTGATTCGGCAGTATTAAAGCAAACGAAAAGGAACTGTTGCTGACATTCCGATAACGATCGAAAGCGTGCCCGGCCACTACCCTTTGTACGCATTATTCATTACTTAAAACATGATCTAACAAATATACCTTCCAAAATCAAACAACTTTCATTTGTCTAGAAATGTTATTCTTCAATTTGGAATTTTTGTTTGAAACTTTATTACGTATCCAACAGGCACGAAAGAGACTTTTAATTGCAAGCTAATTCACAAGCTTTAACATCTTCAAATAAAAAAGGTGCACCGAAAAGATCGCGGTGAACCGATTAGGGATTGAAACGATATAAATGGTAGTTTGCATAATTAACACTTAGCCAACCGAATGGTGAGGTCTCCCGTTTTTTTTCTCAACAAAGCACTGCCATTGATTCTACTTACTTTTGTTATTACTTAGTCTTAAACTAGTATTTTTCACGGTTCATCAAATGCATTTTCTGCTTTTCCAAAGTACAATTTCTAATAAATTGTTATGTTTATAACAGTACCTCATTACCAACTAATAACAAAAATAAATAGAATCAATGGCAACGTTTTTTTAACGAAAAAATGTGAGATCTCTCCGTTCGGTTGGCTAAGTACTAATAACATACTAATAGACTCGCAGCGACGAGCCACCCGCTCGTTTCGATCCATAGGTCATCATTCGATGTATTGCCGCAGCGAGAACGATCCGATTTCTTATCTGGCCGTATCCCCAACCGGTGGTTATCACTGGACGATTTCAGAACGGTTCGAAAAAAAAAAGCCAGACGAATGGAGCTGTTGCGCTCAATGCGCAATCGGTCGTCGGCGAGGACACGCGGAACTGCACTAAATCCGTTTCCTAAAATTCACGCGAACCGTATTTGGTGATTGTCGGGAGCCAACAGTGTTAGAACGATACATCGTGATTGATATCCGAAGATTAGGGGATTCAAGATGTTCTGCTACGCGAGGATACCGAAATTGATCCGTAAGTAAGAATTTATTTCCCATCGCCCCTACCCAGGATAAAACTTCTGTTTCGTATCTGTTATGCAACAGATTGACCCTACCTCTTGAAAAGTAACCGATAAGGTAGTTTTATTATCAGAAACGAGTGTTAGAAGGGGTGACCTTTAACTGCTTCTTTTCTAATGTGTTCATTAGACTTAACACTTAGCCAACCGAACGAGGAGATCCATCTTTTTCTCAACAAGGACGCTGCGATTGATTTTATTTATTTTTATTATTAGTTAGTCTTGAACTAGTGTTGTTCACAGTTCGTCAAATGCATTTTCTACTTTTCCAAATTACAATTTTTTTAATCAATCCTTAATACGCGATGGAGAGTGTTGAGTTAGCTGTAGCATCGTGCGGTTAGCTAAACGTTAATAGTCTTCCAGTCGGTGAAGTGTTAATATCAAATTAATCGCATTGAATTCGCAATAGGAAAATCAATCGACCATCTATCATTCGCTTGTTGCGTGCGAGTGAATTGAAATTGCGATGCAAGCGTTACACTTCTTTCTGATCGCGAAAAATTGCATCTTTATGTAACAAAGTAAGACTGCTTGCAGCGAAACGACAACTCGTTACTGTTTCGCATGGCTGTAAAACACGTGATAATTGATGAACCACAGTGTTGGTGTTTAAAAACATTTGCTAAAAATAATTGCGTCTGACAAGTATCATTCGTCAATACGCATTTTTAAAGATTAACGAGACGACGATCGGTGTCGAAATTCGACCTCTTAACCGGAACTGTCGATAGGTTACAGATCCTCACCTAATCATCGATCATACTTTTTCCCCGGCAACAAACGAACAGACTTGTACAGAACACGGGTATAGTGTGTTCATGACGTTTGCAAGATCCTCAACATACGATGTCATTATACTTGTTCTTGTTACGCCTATCCAAGCGAACGATCGTGTTGGCAAGCGCATTTATTTATGCATTCGGTGCACCGATTATTCATGGAAATTTTCAATATAATTGCGATCAAAACACGATACGCATTCGCACGAATTCGAGCGGGTCGTGGAACGCCACGAAGTAAAAAAAATATAGGTAAGCGTCGACAAAAAGTAGTCTTCGGATCTTCCCCGTCATAAACAAGATAAAAGAGTCCCTCCGCTTGAAAGCAAGCACAAAATGAAATAAAAATTGTTCCTATCGAAAACAATTTTTTGCACCACGCGAACAATCCATCATTCTGTATCCGAGTAGAACGACGCGTTGCCATGATTCCATGTAGGGTTGATTCCTCGAGCTAAATAGCAGACCTACTTTCCCAGAAACGTCCTAAATACAGCTGCTTTCTTCTCCTGAACGCTCCGACGTTATTTTCTCGTCGCTTGATCAAGACAGACGCTGGACAACTTAATGATAGCGACGAAGCTTCGTTCGAGTTCAGTATCGCGAAGAAGGAACTCGTTTTTTCACGTGTTTCGGGGCTACCGCGTAATCGCAACGCGGTTTCGATCTATTCCATTGTCACAAGGGACAAACGTTCCAGTGTCGTATCGTTAAACGCTAATTGTGAAACAATAAATAAGTAATTTATTTATTTATTTATTTCACGGGTAAACACCGTTTATAATAAAGTGATACAGTAAGAATAAAAATAATTAAAAGATAAAAGTAAAAATAAAACTAAAAGGAGCACGATTATGTACAAACTTATACAGGAGGATACATTGTTCCACATCGTAAGAACGCAAAAGGAGACTGCAAGGTACTGCAGTGCTTATAACTGAAGATTTGTAGCCTCTAGCAATCTGTTTGCCTCAATCTTAAAACTATCCGAGGATAAATTGAAAAAGTTTAAGTCAGCAAGTGGGTTGGCTAGATTACACAATAATCACAAAAACATGAACGCGGCGCGATGTAAAATATTTTCAACGTGCAAGGACGAGCCGTGAAAAAGTACGAATACAAAACTCGAGGAAACGGATGTACATGTTGCGAAATACAATGGCGCCCAATTTAGCGTCCATCCATCGTTTCTGGGAAATTTCGCAGCGAACTTCGAACCTGTCGACCGATAAATTTTATTCGATTCCGCTCTGGTACGGGATATCGAAAAGATGGACGAAATTTGACGGTTGAAATCATGCGAAATCATGCAAAATCATTCGAGACCATTCGAGATCATGTGAGATCACTGAAATCGACTCCTGGCATAAACATCCGGGTTTGATCCCGACTGAGGACGTTAAAATGGGGAACGGCGTGTGCGAACATCCTAGAACAGGTTTTACGGTATTTTGGCATGGGCAGTTATAAAATCATTTTGCCAGGGAATACGTTGAAAACGGGAAATTCCTGAAATTGCTGTGTGTCAAAGTCCTTGTTCCAGAAAAGCGTTAAAATATTGAATGAGGTTGCCCTGGGTTTTCCCTTACATCGTGTCGTCGGTTAACAAAAATATGGTATCCTGTGATTCATAATCATTTTTCGAGGCAAAACTATGCTCATCGTTCGAGTGAGTCAAGTTTCATCCTTGGTCAACCCTTTCACAGCACGGTAAGATAGAGACTCGGACAAGCCATCAATCATGATACTCAAAATTGTATACCATCAGATGTAGACATACTCGATTAATAAAATTTGTTGCGTTTAAGCAGTAACGCTCGATTATTTTTTAAGCCGCCGCTTCTTCTACATCCTTCGTCACTTTATTAAACTGTGAAAGGATTGCAGCAGCAAAATCAACTAAAATTAATTTCCTGCGTCATCTCTATTGGTCTAACGCGATCAAAATAGTTTTCTTGTGAAGTTAGAGCGATTCAGGTATACTTCCCGTTCCCTTCTGGATCGCGATTTATTTAAATCACACCTTCGAGCAATTTTAAACGAAGATAACAGTATCGCGAGTAAACGTCGCTTATTAAGCTCGAAAATGCGTTCCTTTTGCGATTCACCATGGTATGCTTCCACGTTCACGCTGTGCCTTTAAGGACATAACACCGTTGCGAACGGACGAGCAAAAATTGCGGACCTCGTCGTCGCCCGACATACTTTCCGTTCTTGTTGCTTGAATTCCATGGTATATCCTGCTGTATCTCGAAGTTGGCCGCAAAGCCTACCTCAAATTGATCGCCTTGCTTGAATTCAAGCAACACAACTAGCTCGAACATGGCATTTAGTCCGAGAGGAGATGGTTACGCAGCTCGCTGGCGTCAATATTAGAAAATTACCAGGAAATATGAATAAAGCAATCAGAACAAATAATTGAGGGTTTCGTCCGCGTCATCGATGAACGGATAAAAAATTCTGTATCATGTTCATCGGATCGATCGTTATCATCTACGTGTCTTGTGCTACATCACGCGTCTTAAGGTGCGCCGAACATTTCTTTGTGTGTCTACAGCAACAAAAATGGCTTAAATACTTTTAGAAGACATATTTCTTTCCCTCGTAAAAGGATACCGTGAGCTAGACTTCTTAGTTTCACAGTGAACGTTAACAAAGAAGAGGAATTATTAAACTTTATACAAGAAATGTCTAACGTATCTTTAGAATTTCGAAGCGTCCAAGGAAACTGAAGTTTCATTGTTCAACATCAGTAATGTCAATTAGGACAAATGAAATGAATTGAACAAGGTTGAACCTTAATGCTTCCTAACTTCGCTTAGAAGGTAAAAAGCGTGTGTAACTTCGACTATTTCGATATATTTTGAAACATGAAACGGTTGCGAGATAAAGTATTTAAACTTAGGGGAATAGAACGGGTAGCTAAGCTTTTTAACCCGAAGAGCGTCAACGTACTTCACGCTACGATACGGAAACGTGATTGATGTTGACAGTGATGCAATTTCGATTGAACCGTGAACTTGCAAAAACAATCGAAGAAATAAGCGTCGCGAAAAGCGACAGTTCAACGAACCTCTCGAACAGACGTGTGACCGTTGATAAACGATAATGTCTTCTTGAGGGAAGGAAAACGATCGGGGACGCGTTATGCTCGCGGTTATTACAATAACGCACGCGCATAACGAAACGGACGTGCGAGCAAACGCTTGCTGAGTGATAAACAGCGATACAACAGCGCACTTCCTTTATTAGGGTGTCGTGAACTTCCATATAAATCAGAATAATCACGTAGTTTCTTACGAGTTACGACAAGTCGGCTCCCTCTAATTTCACAGCGAACATTAACGCGATTTTTACAAATTTTCCTGTCTCATTAAAGATACGTACGCGTCCACTTCTAATCTCTATTGAAAATTCTCCATGTTTCATAAGTTGTGCATCGCGCATACGTTCAATGGTTTATCGCAGATGTTAGAAAAACACGGTTGATATTATACTTTTCATCATTCACACGGGACGGTAAGGTTGCAACTTTGTTGCAGGATAACGAGAAACGGACAGAGCAAATTACTAATAGGACAAAAAACAAGTGTTCCATTTGGTATGAAACGTCAGAATCAAACATATATTATGTAAATAATGCATGATATGAATTCTGATTTCCTGTGAAATATGTCTGCTAATTGCCCCACGCGTGGTCGCACGTAAGGACAGTCTTGTAGATCGAAGTCACATTATTCAACCTAGATCATAAAACTCAAGATCCAGAAAATTTATAAATTTTTGCCCGCCCGATAGGTTTTTTCAACTTCGGTCTCTTCGTACGATTGACAAATGTTACACATGAGTGAAAACAACTTTTTGATATATTATGCAATCTCCGGATCGAAGAACACTTCGTGCCTCAGTGCAATAACAAAAACAACTCTTTTTTTTTTTGTTTGAAAAGAAAATCATGACATGTGTCAAATGAAAACCTGATTAAAAACCACATACATATGTTAACATCTGTCATCTTCGTTAATTGGCCATTTAAAGAAACGGGCATTTTGAATAACAAAACAAATCGGAGCACGCTTATTTAAATATATAGCGTCGCATCCAGAATGATTCGTGGAATGAGATCGTTATTCGAACAAAAGCTTACAAAGTGTGTTTCTTAAACGTCACCCGTCAACGTTCTTTTCCATGACTTTACAAACTTTTTTACGGATCTTTTCGATCGTAATTATGATATCGTTTAAGTGCGATCTGTTGATCGACCGTTTCCGACTCTTTCTTCGAATGTACACGCTTGAAAATAGTTACATTACCTAGTTTTTGCTACACGAACTTTGTTACCGCACATCACTTCTCGGATCATCAATCATCATCAATTCGTACTTTTATCTGGTGTGATGTAATATTTTTGCAACACTATTATTTCGCAACACGACGCGCATTCAGCGAATTATAGAATCAAATTTTTTACCAGTCCCTGTCTATCGTTCTACACCTTAAGCTATATCCTTTTCAGATTTCATCTAGTTTCATTAAAATTACTCGCAGCTATGGCAGAAGAATGACGACAGACCAATCAGGTGTTTCGCAGAATCTGTCTTTATGAATTAACATTAATTGCGCCTGCAATCAGATTTCTCGGTTAATTATACTTCCATGACTGTATTTTTATGCCTCGATTCCTGATATCGGTTGACAAAACGACCGGACAATACGTAGACATTGCTAGTACTATGTTATTATGTCTACCATGATCGTTTATGGAAACAACTATCAGACCCAATGACCCTGGTATAGTTCTCTTGTTCCAGATCAATTTTACTTGTACACCTGTTGCTGGATAACTCGATAACAAGTAACCACCGATGAAGAAACATTCTTGGTGAGAAAATGTCACAGACTTCTTTAAGACAAACAAATCGAAATCGTATTTCCTATGATAGAATATTGTCAGAGTAATGTAGCAACAGTAGCATCATCGAAAGATCATATGCGTCATTTGCATCATTAAGTAAAATTACGTGTCAAACGAGTTTAAATCATTTCAATTTTTTACATAAAACGATCAACCGCTAACGAAGCTTAATTATTCACTTTTTCGTTTAATGCACGACGATGTAAGGCTTAACGTGAGAATTAAGAAATTTCATAAAATAAACGGAAGACGATATTATTCTTCCTTATTAATTTTTCATAGTTACCAGAACAGTAAAATCCGTCGAACAAAATGTCATCGCCGGTTTGGTTGATTATATCATGTTTTTCAGCAGTTATTCAAACTGACGTCACGGGTAGGTAGGTACTGATTTGCTTCGTTTTAAGTCAAAACGTGTAGACGAAACCAAGTAAAAGAGTAACTGGTATAAAATAGGATACAATCAGATACGCTAAACTTAAAATAGAGATTTGTATTGTACAAGATTTATTATAGAGAAAACGTTTAAAATCACCCGTAACGCCCACCCTGTTCGACAATCCAACATTCGAATTATAATTTAAAATGCTTTCGACGACTTCTAAAATCCGTCGAAATAGTATCTTTTAAAGTTGATTACAGACAAAGGACTAAATTCGAACTCCTTTCTACGGTGTTTCTCACGGTTGATCGTTTCCATGGGATTCCCCAGTTCTTAATTTTGCTGGTTACTACGGCAAGAAACTGGTTGAAGGGCAGCAGAGGTATAAACAGGATCTAAAGCCCCCCATTCAGTTCTTTTTCTTCTCACCCATTGACGTCACGGGCCAAACCCTTTTTCCTTGCTTAAATCAGGTTTACTCTGCGGTTCTGCCTAAAAGCATCATTATCTGAAGCTCACGCGAAAAAATTGTACGTCTGAAATGGGGAGAAGCGGTCACGATATGAAAATAATAAGAAATTGATCGGGATTTCCAGTTCTCCGGTGGAAGTGGAGAAGAAGCGACTCGTCCTTAGTAACAAAGGAACGTAATTTTCGAAAAAGGAATCATAAGAATGGCTGCGAATATCTTTTTCTTATGGCGTTCTGTTCGGCCTTAGTCTCGATTCATCTAGAAGGGGAATCTTTCGTGATGTTTACAGTATTACAATAATTTGGGTTATTCAACCTTCGAAGGTTCCTTGAACAAAGCAACTGATGAAGAACTCGTTTTCGTTGGACATTACATCGGACACTCGTCAATTTGACAAATTGTGTTTACGTTGAAGTCCACAATACTGTTGTGTAGCTTCCTTTCGTTAAACAGAGATACATCATCTCGAAGCAAGTCCAAGTGCGCCCACCGGTTGACGACCTATCATAAATAAGGAATGAACACGAGACCAGTGAAAACCGAGGTGAACGGAGTTCAAGCAGGATAAACTTGGAACCCCACCTTCGGTACTTGACTTCTTAACATTTCGTTAACGGAAACAAACACTGCCTGACTTTGATCAATTCTACGGAATAAATCTTAAGAGATTTATTAATAAAATAAGAAATTTATTAATAAAAATCTGCTATAACACTTTTGAATTAAGTATTGTTCGTAAGAGTGTAAAATTAGTTGCGTGATCTCTAATTGTATCCAATTTTATTGCGTTCAAATAATTTTCTGCAACTAAAAAGAAGAAGAAACTAAGATTTCTCAGACGTTATCGCTTGCTGATCGAAATTTACATTTTCATTTCCCTTAAACAAGAACCAATTCCCTTTCGGTAATGAAACTTGAAAAATGTCTCGAATACAGCTCGCGTATGTACATATCTTTGACATATACGTATCTCTGAATTATCCTTGAATTACGTGAGATTCACCTATATTATCGCACCACTACGAGGCGATCGATTACTTTGCCAAGTTTTCGTACCTCCGCTACCAATTTGTATATTTAATAAAAATGGCAATTAAAAATAACCGGATCTTGTTCCACGCGCGATCAATGCCTAAACGTGAGAGAAAATACACACGTATCTCCCAAGATACGGAAGGCCATGTGAAATTACATAAAATGCGCAAGCTGTCCGATGTAACCTAGACCCGACCCAGTTTTAAGGTCAATCTAGCCGAAGAATAACCTAGATTCGAGGTACAGGCTCTTGTTATCAATCAGTGATGTTGTGTAAATCGCATGAAACGAGCGAAGAAAGTTTTAAGGTTCGCTATCGAGCCAAAGTTTGAAATCTTTGAAAGGAAAACGAATTTACAATGGTGATATTTTAGAAAACTTTTCGACAATGAATCTACAAAAAGCAAAGGAAATTGCTGTTAATGTTAACAATATAATTTGAAGCTGACTAATAGCTATCGACACATTTAACACTAAATTTACGGACATTTCTCGTATATCTTTTTCTAATACACATATTCTAAGAAATAGATATACATCGTACAGAATTTGAAATTGCAAAACTGAGAAGGAAATAGATTAGGGTATATTCGTATCACTCCATCAATACCAAAAGTCAACAAAAGCTGTTGGGAATAATAGTAATTGTTTTTGCAAATTTTGTTCCTGAAATCCAAAACTGAAATTCCTGTAAACCTAGTGTTAATATGGCTGCGACTCTGAATGCAATTCCAAACTTTTGACCGACAGTGTATATATTGTTGACACTTGTATGTGTAGCATACATTGCGATGATTAAAAAATTAATGGGTTAACCCCCACCGGTAATTAATGAGTTATTATTATTGTTACATACCAGGTACACGAACCATTAAGCGTGTCACATTAATATTCATGAGGCTTCGTTCAGGAGGTCCTGAAAATCAAAGGTCAGGGGCGTTCAAATCCCCGAAGACCTGCTGAACAAGAGCTCGTCCGTGTGTTCCGCGAGATTTACACAGGAGTGTAGATAGGTTGTGTTAAAATTTCTGGCTAGAACCGATTGAATATTAATGAAAGACAGAGTGGCAGAACACGGGGAAATTGATATATTACGTATCACGAAACAGTTAGTTCAGGCAACGCGTTTATCAAGTTAGAAAGCATCGAATGAAAATTTGTATAAAATGCACACCGAAACCGATAGAAAGCAGCAACCAATCGTACAGAAGATTTTTGTTTTAATGAGTTAAAAGAAAGTCCTGTTTCCATTTTAAGTAGATTTAAAATTCGCGGCTATTTTTTAAGAGGTTTTTTTTTTAACTTCGTCACTTTCTTCGATATTCAATCCTCGAATAGAAACTGAAACACGCGAAAAGAGGTTTCTGTGCCATTTTTGCCAATTCGAACTATGCCAGAAGACGTTCGGAAATTTCTCGTTCGAGTTGATAAATTCTTGCCGGAAATTTGACGGCATTTGTGTCAATCAGATTGCTACAACCTACTAATTAAAAAAATATATATACAACTTCTGCTTGCTTGTTTTTGTCGCGTCATGCCTGCAAAGTTTCCATAAAACGGTCACCGTTCTTCCAAGTAATCAATTCTAGATCACCGTACATATATACGTAACGTGTCATTATCCATTTACATAAGTCTATCTCGAACAGTAAAATGTAGCAAATTTTTCATCTAGGATACAATTAAGGAACAACGTCAAAGGCACGTGTCCTGAATTAAATTCGTGGCTCGAGCGATTTGCGTCACGTGCTTTTTACCCCTTTACATTTCCTTCCAGATCCATATCGCGAGAATGATCTTCAAAACATCCGAATCAGATATGCAAATCATAGGAACGCTTCTCGATGCAAAGGATACGATAAGGAACGTCACGTGTAACTCTAGAATTTAATACCTGGTATATCTACTAAATTGATTGCGATTGTCTGCTGTCCCTATACGTACCTTATAAACTTATTCGAACATGATTATTTGCTAAATTTGCCGCTTCTATCTAAAGCCCATAGATCGTGTTATTTAGTAACATAACTGTTATTCGTTGTTTTTGTTATTTAATAATATAGTCAGAAATTATAATAACAAAAGTTCTCCAAAAACAAAAATAAATGATAAATAAATTTAGGCCAACAATTTCGATGCACGTAACATGTTTTACCCGCTAATCTTAACGAAGACTAAAAAAAAAAATGATATCGTTTATTATGTTTATGTCTAGTAGATACTGAGACTTCCTTATCGAGGCCCTACATACCACATTACATAGGAATCCGTATTACATGCTTATCGAAATATTCATATCACGTGTGTACATAAAAAAAAAAGAAAGAAAAACAAGTGGTAGAAAGGTGAATTTCATAAAGTTTGATATCGTAGCATTTCATTCGAGTTAAGGCTGCCAAAATACCAAGATCATGCTATTAATATTCATACAAAAAAAATTTGCAAACATTGATAATCATTTAATTCCCAAGATCAACAGTCATCGAACAGGTCCTAAATTAAAAACCACTATCACTTCGAAAAGGTGTTCGGGAAGGAAATCAAAACAAGTAAATCATTCCAGTTATTCGGAAAGGTTCAGCAAAAAATTGATTAAATGTCGCATATAATTTCCAGTAACTTGTTTCCAGTTTCCATAGTCAATGCATTGTAAATAAGCTCGTCAGGAGCATGCTTAATTGCGAAGAGAAGACGTAAGGTTACGAAGAAACGTGTTCAATTAGAACGGTTAGATAAAGGGGCACTAAAATAGTGAAACGTTCAATAGTAGCGATAACGTCTTTACTGCAAATTAATTAATCTTCGTGTACGCGTCGTACAACCACAAAATGATTATTGTTCTAATGACACGGCGTTTCTGCTGCTCGGTTCGTTGTCCGCGCAAGTATTGTCGTTTTCACTCGTCTATAATCACCCGCCGTTGTTAACAGTCACAGCTCTGAACGAGCAAAATGTTTCGAGAATAGAGCCGATATCATGTTTGTGCGTCAAAAAGAACACGATCCGTCAAAGCAGACGCGTCTTCGATCCCCATTAGTTTTCAGACAGAAGTGTTTAAATCATCCGAACAACCTCTATTAACGATGTGACAATGTAGAATAAAATATAGTCGATTAATTTCCTTCACTGTGATTTGTATTGTCGCGAAACTCTGTACGGGGATAACAGCTGTCTTTATCTTTAACTAGAAACCCCAGCAATTCTTATTTTCGTCGTAACTCGATAAATATTCACCTTTTAGAGTTTATTTATAGTACTTTCTTCAATTGTTGTTAAAAAATGCAACTTATATAGCATGTAAATGAAATCACAAGGGTAGTTAAGAAATAGCAACATTTCTTTATTTCTCTTTTTTTCAGTTATATAAATATTCAAACAATAACTCTGCGAAGTCTTGTAAGCCTGATCGTATCGCACACAAGACAAAACGACTGTCTCACCACTTACGGATTAAATAAACGCAAACAATAATTCATGAAAGATGAATAATTTGTGTGTAGAAAATAAGCGTTTAGTACTCGTTGATTATAATTCTCTAGAAATTCAAATCGCGCGATAATGATCAAACGATTCGTTGGAAAACGTATGTGCACTTTTACATCGCTCGATTCGATGTTTATAAATTACATCGTTTTGATTTCAAACACCCTGACAACATCGACCTATCTGCTTAAATAATCGATTCCCATTTTATTACACGTGCTGCGCTCATAAAAATAGCAACATAGAGATTGAATGCTTGGTTACCGCTTTGATTATGCATTGTGTGGTAAACGATTGAAAAGTAACAGAGCAAGTGTGAGTTTATCGAAATGATGCTGTACGAATTATATTTCGGATGATTCCGTTTGTTATAAAGTTTGTTGAAAAAAGAATTCCTTCGAAATGCGTAACTGGGCGTGGAAATATTTTTGTCGACATTTACCACGCATCTAATTGTCCTTGTATGCTAATTTTTTGCGACGACTGCATAAAATGTATTTGTAATATGTATTAAAAAAAAAAAAACTGCTAACGAGAATTTAATCGACGAAATAACTATAAAAACATACTGCATTAACGGCACCGTAATATAATAAAAACAAATATTCCTAACGACCTCTAATAAATCATTTCGTTTTTTTCGAATTATCGGTAAACGATACATTTTCATACTGCACGTTAATTGTATGCCATTATAGAATCCTAACAAACCTGTTTAATATCTTTAACGAGCAGTAACTGAAATTCATATCTTTTGCAGAGTTAAAAGACAACTTTGAACATTGTCAAATCTTATGCTTTAAATTTATTACGATGCAATATTATCTCATATGCATATCGAACGTGAAATAAATCATCCTATAAAATACTCTATCTGTGATGCTGAAGCACAATAGAATGAAACGTTGACACAGTGTTCTGAAATTCCTTTCACCGCTGAAAGTAAAAATCCATGAACTACATATTTCTATACGTGTATATCTACAAACTTAATGATCATCTACAACTAACTAGGTTGAGTGTATTTTACCAATGTCTCGCAAGTAAAGGTGAACCAGTAGGCTTAACGATATTAAGGAGGGAAAAGCAAAAAGTGAAAAAAAATTCTTCAAGGTAAAATCGATCCCCCCAAATGAAAGGGAATAAGAACAAGTTCGTTATCGTAGTAGGCATAGTTACAAGCCGATCAATGATCGTAGAAGGTCTCGTTCACGTTGCACAAGCAACGAGCATTGGTAATCACGTGTTGTGGAAGTTCAGGCGGAAGGATCTAGAACGAGTTCAAGGAAACGGAAGCGGCTAAGTTTCGATCGATCCCTTGTAAGCTCATTCTTCCATATTAATCTTATTCGACGTTAGAGCGCAAAGGGACAGGCTTGTGGCACGTATCTAAATTAATGAACGAAAAAAAAAATGGAAAAGAAAGCTCAATCGAAGTGTGAATAATCGTGTGGACGCAAACCTCTGTGGGGAACAGTCAAGAGTTTCGAATAATACGGAGACAAATAACTGCGCTAATGGAAATGTTTGCTATAAAATAATCGATGGGAATAAAACGCTTTTATTCCAGCGTATACATATTCATAAAACAATTGGTTTTGATTTTAACTGTATAACCATGAAAGATACCCGACAGACAAACGTCATCAAATTCTTGTTAATCCCCTTCTAAAGTTATCCAAGTATAAATTAGATCGACGCAAGTGGAAGTAAACAACGATGACGTTACACATATAAAATGACTCAATTTCTGTTTCATGAACTTTACGTGTATCCTCTAAGTTGAAATGTTCTATCTAAAACTTCGAGATTTCCGACAAAAATTAAAGTTTAATTACCTTAATTTAGTAGTATCGCTTGAAAAGTAGAATGAATTAAAAATGATTAAGAATAATGAATTAAAATTTTTCTATATTCCTACAAAGCCCATAGAACTTTCTAATTTCACTTGAAAAGTGAAAGAAGCTGTATAAATTGGAATATCCCATCGTATTTTGAAAAGTGAAAAAAACAAGATAGGATATCTTGATTTTTAAAGGTAGCCCCATCTCATCGTTTCTTCATTCAAACAACACCAGAAAAGAACTTTTCGTTAAAAGAAAACGAACAAATCTATTTCATTGAAATTGATGTAACGAATTAACGTTAACCCAAAGATTCGAAGCTATTAGCGTCTAACGGTGATTTACTCTATACCAAAGATCGTGTTATTCACGTGGTAGTCAGTACGATAAATCTGTTTCGAGAAACATCGAAACATAGAACGTAATCGTGTCTATGGAACGAGTGATTGGCAGGGAATTGAAGGAGAAAAAAAGCATTACATTGATTCTCGAATCATGAATAGAACATGAATAGAATAGTATTTCGTAATCTGCGTTCTTAAATTCGTTCCTAAACACTGTACTACCCGAGCTTTCCTAGGTTGATTAACCTTAAAGTTCTCGGTACAGCATGTTAGAGGTCCTTGGCTCCCGACTGGTTCGAGCGATTGTTCAAAAATCTACCCTTTTTTTCGCGACACTCATCCTACCTACGTGAATCCCCCGACCTTGTCCCGATCCAGTGTAATTGGATCGCGAGAATGTTCGGTTCGCATGATGTCCTTGAGTCTAACTTTTACCAGGCATGCCCATGTGCAAAGGCCACGATCGCAAAGCAATGTCAGCTCACGTTAATAACCTCTTGTTCTCACTCGAATAAACACTGCTCAAACATATCGTTAACATTGTTGTTATTTGGTCCAAAAATACACGAGTTTTTATATCAAATTAGATAACGATAACACTTGCAGTTCACGAAATTCTTCGCGTGGCATACGTACAGGAATACAAATTATTAAACGCCTACATAACTGGTTATGGAAACTCTCTTTATTTCCGCAAAACAAGACTTCCTTATACCAGAGTTCGTACGTGCTGTGTAGCGAAATTTTTTGGCGGAACAGTATATTTTGCAAACTAAACCGAAAAGCGTGAGACGCGCTGAACGAACACAATAGCGACTGGCGACTATTATTCTAGACGACGAAGGATGGACAAAGTTGCGACTCTGAAAATCTCGCGATCGACGCAATAATCTTGATCGCGCGCATAATCGCGATCGTACATTCATTCGAGCGCGACTCATAATTTTATACAACATATTTGGCCGATTATCCTCGAACACAAATGAGCCGTGACCAAGCGTAAACAGAAAATTATTTCTTTCAGAAATCTGACAGAAGATCGCTTTTCTTGGAATTCTTGCCGGGAATTAATTATTCGTTAAGTTCTTCTTGATAGCATTCGATAATTCGTCCTCAGAGGTCGGGTAAACTATACAGTCTGCGATTGGAAAACAAACTTATTACTTAAATAGGTAGGCGTTCCTCTCCGCGAAAAAAGAAATAAACACCAGTCATATGTAGAGTACAATTCCTAATGTGTATGCACGCGTCTTTTAACGTGAAACGGTAGAAACGAGATCAACAGGAACGTTTATGTATACCGCGACGCAGCGCCGCTGCACGTGCTTGAACATACTATTCACGCGACGGGGGAAATTTCCCTGGACGAAATAGTCGTTCGATTGGCGTACATCAAGTTCGAGAAGCAAGTGTGACGGAATGCTTTCGGAATTCGTTTTTTTTAGAAATTTCTACTGGAAGAACGAGTCGAGGAAGTTTCGGCTAAGGCGACTCGCGTGCGAACTGAATTCCGCTCGAAATCAGAGCCATCTGCGCCCGACTTAATTCGAAAAGACACGCAATGCCTTCGGGGAACGTTTTTGTGTGATTTTCAAATTGTCGATGGCTCCTTGTTTCATCTTATTATTTGTAAACATGTGTCCTACCAAAACCGGCTTACTTTTACCCAAGGAATCAAACAAATCGTATGGCAAACTGACAAACAAAAGGAATCGCCATTTTGTTGCGTCTCGCCTCTAATTCGTTTCACTCTCTAAACATTATAACCTGAACTTCGAATAATCTGTAATCTTTCTCGCGTCTGAATTGTCGTTCACGCATAAACATTTATAATATGCAACTCGTAAATGTCCTAACATAGACTGCTACTATAACATAGACTTGAACCATCGATCGTTCAAGAGTTAAACAAGCCTGACTTAATCCTCCACCATTCAACAAAAGTTCCAATTCTGTCCGAACACGAGATCGTACAGGTCGACTAATAGAAGCTTAAACGCCACGAGAAAAGTCATTTGTAATCTTTTCAGAAGCAGCAAGAAAACGACGTTAGCATACAAACAACCTGTTTCTCGTGCCATACAATCCCGTATCTTACGAATCGCGACGTCGCGTCGGGTCGCTTTCCCCGCGCACCAAACCTGCCCCCGACCGATAGAACATCCGGGCATCCCCTGACTCGCATAACAGATCGCATTTAGAGCAGTCTATTCCGTTGACCTTTGATCGCTGCAACCTAGCCAGGGGTACTGCAATCGCCGCGCCGGCACGATGATCCATCGATCCTCCACTCGGTGAACAACGCGATCGTTTCTCACCTGCGTGGTGGGGCAACGTTACCGCGCCGCGATTGGTCGACGGTCCACGTGCTGCGAGCCATGATCGGCAGGTCGCAAACGCGAGTGGGGATCGGAATGGTTCTAATATATTTTTTCACCTCTGCCGATCCATGCTTTCATCACTTTTGTAGAGAAGCGCACGCGGATCACACCGAGAGGGAAGTGCACCGCGGTCCGGGAACGATCGAGTTGCACTCTGTATAGCTGGCCATTTTTATGTAGCGTCACGAGGCGAAATCGTTCGGTGTCCGACGATCGGTATCTGCAGATCGACGCGGTTCGCTGCAAGCATTTTCGGCCGTTCGTGATCGCTCATAGATCCAACGAAACGGAGCCTGACACGGTTCGAACATCGTCGATGATCGACGATCTCACGCGGATCTGTTGCCGAGGTTATTGAACAGTGTAACGGAAGAAGCTTCTGCATTGAGCTCGGGCCTTAAAGAAACAGCATCGATCGAACACTGTTATTCTTCGTTGCTTTCGTTGGTCGCATATACGTTGAAGGACTGAGTCGTTGAAAATTTCTGCTACAAGAAGTGGTCCCGCGAGTTCTCCGTAGAAAGACTTGAAATCGCACCGTAACCGTTACGATTTTCGTAACGCGCCAAGTGAATTCCCTCGCGTACACCTTGCAAAATTGCTGGTGCCGGTACGCTCTGGACATTCTTTGTTAGCAACAGAAACGCGTTAAGCTGCACGCTTGCTACACCATGAAAGACTTCGTGATGATATGGAGCCGATTGACCGGCAGACGCTACTCGGGTGTCAACGTGAATCCAAATCAAAGCGATTCCAGCGAGCCCGAGGAGATGACGCTAAGCCAAAAGACTAACAGCCTGAGGAGAAAGTCTTCCATTGTGGTGAATCGTCTTTTTAATGCTGCTGTGCCGGTGCACCCGGACGGGAGGTTGAAATGGCAGAGAAGTAAGTAATTGCTATCAAATCCGGGAACTATACATTCGAATACCGTGCGACGAATACGGAATCGACCCTTTGTTTCGTTTCGTTTCAACGTAATTATCGTTCGCGGATATTCGTGTACCGTACCGCGTACATTGTTTCCGAATTAGTTTAAAATAGTATCGCTGTAACGATAAGCATACTAAAGATGACTGGAAAATTCACGGTGATCTCTTATAAATGAAATTTAAGATACAATTTTTAATAGAATATTGAATTCTTGATTGACATCGTACGGGAAGTTGGAATTTTTTTGTTGCCTCAAAGATGATAAAAAGTTGACAGAGAAAATAATTACACTGAAGTATAGAGTTTCTTTATTTGCTTAAAAATCGGCCCCAAATATCGGTATGAAATCAATCGAGGCGTATTAGTAACGATAATAATTTGATTGAACAAATAAATTCAACAACGAAATGCTAATTTGCGGAATTTCGTGACTATCATGCTGTCATCGAGCAAATGATATGCAAATATTTGCGGGACCGAATATTTGTAGCGAATAAAATGGAATTAATGTCCTCCCGATGAATTACGCGAGATCATAGTTTCAACCGAAAATTCATATAAGGATGTAACGCAAAATACCGAAAAGAAACGGTATCGCTTCGATGAAATTCGAAACCTGATTCTCTATTTTACGAAACGAACGACTTCGATGTCAAATCCTCCTCACAATGATTGTAAATTACTTCCTAGTGCGTATGTATCTATAAACTTGTACATTACTTGTATATGAACGCTCCAATTGCTGCGCTAAATTATCGAATTACTGCAGACGATAGTGTTACACGTGAGAATAATGGGATAAAACTTGTAGTCAGCTACCTGTACATGAGATGTTCTGCTTCATTCGCTCCACCTGTATTAACGGTATTTGTTTTCTATACAAATCGCTGTAATAGATCGTGGATTTTTATGGAAATTCATGTTTTTATAATTACAATCGAAGAAATGGAACCTATACCTATAGGAATTCGTTTCATCCCCTAAATATTATAACGTACCGTTCAGATAAGACGTTTTGTATATTTTCACATACTATTCTATATAAATCTCTTTTATTTATGTTTCCTATAAAATTTTGTATAATCTTTCGAATTATCATTCTAACTCGAGATGTTTCTAATACTTTTCTTTAAATGACTTTGAACGAGCAAACTTAGAAAAAGAAAAAATTAATAGGATATAAAAAATAGAAACAGAAATATAAATGTCAAATTTCAGAATTATTTTTGTTTGAAAACTTATTTCTATAATTATTTCCGCGCTGGCACTGATTCAAAAAAGAATATGCCTATATATTTGTAGACCATACTTATCGGTATAAATGATAAAATTGAGTAAAGGATATTACGAAGTTTGATGACCGCGTTTCAACTTTTCTAATGTGAGATTAAACGACAATTAATCAATGAAATGGACTGTATAAGAACCATGAGAAACAAATATTCGTTTACAGACCGAGACGACGCTTCAAACGAGACGGTTTATCAAAGAATTAACTTTTGACACCGGTATCGCATTTCAAAGCATGTATTTCTGTGTCTGCCAATAAAATGTCGATAATTCTGTGAATAAGTTGCAAACTGTTATTGCGCTATAAATGCACGCAAAAGTGGCGACCTACTTCCGCTATACAACCACCATTTATCTATGCTTTGTCAGTATTGTACAATTGCACGTAACCGCAGACAAAAAAAAAAAATAAATGAGAGCGTTAAGACTGAATTAAAATTAAGATTTCAATTGCAGCTAGATAAAAAATACTGTTACTCCACGAGAAATTGCATTGTTTTACATCCACAATCAATTTATTAATTCAACCTTCGATGGGATACGCGTTAAACCAGTTTTACGAAAGATTTTGATATTGTGATAGCTAAAAGAAAAAAATCGATCACAGATAAAAATTACTTTCGTCGATTTGCGACATCTGTGGCGAAAAAGTTTCCATAACGAGTTACAAAGAATTTTAATGAACTTGATAAAAATATTCATCTACTTCGATCCGGTCTGCAGTAACACAGGTGGCCAAACTGATATTTTTCACCTGACCCGTTTTCTTTCGTAACATTCTATATTTGTTCTCGCTATAAACGAGCGTGCGACAAAGCAATTACAATACCTTTTCAGCGAGAACAAAGGAAAAAGAAAGGAGAGTGCAGGTCTCCATATGAAGACTTCAATGAAGCAATAAAAAAGCGGCACGCGTACTTTATGCTAATAACGATCATCCTTCCTGGACACACGCGTCGGGGAATCGTAAGAACACCATAAAATCCTCGAATATGAAAAGCTTCCTTCTTCGTCCAATGTCGTAAACCGGTATTTTCCTAATGAGTGTGTTTAATTAAACGTGCTTTTCGTGTAAACGTGTAGTATCTTTCTCGACGAGAACAAAACCTTCCTAACGCGATGAAGTCGTTAACGGGTCTCGCGAACGAATACCTCGACAGATTGATCTGCAAAAAATTAACAAATTGGACTCTTACGCGTTAGTTCCGCATCTCGGATTAAGTCGATTACAAAAAAGAAGACAAAGTGGTCGAGTACATCGTCTTTCATGGCCGTTGAAAATAAGTTGAGGCAGGTAATAGTCACTTTAAATGCCTGACAGCGCCTCAAACTTTTTCGACATAATGTTGCTTTATCAGTTAAATCGCAATGGGTCAATAGTTTTGCATCATGACGAGTTAAGTAGCTAGGCTTTTAGAGTGCATCGAGCGACGAAGGAACGCGATGTCTCGTGAGAAGAAATAAAAAGGTACATCCAACGGATCCCAATTTCGAATTCGAAACATCTACCTGTCATTCGTAATAGTTAAATCTTCGATCTATGGCTCGATACACTACAAGAATCTATTAACATATATTTTTGCGGTAATATTCGATGTGACTCATTCTGGTACGTCCAAAATATCTTGGTAATTTTCGACAGGGTGTTCGTGTTCCGTTTAGAATTATAGAAGAGCGAAGCAACATAATATACTGAAATAATCGGGTTATCAGATATTTATGGTTGCGCTTTAATGGGAATACTATCAGAAACTTTCGAACGAGGTCGAGTCCTTTTGGAGAAATGTATTGATGCTTCATTGGTATTCGTATATGTTCAACGATATCAATTTGCCTTTAGACCTCTGATAAAGTTATGTGTTACGTTGCCATATATTACAGTCAATCGGAAAGAAGCATTGCTATGGTTAAGATTATATTTGTTGAATATTGATTCAAGCATTTTTACTTAAACATCGAAACACATTCAATTGTACTAACTCGAATGCAAACGATAGATTAATAGAATTTCAACAAAAAAGTCAATTGCCTTTTTTCCACGCGATTTCTTGTTACGTACACCATACGAACGATATAAAACGATACTTAAGAGTCATTTAGAATTTTCCAGACTATCAGTTTCCTTAAAAAAAAAGAGCAGAACGTAACGAGGACAGTACTAATCGAGTTTGATCAGGTAATTGTAATTACTACCGATAAGGTGATCTTACACTGCTATTCGCAACGTGTAAGTTTACGGTCAATGACAGAGGTAGATCCTTATTCAAGACTTTGCCCGATTTTTCGCTATTCGACAATGGCATTGAACTGATACATAAAAGACCGTAGCCAGCCGCTTCGACGAGAACCGGTTCGCCAACACAAAAAGAGTCAAAAACGTAGCTTCAGAAATTTCCAGGCTCGTTGTAAATAAATTAACTAAGACAGTAGCTGACAATGCTCGACAGATCTTTTAATTGGGTTAATCCAAATGTATTTCGCACACCAGCTTTCTAGGCCAATATTTACATCTGTAGTAAAAAAAAAAAAAGAAGGAGAAGGAGGGAATGAAAGTGGAAATAAATGACAGGGCTAATAGAGTTACAGTTGGCTGCCTGATTTGTTACTTCAAACAAAATTGTTTCTTATTAAACAAAGCATTACGCTTCCGTATTGTTCTCGTTTTAGCTTTACTAATCTCGTTTCCCCTGGTGCAATGAAGAATTGCGACTCACCATTCCTTCGATCCGGTTCTGCGGGTCGAGTCGCAGAAAAGGTGGCAGGGGCCAATTTGATTGGCACGCGGGAAATCACGCGGATAAGATGGAAAAAAGGAAAACGAAACCCGAAGGCATAAAGAATATCGATGCGAAGGAGCGTATCGATTGCTACTATTCTCGAACGCGATTTTTGCGGCTCGACAACTCGCATACAAACGGAGAACTTGTTTCAAAAGTAATAAATAATCATAACGACGTAAACAAGCCTTTTAATCTGCAATTATCCGCGAACAGACTGCTGGTGATGCCACGGTCGTAAATGAGTTAATTATTCCACGGTTTCCTATTAAACTCTTCCTAATCAAGATGAAGGAAAATGGTACACGTGGCTCTAATTTGAATTCGATATTCGTAAAACATCAAGAAGAAAATGTCAAAAATCACGATTTAAAAGTCAAATTCGTGCATCGAAAAGAATGGTTCGCAAGAAATCTTGCTCAGATTCGAGACACTTCTCATTAACATTTGCAAAATTCTAATAGCATTTTTTACACCTTTTACTCCTCTTTTTGTGTATAATTTGTCGATCAACCAATTTCTTGTCATCAAAACAACCAGTCGTTAAAATTTTCTTAATTGCTCTCCAATCCTACGAGTTTCGTCTTGCTAATTTGTCAGCTGCAAACTATGTCCTGTTCATTCGCACGATTGCTTGTGCAATATGTGTGTGCCCACTTGAAAATGCCAAAGCGAAACTTCGTAATTTGATCTTTCGTCGCTGGCATTTGGTGCACCCGTCGGAATGCTAATTCAACATCGGCCACGAGAAGCTTCAATTTTTGCTTGCTCAAAAGAAACGAAGTCCTAAATCAAACCGAGAGGAGTGTTTGTCTGTTGCTAAATCTTCCATCTAAGGTTACAAGTGGCTGATCGCGAGGAAAGAATGGGAATGGTGAACGGTGGAAAGTATCAGATAAGGGGGTCGGAGATTTTTTCAATTGAACCGAACTTACGAAATAACAGAAGACGAATTATACCACGGTGAGTGAATTCTTGTGAACTATCATTACACGGTGATTTCAAAACAACGAAACAGCGTCGTTACGCATGCGTATGAATGTTCACTGCTTATCCCTGTTCATTACCGCTTTCTATAATTTTACGACCAGCTCTATTACGCTCGAAACAATATCCTGGGCATTTCGACCATTTTCGTTTACCTACAGTTCAAAGAAAATTGCCTAATGTCTTTTGTGAATTTCGCAAGAATTTCTACGTCGCACCATGAAAACACGAATACTAAATCAGGGCTAATTATAAATCCTCGTTTAGTGAATGCTTACAATTTACTTACTCTACGAAAATTCATACAGCAAACTTGAGCCTTTAAAATGGAGTCTATTAGATTAGTCACGCATGAATTAATCTGACAAGAATCTGACAAGAATATATAAGTCGCTCATTAAGAAAATTGTAAAACAAAATTATCAGTCTCTCCCAAGAAACGTTGCTTTTACGCGAATGCGTATGAGTACTAGTGTCAAGAAAACCAAGATAAAACTGAAGAAACGACGAAGGACATGGAACATTTACGAGCGTGATCATGATTCCAGAAAGGGGTAGCAATAAAGGTTGCGATGGTCGTTGTTTAAGAAAGATAAACGTTCTCACGCGACTGAAACGTTTTCAGTATTTAGCCGAACAAGTAGCTGCTCAGCTTGAAATCGACATTCCGCGGATGGTCACCTCTTAAAAGACTGCGCGGTGCAAGAGGTTACGCGAAAAGTCTCACGCGTGCCGTACCTTTGGCGAATTTATTTATGTTGTGCAATTTCATGAGTCACGGCCGGTATGAAAAAATCCATAAACTGCCAAACGGACAACGCTTTCGAGCTCTTCTAACCTTAAAGGCCGTTGTTGCATGCTGCGTGTGATGTGGCGTGGGAAGTCATCAACCCCCCCGGGATAACTTGACGATAAATTGCGTGCAGTTGCACGTGCACGAGTCGGATAACCGATGCCACGATGTGTCTGCTCAATGAACACGAGCCGCATCTCTGTATGTTGTGCTCTGCATTAACAATAAGCGGAATAATGGTCCACGCGTTGACGCATGGGAAACGAATTCGCGAACGATATTGAATGGAACGTATCTTCAACCCCTTTAACGATAAATACCAATTACGCCGTAGCACATCAAATCGTACAGTACTTCGTTTTCTACATTCCACACTTTTATCTTCTAATATACTACATTCGGTGTCCCATTAACTTCATCGTTCAATTTTAGTAATTAATTGTCCTAGTACTTCTATCGTTAAGCTAAGAAATGACACGTTGTATTTAATTTCTGTATTACTTTCTGCAAACAATTTAAATTATGCCACCATATTTCTATAGGTTTCGCGTTCTTTCCCGTTGCTCAGGAAAATGGTACAGGTACGAGATATATTGGCGCAACGAAGCTTGAAATTGATAAGCCGCGCGACGATTTTGCAAACTCCTGTCTGCGATTGCGAAAGGCAAACAAATGGCACCGTTTACCCCGGGAACATTTTGTAATTTCCTCTTCCGTGTAGGGAAGAAGCCAGGTTGTTTCGTCAAACCGGGCATCCACGAAAGATGTCCGCTACTCCACGGATATAAAATATAACGACACGTAGGGCAAATATACGCTTTCTATTGAATAGCGCATTCGCAGTCGCGTCCCGATTACCGCCGGAAAATTATTACCACACCGTGCCGCACTGCCAGCGATCTTGCAATAGTCGAGAGCAAAACGGCTCCTTCTACGAAACCTACGGCCGAGTGTTTGCTAATCTCCGAACCCTGTCTGGTATTTTAGCATTCATCCATCGAACTCGCAGCACTTTGTTACCTCGAAATGTCAAAACTAACTCAGACCCGTCAACGGACGGTCGCTCGACGATTTCGGAAAATGCTCGATTCTCGTTTCGTTATCTAGTTGCCGTTCAAACGTTTGAAAGCACTGTTTGGTATACACCCTTGTCGAATCTCTTATAAGCTAGAAATTATTATTTTATGTAAACCGAAAACGGTTTCATATGATTCCGTAGATTTTGGAATGGAAACATTTCTAAGATAACAGCATTCTAAATCTTTTGAATCCGTTCGGTGGTCAGAATGCATGGTGCTTCCAAACTTTTCGCTGGGAATGTATTTGTTTGTCAGTGGTGAGATGTAAGCCCTATCAGATCGAAGGTGGATAAAGGGAGAATAAGAAAGAAGTTTTATAGGTCTGTAGGAACGGTCTATGCTTCTCGTTAATAGTGTTTGTCGTTGCTTACATTATCGTATTCGAGAATCGTGGTAAAAACGGTTGTCGTTAACATTTATCTCGCATTCACAGTAGCCGCGAAGTGCTAATACGTCGCAAATACTTCGTTAAATCTTCATTTCTCCGGAGGCACGGTTTTTTTCGTTTAATTATTCACTTAACGAGTTCACGTGTCGTCATCCCGACTTCAATCTTTTCACTTGAGTTACGTGCTACCTGATAATTACAACGTAACGTATGATCAAACACAAAATTGTTACGCATCCAGCGATGTACTGATGGGGTGATTGACTTAGCTCTTTTGTATCACATAATTTGCGATGAGATTCAAGTTAAAAGTTATCTTAGCTAACGTTTAATTAAAGATAACAACAGATGACCGAAGCAACCGATGAGCACGGCTTTAATTCTAAATTGCGTTACGAGGGATTGAAACTTTTTGTGTCAAGATCGCGTGTAAAAAATCGCATCAGCCGATGTCAATCGTCAGGCTCGACCTTCAAGGGTACGCGCGGGAATTGACGTTTGCCGTTTTATTTCCGCGACACATTGGTATTCCTCGTGATCTACGACGGGATTACTTAACGGTTACCAAAGCAATCGGTTACACGTTCATCGTTTCTTGATGAATCGCCGGCGTAGGTGTGTAAACCGCAGACAATAACAGTGAACACAATGACGTAGACGGGTAATTTAATTGAAACCGCCTCGGTGAACAGTATCGAAGAGAAAACGAGTATAACCAAGTACAATCAAAGATCTAAACGATATCGCCGTTTAATGTTGTTTTATGGCTCTAAGTTACCATACAGCATAAACGGTTGGTTTGCTCACTGTTCGATTATTTTTATCCTTTTTGTACCGCGATTCCTTTTTCGTCTAAGGATATCTATGCCAACAATTTTCCGCGAGAAAACGAGAAAAAATTAAAGCAAGCACGATCGTAACGAGAACAGAGAAAACTATGCAAAATCCAGCACAGAAAAGTCCTTCGTTCCTAATCTCGAAGACAATCCAAGGTTTTTCGTAGTTGTTTTTTCTTCAGCTCGATAAATAACAGGAAGCCCGCGAATCTCTGCGATACGCAGCATCGCGGTAGCATGTCGTCTAGATAAATTTATTCCACCAAGGATTCCGAAGACATCGCGCCAACACGTAAATACCTTGAGAATGAGTAAATTTAATAGATACCATGCTAATTATCGTGCGTCGATGAGTCGTTTCGATGTATGTCCATTTTCTGCGTGAATCACAGTTAAAAATTTCTTGTTCACCGGCAATCTATTACGATTTCGTGGCAGATTAAGGGGAAAGAAACGAAGATACACGAAGTATCTCCATTGATTTTTAATATATTTAAATGTCTTCGCGTGATCGCTGAAAATAGTGATTCTGAGTTAACCGGAAATACCTGCTCCTGAGGATTAATGATAATTCGAGAATAGTCAGAATTAACGAGAGAAGTGATATTGAGACGTTAAGAAGCACAAAATAAGACGGTCTAAATTGCATTAACGTGACATTGAACGGAGAAATATTTTTGCGTGAGTCGTTTTCGAATCGGTTGAACGCAACCACAGCACCGTCGCGAAACGGCCGTCATTTCAGCAAGAAAGAAGATGATCGCGTGCGTGCACATCGAATGGATATCCTTTAAAGCCGGCACAAAGCTGGAACAATTTCCTTGAGGACCGATGCGTGTTCTCTTAAAATTCATCGAACGATCCCCCCCCGGCTTACGTATACATGCGTACGTAAACGAAGAATTTCAGAGTAAACCGGAATTCCCACGTATTCCACGTATGTCTCATGCAAATTCGACGAACCGTTCGCGGCACGTAATATTTTGAAAGAAGTCGGAAGCGCCGACTACAGAGACCAAACGATCATCGAGGCTCGAATGATACGCATTTCCCGGAAAATTGGAATACCGCGCTAAATGACTAGTGGATCATCTTAAGGACTGTTCGTATCCCTGGTAATGTGTATCTGTCTCGCAAAACAAGTGGAAAAACAGATCATTGCGAGCTTACGCAACACGAGTCAAGGCAAAAACGCCGGATAGCCATTTATGTTATCTACAAAGCATACAGGTGCGATTGGGGTAAAAAAAACACCTTCTTCGATCCGCAAACAGACTGAATCTTACTCGTTTTCCACGAGCAATTCCATTTATAATCATACTTTCAAAGGAATAGAAACAAAAAGAAATCACAACGTTATATGTCGTCGATCGAACCAGAAATCGCGCCGGTGGTTTGCGGTTGCACGTCACAATGCGTTACATGAACTGATTGATGCAATTTTTTATCGATCGACCGACGTTGATTCGCTTCAACGCTTTGACAGAGGAAGACTTCACGGGTTGAAGAACGCTATTGCTCGAAAATTGTGTACACGTTGTCGCGATTAGGTGTCCTTAATTTTATACCCTCGTTTACAGTATCAACAAGCTATAAGAATTAAACTGATGTTGGATACAGCTGTAATTTATATTTGAATTAATAGTTCAAACGGTGTACTCCAATAATGAAGCGAATACGCATTACAAATATAGGGAAACGAATAATTTCATTGACGATTTTACACACTAGACCACCCGAACGATTTCTTCGACGTATCAAATGTCACGTTAATTATCCTAACTGCTTGTTCATCGCGACGCGAATAATTACCACGAATAGAAAGCTATGAAATCGCAACTCAACCTCGTCATTGTTGTATTCGAACAGGTGTTTTCATACTGATCACTTTGGGCTCGCTCAGCCTGGCCACCGGTTGTTTGTTCTTCGTGTTCAATCCGTACGAGCTACTTTTCAAGCTGAAAGTGGTGTTCAGCCCTGGTGGCGAAATATTCGAAATGTGGCGAAAACCCGACGTTGAACTCTATCTGAAGGTCTACCTCTTCAATGTGACGAATCACGAGGAATTTATGTCCGGCAAGGAGAGCAAGTTGAAGTTCCAAGAAGTTGGTCCGTATGTTTACAGGTGAGTATTTTCTCATGTGAGAATTTGTATAACGGCCGTATTTATGGGCAAATTATATCGGGAACAAAAAGTTATAATTGCTTCATAATGTGTTATCGGTTAATTTAGTTATCAAGATTATAATCGATATTGCTGAGTTCAGGTTTTGTATGTAATTTTACGGAGTTCTAACCGTATCGTTTGATAAAATAAAACTTTGAAGGTTTTTCAAAAAACCTTTTCATTTTCATAATTGTTGGGGAGCTCGATAAAAATGATAGCTTGATAGTTTATCGCATGTATAACAATTTCAGAGAAATACTCGAACACGGAAGCGTTGAGTTCAACAACAATAGCACTGTGACGGCGCTTTTAAAGCATCCATTGAAATACATACCGGAAATGAGCAACGGCGCCGAGGAGGACGAAATGATACTACCGAACATCGCCTTATTCGTAAGTAATAAGAATCACTTCCCTCGACAGAGTTCGTCGAGATGATAA